>JAOPSE010000064.1:3610000-4210000 GCA_029449295.1 Zea luxurians | reverse complement strand
CAACAGGAAGCTCCGCCTCGCCCGACCTCATGCTCCGGCCTCGGGAGGGGGTCTCTGCCTCGCCTGACCTCAGGCTCCGGCCTCAGGAGGAGGTCTCCGCCTCGCCCGACCCCCGGACTCGGCCTCGACCCCGGTCCCGGGAGGAATCGCGTCCTCGCCCGACCCCGGCCTCGGCCTCAAGAGAAGTCTCCGCCTCGACCAACCCTAGGCTCGGACTGACTGCGCTAATAGGGGATACATCATTTCCCTATTCCTAGCCTGTTCAGGCTACAAGGAACAAGACCGGCGTCCCATCTGGCTTACCCCGGCGACGGGTAATGATGGTGCCCCGCGTGCACCATGACGCCGGTGGCTCTCAGCCCCTTACGACAATAAGGAGACATCAGCAGGATCCTCGCCGCGCTGCCAGCTGTGCTCCTACCGGACTCAGGCACTCCTCCGGCGGCCACGCCATCACATGTACAGGGCCCAAGCTCTCCGCCAACGGCCACATTGGCATGTACACAGGGCTTAGGCACTCCACCGCCGGACACGTTAGCACATAGCTACGCCCCCAGTTGTACATCTGGATCCTCTCCTTGCCTCTATAAAAGGGAGGTCTAGGGCCACCCTGAGGGGGGTTCGCGCGAGGGAAGCAGCGGACGAGCTCTATGTCCCCTATCTCTCTCACGCGACGCGCTTGTAACCCCTACGGCGAGCGGCACCCCTGGTGCAGGATAATACAAGGCTTGTCCCACCTCTTGTGTTCCATCCCGCGCCAACCCATCTGGGCAGGGACACGCAGCGATTTCACTGGTCGGTCCAAGGGACCCCCCGGGTCTGAGACGTCGACAGTTGGCGCACCAGATAGGGGTCTGCTGCGTGTTAACGAACACCTTCCCGTTGAGATCCAGATGGGGAGTCTTCAGCAACCTGTCCAGCCCGGGACGGTGCTCCGCTTCGGGAGTCTCAAGTTCATGTCCCTCGACGGCAGCTACGACATGGTACTCCTCCCCCCGCGGCGCGACGACAACGACGGTCTCCGACTCGTCCGGTGACGGTGAGCTCTACGACAGCATCTCCCCACGGCAGAAGAGGAGCACTCCGGTCGTCCCCGCCACCCTCCTCGTCGGAGGAGGCAGAGACAAGGCAACCATGGCCACGCAGGAGGCGGCACCTTGTCGGCTGTCGCACCAGAGCGAGTCGACGACGCCGGCACTCCCCCCGGGGACATGTCGGACATTGTCCTCACACCTGAGGCGACGGCGGGTGTCACTTCCCCGCGACGTGTCAGCCCCAAGCGGACTGATGACGCCAGCACCCTCGCAAAGGACCTGCTGGGCGTTACCCTCGTACCTGAGATGATGGTGTGCTCCGCCCCCGACGCGACTTCACCACCGTACAACGACCAAGAGGCACCGTCCGTTTCCCATCCCGTACCTTTTCGGTTCAGCTTCGATCCACCTAGCGACCCCGCTATGGTGAGTGCCTTCGTAAAGGCATATCCAAACCTTCCGGGGTACCACATGTGGTCGACCTAGGACCGACTGACAGCCGTCTCAACCTTCGGACCGGCGGGTTCTGAGGAAGAGGACGACACCGACTCCGGTTGGGATTTCTCTGCCCTCAATGACCCCGGTGCCGTGCGGGACTTCATGTCCGCATGTGACCACTGCCTCTTCGGTTGTTCTAACAATGGCCATGACCTTGACGACGAAGGTTATGGCCCAAGTCGCGAATGTTTTCACGTCGATCTGGGAGATCACAACGAAGGCAACCACCTCGGTATGCTAGAGGTTGACGATCCCCCTGGGCCCGCATCTCGCATTGACATCCCGCGGGAGCTAGCTGTGGTCCCAGTCCCTGCGGGGGGTCAGGACATACAGCTCAAGCAAATCCATGAGATGCAAGCCCGGGTCGACGGGGAAGCAGGCCGGCTTGTACAGCTCCAACAGAACATCGAACAGGAATGGGCAGGCCGATCACTCGCCGGAGAAGCCTGTCATCAGGCCCAAGACATCCGGCGCCGCATCGTCGACAATGCTAGGGCAGCGCTGCCCCCGGCTATCAGCGGGTCCGGCCAGGACCTAGCTGCAGCAGCGGTGCTGCTTCGAGCCATGCCGGAGCCATCCACCACCGAGGGACGGCGTATCCAGGGCGAACTCAAGAATCTCCTAGAAGGCGCCGCGGTTCGACGAGCCAAGAGCTTCGCCTCCCGCATGCAAGCTGACCCCTCGGAGCATCACGCGGTGTCCTCCCGCGCATTCGGGAAGCCTCGGTCCATCCCGAGCGTACGCGGGACGAGGCGTCCACCGCCCGCGAACGCCTCGGCAACGAGCACCACCATCTCGACCATCGAGCCCGCCTCGACGAGAAGGTGTGCCGAGGCTACCATCCCAGGCGTGGGGGACGCTGCAACAGTGAGGAGGATCACAGTCCTTCGCCCGAACCACCCGGTCCATGAGTCTTTGGCCGGGCCATACGACGAACACCGTTCCCTGCCCGTTTTCGAGCCCCGACTACTATCACCAAGTACTCGGGGGAGACGAGGCCGGAGCTGTGGCTCGCAGACTACCGACTGGCATGCCAGTTGGGAGGGGCGAATGATGACAACCTCATCATCTGTAATCTACCCCTTTTCCTCTCCAACGCTGCGAGCCTGGCTGGAGCATCTGCCTCCTGCGCAGATCTCCGAATGGGACGATCTGGTCAAAGCTTTCGCGGGAAACTTCCAAGGCACGTACGTGCGCCCTGGAAACTCATGGGACCTCCGAAGCTGCCGCCAGTAGCCAGGGGAGTCCCTCCGAGAGTACATTCGGTGGTTTTCAAAGCAGTGCACCAAGCTGCCCAACGTTACCGACTCGGATGTCATCGGAGCTTTCCTTGCCGGCACCACTTGCCGGGACCTGGTGAGCAAACTAGGGCGCAAGACTCCCACCCGTGCGAGCGAACTGATGACGTCGCCACCAAGTTCGCCTCGGGTCAAGAGGCGGTCGAAGCCATCTTCCGAAAGGACAAGCAGCCTCAGGGGGAGCCGAAGATAGACGCCCCTGAGGCGTCGGCCCAGCGGGGCACAAAGAAGAAGGCTAAAAACAAGTCGCGAGCGAAGCGCGACGCCGCAGACGCGAATCTCGTCGCTGCGGCCGAGCACAGGAACCCTCGGAAACCTCCTGGAGGGGCCGGCGCGTTCGACAAGATGCTCAAAGAGTCGTGCCCCTATCACCAGGGGCCCGTCAAGCACACCCTCGAAGAATGTGTCATGCTCTAGTGCTACTTCCATAAGACCGGGCCCCCGATGGAGGATGGCAAGGGCCATGACAACGACAAGAAGGAGGGCGGCAAGGAAGAGGGATTCCCGAAAGTCCATAACTGCTTCATGATCTATGGTGGGCAGGCGGTGAACGCCTCGGCTCGGCACCGCAAGCAGGAGCGCCGGGAAGTCTGCTTGGTGAAGGTGGCGGCGCTAGTCTACCTAGACTGGTCCGACAAGCCTATCACCTTCGACCAAGGCGACCACCCCGACTTTGTGCCAAGCCCGGGAAGGTACCCGCTCGTCGTCGATCCGATCATCGGCAATGTTAGGCTCTCCAAGGTCCTCATGGACGGAGGCAGCAGCCTTAACATCATCTACGTCGAGACCCTGGAACTCTTAGGGGTTGATCGGTCCGAAGTCTGGGCCGGTGCAGCACCCTTCCACGGGATCGCGCCCGGGAAGCGAATCCTACCCCTCGGACGGATCGACTTACCCGTCTGCTTCGGAACTCCCTCTAACTTCCGAAAGGAAGCTCTCACCTTTGAGGTCGTCGGGTTCCGAGGAACCTACCATGCGGCGTTGGGAAGACCATGCTACGCCAAGTTCATGGTCGTCCCCAACTACACCTACCTCAAGCTCAAGAAGCCAGGCTCGAATGGGATCATCACTGTCGGATCCACATACCGCCACGCGTACGAATGCGACGTGGAGTGCGTGGAGTACGCCGAGGCTCTCACCGAGTCCGAGGCCCTCATCGCCGACCTGGAACGCCTCTCCCAGGAGGCGCCCGACGCGAAGCGGCACGTCGGCAACTTCGAACCAGTTGAGGCGGTCAAGTCCGTCTCTCTCGACCCCAGCAACGACGCCAGCAAGCAAGTTTGGATCGGCTCCGAGCTCGACCCCAAATAGGAAGCAGTGCTCGTCGACTTTCTCCGCGCAAACGCCGAAGTCTTTGCATGGAGTCCCTCGGACATGCCCGGCATACCGAGGGATGTCGCTGAGCACTCACTGGACATCAGAGCTAAAGCCCGACCCGTGAAGCAAACCCTACACCGTTTTGACGAAGAAAAGCGAAGGGCCATAGGCGAGGAGATCCACAAGCTACTCGCGGCAGGGTTTATCAAAGAGGTATTCCATCCCGAATGGTTAGCTAACCCTGTTCTTGTAAGGAAGAAGGATGGGAAATGGAGGATGTGTGTAGACTACACTGGTCTAAACAAAGCATGTCCAAAAGTTCCCTACCCTCTACCTCGCATCGATCAAATCGTGGACTCCACTTGCTGGGTGCGAAACCCTGTCATTCCTCGATGCCTACTCAGGCTATCACCAAATCAAGATGAGAGAGTTCGACCACCTCGCGACTTCTTTCATCACACCTTTTGGCATGTACTATTACACTACAATGCCATTCGGGTTGAGGAATGCAGGCGCCACTTACCAGAGGTGCATGAACCACGTGTTCGGAGAACACATCGGTAGAACGGTCGAGGCTTACGTCGACGACATCGTTGTCAAGACGAAGAGAGCCTCCGACCTCCTCTCTGACCTTGAAACGACATTCAAGTGTCTGAGAGTGAAAGGCATGAAACTCAATCCCGAGAAGTGTGTCTTCGGAGTCCCCCGAGGCATGCTCCTTGGATTCATCGTCTCCGAGCGGGGCATCGAGGCCAACCCGGAGAAAATCGCGGCCATCACCAACATGGGACCGATCAAAGATTTGAAAGGAGTACAAAGGGTCATGGGATGCCTTGCGGCTCTGAGCCGCTTCATCTCACGCCTTGGCAAGAAAGGCTTGCCTCTGTACCGCCTCTTAAGGAAGGCCGAGTGCTTCACTTGGACCCCCGAGGCCGAGGAAGCCCTCGGAAACCTTAAGGCGCTCCTTACGAACACACCCATCCTGGTGCCTCCCGCTGTAGGAGAAGCCCTCTTGATCTACGTAGCCGTGACTACTCAGGTGGTCAGCGCCGCGATCGTAGTCGAGAGACGAGAAGAAGGGCATGCACTGCCTGTTCAGAGGCCAGTCTACTTCATCAGCGAAGTGCTTTCCGAGACCAAAGTCCGCTACCCACAGATCCAGAAGCTGCTCTACGCAGTGATTCTGACACGACGAAAGTTGCGACACTACTTCGAGTCTCATCCAGTGACTGTGGTGTCATCCTTCCCCCTAGGGGAGATCATCCAGTGCCGCGAGGCCTCGGGTAGGATAGCAAAGTGGGCGGTAGAGCTTATGGGCGAAACGCTATCATTCGCTCCTCGAAAGGCCATAAAATCCCAGGTCTTGGCAGACTTCCTGGCTGAGTGGACTGACACCCAGTTACCAACAACTCCAATCCAGCCCGAGCTTTGGACCATGTACTTTGATGGGTCACTCATGAAAACAGGAGCAGGCACTGGCCTGCTCTTCGTTTCACCCCTCGGAAAGCATCTCCGCTACGTCATTTGCCTCCATTTTCCGGCATCAAACAACGTGGCCGAGTACGAGGCACTGGTTAACGGGCTACGCATCGCCATCGAGCTAGGGGTCCGATGCCTCGACGCTCGAGGTGACTCGCAGCTTGTCATTGACCAAGTCATGAAGAACTCCCACTGCCGTGACCGGAGGATGGAAGCCTACTGCGACGAAGTACGGCGTCTGGAAAACAAGTTCTACGGACTAGAGCTCAACCACATCGCTCGACGGTACAACGAGACTACGGACGAGCTGGCGAAAATAGCCTCGGGGTGAACGACGGTTCCCCCAGACGTCTTCTCCAGAGACCTACATCAACCATCCGTCAAGATCGACGACGCCCCCGAGCCTGAGGAAGCCTCAGCCTAGCCCGAGGTACCCTCGGCCGAGCCCGAGGTACCCTCGACCGCACCCGAGGCACCCTCGGCCATCGAGGAAGAGGTCTTGCCCGTCGAGGAGGAACAGAATGGGGTCACGCCAGATCCGAACTGGCAGACCCCGTACCTGGAATATCTCCTCCGAGGAGAGCTTCCCATCGACAAGACCAAAGCTCGGCGGCTGGCTCCGCGCACCAAGTCATTCGTCTTGCTGGGTGATGAAAAAGAGCTCTATCACCGCAGCCCCTCGGGCATCCTCCAACGATGCATATCTATCGCCCAAGGACAAAAACTATTGCAAGAAATACACTTGGGGGCTTGCGGCCACCATGCAGCGCCTCGAGCCCTCGTGGGGAATGCCTTCCGACAAGGTTTCTACTGGCCAACCGCGGTGGCCGACACCACTAGGATTGTGCGCTCCTGCCAGGGGTGTCAATTCTACGCAAAGCAAACGCATCTGCCCGCTCAGGCCTTGCAGACGATACCCATCACCTAGCCATTTGCTGTGTGGGGTCTAGACCTCGTCGGTCCCTTGCAGAAGGCACCCGGGGGCTTCACGCACCTGCTGGTCGCCATCGACAAATTCTCCAAGTGGATCGAGGTCTGACCCCTAAACAGCATCAGGTCCGAGCAGGCGGTGGCGTTCTTCACCAACATCATCCATCGCTTCAGGGTCCCAAACTCAATCATCACTGACAATGGCACGTAGTTCACCGGAAAAAAGTTCCTGGACTTCTGCGACGACCACCACATCCATGTGGACTGGGCCACCGTAGCTCATCCCATGACGAATGGGCAGGTGGAGCATGCCAACGGTATGATTTTGCAGGGGCTCAAACCAAGGATCTACAACGACCTCAACAAGTTCGGCAAGCGGTGGATGAAAGAGCTACCCTCGGTAGTCTGGAGTCTGAGGACGACGCCGAGCCGTGCCACGGGTTTTACGCCGTTCTTTCTAGTCTATGGGGCCGAGGCCGTCCTCCCCACGGACTTAGAATACGGGTCCCCGAGGACCAAGGTGTACGACGACCGAAGCAACTAGACTAGCCGAGAAGACTCACTGGACCAACTCGAGGAGGCTCGGGACGTTGCCTTACTACATTCGGCACGGTACCAGCAGTCGCTGCGGCGCTACCATGCCCGAAGCGTTCGGTCCCGAGGCTTCCAAGTGGGAGACTTGGTGCTTCGCCTGCGACAGGACGCCCGAGGGCGCCACAAGCTCACTCTTCCCTGGGAGGGGCCCTTCATCATCGCCAAGATCTTGAAGCCCGGAACATACAAGCTGGCCAACGACCAAGGCGAGGTCTACAGCAACGCTTGCAACATCCAACAGCTACGTCGCTTCTACCCTTAAGATGTTTTAAGTCGTTCATGTACCTCATTTACATACACAAAGTCTAACTGTAACACCCTGAATTTAGGGGTATAAAATTTCTTTGCTCATATTCACAAATTCAGGTGTTACTTCCCTTTTCTCATCCTTCCCCAATCTTCTCTTTCTCATTTCTATAGGAGAAAAGTGGTTATTTTATTTGTAATTATAGCCTATTAGCTCAAACTCCAAGGGAGTATGAATTGTTGCATCATGTTGAACCCTAGATTTCACTTTTGTTTGGTGCATAATTCTTAGAAAGTCTAATTTGAATTTGTGGCTTGTTTGAATTTGAATCAAATAGAGAAAATAAAAAGAAAAGAGAAAACAAATACCAGAATAAAAGAAAAAGGGAAAGAAGCCCGCTTCCCCCGCCCCCCTCGGCCTTTCGGCCCAGCCGGCCCAATCCCGCGCGCGCGCCTCTTCCCCCCGCTCTCTCTGCCCTGGCGGGCCCGCCCGTCAGCGCGGCCGCCGTCTCCGCGCCCGCCTCACTCTCTCTCTGCTCGTGGGCCCGGGCTGTCAGCCCCGTCTTCCCCGCGTAACCGCCGCCCGAGCTGCGCGCTGCCGCGGACTCCGCGCCCACGTCGCGCGTGGAGCTCGCAACCGCCCCGCCCCCGGCCACTTGAGCCCAGTACCCCACTCGCCCTCTCCCCCTCCCTCATTTGCGCACCTGCAGGCCTCTCTCTCACCTCCCCCTCGCTGCGCGCACGCCAGAGCGCCGCCGCCATTAAACCACCGCCGCCCGAGCTCGTTCCTCTGTCGCCGTTGGAGCCCCGCCGTGCCCTTTGCCACGGTGAGCTCCGCCCCGACGTCCGCAACCCGGGACGCGCTCCAATTTCCCCTTCCCCTCCCTATTTCCCTCTACCCGCGCTCACCCGCCGTCCTCCGTGCAGCCGCGGAGGTCCGCCACCGCCGACCCGGGCCGTCGTCGCGCCATTGCCGCCACCGAGGAGTCCCCGGAGTCCGTCTTGAGGTAAGGAACCTCCCATGCCCCCTCCCTTCCCCTTTATTGAACTCTGTCGCGTTTAATTGCTCGCCGGAGTCCCTTAGCGCCGCCGCCGAGCCGCTTCGCCGTGGACCGCCCCCCTCCGGTGCCCCTGCCCCGACCTAGCCCCCACCGGACGATTCCCCGCGCCCTCCCCAACCTTCCCGGCCGCTCGGGTCACCCCAGAGACCCGCAGAGCGCCCGCGCCCCTCGTCTCCGGTGAGTCCTCCGCCGCGGAGACGAGCGCCGCCGCCTCTACTAGCCGTAGGAGAGGCCAAGGCCGGCCACCCGATCCCCGCCGTCCATCCTAGATCGCACGGCCCCGTTTCAATTAGCCCGGGCCCAATCCTGGCCGTCCGCCTGAGATCCAACGGCCCAGGGCCGCTTCCCTCACACCCCGCGCTGCTCGCCTGGCCCCGCCTGTCAGCCCGCCCACGCCCGCACTGCTCGCCCGGCCCCGCCTGTCAGCCGCTCAGGCTGCCGCGCGCTCGCGCGCCCGCCCGCGGATCTAATCCTGCGCGTCGATCCGAGATCCAACGGCTATAAAAGCCCGATACCCCTTCGCCCGCGCAAATTCTTAAAGAGACCCCCGGTTTTCTGTAAATTGACCCGTCGTCCCTGGATCTTCGCAGTTAGGTCCTCGGACCTTTTATTTAATCCAAAATAAGTATTTAAGGCATATTTTTAATCCCTAATCTTGTAAAATTCATAACTTTGTCATATGAACTCCAAATTAGGTGCTTCAAATTGCAAAATGTTCATAATATTATTATCTATCTGTTTAAGCAATGTTTCCCTGCTGTTTCTATGTCCCAATTAATAGTTGATCATTAGGGTAAAATTAATGTTATGGGAACCCTATTTGAGATAAATAAAAGATAGTAGACTTTAATAAAAGTTGGAGCACTTAAGTTTATGGACTTAACACTATGTAATGATTTAACCCCCACCACTGACTTAGATCTGATTAGTGGATAGTGAATCACTTGGTATAGTCCTCCACCCTAGACCTAGGGAATACTAGAGTACCAATCCTTTTCTATTGTGAACTTGTGATCTCTCTGCTGCATATGTTTGGTATATTGCTTTTGTTTGTTACTTCCCAAGTGCATAGTGTGAATGATTACTTTACGTAGACAACGAGCAGTCTGTGTTTCCCGAGGAAGTTGCAGAGGAAGTCCCTGATCAGCAGTTTGGTGAAGGCAAGTGTCCTCTGACCCATTATGTCCTATTCATTTATAACTTACTATCCCGCATTACTTACTTGAAACCTAAGGATTGACTAGCTTTCTATTTACCTTATCCTTATTTACCTTTTGGGTTATCATGGTTAGCATTATGCTATTGCTTTACTTTAATCAATGAACATGATGTGAATACTTATGATACTATGATGTTATCCCGATGATGTTCCTGTGATACTTTAGGGGGCTCAGGCTGTTTCCTGAGTACCTCTCCGTAAGGACCTGTTCGTTGAGAGACCACCCGGGATAACAGTGCAGCCATGAGGGTGAAATGGGATGCCCTTAGCTAATTAATTAGAGGAACTAGAGGTGTAGTTGCTTAGCCGTCGTGCCGTTAATGGGGTCCAGGCACAGTGCTTGCTCTGCCGAGGCTGAGTGCCGAGGTTCTTTCGTTTTGCTTTTTGTTAGTCACTCTCCTGCAGGGAGGGGTACTGTGTTTATCAAACTGGAGAAACCTAACGGGCAGCTATGATCTCTAGGGAATCTTTGTAAAAGCTACGTAGTGATGCCCTGCCGGACCACCTAGGTAGTGGTCAATGGGGATTAGCTCTCCCCGGGTAGAAAGGGAATCATGACTCATGGGTAAAGTGTGCGGCCTCTGCAGAGGGTAGTGAAACTGATATATCAGCCGTGCTCACGGTTAAGAGCAGCCTTGGGATCCTCTTTGATTAGAGATACAGATGGTACGAGATACAAGGATTATGTTATGGTTTTGGTTCGAATATGATGATGTTGTTCCTCGATGAGGAAATGGTTCATGGGTTGGTTAATGCTAAAATCTGGCTTCTACTAATGATAAATACCTGACCAACTAAAAGCAACTGCTTGAGCCTAACCCCACATAAAGCTAGTCCACTTCAGCCAAACGGGACATTTGTTGAGTACGTTGATGTGTACTCATCCTTGCTTTACCACAAAACACCAGGTTGTCCGCACTGTAACCACTGCTCAGGAGAAGGCGAAGCCGTGGAAGGAGACTTCCAGGAGTTCCAAGACTACGACGAATTCTAGGTGTGGGTTGGCGGCAACCCCCAATCAGCTGCCTGTGAAGGCCCTATCTTTACTGCGTTTCGCTAGCACTTTGATTTAACTGTTAAGTTGATGACTATGTGGATGACTATGACTCTGTGATGTAATAAGTTAATACTCTCTTAAGTTATTATTCGAGCAATGTGCATTGATGTTCATTTATGTAATCGCTGTGTACGTGAGTTCTGATCCTGGCACGTACATAGTTTGCACTTGGTTTGCCTTCCAAAACCGGGTGTGACATAAGTGGTATCAAAGCCGTGCTGACTGTAGGACCACTGACCTAGAGTAGCACTGGTCGTACTAAGGACTATTGACCTTCCCCCTCACCTTGACCTCTGATGTTACTTCAAAAGTCGGTCACCTCGACCAACCCTATGTTTTACTACATATATATATACTATATTATACCTTGTTAAAATTTTTATCTTATTCTGTCTATGGTTTATTCACTTGTCATATTAGTTCTGCTCTTACTCTTATGCTTACGGTGTCTTTTGTAGATGGCTCGTCTTAGACACACTGCACGTAAGTCGGTGATTCCTTTCCTGCCGTCTCGACTTGCGGAGCGTCCTCTGCACAGCACCGTGTCCGGTCAGTCGAGTCACCTGGAGAGACTGCACCACCGCCTGCGTGAGGAGCAGGAACGCCGGCGACAGCACAGAGAGCAGCAGGGCTCTTCCTCCCCACCCTAGCAGGAGGTGGAGTCCGTGAGGCCCCGTTCCTCTGTTGCCCAGCTGGAGGCGCCCCCTGCACCACCGCGGGACGCCTCGGCTGTTGGAGGAGCTACCAGAGGAAGTCCTGGAGGAGACCCCGACGACGACTCAGACCACAGCACGGAGTCCTCGGAGCCGCAGGAGGCGGAAGGGTGGGTCGCCCGACCCATCACCCGTGACGCCGCTCGCGGTTGTCACTTCCACGACGCACTCGACACCTTGCTGCGCCAGGCTTTTGACCGGCACACCTGGTCGATCGAGTATCGTTGTGTAGTCTACCAGCACAGTCGCGGGAGGTACCCGGACCGCTGGGAGGCTACCTGCCTAGTTCGCCGTCCGGAGGATGACCTCCGGGGTGCGGAGGCCGTTTCGGAGCACTATTCCATCTCCGAGAGGGACACTGCAGAGGCGGCTATGCAGGATGCAGCACGACGTGCACTCTCCCAGTACTGTTCTTTGTTCGGTGGGGTGGCCGATGGTCTTAACCTTCGGTACTACCCCCGCCGCCCTACTGGCAGCACAGAGAGTGTGGTTGTCTCACCTGTTGGTGAGGCTAACCCTAGGTTGAGCAGCACAGTCAACCTAGTCGCAGTGCTTAACACTGAGCTGGATCACTCTCTGGACGAGCTGAGCAGGGCTCGAACGGAGATTGCGGAGTTGCGTGCTGAGCTGGCAGAGCGCCATCACCAGGAGGGTGGTTCTCCCGCTCCTGTTGGGACTCAGCACCCATACCACTCACCGCCACGAGGTCACCACACTTATGGTTCCCCTGCCTGTAAGACCAGGATAGATCTGGATCCTTAGATCGTTAGCGTCAGAGTTTGTAATAATTCTTAAGTCAGATGTCTCAGTCTTAGATAGTTAGTTTAGTTTGCTTATCAGTTGCTTTCATGCTTGTTATGATGAACTTGTGCTGGATTCGAATCTTTGTAATGACTGTTGCCAACCTGTGGGTTTCCCCTGCAGTTTGGCCTAGTTAGTAATGTTAATGAAGTCAGTTATTTAGTGGGGAAGCCATTTACTTCTACTTTCCTTCCTATCTGAGAAGTTGTGTTGAATCGTAATGAGGATCAGTGAAGCTCTTTGTTCACTCAGTGTCATGAAGAATTCTGTATTCTCTTTTCTTATGCTGGAGGGTTGTAAGATCAATGCTGATGTATGAATGTCTTCCACAGATGTCTGACAACAGGCGCCGATGCAACAGGCGTGCTCAGCAAGAGCAGCATGACCAGCAGGAGGAACAACAGAGGCAGCCTCCCCCACCACCCCCGATGTCAGTGGAGCAGATGTTCTTGATGCAGACTCAGGCAGTGCAGGCCATTGGGCAGACTCTGGCAGCCATGCAGCAGGCTCAACAGCAACCCCAACCCCAATTGCAAGTGCAGATGCCCAGATGCCACGGGATAAGCGTGGTGAGTTCATGAGAGGCCACCCTCCTACCTTCGCCCATTCTGCCGACCCCATGGAGGCAGAAGACTGGCTGCGTGCAGTGGAAAGGGAACTGCGCACCGCCCAATGTGACGATAGGGAGAAGGTTCTGTATGGTCCCCGCCAGCTAAGGGGAGCAGCCCAGTCCTGGTGGGAGTCCTACCTCGCCACACATGCTGACCCCGAAGCCATCACCTGGGAAGAATTCAGCGAGAGTTTCTGCAGGTACCATGTGCCGGAGGGACTGATGATCGTAAAGAAGGAGGAGTTTCTGGCTCTGAAGCAGGGACCCCTGTCTGTTAGTGAATACAGAGACAAGTTTCTGCATCTATCTCGTTATGCACCTGAGGATGTCAACACTGATGCTAAAAGGCAGTACAGGTTCATGAGGGGTTTGGTGGATCCCCTGCATTACCAGCTGATGAATCACACCTTCCCCACCTTCCAGCACCTGATCGATAGGGCAGTTATGACTGAGAAGAAGCGTAAGGATATGGAGGATCGGAAGCGCAAGATGAGTGGACCCCAGACCGGAGGCATCAGCCGTCCATGTTTCTCAGGCAGTTCATCTCAGCAAGGCAGGCCCGGTCACCCACAGGGATATCAGAATCAGAATCAGCGTCCGCATCAGCAGCAGTTTCAGAGGCAGTATCAACAGCAGCAGCAGCAGTATCGTCAGCACAGCCAGCAGGGAGGTAATCAGTATCAGAAGCAGAACAACCAGGCACCTCGCCTTCCTGCCCCAGCAACAAACCAGAGCAACCAAGCAGCCCCAGCACAAGGAGGAGGCAGAGGATGTTTCCACTGTGGAGAACAAGGCCACTGGGCGATGCAGTGCCCGAAGAAGGTGGCGCAGCAGCAGACCAACCCCAATGCTCCAACAAGGCAAGGTGTGCTACAGCCGGCAGCAGGCAATCGTAGCCAAGCGTACAACCGTGGAAAGGTGAACCACTTGGAGGCCGAAGCGATCCAGGATGCACCAGATGTGGCAGTAGGTATGTTCTCAGTCGAATATCATCCCACGAAAGTGCTATTTGATACTGGTGCAACTCATTCATTTGTCACTGCAACCTGGGTAGAATCGCATAACATCTCAGTAGAGGCAATGATGCCGCCCATGAGGATTAATTCAGTTGGTGGCAAGGTGCAAACAGATAAAATATGCTCAAATATAAGGGTGGAAATAAGGGGGATAGGATTCCCCAGTGACTTAATAGTAATAGACACCCCTGGGATAGATGTCATTCTAGGGATGAATTGGTTAATGAAGTATGAAGCGAATGTTAGCTGTGACAAGAGGACCGTAACATTGAAGTCCCCGTCAGGAGAAGAGGTAGTGGCCGAGCTAAGGATGCCTAAATCAGCGGAGGGTGCCTGTCACCAGATTTCAGTTGATAGTAAGGAGCCCAACCCGCTCGAGGCTATCAAGGTTGTGTCGGACTTTCCGGACGTATTTCCCGAGGAGCTAACGGGCATGCCACCCGAGAGAAAAGTCGAATTTGCCATAGAGCTTATCCCTGGTACCGCCCCCATTTCCAAAAGAGCCTACCGAGTGTCTGGACCAGAATTGGTGGAACTCAAGAAGCAGATAGATGAGATGTTAGAGAAGGGTTACATCAGACCAAGTACCTCGCCTTGGGCCGCTCCGGTGTTGTTTGTAGAGAAGAAAGATGGTACCAAAAGGATGTGCATAGACTACAGAGCCTTGAATGAAGTCACTGTCAAAAACAAGTACCCCCTGCCAAGGATAGAAGATTTGTTCGACCAGCTCAGAGGTGCCAGCGTATTCTCGAAGATAGATCTGAGATCAGGTTACCATCAACTCAGAATCCGACCCTCGGACATACCGAAGACGGCATTCATCACCAAGTACGGGTTATATGAATTCACAGTTATGTCCTTCGGTTTGACCAATGCGCCAGCTTTCTTTATGTATCTGATGAACAGCGTGTTCATGGACTATCTAGACAAGTTTGTGGTAGTGTTTATCGATGATATTCTTATATACTCTCAAAGTGAGGAAGATCATGTAGAGCATTTGAAAATGGTATTGCAAAGACTTCGAGAGCATCAGTTGTATGCCAAGTTGGGCAAATGCGAGTTCTGGATTCATGAAGTCTTATTTCTGGGTCACATCATAAACCAAGATGGGTTGGCAGTGGATCCAAAGAAAGTAGCAGATATCCTGAACTGGAAAGCACCAAAGGATGTTCGTGGGATCAAGAGCTTCATTGGAATGGCTGGGTATTACAGGCGTTTCATCGAAGGCTTCTCAAAGATTGCTAGACCAATGACAGCGTTACTAGCGAAGAAAGTTGAGTTTAAGTGGACCCAAAAGTGTCAGGAAGCATTTGAAGAACTGAAAAATAGATTGACTACAGCTCCAGTGTTAGTCCTGCCTGATGTTCACAAGCCATTCTCAGTGTATTGCGATGCTTCTTACACCGGATTGGGGTGTGTGCTAATGCAAGAAGGAAGAATTGTAGCATATTCATCTCGACAGCTGAAGATCCATGAGAAAAATTATCCCACACATGATCTGGAGTTGGCAGCAGTAGTTCATGCTTTGAAGACCTGGAGACATTACCTGTATGGGCAGAAGTGCGACATTTACATAGATCATAAAAGTCTGAAGTACATATTCACCCAGTCAGAGTTAAACATGAGACAGCGAAGATGGTTGGAATTGATCAAGGACTACGAGTTGGAGATACATTACCATCCAGGCAAAGCCAATGTGGTTGCAGATGCTCTGAGCAGGAAGAGTCAAGTCAATATGATGGCCACGTACCCAATGCCATATGAGTTAGCCAAGGAGTTCGACAGACTGAGTCTCGGTTTCCTGAACAGTACGCAAGGAGTAACAGTGGAATTAGAGCCCACCCTAGAGCGGGAGATCAAAGAAGGGCAGAAGGATGATGAAAGCATCAACAAGATCCGGCAGCTAATCTTAGAAGGAAGAGGCAAAGACTTTCGAGAGGATGAAGAGGGGGTAATATGGTTCAAGGACCGATTGTGTGTCCCCGACCTCAAACCTATTCGGGAGCTGATCCTAAAGGAAGCTCATGAGACAGCCTACTCCATACACCCAGGAAGTGAAAAGATGTACCAGGATTTAAAAAGGAGGTTTTGGTGGTATGGCATGAAAAGAGAAATCGCAGAATATGTCGCCATCTGTGATAGCTGTCAAAGAACCAAAGCAGAGCATCAAAGGCCCGCCGGATTGTTGCAGCCATTGCGGATTCCTCAGTGGAAGTGGGATGAGATCGGGATGGATTTTATAGTTGGCCTACCTCGTACCCGGGCCGGCTATGATTCCATCTGGGTGGTTGTGGACCGCTTAACAAAGGTGGCCCATTTCATACCTGTGAAGACCACATACACCGGAGCAACGTTAGCTGAGTTATACATGTCACGGATAGTCTGCCTTCATGGTGTGCCGAAGAAGATAGTGTCAGATCGAGGAACGCAGTTCACCTCTCATTTTTGGCAGCAGCTACAAGAAGCTTTGGGCACACATTTGAACTTCAGCTCGGCTTATCATCCACAGACAGACGGTCAGACTGAAAGAACTAACCAGATCCTAGAAGATATGCTGAGAGCCTGTGCGTTGCAAGACAAGTCAGGATGGGACAAAAGGTTACCTTATGCAGAATTCTCCTATAACAATAGTTACCAGGCCAGCTTGAAGATGTCGCCGTTTCAGGCACTCTATGGACGGAGTTGTAGGACTCCGCTGCATTGGGACCAGCCTGGAGAGAGACAGGTGTTTGGCCCCGACATTTTGCTTGAAGCCGAAGAGAATATCAAAATGGTTCGGGAGAACCTGAAGATAGCCCAGTCAAGACAGCGAAGCTATGCAGACCGAAGGAGAAGAGAACTGAGTTTCGAAGTGGGGGATTTCGTCTATCTGAAGGTGTCACCTATCAGGGGAGTCAGAAGGTTCGGAGTTAAAGGCAAGTTAGCACCCCGGTACGTTGGACCATATCAGATTCAAGCAAAGCGTGGAGAAGTGGCTTACCAACTCAACCTACCAGAAAGTTTGTCGGCAGTACACAATGTGTTCCACGTGTCGCAATTGAAGAAGTGTCTGCGAGTACCAGAAGAACAGTTGCTAGTGGAGGGTTTGGAAGTCCAGGAGGATCTGACATACATAGAGAAGCCAACGCAGATTCTGGAGTTCGCAGACAGAGTCACCCAGAGGAACACCATCAGAATGTGCAAAGTCAGATGGGGTCACCACTCGGAGGAAGAAGCAACCTGGGAATGAGAAGATGATCTGAAGGCCAAATACCCTGAACTCTTTGCTGACCAACCCTGAATCTCGGGGCGAGATTCTTTTAAGGGGGATAGGTTTGTAACACCCTGAATTTAGGGGTATAAAATTTCTTTGCTCATATTCACAAATTCAGGTGTTACTTCCCTTTTCTCATCCTTCCCCAATCTTCTCTTTCTCATTTCTATAGGAGAAAAGTGGTTATTTTATTTGTAATTATAGCCTATTAGCTCAAACTCCAAGGGAGTATGAATTGTTGCATCATGTTGAACCCTAGATTTCACTTTTGTTTGGTGCATAATTCTTAGAAAGTCTAATTTGAATTTGTGGCTTGTTTGAATTTGAATCAAATAGAGAAAATAAAAAGAAAAGAGAAAACAAATACCAGAATAAAAGAAAAAGGGAAAGAAGCCCGCTTCCCCCGCCCCCCTCGGCCTTTCGGCCCAGCCGGCCCAATCCCGCGCGCGCGCCTCTTCTCCCCGCTCTCTCTGCCCTGGCGGGCCCGCCCGTCAGCGCGGCCGCCGTCTCCGCGCCCGCCTCACTCTCTCTCTGCTCGTGGGCCCGGGCTGTCAGCCCCGTCTTCCCCGCGTAACCGCCGCCCGAGCTGCGCGCTGCCGCGGACTCCGCGCCCACGTCGCGCGTGGAGCTCGCAACCGCCCCCGCCCCCGGCCACTTGAGCCCAGTACCCCACTCGCCCTCTCCCCCTCCCTCATTTGCGCACCTGCAGGCCTCTCTCTCACCTCCCCCTCGCTGCGCGCACGCTAGAGCGCCGCCGCCATTAAACCACCGCCGCCCGAGCTCGTTCCTCCATCGCCGTTGGAGCCCCGCCGTGCCCTTTGCCACGGTGAGCTCCGCCCCGACGTCCGCAACCCGGGACGCGCTCCAATTTCCCCTTCCCCTCCCTATTTCCCTCTACCCGCGCTCACCCGCCGTCCTCCGTGCAGCCGCGGAGGTCCGCCACCGCCGACCCGGGCCGTCGTCGCGCCATTGCCGCCACCGAGGAGTCCCCGGAGTCCGTCTTGAGGTAAGGAACCTCCCATGCCCCCTCCCTTCCCCTTTATTGAACTCTGTCGCGTTTAATTGCTCGCCGGAGTCCCTTAGCGCCGCCGCCGAGCCGCTTCGCCGTGGACCGCCCCCCTCCGGTGCCCCTGCCCCGACCTAGCCCCCACCGGACGATTCCCCGCGCCCTCCCCAACCTTCCCGGCCGCTCGGGTCACCCCAGAGACCCGCAGAGCGCCCGCGCCCCTCGTCTCCGGCGAGTCCTCCGCCGCGGAGACGAGCGCCGCCGCCTCTGCTAGCCGTAGGAGAGGCCAAGGCCGGCCACCCGATCCCCGCCGTCCATCCTAGATCGCACGGCCCCGTTTCAATTAGCCCGGGCCCAATCCTGGCTGTCCGCCTGAGATCCAACGGCCCAGGGCCGCTTCCCTCACACCCCGCGCCCGCGCTGCTCGCCTGGCCCCGCCTGTCAGCCCGCCCGCGCCCGCGCTGCTCGCCCGGCCCCGCCTGTCAGCCGCTCAGGCTGCCGCGCGCTCGCGCGCCCGCCCGCGGATCTAATCCTGCGCGTCGATCCGAGATCCAACGGCTATAAAAGCCCGATACCCCTTCGCCCGCGCAAATTCTTAAAGAGACCCCCGGTTTTCTGTAAATTGACCCGCCGTCCCTGGATCTTCGCAGTTAGGTCCTCGGACCTTTTATTTAATCCAAAATAAGTATTTAAGGCATATTTTTAATCCCTAATCTTGTAAAATTCATAACTTTGTCATATGAACTCCAAATTAGGTGCTTCAAATTGCAAAATGTTCATAATATTATTATCTATCTGTTTAAGCAATGTTTCCCTGCTGTTTCTATGTCCCAATTAATAGTTGATCATTAGGGTAAAATTAATGTTATGGGAACCCTATTTGAGATAAATAAAAGATAGTAGACTTTAATAAAAGTTGGAGCACTTAAGTTTATGGACTTAACACTATGTAATGATTTAACCCCCACCACTGACTTAGATCTGATTAGTGGATAGTGAATCACTTGGTATAGTCCTCCACCCTAGACCTAGGGAATACTAGAGTACCAATCCTTTTCTATTGTGAACTTGTGATCTCTCTGCTGCATATGTTTGGTATATTGCTTTTGTTTGTTACTTCCCAAGTGCATAGTGTGAATGATTACTTTACGTAGACAACGAGCAGTCTGTGTTTCCCGAGGAAGTTGCAGAGGAAGTCCCTGATCAGCAGTTTGGTGAAGGCAAGTGTCCTCTGACCCATTATGTCCTATTCATTTATAACTTACTATCCCGCATTACTTACTTGAAACCTAAGGATTGACTAGCTTTCTATTTACCTTATCCTTATTTACCTTTTGGGTTATCATGGTTAGCATTATGCTATTGCTTTACTTTAATCAATGAACATGATGTGAATACTTATGATACTATGATGTTATCCCGATGATGTTCCTGTGATACTTTAGGGGGCTCAGGCTGTTTCCTGAGTACCTCTCCGTAAGGACCTGTTCGTTGAGAGACCACCCGGGATAACAGTGCAGCCATGAGGGTGAAATGGGATGCCCTTAGCTAATTAATTAGAGGAACTAGAGGTGTAGTTGCTTAGCCGTCGTGCCGTTAATGGGGTCCAGGCACAGTGCTTGCTCTGCCGAGGCTGAGTGCCGAGGTTCTTTCGTTTTGCTTTTTGTTAGTCACTCTCCTGCGGGGAGGGGTACTGTGTTTATCAAACTGGAGAAACCTAACGGGCAGCTATGATCTCTAGGGAATCTTTGTAAAAGCTACGTAGTGATGCCCTGTCGGACCACCTAGGTAGTGGTCAATGGGGATTAGCTCTCCCCGGGTAGAAAGGGAATCATGACTCATGGGTAAAGTGTGCGGCCTCTGCAGAGGGTAGTGAAACTGATATATTAGTCGTGCTCACGGTTAAGAGCAGCCTTGGGATCCTCTTTGATTAGAGATACAGATGGTACGAGATACAAGGATTATGTTATGGTTTTGGTTCGAATATGATGATGTTGTTCCTTGATGAGGAAATGGTTCATGGGTTGGTTAATGCTAAAATCTGGCTTCTACTAATGATAAATACCTGACTAACTAAAAGCAACTGCTTGAGCCTAACCCCACATAAAGCTAGTCCACTTCAGCCAAACAGGACATTTGCTGAGTACGTTGATGTGTACTCATCCTTGCTTTACCACAAAACACCAGGTTGTCCGCACTGTAACCACTGCTCAGGAGAAGGCGAAGCCGTGGAAGGAGACTTCCAGGAGTTCCAAGACTACGACGAATTCTAGGTGTGGGTTGGCGGCAACCCCCAATCAGCTGCCTGTGAAGGCCCTATCTTTACTGCGTTTCGCTAGCACTTTGATTTAACTGTTAAGTTGATGACTATGTGGATGACTATGACTCTGTGATGTAATAAGTTAATACTATCTTAAGTTATTATTCGAGCAATGTGCATTGATGTTCATTTATGTAATCGCTGTGTACGTGAGTTCTGATCCTGGCACGTACATAGTTCGCACTTGGTTTGCCTTCCAAAACCGGGTGTGACACTAACCGTCAAGGAAGTGTCGGCCTTGCCTCAGCAAAGCCCGACCCTCCCTCGGGGGCTAGAAGGGAGGAACCCCCTCTGCGTCAAAATTCTCCTCGGAAAAATTTTATACCAAAACAACCTTCGTGCATTCGACTTCCGTATCGATAGCGGGATCCTAAGAACGACGAGAGTACACGTAAGCGGCAAGGTCGACCGAGCCGAGGAACTCCTACGCCTCCGGGATACGGATACCTCACTCATCACCTTCCGCGAGAAGTAACTCACGCTCGGATAAGCGATCCTGCTACCGAACAAGTCCTAACACTCAGGTAGAAAACGACTTTCGCGCCTTCTCGACTGTACCAATAATGGAATCCTTCGACCAAATGAGAGCGCACGTAAGCGGCAAGGCCGACCGAGCCGAGGGACTCCTACGCCTCTGGGATACAGATACCTCACTCATCACCTTCCGCGAAAAGTAACTCTCGTTCGGATAAACGATTCTGCTATTGACAGACAAGTCGTGATGCTCGAAACAAGAGGAGAGAAGACGCAGCTTTTTAAACACGGTGATAAAGTGTTTAGGCCTCGGCGGCCGCGAAAAAGCATGCACATGCTACAGACAAACTGTCCCTGCAGGTTCGAGCATCGGCAGGGGGAGCAGCAGCACCCTCGGTGTTGTTTCCACCCTCGGCGGAACCAGGCCCAGCCTCGGACAGCGACCCGGGCAAAAGGACCTCCACCTAAGGGAGGACGCCAGCACCGCGCCAGCAGATGTCTTGGCCAAGCTCCAGCGGCTGCTACCACATCTTCCTCGGCCTGGGAAGCCGCCATCTCCCGGGCCGACGAAGTCTCTTTCCGAGCCAACTCCGTGTCTGTCCGCGCTAACACCGCTGCCTCCGGCTCTGGCTCATCGCAAAGCAGCCGAGGGTTCCAAAAACTGAGCATGGGAAGCCTAGAGTGGCAAGGCCGATAGAGCCTAGGGACTCCTACGCCTCCGGGATACGGACACCTCACTCGTCACCTTCCGCGAAAGGCAACCGACGCTCGGTTAAGTGGTTCGGCTAGCCAACAGACAAGTCCCAGCGCTCGGAATGAGGAAGACACACAGCTTCATTCTCGAATACCTAAATGTTCAGGCCTCGACAGCCATAAAGAAAAAACACATATACCTGGGGTAACTATGCTACACAGACTTAGACGTCGGCAGAACCCTCGGCGGTTCTCCCGACCTACAACAAATGTCTAAGTACTTGAAGCGGTTACATTTTGCTCTGGCAAAAACCCGGTATCTCTCCTTACAAACAGGGCTCCGGTTCCGCTCCCGCGGGTACGAACAACCTCCACACCAGAGGGCCTGCGGGACAACAAATTCTAGGTGGCTTGCCGGCGACCACTACACCAACAGAGACAACAACCCCTGCTTCGGGTGGCTAAACAGCAGCAGCGATGACCTCAGGGCCGACGCTGCTGTGACGAGGCCCTCGCCCATGTCTCTGCTCGAGGGGCGAGGACAAGCCATCAAAGCCAAAGAGCCGGGGGTCCGGCCGCAGCTGGCACCGATGGTCTCGTCGGCGAAGAAACCTTCTCCGGCTGCCACCACCTCAGCACCGACGACAGCGGCCACCTGCGCGCCAGCGCCACGCCGACGAATGGCGGACGCCCCAGCCTGCACCGGTAGATCCCCACTCAGGTCCTCGCGGACGGGCAGGCCTCGACCCCCGCGCGGAGGCGTCGTGCCAGAGTGATGACAAGACAATCCAAGAACACGAACGCCGCCCTTGCGGCGTACGGCGTCTTGGATGGTCCACCGGTGCGCACAGCGCCACAGGCGGCAAACGCCCTTCCCCCAGATCACTGAAGGAAGGAGCGGGCCGCTGCCTACGCAGCGGCGAACCCCGGCTCAGCTCTCCCTCTGCCTCAGCAAGGATGACGAAGATCCTTGAAGCTGAGGGAGGGGCAAAGGCCACAACCCGGCTTGCTTCTCCCCACCAAACTGCCCATTGGTGAGGGAATGCAGCCGGGCTGCATGACGAAAATCCTTGAAGCCGAGCGATGGCTGAAAGGTGCCGATCTCCACGAGGCCGCGCTCCTTCAACGACAGCAAGAGCAAGGCAGCGCTGGAGCACCCCATCCGGGGGCTCAAAAGGCGGAAGGGCGCGATGCATGAGGGGAGGACGAAGGCATGGCCACTGCCTAGGGGATCGATCCCCCTTTTATAGGCAGACCTCCTCACTTGCACCCCTTAGCGTCACGAGCAAAATCTCCACTGACATACTTCAGGGTTCTCCCCCCACGACATGAGGGCTGGGACCCACACGTCATACGAGCTGATCCGAAGCACGAAGAAGGCGAACCGCCGCACGCGAGGCATGTAACCGTCCCGCGGTTACAAGCGCTCTCCCATCTTCGCAGAAACCAGTGGTCGAAAAGGTGGACTGCCACGCGACAGGCATCCAGCTGCACCGCAACTGTGCGCCCCTTTGGCTCCGTCCACATCCGGCGGACCAGCGCAAAGGAAGCGGGCCCGCATATCATGTAACCGGCGCGCCGGTTACGACGTGCGAGAAGTTACACCGCCACCCGCGCCAATGTTGCGCCTCCTTGACTGCGGAACCGGTACCGCGACTTGAGGTAGCCCTGCGCAGGACCCAATAGTGCCAGTTAAAGGTGACGGCCACGGGCCAGTCAACCGCGGGGTAGGCACGACGGTTGGCATGGTCAAAAGCGGACCGACAGTAACTGTAGCGGTAGACGAGCGAAGGCAGCGGTCAAGTCGCCTGCAGGCTCGCGTCCCCTCCTGAAGCGACGGGAGAGCCCTCTCCCACGGCGTGAAGACGACGCGCCCGTGCCCCGTTCCTCGAATGGCTCACGCACACAGCGGGCGCCACGCGAATCGCCTGTCCCATCGCATTAACTCCCCGACGGAGCAGGCAACACCTCTGGCAAGCAAGGCGGGCGTCGCTTCGCCTTCGCCATAATGACCGCATCAAAAAAGGTGTGCCACCTTATTTAAATTCATATCCTTCCCCTCCTCCTCCTCTCTCTCTCTCTTGCCACAGGGACCGGGAAAGGGGATGTTGTGGAAAGGATCCTTCTCGGCGGAGGAAGCGGGCCCCGAGCCCTCCTACTGATCAGGGGTTCGAAGGCTGGCCCCTCAGAAGGGTTTCGACAGCCGCCCTAGAGCACTCGGACTTCAAGCCCATTACTGATCAGGGGTTCAAAGGCTGGCCCCTCAGAAGGGTTCGACAGCTGCCCTAGAGCGCCTAGGCTCCGTGCCCACTACTGATCAGGGGTTCATAGGCTGGCCCCTCGAAAGGGTTCGACAGTCACCCTAGAGCACGCAGAGTGAGGGGTGACTCTAGGTACGTTTGATACATAGCCGAGGCTCGGGCTACGCTCCCGAGGTACCCTAGGACATTTCCGAGACCGACGGGAACAATTTGTAACGGAATCCCACCGGAGGGAGGCATCGAGCCCTCAGACCTTGTCAAAGGGGTCTGGGTCCGGCGAATCACCCACAGGTACTTTTGGAGCACGCCTCTGGGCCACCAGCTGACCCCTAACGAACGGGGCACGGGCGTCCACTCGGATCACCCGTTAGCAGCTCACTGGAAACACCATGTTCAGCGCCCTCCGAGGGCAACATGGCACTTTCCCCCCTCCTTGCGGAAAGGCGACGCAGGGGCGTATAATAGAAGTCGGGAAAGTCCTTGATCGTCCTTTCGCTCTGTGCAGAGGCTCGGGGGCTGCTCTCGCACCCGGCTACGGCCAAAACTGTTGACAGCGTCAACAAACCAGCTTGATAACTTGGAACCCGACCACGCACCTGGGCTACGGCCGGGCCGCATGAGGGAACGATCGGACCGGCCGAAGCACCACGAAAAGCATTCAGACCTCAGAGGAGTCAAACCACTCCTCCGAGGCCTCGGGGGCTACACCCGGCGGGTGCGCTCGCGCGCACCCACCAGAACAAGGCAAAAATCGAGAAAGGCCGGTCCCCTCACCGAAAACGCGGCAAAAGCCTCCAAGCGAGTACCATCACTCCCTTCGAGGCTCGGGGCTACTGTCGGGTACCATAATTAGGGGTACCCCCAACGCTCCTAATCATGGCTGGTAAACACCCTCAGCCAACTGACGGGTGCGGTTCGAGTCAAGACTTCGTCTACCTGAGGGACGCGATCTCACCCGAGCCCAGCCTCGGGTTGGAATAGTAGTCCCAGACAATTTCACGCCTCGCCCGAGGGCCTCCTCAGGCAGCGGGCGCCCCCTCGGCTCTCCCGAGGCCCGGCTCGAGTAGGCTCCGTTGTGAAGCAACCTTGGCCAGACTGCCTCACCAACCGACCGCTTCGCAGGCGCATTAAATGTAGGGGATGCCTGACGCCGTATCCTGACACACGCGCCTCAGTCGGCCAGGCCGAAGTGACCGCAGTCACCTCGCCCCTCTTCTTTACTGTCCGATATGATAGGAAAACAGTGCCGCTCGCTCCGCTCCGACTGTCGTGTCAGCCACCCCGGCAGCGACTGACAACAAGTCACGATCAACCACCGAGTTCAGCCTCGAGCGCAACAGGAAGCTCCGCCTCGCCCGACCTCATGCTCCGGCCTCGAGAGGGGGTCTCCGCCTCGCCCGACCTCAGGCTCCAGCCTCGGGAGGAGGTCTCTGCCTCGCCTGACCCCCGGACTCGGCCTCGACCCCGGTCTCAGGAGGAATCGCATCCTCGCCCGACCCCGGCCTCGGCCTCAAGAGAAGTCTCCGCCTCGACCGACCCTGGGCTCGGACTGACCGCGCTAATAGGGGATACATCATTTCCCTATTCCTATCCTGCTCAGGCTACAAGGAACAAGACCGGTGTCCCATCTGGCTTACCCCGGTGACGGGTAATGATGGTGCCCCACGTGCACCATGACGCCGGTGGCTCTCAGCCCCTTATGACAGCAAGGAGACGTCAGCAGGATCCTCGCCGCGCTGCCAGCTGTGCTCCTACAGGACTCAGACGCTCCTCCGGCGGCCACGCCATCACATGTACAGGGCCCAAGCTCTCCCCCAACGGCCACGTTGGCATGTACACAGGGCTTAGGCACTCCACCGCCGGACACATTAGCACATAGCTATGCCCCCCGTTGTATGTCTAGATCCTCTCCTTGCCTCTATAAAAGGGAGGTCCAGGGCCACCCTGAGGGGGGTTCGCGCGAGGGAAGCGGCGAACGAGCTCTATGTCCCCTCTCTCTCTCACGCGACATGCTTGTAACCCCTACTGCGAGCGGCACCCCTGGTGTAGGATAATACAAGGCTTGTCCCACCTCTTGTGTTCCATCCCGCGCCAACCCATCTAGGCAGGGACACGCAGCGATTTCACTGGTCGGTCCAAGGGACCCCCTGGGTCCGAGACGCCGACACATGGCGGATAATCCTGTTGAACACAACTGCACTAAGCACATAGACATCCGACATCACTTTTTGAGAGACCACCAGCAAAAGGAAGATATCGAAGTGTTCTATATTAGCACCGAGAACCAGCTAGCCGATATCTTTACCAAGCCTTTAGATGAAAAAACCTTTTGCAGGCTGCGTAGTGAGCTAAATGTCTTAGATTCGCGTAGCTTGGATTGATCTATAGCATACATGTGTTTTATGTCGTTGATCATGTAATTTACGCATTTCAATCTTGTGTTGTTCATTTGTGGTGCTCAAGTTATAAACATGATCCCCAGACCTCACAAGTCCATGTGCAAGTGATGCACGTATTTAGGGTGAGACATGCTACAACTTGACACTTTGAGACTAACCTTTGTGTTTGAGTTCTTGATTTAGTCCCAAAAGTGGATTGAAAGGGAAAGGTGAACTTGGACCATGCAAAGACTTCCACTGCACTCCGGTAATAACTCCAAGTTCATATCTATGCTCTTATTGCCTTTTTGCTCGTAATTGACAATTTTGGTGAGGCAATGGGGTTAAAGGGGCCAAGAATGATCCCGTTTTGGTGCTTCATGCCAAAGGGGGAGAAATTAAAGGCCAAAGCAAATGGATCAGCTACCACTTGAAAAATTTGAAAAGAGTAGAGTTAGCACTTGTGATTTGTCAAAATTCTCTTATGTGCAAAATTTGGCCTCTTGTGGGGAGAATGTAGGATTATGGGAAAAGGGGGAGTTTTTGGCTCTTGATCAAATTTTCTCTTGGAATACCTCTGTTCATGCCTAAACAAGTGTATTTGACTTAGGGATAGGAAAATGAGTTTGATTTCAAAAAACAAACCAAGTGGTGGCAAAGAATGATCCAAATATGCCAAATTTGAATCAAAAACAATTCTTGTTCTCTCTTGCATTGATATTGCACTTCTTTTAGTTGCTTTTGGATGTGTTGGCATAAATCACCAAAAAGGGGGAGATTGAAAGGGAAATGTGCCCTTGTGCCATTTCTAAAGTGTTTTGGTGATTGAGTGCCCAACACATATTCTCTAAGTGTTGAAATCATGCCAAAGAGTGAAGAAGTGCAAATCATATTACAAGGTACGTTTCTAGACTTAGTACATTGATTTGAGTACTAATGTAGTGTGTCTAAGTGTTAGAAACAGGAGAAATTGGTTTGGAATGGAGTTAAATGTGTACAGCCAAATGCAGCTCGGTCTGGGTGCACCGGACTGTCCGGTGGTGCACCGGACAGTGTCCGGTGCGCCAGGACCAGTCTCAGTGAACAGTCCGCTCTCGGGACTCGACGACGGCGTACGACTATAAATCACCGGACTGTCCGGTGAGTCGTCCGCGGTGAAGTCGTCGCTCTCGGAAATCGTTCAACGGCGTACGGCTAAAATTCACCGGATGGTCCGGTGAGACACCGGACTGTCCGGTGAGTCATCCGCGGTGAAGTCGTCGCTCTCGGAAATTGTTCAACAGCGTATGGCTAAAATTCACCAGACGGTCCGGTGAGACACCGGACTGTCCGGTGAGCCAACGGTTGACTGCGCCAACGGTCGACCGCGCAATCCGCACGCGACGTGTGGGCGCGCCAACGGTCGGCAGGGGGCACCGGACTGTCCGGTGTGCACCGGACAGTGTTCGGTGTGCCAACTGCCGCAAATCTGCAACGGTCGGATGCGCCATATAAGGAAGAAGATCGCGCACCGGACAGCTACAGGGACTGTCTGGTGGCACACCGGACTGTCCGATGCGCCACCCGACAGAAGGCAAGATTTGCCTTCCAAAGTTGCTCCCAACGGCTCCTAGCAGCCTTAGGGCTATAAAAGGGACCCCTAGACGCATGGAGGAGTCACCCAAGCATTCTTTGATCATCTCTAAGCACCAAGACTCCATTCTCGCGTATTTGATTCTTTGTGATAGTGACTTGAGCTCTGTTTGAGTAGAGAACTCCTCGCATTGTGTTGTGAGCTCAAGTTGTGGCTTGTGTGCGTGATTGTGCTCGTGCTTTGAGTCTTGTGTGTGTTGCTCTCCCCTCCCTTACTTCCGTGCTTCTTTGTGATCATCAATTGTAAGGGCGAGAGGCTCCAAGTTGTGGAGATTCCTCGCGAACGGGAGATAGTAAAAGAAAGGAAAACACCGTGGTATTCAAGTTGATCATTGGATCACTTGAAAGGGGTTGAGTGCGACCCTCGTCCAGCGGGACGCCACAACGTGGAGTAGGCAAGTGTTATACTTGGCCGAACCACGGGATAAATCACCGTGTCTCTTGTGCTTGTTTTCTTCGTGACCATTGTGTTTCACAAGAGCTTGGTCCTTAGCCACTTGATTCTATTGAGATAACACTTAACCAAGTTTTGTGGCTACAAGTATTTGATTTTTACAGGATCACCTATTCACCCCCCTCTAGGTGCTCTCAAGATGTTGCAAAGGATGAACGCCTGGAGCGATGTGTCATATTTAGAATATGTACTATTGCAACTATATTATCCCCTAAGTCTATTGAAGGACATGTTGTTTGCTTTGCACAACTATGTATAAATTGTGGTGTAAGATATAAAATGGTAGCACCCCAACCTCATCCATTCTCGTTATTCCAGATGAACAATGAGACATATATCTTGAAGAATATGCTTGAGTTATGAGGGATAACGATTTTGATAGATGTCATTGTCAGGGGGAGCGAATGCTTATATTGATCACAATCGTAAGACGATAAATGTCATATTCTATGCCCTGAAGGCGTGAGCTTGATGATCAATATGTGAACCTTTATGGAACTTTCTATCAAATATATAGATCCAGTCGATCGAACACCATCAGTCAAAGTGGCTTATTTATATTGATACGTGCACTTACCTAGTATATCCTAGAAATGAGTAGAGGTAAAGTTCCTGAAATAGTCCTTGCAAGGATATGCAATCCGTTTGCTAAATCTTTATGTGCATATACTTCCAGAAGAAGATGTTTTGCTTTATTGATACGGTTTTGCAAGGATCAGGGGGAGCACATTTCTAAAGTTAGCCCTTGTATAAGATTCAATAGAATCTAGATCCCAGAGGATCGAAATCTGTCCTGATGACAACTGTTGTACTCTTTTTCTCTTGGTGAGTTTTCTTGAAGTTTCTCACATGAGGTTTTTAATGAGGCAACAAAGTGCAAATGCAATTTGTATCACCATGCACTCTTTCTCCATATATTTCCCCACTGGGTTTTTCGGAGTTTTAATGAGGCATGTGTTGGTCGTGGTATTCGCCCAAGAGGGTAGGGGTGAAAACGGGCGGATACAGACGGATAGTAGCTCGTCCTGTATCCTACCCTAATGTATTTAAAATGGATTCGGGATCGGATATGGATAGTTAGAAACGGGACGGATACGGATACAGGGACTGGATATTTATCCGGGCGGATAAGTGATGGATACGAATATTATTTGATCGGATATCGGATACTTGCCGGATAATGCATTAATTGGTTATCATAAAATATTCTTGTTCGACCATGAAATTGCAAGTAAATTATCAATACTAATAAACATTTAACAGAAGATAATCTCAAGTTCTCACATAAAAATGGTAAAGTGAAGTATTGATTATGTTGAAACTTGGATATTTAGAGTGATTTCACGTGTAACTCACGCAATAAGTGGAAATAAAATAGAAGAAACGTTGGCATCCTGTGGATTTATGGTCCCATTATTTTTTGTGACTATATGTGGCCATATGTTGTACCTTCGTATAATTTCATAGATTTCTAAGGCTATTTGTACATTATTAATTTCTTTCTACATAAAATCATCAAAATATAATTAAAATTCATAAAATACACTAGTTTTGACACAAAATTGCAAAAAGCTTACCAAAACAAATAAACATTCTATTCAAATAAAATCTCAAGTCCCTATATGAAAATGATAAGTGAAATATTGATTATGTTGAAACTTCGATATATAAAATGATTTCACGTGTAACTCATGCAATAAGTGGGAGTGGAATGGAAGAAACATCAACAACTTGTGGATTTTATAGTCTAAATGTTTTTGAGAACTATACGTGGATATATGTTGTGTCCCCATAAAAATTCATAAATTTTTTAGGCTATTTGATGTATTATTAATTTCTCGTTGTAGAAAATCATCAAAATACAATTAATTTCATAAAAATATTGTAGCGTCGACCGAAAATTGCAAATAAGTTACCAATATTAATAAATACTTTATAAAAAGATAATCTTAAGTTCTCACATGGAGATAATCTTAAGTCCCCACATGAAAATGATAAATTCTATTATTTTGATATAAACTTAGACATTATTTTAATGATTTTGGCCTAAAGATATGTTTAAACAAAAATGTGATGTACTACAAAGTTATATATCTATTCCAGCTCTACAATTTTCATATAAACTTTATCTTCATCCGATTTCATACGTAAAAGTTATGATTTTATAACTACATTATTATACAGAAAAAGGAAAAAACGGGTACCCGAATTCCGGGTACCCGTATCCGACCCGAATATCCGGGTATTTACCGTGTCGTACTCGCTCCGTATCCGACCCGAATCCAAAAATGTACTATCCGGATATTACCCGTATCCGTCACGGATATAAAAATACCCAAATCTGTATCCGAAAAACGGGTATTTGTACTATCGGTATCCGGTACCCGGCGGGTATACCCGACCCGTTTTCACCCTTACAAGAGGGAGTGTTGAGTAACCATAGTTAGGGTTATGTGGGCAAATACCTGCTTTGCCCTTGAGGGGTATCACATCTTTATATAAGAAACATGTACACCCCCTTATAATACAGAGAAGAGAAAGAGGCCAAAGGCCCAACCCTACATCGTGTCTCGTGTGTTTCCTCTGTCGTGCTTCTGGGAAGGGATACGAGTCTTCCACGACTTCTCGCGTCTAATCTGCTGACAGGAAGGAAGAGTGCGGATTTAGTGATCCGTGGTTACGTAGTTCTCAACATACATGACCTTTAATATATCTAGCAGGGCTGAATACAGATATCAATGATTTCTTTTAAGGCCCAATAAAAAAGCCCGTAGATCGGATGGACTCAGAAAGACCCAAAGGCAACCATGAGTCGGCCCATACAGCGTAGCGATTACGTTCGGCAGCCTCTCGTGCATGTACATGTAGCGAGCAGCTGACTGACGCTGCAGCAGCAACACCAACGCCCCCTTTGTCATGGCTTTCTCGGTGGCTCTTTTTCTAGTTCTTCGTGAAGCCGTATCAAACGGTTTAAAAAACGGCTCCTCACCGAGAGCCATCAAAGAACCAGAGCTGTTTCGCTATTAGGAGTCGAAGCACTAAAAAACAAGCTTCTACCGGCTCTTTCTATCCGACATACAATAATGTTTCACAAAATTACAGTCTGTGCCACCGTTTCCTCGTAAGAAACTGTTTTGCCAAATAAATTACAAAACAGCTCTGGCTTCTCTAGAGAAGCCAAGAAGTCAGAGGAGCCAGAGCCAAAGCCGTTCGGAGCCCCGCCAAAGAGGGCCCAACATGTTCTATCTGTATCTGTGGTCACACACACAACGACACAAACTTCGCTCTCGGCTTCTCGCTGTGGACTTGACGGAAAGGTCATGCCATGGGCGGCGGACACCAGAAACAGATACGCGCGCGCAATCCCGTTGGCTCCTCCGTGAGAACTCAGGCCCTAGTGCCCTACCCACATGGCACTGGCACAGAGCGGGAATGCGGCTGCCGACCTGCCGCGCGCGCGCGGGCGCAGTGGCTTGCCCCCGCCGGCCCGCCCGTTCGGATAAGCCGCGCGGCGTGGCGACTGACCGACTGGTCGCGCGAGAATTCCACCTGATTCCGCTCGGTTTCGGCACATGCGGCGTGGATCGGCACGACTGTACGAGCCATGCCAGCGGCGCCCCGAGGTGCGAGGAGAGTTGAGTGGGTCTGATGGCATTCAATCCGGCACGAGTTCAGGGGAGACTGGGTCCCCCCCCGGGGCCGGCCGGGTGGATAAACACGAGTCAGATTTCGTGTCCCTGTCTGTGGCCCGGGGCCTGGGCCTACTCTGCTTCATCAGAGCCTCAGGGCGCGTAAACCACACGGTATCTTGTATGGGGTGATCGGTTGGTTACTCGGTGTCGGTGGTAAGTCTCGAATAGATACGATCCACAGCCGTTGACTTGTTACCGCCAAGGCCGAGCCATCCATGGTCGTCTCACTACTGACACGCCGGTTGCGTGCGCGTGGGAACTGTAAAGCGGCACCGGGAAAAGGAGTTGGGGGCACGGTAGAAACAGCAGCCTTTGCTTCGCGACTGACGAGTGAGAACTACGACTGAACTTTTCTTTTTTTTGTTTGTACTCAGCGTCGCCAGAGATTCATAGTGCAGACCGCTGGCTCCGGTTCGATCACTTTTTAAAAAGTTCAGGTACGCGGTTGACAACTTGCAAAAGAATAAAAAAGCAAAGCTTTTTGCTCAGACTTTGCAGTTGAGCGCAAGCTGGCGGTCGCTACACGTCTGGTAACCGTAGACCTCGATGCTTTTCTTGGCATAGGTCACCTGCGACTCGAAGGGCACATGTACTGTTTGCTTGCTAACCCTCCCCAGTCGCAGACAGGTTGGTGCCCAGGCATGGGGCTGCACCCTAGGGGTCATCAGCGTAATCACGGATTCACGGCCTTAACGCTGTCTCCCACATCCCATTCACATCCTCTATTATATCCTTACTCGATCCACGGTCGAACCAGTGCAACTGCCTCGTAAACCAAACGTAGCGACAGAGCAGCACTTGAAAGCGACGACTTGTTTCTCCGTGCTATCAGCTGTCCTATCACATAAATTTGCTTTTTGCAAATTGCAATGTCGATCCTCGAAGTGCAGACTTTTCTCCACGCAAAAGAAAAGAAAAAAAATCCCTTTAGCACAGATCACGTCCTTTTCTCTCCCTCGATAATAATAGTACCAACCGGTCCTCTGATTCTGCGAGGATTTTGTAAGTAGTGGTTTGCTGGTGGGTAGGGGCAGCTTTGTCTAGAGCAGGTTTCTGTCCAGTCCAGCCTCTGCGGTTTCAGCGCAAGCTGGCAGTTTTCTACGTGTTCGGTAGCCGTAAACCTGCTGCCGCTCGGGCTTGTCAATCGCGACATGAAACAGCGTGTGTACGCAAGTAGTACGTCGGAACTGAAACCCGAGCAACCGCACTACCGTTTCTGGATCCATCAGTACTCCATGCCAAGCTGATGGAGAGAAAAAAAAACGGCGGGGACACTGGTACGTACGTACTAGAAAAGGGGGCTGCATTCCGTGCAAAAAAGACAAGGGATTTACAGCAGCATCTATGGAATTCCGAACTGTTTTGCTGATCTCAGGAAGGAAAAAAAAAGAGAATATATACAGAGCAAGGAACCAAAGAACTACTGGCTCACACACACTGGCACTGGGATGACATCACGTACCCGTTCACAGTAATTTACGCCATGTATCCATCATCTTTATATCCTATCGTTTGCGACTGTCTTGATTCGATTGGCCGAATTCAAGCCCTGAGATGGAACCCAGCAGGCTCTGAACAAACGCGGTTAGACTGGACGGAAACCTTCGCTCACGCAGGCAAATTAAACTGGAGAACGACGACGACGAGACGGGAGAAAAAAATGGCAAGAAATTCCTCTCTCTGCCTCTCTACACTTGGATGAAGGAGTGGCAGGGCACGCCCATGAGCTGCGCCAAGGTGGTTGACCTGAGCTTCCTCTCCTTGACGGCCGGGTCCTCCAGGAGCAGCACCTTGTCCTTGTCCTGGACCCCCACCATGTGCAGGTGCTCGCAGTCGTCCCTCTCCTTGCCCCTGTACAGCAGCCTCTGCTCCCTGGGCCACAGCCCGGTCGCCAGCGACAGCATCACCTTCAGGTCGCCTGCATTGGGTTGTTGTTGTTGAACCATCATCAGACGCAGCTTAGGCGAACAGCGCCATGCTCCCCGTTCACTAGTTTGATATGGGGGGAGCTAGCAGATGGAGCAGGCCAGGGACAATGGAGAGCATGCAGACATCACGCAACGCAACGCAATGCAGTACAGAACGACGACGGCGGACGTACCGAAGGTTGCGGTGGCGTCGATGGAGACGTCGTGCCACTGCCACCCGGTGGTGGAGACTCTCACCAGGATGTACTCCACGGCCGCCGCGTCGTCCTCCGTCGAGCGCCGCTTCTGCACCAGCATCCCGCCGGGCCGCACCTCCCACTCGATCCTCTCGTGCTCGGCGACCATGGCGCAGATGTCCGCGCCGCCGCCGCCGCCGATGATGGTGGTGCTCCTGGACCGGCTCCTGAACAGCCTCCTGGGGCTCGGAATCTTCACCATCTCCGCTGCTCTCTGCTCCTAGTCAGTCTCTGCCTCGGTCGATCACTGGCTGGTCGCTGCCGGGGTGCCGGGACTGGCAGCAGGGCCTGGGATTTTAAAGAGGGGGGAGAAGGAGCGGGCGACGAGGACAAAACGGGAGGGAGGTTAAGTCGCGACGCGACAGGGGCGAACGTCCACCGTGCGGGAATGATTGGCGATTAACCCGTGTTTGTTTAACACCCGCTAGAACAAGACCCTGCTCCCCCTCCTCATTGATTTAAAAACTTTAAAAGCGGATTAGAGGGGCGACGTGTCTGTGACGGAGCCGGACGGCACCCGTTGCTGACGCGGCGAGAGCGCTGAAAAGCGCCTAGAGGCTGGTGGTTTTCTCTTTGAGACTTTTTGCGTGCGGGCACAGTGGCACACAGAGACACGGTAGCGCGGCGGTTGGGAGCGGCAGCACATGGGGAGATGGCAAAACACGGGTTTGCCTGCATGAATGGCGGGGCCGGCGGAACCAATCGCTCGCTCGCTCGCCCGCCCCCTGGCAGTTGGCTGCTTACGGCTCACTGTTCGGTTGGGCACTGCAGCTGCAGCCATCATCCATCTTTCGTCTAGCAGCAGCAGCAGTTGGAGCACTGTTCATTCCAAATTGCCCTGTTAATTTACTGTTTGGTAGGCCTGAAATAATGGCATGTTGTCTGCTTTTTATTTACCCATTTACTACGTTCCATCTGTTCCAAACGTGGGCTTAACGTATGATCCATCTCCATGGTCCATGGACCATGGCGGGGCGCCAGTGCTGTGGACGACCGAAATACGCCTAGGATCATGCGTTCGTAGGTACTGTGTAGAACAGCGGCATGTGGGCATGCTGTAATCAAGGGGAGACCGTCCACGTCAGGCGCCCCTGGCCCTAGCCGCGCGCCATCGTGTGTCTCGTAGACGAAACGTGGAATGCATCTGGCTAATAGTACGAGGGCTAGATACTATTTGGATCTGGGCCCACCTTCACAGTCGCCGGCGGCGACGACGACGATGATTAATTGCCGCGCCGCGCAGGTCGGGCAGCACATGCGCTGGGCCTCCGGTGCCGTATTTTTAAGCGAGCCGTTCGGCGCTCCTGGCACAGGCGAACAGTAAGCAATGCCCAATGCTGACTCATAAGCAGATTCCGGCAGCTGAGCAGCCGCCACGTCGGTCGACGACGGGCGGAGGCGCCGCCGGGGGGGTTTCTTAAGTCCCGGCTCCCGATCGATCAGATGATTCAGATCAGATTCTCACGGCTCGGTCGGGTGCGGGGTGCAGACAAAGCAGGGACGCAGCTGGCGGTGCAGCGAAGTCGATTGTGCGTGCGTGCGTGCGTGCGCGAGCCCCGCTTGGACGGCTTGGGGTTTCGACGGTTCGGTTCGGTGCCGACGCCCGACGGGGCTTCACGGAAGGCGACGCTTGCTTTTGGACTCTCCGGGTAGGTTGGGGTAGTTGGGCGGTGCCACAGTTGGCGACGACTACTTTGCAGCGTCCCTCCGATCCATCGACCTGCAGCGCAGGCTCGTCTGCGCGTAAGGTCTCGCTGTCCAAGGGCTCACGTTAACGCCAAGGACAACCTGAAGAGCGCGTATTCCATTCGGCTTGCTGTTCGTTTCCTGGCCTCCATGGACGCTACGCTAGTTGCTAGGCTAATGTAAGCTGTCATGCCTCAGCCGGTGATTGAAAGAACAGAGTACTGGGATAAGAAATATCAAATGTTCTCCCGCGTAGCGTTGATGAATACAGAGCAGATACCATTACACGCATGCACCAGCTGGGAGTGCATATTCGTTGCCTAATACCACTGTCTACTGCTAGTTAGCAGCAATTACAGAGAACCAAAGCACGACTGATGGGCCTACTGCTCAGTCACAAGTTGCATTGTAACAAAAGCACCGCATGCCACTGACAAACTGCACAGGCCCAAGTTACAAACACGGATACGCTTCGCATCGCTTTCAATGAAAAAAAGTGAGCTCCAATCTCGTGAAGCAGATATCCATCGTTCAGGCCTTAATTTTTTTTTTCAACCTAAAACCCGCATACGTATATAAACTCATGGGCCTAATCCAAAACGGCCCAGCTGAAACGAGGACCGTAATAGGCAGCCGCTGGTGTGCGTGATGTGATCCGGGCCTGAAAGCAGCGTAGAGCTGTCGTGCTCCTTTGCTCTCCCCGTCCATGCTTTTGCAGAATTGCTCCAGTCAAGGGCTAGTCCAGTGCCCCCTGAACCCGCATCCGGAGCTCAGAAACCCCCGCCACCGGAGCCCGGACGGAAACGATGCAGGAGACCCATCCGCCGCCGCCGAGGCCGGTGATGCTCGCCGACCTCAACTTTGAACCAGCGGAGAGCGACGGCGAGGACCGCCCACCGACCCCCGCACCCAACCCCGCCGCCGCCGCCGCCGTGGCTCCGGCGGTCGCCGCTGACTCGTCCACGAAGTAAGTTTACCAAGAATACTCTTCGATCTGAGCGTGAGGGGTTTCCCGCCACTTGTACACTTGGCCAGTCGGGTGCGGCACTGTGGTTGTTAGAAATCAGGGCGTTAGTACCCATGGGCTCATGCCCGTGGGAGCCGGAACCCTAGGGCTTGATGGGGGCGTTAGTACCCATGGGCTCATGCCCGTGGGAGCCGAACCCTAGGGCTTGATGGAGTTATTCTTTTTTTCATAGGGGGGAAGTTCATGTAGCAACTCAATTTTTTGTGAGGATTGTTACGAATTCAACAAATATGCTGTCTACATGGTTCTGAAAATTCCGTGCATATAGTCCATATATAGTCCATATAATAATTGCTGCTCCTTGCTTATAGTAGTCTTATAAATCATAACCGTCATTTATTTGAACAGGAGGTAACATGTAGTGCTCTATTTTGATTAAGAAAAGGTTACTGGAACAATACTCAAATCGTTACAAGTTTACAAGCTAACTGTTGTGTCATAGGTTATCTCTGGTCACAAATTTTTTTGAGTCCTTAGATGATGAAATTGTTTATTTTTTTTTTGGAAAATGAAGATTTATTTTCATCCCAAGATCAGTATATCGAGATGACATGATACATGGCCTTGGAACAACCTCCCAGCCTCTGCCCTAAGTGATAGGCACACAGTTTAAGATTAAAAATATTCTGAGCATACTCTGGTGAGAACGAGGTTATTAATATAGCTGACTGTTGGCTGTAAGGATCCTTACAACCTACCTCTTAGCCCATCCGTGTAGTAGTTAGCTCCTCCCTATTAATATATGACCCCACTTGTCTTACTCACAAAGCTTCTTGGTTCTTGTATCTAAGACGGACAGTCGGCTGTAATTTATAGCCTGCTTCTATCTCTTCTCTCCTCTACCTCACCATTTAGCCCCCTTGCAGCCTTTTATTATACTTGCTCTGACATTCAATTCAAAGACTAGATCACCACCCATATGCTCGGGTAAAAATATCCTTGTCCACTCGCTTCAATTGTCACGATGCCGCCACAACTGTATCCTGGAACTCTGGCCGTTGAAAGACGATGAAATTGGTGGGTGGTTTGATAAAAAATGACTTGCAGGAGTGGCAATGAGGAGGGTGGTTTGACAAAAACTGTGATAGCTACAAAGGATACCGACACTGTTGAATGTGAAGGTAGCATGATAATCGATGTGAAATGCAATGGCAGGAAACTTTTCTGTCGTGAATTGACTACTTACAATTCTTCATGAACAGATGTTGATCAACATTGTCAAGGGGCTTCTGCTCCACGTGAGGAAAAAGTTAGCAACCTGAAAGCTGTGAGTTCTTGGTTTTGATGCCATTTGAAATAATTAATCTTCCATTCAATAGATAAGTGGCAGTGTGACACTGTATTATAATACATTTAATGCCGTATGAGCCCTGATGTTGTTTTACCTTCTTAATTTGTGGTACTGGTATGATTAACAAAAATGATTGAGGGCCTAACCTTACTTCTTGCAGGCTTTGGTTCATGTGGCCCGAAAAATGCCTAAGAATGCTCATGCACATTTTATGTTGGGTTTGATGTATCAAAGGCTTGGTCAGGCACAGAAGGTAAATCTTCTCTTGAAAAATTGATGTTGCTTAGCGTTTGCGTAAAACTCAAGTAGCTGCATTTAAATTTCAGGCAATAGCATCATATGAAAAGTCAACTGAAATACTGCTACAAGATGAAGAAGAAGTGCGGAGACCTGATTTACTCTCATCAGTGAGGATACACCACGCACAGGTTCATCAGCTTGATCAACAAAAAGTTACCTTGTTTCTAGTTTTATTTTCTTTCAGGTGGTCATCGGCTGCTCTTTTTGGGTGCCTATCAAATAAAGAGCTTCTACTCCCTCTTAACTCAGTTTGTTCCCCATGCAGTGCATTTTGCAAGCAAGCATGGGGGATAGTTTTGATGAAGAGCTTGAAACTGGTGAGTTAGATGACATTCTTTCGAAGTTGAAGAGTTCAGTTGAGTTAGATCACAGGCAAGCAGCTGTTTGGAATATCCTAGGTTTAGTTCTTCTTCGGGGTGGTCAGATACAGGTATTATATGCTGAAATTGTTTCATTTTTCTCTACTGATCTTCATCATGCAGCTGTATCTGCAAAGAATTAATTGCTGATTTTTTGCACCCTATCCAGAGTGCTATCTCAGTTCTATCTTCTCTCACGGCTGTTGCTCCAGACTACTTGGACTCCCTTGCAAATCTTGGCGTTGCATACATTCAAAGGTTTGAAATACTATTTTCAGTTGTCATTGTCTTCCTTCAGACTTTAATATTTATCAACTTTCAGTGGGGATCTAGAGCTGTCTGCAAAGTGCTTTCAAGAACTTCTTCTAAAAGATCAAAACCACCCCGCTGCTCTGGTGAACTATGCAGTTCTTCTTCTGTGTAGATATGGATCTTTGTCTGCAGGTACATGAATGCTTGCTTGCCATAATCTTCTAGTACTTGCTATTTTCCTGTCATATCATAAAGGCGTGTTTATCCCTATGCTATTTTGCTCTAGCCAAAGTAGTGACACTAGACAATTAGTTAATGCACACCTTATTGTTGGATGCGTTACATCAATCGATTTGTTTGTTTTTATGTCCACTAATAATAAGTCCAGAAACTATTCTTTTCCCTCCAAAAATGTGACCAACCTAGGAGAACGAGAAACTAAGCGTTTTTTTCGTTGAGAAGAATATAGGCACCCAAATTCAAGTTGAGAGAAGACTTGAACCTGGGTGGCTGGGTGCATGAGCACACCTCCCACCTAATCAGTTGAGCACCCAAATTCAAGTAATTGTATGAGCACCTAAATTCAAGTAATTGCTTTTGGCTTCTGCCTCATGCCTTGTTACAAATTCAGGGGCAGGGGGCAATGTGAGCACAGGTCCTTACGTGCATCAGAAAGAAGCCTTAGTTGTTGCAAAAGAGTGCTTGCTTGCAGCAGTGAAGGCTGATCCTAGAGCTGCATCAGTTTGGGTTAATCTTGCAAATGCATATTACATGGATGGTGAGCATAAGAACTCAAAGAGGTGCTTGGAGCAGGTAAGAACTTCTGTTATTTCAGTTTCCCTTTTATTGACATGTATTACTCAAATTAGCTGTCACAAACATTGGCAATGTTGATTTGCTTTGTCATCTGCTGGATAAATATCTCTGACGAGAACACAATAATTTGTTTTATACTGACTTGTAAGAGATTGGTGCAGATTCGCTATTTGGTGTGTGTTTTTTATTTGCAGGGAGAAGCTCCCTTTAATTCATAGTTGTAAGCTTGTAGCATCTTGTACCCTAAGGCTGGCCTTTTGAGATTTGGTATTAACAAAAAGCGTTTGTTTCAAAAGTTGACCAGTGATCAGTTGGCATTTGTGGTCAGCTTAGAGCTCCACTGGGGACTGGGGCTTAGATCAAAGCTTTTAGACACAAGGAACTAACTTTCCAGAACTGTCTGGATGGTTTAAAACAAATATTCCAATGATATAGTCACCAAAGTTCTGCTAGTACCTAACCTGGTAGACCTCTCTTCCGCAAGTCTACAAATTGGGTCTTTTGGAAATTAATCACAGTTATGTTTAACAGCTAGCTACGTCACAAACTCCATACAGCAAAAGTCATTGTTTAGTATAGTGATATAATTTACTCAAGACATTTTTGGCAACTTGGCCATAGGAACTGTGGCTTATCAGGGGAGCTGGTTTTTATTTGCTGCCAAAGGAAGATTTGATGGTCTAGGTTTCTTGCAGTAAAAACTATTTTCTACATTTGGTACTTATTTCCTGCTCGACTGTTTATTTTAAACCAGTATGGGTGTCTTACACGGTTACACCACGACTATATGGTTCTAAATTAAAGCGAAAAGTATGACTAGTCAACTTGAAAATCGCTTGTCTAGCACTCAGTTCTATTCCAGACTCACCAGTCACTACTGTCCACTACTAGCTGTATATAATACTCCCTCCATTTGTTTTATTTGTCGCCGGTTAGTACAAAATTGAACTAAGTGGCGCAAATAAATAAAAATGGAGGCAGTACCTTTCATTACTTCTGCTCTGTTAAATACGCCAGAAAACTCTGTACTCACTGTAAAATAGAAAAGTATGTGACAAACTTCTCGTATATTCTTTTGCATGGTATGCTTTGCAGGCAGCAAAATTGGAACCCAATCATATGCCTGCTCGGTATGCTATTGCAGTTCACCGTATCAGAGATGCTGTAAGGTCACAATGTTCTGATGATCAACTTCTTTGGGCTGCAAATGAAATGGCAACAGTTCTAAAAGAAGGAGACCCTTCCGCAGTTGACGCCCCAATTGCATGGGCTGGGTTGGCAATGGCTCACAGGGCACAACATGAAATTGCAGCCGTCTATGATACTGAAAACATCAATCTTAATGATGCAGAAGAGCGAGCTCAATATACACTAAAACAGGTGATGTTTTGCAAACTGTTAGCAGAAACTGAATTTATTCTCTTCAATCTGATTGGCAAGTGCAAAACCTGGGCATGGGAAAGTAACAAAATAAACATTCTTATGTTTGAAATTCTGTTACAGGCAATCCAAGAGGACCCAGATGATGCTGTTCAATGGCATCAACTTGGCCTGTATAATATTTGCATGACCCGGTTCAGCAGGTCTGTAAATTTTCTTAAAGCAGCCTTAGCCCGTTCCCCAGATTGCAGTTATGCTTGGTCAAATCTTGGTAAGTTTTGGTCTCACTTGAGTCTTTTTTTTTGTTGATTCCAAATTTAGTAGAACTGAACAACATTAAACTTATCTGAGTTTTTTATTGCACAAGATTAATTCTTGCTAATCACAAGTTCTCAACTATTCTAGGAATAAGGTTCTTTTTTTGCTAGGAGACTGGTTGTTATGGATCAGGATCTGGTGGGTTGATAGGATTTAATACGAGTGGTAGGTTTGGGGTCTAGGGCCAGGACCCGACGCTTGGGGAGATCGGCCGCAGGGCTTTGCCCACGCCCGGGCAAGAGAGAAGGGATTTCCTTCTAATATCTTGCTTACCTTCAATTATACAATCCTTCTCCTTATATAGAGAGGGTTACTTACCTCTAAGCACTAGATCTAATCTTATCTCTAATTCTAATCTTATCCCAAACTAGTCTTATCTTTATCTAACCTACCTAAGGGGCCTTTACACTACACCCCTCCTTGACAAGCAGGTCGTCCTCGAGCTGCAACCTAACAATGACTCTGCTAGACACAAACCTAACACCTAAAAATAAGCCTTTTACATCTCGACTTATTTTATTATTCCAAATCTGAAATAGATTGCGACTCTTTTTTGACCCCTTGAGCATCTCCAAGAAACTCTTCATTTTTGCCTCTCTATTTGACTCTCTATTTACTTTTTTCATAAAGACTATACTCTATATGTAGCATCTCAATCCAACAAACTATCTATCTAATTTAGCTAGTCAGAGTGGCTAGCCAAGTTTGGTTAGCGAGGGAGCCAATTTGGAGAGTCAGATAGCTTGGCGAGTCAGATGGTTAATCTGTTGGAAAGTTATTTTGCTTTTGAGTAGCTAAAATTTAGCTTGACAAGTCATTTGACTAGTCTCTTGGAGATGCTCTCAGATAAGGCAAACACCCTGCGCGCATTGGACCTGCATGTGTGCAGCCACCTGGATTCCATGGACGCCATCTGGTCGAAAGGGGAGCACGTGGATGTCCATCTGGAATGGGTCGCAACAATGACCAGCGGAGGCGCCCTCGTGGTGGGCGGTAGCGAAATGTGATGGTGCTAGGCAGTAGGTGGATGCGGTTGTCGTAGGGTCGCACCGGTGGCAGTCCCCGTGACCATTATCACACTGTAGAGCACGGACCGGGCGACGGAACTGGGTGGAGACCCAGACGAAGAAGTGGGTGAGGGTGGTGAACGTGTCAGACTTTAACCAGAGAGGAGAAGTCTGAAAAATGGGAAAAATCATCCAAAATCACAAAATAGTATTTATATCCAGAAAGACTAAGTACAAGGGAGGTCCAGAGATCACAATAAACCAAATGAAAAGCCTGCTCAACCTGAGAAGTAGTAAATGGGAGACGAGTATGTCGTTCTAGCTGACAAGCATGGCATAGACCCTCAAAATGTCCCCTACTACGAGGATTGTCTAAACTACTGGTGAACTTGATCATAATGTCGGGTCCTAGATGGCCGAGACGACGATGCCAAATGGTGGAGGAGGTGGTGGAGAGCAAGACGGGTGCAGGAGACGCGCCAATGGAGAAAGGCTGGAGCTTGTAGAGGGGCCTCGAGTTGTCATAACAGGCGAGAGGGGTCCTAGTGGCCAGATCTTTCACAGAAAAACCAAAGGGGTCAAAATCAATAGAACAAGAGTTGTCGACGGTAAACCGACGAACAGAAAGAAGATTATGAGTGATATGAGGGGCTACGAGAACGTTGTTGAGATAGAACGTCCACAGGGAGAACCGAGGCACCTACTGAGGTGACCGGCAGAGTGGAACTGTTTACAACAACGATCGAGGAGGGATGGGAGGAATGGAGGGGATGTGAGCGAGAGAGAGTGCCTACAGTAGAGGTGATGTGGTAGGACACCGGATTCGACCACCCAGTCGGAGGGGGTGGGGTCATCGCCATGGTGCTGAAAGTGGTGGCGAGGGAGGTGGAGTCCCATCTTCCAGCTAGCGGGGACCAAGGCGTTGAGCTAGGTGTCCCCGGGGCGGGAGCTGGGGGGAGCCGGAGTCGTCGGAGGCACGCCGTAGGGAGGCGCTGTCAGGAGGGCCAGCGACGGAGGGCGGGAGGCACTCGGGGCCTGGCCCGACCGCATGGAGATGGTCCTGGTCTAGGGGTTGTAGAACGACGACCACGCTTGGCAGCCATCCCGGCCGAAGGAACCACCTCGGGTGGAGTTGCCACCCTCGCGGCCGCCCTTGCGAGAACGACGACCTCCGTCGACGGTGGAAGCCGGACGAGGGGCGGTGGGTGGAGGACGGGCGGGAGCCCCAGTCGACGGAGGGCGAGGGGCCTGGCCCCCTGAAGGCGCTTGACCGCTGGGAGTAGCGCTGTAGAGTGTCGGGGCCGGAGCGGGTGCCTCAGTCTCCATGCTGAGCTCCTTGAGGAGAAGCTCGTTTCGCACGACATGGAAGGTGGGAAAGGGCACGATCCTTTTGATGAGAGCCTTCAGGTGGCCGTAGCGCGGCTGAGGCCACGTAGAAGGTTCAACACCAAGGTACGGTCGGCGACAAGCTCGCCGAGGTTGCGGGGAGAGTCCGCCATGCCCTTCATCTGCTGACAGTACTCTCCCACAGAGAGATCCACCTGAGAGAACTGGTGGAACTAGCTGTCGAGGTGGAGTGTCTAAGCCTCCCGGTTCTTGAGGAAATGGCCCTCGAGAGCGAGCCATGCCTGGCTTGCGGTGTCCGCCTGGTCACGGACGATGTCTTGCAGCTCGATTGTGATGGTGCCGTTGAGCCACGAGAGGACCACACTATCCATTTGAACCCACAATGGAGACAGCGGGGTGACGGGGTCGTCGAGGACGTGGTCGGCAAGGGCGAACCGTCGAAGGGTGAGGACCACCTGAGGGAGGACCACCTGAGGGTGCCAGTGAGGGTATTGGGAGGACGTCGGGTCCAACACGACGGACATGAGGGACCGTATGTTGTGAACCCAACGCCCTGAGTGTGGAGGGCGGCGATAGTGTCCGCGTCGAGCCCGGAGGCGTGGGGAGACTCAGGAACCACCGGGGGAGATTCAGGGACTACCGGGGGTGGTAGTGTGCCACGACCGAGGAGATGCTGAGCCGTGGCCAAGTGAGTGGTCAAGGCCTGGCCCATAGCGCGCTCTTGCTCCCAAGTGAGGGACGCGACACGCTGGCGCTCCTGCGAGGCGGCCACGACAACCTGGATGGCGGCGATGGCGGCGGCCAACACAGAGTCGGTAGAGGGTGTCGGGGGAGCCCAGGTGACGTCGGTGACGAGCGGACGTGTGGTCGGGAAGCCAGGGGCGGCTACCGGGAGAACCGGGTCGGCGAGATTAGGCCTGATTCGCGGCGGTGGCGAGGACACCCGTGCACGTCGGGTAACCCGGGAGGCTGAGTCTGGAGGGGAGGAGGCTGGCCACACTGGCCGCGAGGGGGCCGAGCGTGGAGGTGGTGTGGGCCGCGACGGCTGCGCTGACCGCAGTGGGGTCGAGGAGGACCGGTGGCGGCTACGGCGGCGGCGGGAGAGTCCATTGGGGAAGAGGTCGACGACTAGGGGGCCGACAGCGCAAGGAGGAAGTCGGCGGCCAGGCTACCAATGGCGAAGGGACGGACGGACGGCACATGGAGTGCCGCAGGGGAGAAGACCCGGCGACCCTTGAGGGGAGAGGCCGGCAGCACAGGGAGAGGAGCCGACAGCATAGGGGTCGGTGGTGTTGGGGGGAGTGGCCGACGACACAGGGAGAGGGGCCGGTGGCATAGGGAGAGGGGCCGACGGCTGTGGGTGGGTGGGGGAGAGAAAAAGAAATCCTAGGTCTATACCATGTGGGAAACCCTAACCCTAACTCAGAGTTGGGTGTTGTATTAATAGACCAAGAGTTGGGCCTGACCCATTACACAGGGGTGATACTATAATTACAAGGGGCTAACCCTAGAACCCTAAACGGGTATTCTAACACCATGTCTGGGTGGCCCCAGTGAGGTGGTACGACGCTAGCCAGGTGCGATATGAGGTCGGTGTATGTTGGCCGCTGAAGTACTACTTGCATTGGTTGATCTAGTTGCGCGGGTCGATGGTGCCGTCGTAGGTCAGCAAGGTCGACCTTGTAGAAGCAGGGAGATGGTCCCTGTGGGGTCGGCATGGGCTCAGGCGACATGGCCGACATGTACGGAGGCCGACCCCTCTGCGGTGTGCCGTGGAAACTCTGACCCTCTACTGCCGAAGGGGGCGTCCTGGTCGTATGGAGGTGGGTGATGTTCCGGAGATGTAGATGTGGATCCTGATGGCGATGGTGATGTCGTCATTGTATAGTGTGTTGTTCCCATTCGGGCTAGCTCATATGATGGGATTGGGGATGGCGACTCTGGCATTGGCAGGAGGGGAAGTGGCACGTCTGGCGTGGTGGTGATGGAAGGTCGTAAAGTGGCGGAGGTGGAAGGGTTGTGGTCGGTGGTGGAAGGGTTGTGGTCGGTGGTGGCTGTGGGAATCTAGTTGCTGTCAGGAAGGTCTGCATGGTTGCCAAGGTCCTGGACTGCGGCGACTACGATATCAAGTGTGAGGGGTGTAGAAGGGGATGGTGGTGTCAGCGTTGTGGTGGTGGGTGGCACCAAAACGGTGGAGGCCGGTGGATGTGGCGGGTGGGTGGAAGATGGAGGATCACTGGACATCTCTGGTAACAGGTTGTTATGGATTAGGTTTTGGTGGGCTGATAGTATTTAATACGAGTGGTAGGTTTGGGGTCTAGGGCCAGGACCCCGGGGCTTGGGGAGGCCGACATCAGGGCTTTGCCCACGACCGACAAGAGAGAAGGGATTTCCTTCTTGTCGGGGACCATAATTAGGGGTACCCTCAAGACGCCTAATTCTCAGCTGGTAACCCCCATCAGCATAAAGCTGCAAAGGCCTGATGGGTTTGATTAAGTCAGGGATCAGTCCATACGAGCGACTAGATCACGCCACGCCCGAGCCTAGCCTCGGGCGAGGGCAGCCGACCCTAAGATGATTCCGTCTCGCCTGAGGCCTCCTCTTTCACGGCAGACGCATCTCCGGCTCGCCCGAGGCCCCGCCTTCGATAAGAAGTAACCCTGACTAAATCACCGCGCCAACCGACCAAGTCACCGGGGCGTTTAACGCAAAAGGTAAGACCGACGGGCGACCAGACTTCGCCGGAGGTGCCATAGGAGGCTCTGCCCGACCCAGGGCTCGGACTCGGGCTAAGGCCCCGGAAGACGGCGAACTCCGCTCCGCCCGACCCAGGGCTCGGACTCGGGCTAAGGCCCCGGAAGACGGCGAACTCCGCTCCGCCCGACCCAGGGCTCGGACTCGGGCTAAGGCCCCGGAAGACGGCGAACTCCGCTCCGCCCGACCCAGGGCTCGGACTCGGGCTAAGGCCCCGGAAGACGGCGAACTCCGCTCCGCCCGACCCAGGGCTCGGACTCCGCCTCGGCCTCTGCCGAACGACCTCCGCCTCGCCCGACCCAGGAGTTCGGGCTCGGCCTCTGTCTTGCAGGACGGACTCGACCTCGACTTCGGAGGAGCCTCCACGACGCCCAACCTAGGACACAAGACCGCCACGTCAACAGGAAGCGTCATCATCACCCTGCCCTGAGCCGACTCGGGTCGCAGAGAACAAGACCGGCGTCCCATCTGGCCAGCTCCGCCAGATAGGCAATGATGGCGCCCCGCTAGACCATGACGACGGCGGCTCTCAGCTCCCTTACGAAAGCAGGAGGACGTCAGCAAGGGCCCAGCCACTTCGACAGCTGTCCCTCCGTCCGGCTGCGTTACTCCTCCAACAGCCACGACGCCACACCAACAGGGTGCCAAGATCTCTCCGGCTGCCACCTTAGCATGTACTTAGGGCGCTAGCTCTCCCTCGCTAGACACGTAGCACCTTGCTACACCCCCATTTTGTACACCTGGACCCTCTCCTTACGACTATAAAAGGAAGGACCAGGGCCTTCTTAGAGGAGGTTGGCCTCGCGGGGACGAAGGGCAGGGGCAGGCGCTCTCTCGGGGCTGCTCGCTCCCCTCACCTCGCGCGGACGCTTGTAACCCCCTACTGCAAGCGCACCCGACCTGGGCGCGGGACGAACACGAAGGCCGCGGGAATTCTCCGACTCCCTCACGACCCGGCTCCGGCCGCCCTCGCTCTCGCTCTCTCTCCCCCCTTCGCGCTCGCCCACGCGCTCGACCCATCTGGGCTGGGGCACGCGGCACACTCACTCGTCGGCTCGGGGACCCCCCGGTCTCAGAACGCCGACAGTTGGCGCGCCAGGTAGGGGCACGCTGCGTGTTGACGAGCAGTTTCCCGTCAAGCTCCAGATGGGCAGTCTCCAATGACCTCTTCAACCCGGATCGGTGCTCCGTTTCGGGAGTCTCGAGTTCATGTCCCTCGACGGCAACTACGACATGATACTCCTTCCACCGCCGCGCGACGGCGACAATGGTGGTCGACAGCCCGCCCGCCGGCGGCGGAATCGACGACGTCTTTCCCGCGCGAGGGAAGGACAACTTTCGAGCTCGCCCCATCCTCTCCCTCGCCATCGGAGGAGGAGGAGGCGGGGCAACCAGGGCCGAGCGGGAGGCCGCGCTCCGACGGCTGTCGAGCAAATCGACATCCCCGGCGCCCCAACGGAGGACACGCCAAGCGTCGCCCTCGCGTTCGAGGCAAAGGCGAGCAGCATCCTCCCGCAACACGTCGACCCCGGGCAGGTGGACGACGCCGACGCGCTCACGAAGGGCCTGCAGGACGTCGCCCTCGTACCCACGACGACGGCGCGATCAGCCCCCGACGTGACTTCATCGCTCCTCGTCGACAAAAAGGTACCGACTGCTACCCATCTTTCGTCATTTCGACTCGGCCTCAACCCGCCTGGCGACCTCGCTTTGGCGGGCGCTCACGTTGAGGCGAGTGCAACCTCTCTGGGGTTTCGTGTGCGGTCGCCTTGGGACCGATTGACGGGTGTCTCGACCTACGGACCCTCTGGGTCCGAGGAAGATGACGACCCCAGCATCTGCTGGGATTTCTCCGGATTTGGCAACCCTAGTGCCATGCGGGACTTCATGACCGCATGTGACTACTGCCTCTCCGACTGTTCCGACGGCAGCCGCAGCCTTGACGACAAGGACTGCGGCCCGAGCCGCGAATGTTTCCACATCGAGCTAGGGGATCCCTCCGGAGGCGGCTGTCTCGGCATGCCGGAGGATGGCGATCCCCCAAGGCCAGCGCCTCGCGCCGACATCCCGCGGGAGCTAGCTGTGGTCCCCGTTCCGGCGGGGGGTCACGACCCACAGCTCGAGCAAGTCCGCGGGGCGCAGGCCGGGCTCGATGAGGGAGCAGGAGCACTCGAGGCAATCCGCCAGAACATCGGGCAGGTATGGGCGAGCCAGCCCCCAGCCGGAGGAATACGTCACCTGCCCCAAGGTCTCCAGCACCGCATCGCCAACGATGCCAGGGACAGACCGCCACCCGCATCCGGCGGAACCGGTCAGGACCTGGCCGCCGCTGCGATGCTCCTCCGCGCGACGCCGGAGTCATCAACCACCGAGGGTCGGCGAATCCAGGGAGAACTCAAGCATCTCCTGGAAGGCGCTGCGGCCCGGCGGGCCGAGAGCTCTGCCTCCCGAAGGCAGGGATACCCCTCGGAACCTCGTGCCGCGACTTCCCGACTCACGCGGGAAGCCTCGGTCTACACCGGGCGCACGCGCAACACCGCGCCTGCGGCCCCGGGCCGCCTCGGCGACGAGCACCCTCATCGCGACCGTCGGGCACGCCTCGACGAAAGGGTGCGCCGAGGCTATCACCCCAGGCGTGGGGGACGCTACGACAGCGGGGAGGATCGGAGTCCCTCGCCCGAACCACCCGGTCCGCAGGTCTTCAGCCGAGCCATTCGGCGGGCGCCGTTTCCGCCCCGATTCCGACCCCCGACTACTATCACGAAGTACTCGGGGGAAACGAGACCGGAATTGTGGCTCGCGGACTACCGCCTGGCCTGTCAACTGGGTGGGACGGACGATGACAACCTCATCATCCGAAACCTCCCCCTGTTCCTCTCCGACACTGCTCGTGCCTGTTTGGAGCACCTGCCTCCGGGGCAGATTTCCAACTGGGAGGATCTGGTCCAGGCTATCGCCGGCAACTTCCAGGGCACATACGTGCGCCCCGGGAATTCCTGGGACCTCCGAAGCTGTCGGCAACTGCCGGGAGAGTCTCTCCGGGACTACATCCGGCGGTTCTCGAAGCAGCGCACCGAGCTGCCCAACGTCACCGACTCCGATGTCATTGGCGCGTTCCTCGCCGGCACCACCTGCCGGGACCTGGTGAGCAAGTTGGGCCGCAAGACCCCCACCAGGGCGAGCGAGCTGATGGACATCGCCACCAAGTTCGCCTCCGGCCAGGAGGCGGTAGAGGCCATCTTCCGAAAGGACAAGCAGCCCCAGGGCCGCCCGTCGGAAGATGCTCCCGAGGCGTCTACTCCGTGCGGCGCCAAGAAGAAAGGCAGGAGGAAGTCGCAAGCGAAACGCGACGTTCCTGATGCAGACCTTGTCGCCGCCGTCGAGCACAAGAACCCTCGGAAGCCCCCCGGAGGTGCTAACCTCTTCGACAAGGCACTCAAGGAGACGTGCCCCTACCATCAGGGGCCCGTCAAGCACACCCTCGAAGAGTGCGTCATGCTTCGGCGCCACTTCCACAGGGCCGGGCCACCCGCAGAGGGTGGCAGGGCTCACGACGACGACAAAAGGGAGGATCGCCAAGCAGGAGAATTCCCCGAGGTCCGCGACTGCTTCATGATCTACGGAGGGCATGCGGCAAACGCCACGGCTCGGCATCGTAAACAGGAGCGTCGGGAGGTCTGCTCGGTGAAGGTGGCGGCGCCAGTCTACCTAGACTGGTCCGACAAGCCCATCACCTTCGACCGGGATGACCACCCCGACCACGTGCCGAGCCCAGGGAAGTACCCGCTCGTCGTCGACCCCGTCATCGGCGACGTCAGGCTCACCAAGGTCCTGATGGATGGAGGCAGCTGCCTCAACATCATCTACGCCGAGACCCTCAGGCTCCTGCGCGTCGGTCTGTCATCCGTCCGAGCAGGCGCTGCGCCCTTCCATGGGATCATCCCTGGGAAGCGCGTCCAGCCCCTCGGGCAGATCGACCTTCCTGTCTGCTTCGGAACACCCTCCAACTTCCGAAGGGAGACCTTGACGTTCGAGGTGGTTGGGTTCCGAGGAACCTACCACGCAGTGCTGGGAAGACCATGCTACGCGAAGTTCATGGCCATCCCCAACTACACCTACCTGAAGCTCAAGATGCCGGGCCCCAACGGGGTCATCACCGTCGGCCCCACGTACAAACACGCATTCGAATGCGATGTGGAGTGCGTGGAGTACGCCGAGGCCCTCGCCGAGTCCGAGGCCCTCATTGCCGACCTGGAAAACCTCTCCCGAGAGGTGCCGGACGTGAAGCGACATGCCGGCAACTTCGAGCCAGCGGAGACGGTTAAGGCCGTCCCTCTCGACCCCAGTGGCGACACCTCCAAACAGATTCGAATCGGATCCGGGCTCGACCCCAAATAGGAAGCAGTGCTCGTCGACTTTCTCCGCGCAAACGCCGACGTCTTTGCGTGGAGTCCCTCGGACATGCCCGGCATACCGAGGGAAGTCGCCGAGCACTCGCTGGATATTCGGGCCGGAGCCCGACCGGTCAGACAGCCCCTGCGCCGATTCGACGAGGAAAGGCGCAGGGTGATAAGCGAGGAGATCCACAAGCTGATGGCAGCAGGGTTCATTAAAGAGGTATTCCATCCCGAATGGCTTGCCAACCCTGTACTTGTGAGGAAAAAAGGGGGGAAATGGCGGATGTGTGTAGACTACACTGGTCTCAACAAAGCATGTCCGAAAGTCCCCTACCCTCTACCTCGCATCGATCAAATCGTGGACTCCACTGCAGGGTGCGAAACCCTGTCTTTCCTCGATGCCTACTCAGGGTATCATCAAATCAAGATGAAAGAGTCCGACCAGCTCGCGACTTCTTTCATCACGCCCTTCGGCATGTACTGTTATGTCACAATGCCGTTCGGTTTGAGGAACGCGGGTGCAACGTACCAGCGGTGCATGAACCATGTGTTCGGCGAACACATCGGTCGCACGGTCGAGGCCTACGTCGATGACATCGTAGTCAAGACGAGGAAAGCCTCCGACCTTCTCTCCGACCTCGAACTGACATTCCGGTGTCTCAAGGCGAAGGGCGTCAAGCTCAATCCCGAGAAGTGCGTCTTCGGGGTGCCCCGAGGCATGCTCTTGGGATTCATCGTCTCCGAGCGGGGCATCGAAGCCAACCCGGAGAAGATCGCGGCGATCACAAACATGGGGCCCATCAAGGACTTAAAAGGCGTACAGAGGGTCATGGGATGCCTCGCGGCCTTGAGCCGTTTCATCTCGCGCCTCGGCGAAAGAGGCCTGCCCCTGTACCGTCTCTTAAGGAAGGCCGAGTGCTTCACTTGGACTCCCGAGGCCGAGGAAGCCCTCGGGAACATGAAGGCGCTCCTCACCCAGGCGCCCATCTTGGTACCCCCAGCTGATGGAGAAGCCCTCCTAGTCTACGTCGCCGCAACCACTCAGGTGGTCAGCGCCGCGATCGTGGTCGAAAGGCAGGAAGAGGGGCATGCTTTGCCCATTCAGAGGCCAGTTTACTTCGTCAGCGAAGTGCTGTCCGAGACCAAGATCCGCTACCCGCAGGTCCAGAAGCTGCTATATGCAGTGATCCTGACGAGGCGAAAGCTGCGACATTACTTCGAGTCCCATCCGGTGACTGTGGTGTCATCCTTCCCCCTGGGGGAGATCATCCAGTGCCGAGAAGCCTCAGGACGGATCGCAAAGTGGGCGGTGGAAATCATGGGCGAGGCAATCTCGTTCGCCCCTCGGAAGGCCATCAAGTCTCAGGTACTGGCGGATTTCGTAGCCGAATGGGTAGATACCCAGTTGCCAACGGCTCCGATCCAACCAGAGCTCTGGACCATGTTTTTCGACGGGTCGCTGATGAAGACGGGAGCCGGCGCGGGCCTGCTCTTCGTCTCGCCCCTCGGGAAACACCTGCGCTACGTGCTCCGCCTCCATTTCCCGGCGTCCAACAATGTGGCTGAGTACGAGGCTCTGGTCAACGGATTGCGAATCGCCATCGAGCTAGGGGTCCGACGCCTCGATGCGCGCGGCGACTCGCAGCTCGTCATCGACCAAGTCATGAAGAACTCCCTCTGCCGCGACCCGAAGATGGAGGCCTACTGTGAGGAGGTTCGACGCCTGGAAGACAAGTTCTACGGGCTCGAGCTTAGCCACATCGCCCGGCGCTACAACGAGACTGCGGACGAGCTGGCGAAGATAGCCTCGGGGCGAACGACGGTTCCCCCGGACGTCTTCTCCCGGGATCTGCACCAACCCTCCGTCAAGATAGGCGACACGCCCGAGCCTGAAGTGCCCTCGGCCCCGTCCGAGGCGACCTCGGCCCAGCCCGAGCCATCCTCGGCTCAACCCGAGGAACCCTCGGAGCCCGGGGGCGAAGCGCTGCGCATCGAGGAGGAACAGAACGGGGTCGTGCCAGATCAAGATTGGCAAACCCCGTACCTGCAATATCTCCACCAAGGAGAGCTGCCCCTCGACCGAGCCGAGGCTCGGCGGGTAGCGCGACACGCCAAATCGTTCGTCTTGCTGGGCGATGAGAAGGAGCTCTACCACCGTAGCCCCTCGGGCATCCTCCAGCGATGCATCTCCATCGCCGAAGGTCAGGAACTCCTACGGGAAATACACTCGGGGGCTTGCGGTCATCATGCAGCACCTCGAACCCTCGTCGGGAACGCTTTCCGCCAAGGCTTCTACTGGCCAACGGCGGTGGCTGACGCCACTAGAATTGTCCGCGCCTGCGAAGGGTGCCAATTCTATGCGAAGCAGACCCACCTGCCCGCTCAGGCTCTGCAGACGATACCCATCACCTGGCCCTTCGCTGTGTGGGGTCTGGACCTCGTCGGCCCTCTGCAGAAGGCGCCCGGGGGCTACACGCACCTGCTGGTCGCCATCGACAAATTCTCCAAGTGGATCGAGGTCCGACCCCTGAACAGCATCAGGTCCGAGCAGGCGGTGGCGTTCTTCACCAACATCATCCATCGCTTCGGGATCCCGAACTCCATCATGACCGACAACGGCACCCAGTTCACCGGCAAAAAATTCTTGGATTTTTGCGAGGATCACAACATCCGGGTAGACTGGGCCGCCGTAGCTCACCCCATGTCGAATGGGCAAGTAGAACGTGCCAATGGCATGATTCTACAGGGGCTCAAGCCTCGAATTTACAATGATCTCAACAAGTTCGGCAAGCGATGGATGAAGGAACTCCCCTCGGTGGTCTGGAGCCTGAAGACGACGCCAAGCCGAGCCACGGGTTTCACGCCGTTCTTCCTGGTCTACGGGGCCGAGGCCGTCTTGCCCACGGACCTGGAATACGGCTCCCCGAGGACGAGGGCCTACAACGAAGAAAGCAACCAAGCTAGCCGAGAAGACTCGCTGGACCAGCTGGACGAGGCTCGGGACAGGGCCTTACTACACTCGGCGCGGTACCAACAGTCCCTGCGACGCTACCACGCCCGAGGGGTCCGACCCCGAGATCTCCAGGTGGGCGACCTGGTGCTTCGGCTGCGACAAGACGCCCGAGGGAGGCACAAGCTCACGCCCCCCTGGGAGGGGCCGTTCATCATCGCCAAAGTTCTGAAGCCCGGAACGTACAAGCTGGCCAACAGTCAAGGCGAGGTCTACGGCAACGCTTGGAACATCCAACAGCTACGTCGCTTCTACCCTTAAGACGTTCCAAGTTGTTCATATACCCCGCACCCACGCAAAGTTTAGTCAACAAGGAAGGGTCGGCCTCGCCTCGGCAGAGCCCGACCCTCCCTCGGGGGCTAAAAGGGGGGAAACCCCCTCTGCGTCAAAATTTTCCTCGAACAAAAAATCTCTTTTACCAGAATATCTTTCGTGCTTTTTGACTACTTCGAAAAGTGGATCCTGGAAACGACGGGGTACACGTAAGCAGTCAAGGCTGACCGAGCCGAGGGACTCCTACGCCTCCGGGATACGGATACCTCACTCATCACCTTCTGCGATAAGTAACTCGCGCTCGGATAAGGTGAATCCGCGGATCGAACGAGTCTTTACGTACGGAAGCTCTTCTGTCGAAGCGATTCTTCGAGCCTTCTCGACCGAGTCGGTGACAGGGCCTCATGGACGGGTAAAAGTACGCGTAAGCGGCAAGGCCGACCGAGCCGAGGGACTCCCACGCCTCCGGGATACGGATACCTCACTCATCACCTTCCGCGAGAAGCAACTCTCGCTCGCACTAACATCCCTGCTACCGACAAAAAGTCCAGACACTCGAAACAAGAGGAAAAGAGACGCAGCTTTATAACGCAGCAAGGGTGTGTGTTCTGGCCTCGACGGCCGCACAAAGCACACACTACAAGACGATTTGACCCTGCAGGCTCGGGTCTTGACGCTGGAAGAGGGCGACGACACCCTCGGCATCGACAGCACCTTCGGCAAGGCCCGACCTAGCCTCGGACGGCGACGCGGTCCGAGGGCCTCCGCTCCGAAGGACGGCGTCATCACCACGCTCGAGCAATCTCTGCCAGGGACTTCTCCGAGAACCCGACCCGAGCGGACGGCTCGGCCGGCCACCTCCGGGGCCTCGGCCGACCGCCTTCCGGGGGCGCCAGCTCGGTCCGAAGCCTCGGCTGAGCAATTCCGACGACAATCCAGCCGACAGACAACTCGGCTAGGCTCCGGCCAACCAGGTTTCATTTCCGAGCCAACTCCGCCTCTGCTCGTGCTGATATCGCTACCCCTGGCCTCGGCTCGTCGAAGAGCGGCCGAGGGGTCTCTTTAACTAAGCTAGAGGAGCCTCGGACAACAGGTCCGACCGAGCCGAGGGATTCCTACGCCTCCGGGATACGGATACCTCACTCGTCACCTTGACACGGGGCGACTCACGCTTGGTGAAGCGGTTCAGGCAAACAACAGGCGAGTCTTAGTGCTCAGAAATGAGGAAAAAACACGGCTCTGTGCCGGAGTTACATACATGTTCAGGCCCCGAAAGCCGAAATGAACAAAAAAGCCCGGCACTCGAAGTGCCATTACAAACGGAACTCCGGTTCCCCCCCCCGCAGGCACGAACAACCCCACTCGATAGGGGCGGGCCTGCGGGGCAGCGGAAAAACTCTCACCCCCCGAGGACGAGAGCCAGCCATTCAGGCCGGGAGACGGAGACCCAGGGCTACTGACGGAGTTGGCAATCTCATCGGTAGAGAAGCCACTTCCGTCCGCCGACGCCTCGGGACCCGCCACTTCCGACATGGCTGGAGGAAGTCTCCGTGAAGCTGGAGGATGCCGTTCTCCCCCAGGCGCACGGGGAAGAAGAGGGCAACCGACCCACACGGAGACAGCCCCCTGACTCGCCTCGTCCTCCCTCTTGGCCTGGTGATGAAAATCCTTGAGGCTGAGGGAGGGGCAGAGGCCGCAGCCCGGCTCGCTTTCCCCCACCACCAAGCCGGAAGTCACCCTCTTGGGTGACCGCCGGTGGAGGGGTGCAGCCGGGCTGCATGATGAAAATCCTTGAAGCCGAACGATGGCTGAAAGGTACCAACTCCCACGGAGTTGCGTTCCTCCAACGATGGAGCGAAAAGACGGCGGTTCCCCCCATCCGGGGGCTCGGAAGATGGAGAGACACAATGCATAGGGGAGGAAGGAGACATGGTCACCTTACGAAGGGGGTCGCCCTCCTTTTAAAGGCAACTCCCCCTCCTTGCACCCTCAACCGTCACGGGCTGAGTCTTCTCCAACACGCCTCCAAAGTCCTCCCCTGCGGCGCGGGGGCTGGGGCCCGCCTGTCATGCAGACCGGCTCCAAGCAGAAAAAGCCGAACCGTCGCGCACGACGCACGCAACCACCCAGCGGTTACAAGTAATCCTCCACTTTTGCCCAGACCAGCGGGCAAAGGAGGCAGGCGGGCATGCAGGCGGCATGCAACCGCGCCAAGTGGACGCGCCTCTCCGACTCCTGACAGGCCAGCGCGGAGGCTCAAGCCCACGCGTCGTGCAATTGGCGCGCCGGGTGCTGCATGCGAGCCGCTGTGCCACTCGCTCCACCACCGCACCTCCTCGATTGCGGAACCGATACCGCGATTCGAGGCGACCCAGCCCGCGACCCAACAGCGCCAGCCTGACGCAGCGGTCAAACGCGGTAAAAAATGGGCCGGCAGTAATGACGGTGGCAGGCGCGCGAGAGCAGCGGTCACGCCATCTGCCAAGCTCATGTCCCATCCGGAGGCAGCAAGAGAACCCCCTCTCACGGCGTGAAGACGACGCGCCCGTGACCCGTACCTCGAACGGCTCGCGCACGCAACGGCAGCCTCGCCGACCGCCTACCCCGGCGCATTAACTCCGCGGCTGGACAGGTGACGTTTCTGGCAGGAGCAGCTGGCGACGCTTCGCCTCCGCCGAAACGACCGCACCAAAAAAGGTACGCCACGACGTTCAATTTCGAATCCTTTTTTCCCTTTTCCTTCTTTCTCTATCTCTTGCAACAGGGACCGGGAAAGGGGATACCCCCAAAGGGATCCTTCCCCGTGAAGGAACTAGGCTCCGAGCCTCCCTACTGATCAGGGGTTCGAAGGCTGGCCCCCCGAGGGGTTCAACAGCCGCCTCAGATCGCGTGGGCCCGACACCCACTACTGGTCAGGGGTTCGAAGGTCGGCCTCCCGAAAGGTTCCACGACCGCCTCAGGCTACTAGGGCTCCGCGCCCATTACTGATCAGGGGTTCGAAGGCTGGCCTGTCGAAGGGTTCACAGTCGCCTCAGACGCCGAGCGAGGGATGACCAGGGGTACGTTCGATACATAACCAAGGCTCGGGCTGCGCTCCCGAGGTACCCTAGGACATTTCCGAGACCAGCGGGAACGACTCTGTAACGGAATCCCATCGGAGGGAGGCAACGAGCCCTCGGACCCCGTCGCTAGGGGACCGGGTCCGGCAGATCACCCGCAGGTACTTTTGGGCGTGCCTCCGGGCCCCTAGCCGACCCCCAACGAACGGGGCACGGACGTCCACTCGGATTACCCGATTGCAGCTCACAGGAGACACCATGTTCGGTGCCCATCGAGGGTAACATGGCGCACTCCCCCCCTCCTCCTTGCGGAAAGGCGACGTAGGGGCGTATATAAAAAAGCCGAGTCTGTCCCTGATCGTCCTCGCGCTCCGTGCGGAGGCTCGGGGGCTGCTCTCGCAAACCCGGCTCCGGCCAAACCGTTGACAGCGTCAACATACCAGCCCGAGAACTTGGGCCCCGACAGTGCACCTGGGCTACGCCCTGCTCGCATGAGGGAACCGCCAGACCAGCCGAGGCATTACGCAAGGCATTAAGACCTCGAAGGAGTGAAACCACTCCTCCGAGGCCTCGGGGGCTACACCCGGCGGGTGCGCTCGCGCGCACCCACCGGAACAAAGTACCACCGAGAAAGGCTGGTCCCCTTGCAAAAAAGTGCGACGCAAGCCTCCAAGCGAGTGTTAACACTCTCTTCGAGGCTCGGGGGCTACTGTCGGGGACCATAATTAGGGGTACCCTCAAGACGCCTAATTCTCAGCTGGTAACCCCCATCAGCATAAAGCTGCAAAGGCCTGATGGGTTTGATTAAGTCAGGGATCAGTCCATACGAGCGACTAGATCACGCCACGCCCGAGCCTAGCCTCGGGCGAGGGCAGCCGACCCTAAGATGATTCCGTCTCGCCTGAGGCCTCCTCTTTCACGGCAGACGCATCTCCGGCTCGCCCGAGGCCCCGCCTTCGATAAGAAGTAACCCTGACTAAATCACCGCGCCAACCGACCAAGTCACCGGGGCGTTTAACGCAAAAGGTAAGACCGACGGGCGACCAGACTTCGCCGGAGGTGCCATAGGAGGCTCTGCCCGACCCAGGGCTCGGACTCGGGCTAAGGCCCCGGAAGACGGCGAACTCCGCTCCGCCCGACCCAGGGCTCGGACTCGGGCTAAGGCCCCGGAAGACGGCGAACTCCGCTCCACCCGACCCAGGGCTCGGACTCGGGCTAAGGCCCCGGAAGACGGCGAACTCCGCTCCGCCCGACCCAGGGCTCGGACTCCGCCTCGGCCTCTGCCGAACGACCTCCGCCTCGCCCGACCCAGGAGTTCGGGCTCGGCCTCTGTCTTGCAGGACGGACTCGACCTCGACTTCGGAGGAGCCTCCACGACGCCCAACCTAGGACACAAGACCGCCACGTCAACAGGAAGCGTCATCATCACCCTGCCCTGAGCCGACTCGGGTCGCAGAGAACAAGACCGGCGTCCCATCTGGCCAGCTCCGCCAGATAGGCAATGATGGCGCCCCGCTAGACCATGACGACGGCGGCTCTCAGCTCCCTTACGAAAGCAGGAGGACGTCAGCAAGGGCCCAGCCACTTCGACAGCTGTCCCTCCGTCCGGCTGCGTTACTCCTCCAACAGCCACGACGCCACACCAACAGGGTGCCAAGATCTCTCCGGCTGCCACCTTAGCATGTACTTAGGGCGCTAGCTCTCCCTCGCTAGACACGTAGCACCTTGCTACACCCCCATTTTGTACACCTGGACCCTCTCCTTACGACTATAAAAGGAAGGACCAGGGCCTTCTTAGAGGAGGTTGGCCTCGCGGGGACGAAGGGCAGGGGCAGGCGCTCTCTCGGGGCTGCTCGCTCCCCTCACCTCGCGCGGACGCTTGTAACCCCCTACTGCAAGCGCACCCGACCTGGGCGCGGGACGAACACGAAGGCCGCGGGAATTCTCCGACTCCCTCACGATCCGGCTCCGGCCGCCCTCGCTCTCGCTCTCTCTCTCCCCCCTTCGCGCTCGCCCACGCGCTCGACCCATCTGGGCTGGGGCACGCGGCACACTCACTCGTCGGCTCGGGGACCCCCCGGTCTCGGAACGCCGACACTTCTAATCTCTTGCTTACCTTCAATTGATACAATCCTTCTCCTTACGTAGAGAGGGTTACTTGACCTCTAAGAACTATATCTAATCTTATCTCTAAGGGCTGATTTGGTGGCAAGGGATTTGGAGGGGATCCATGGGTTTAAAGCAAGGGATTTCCTCACCCATGGATCCCCTCCAAATCCCTTATCACTAAATCAGCCATAATTATAATCTTACCCCAAACTAGCCTTATCTTTATCTAACCTACCTGAGGGGTACGGACATTGCTGTTTTATGTTTAGCTAATGGGAAATGTTTAAAAATGATTTCTTTAATATATTTGTCTTGTTCAAGCCCCAATGATTTCTTAATTTACCAATTCATCTAATTAGCCATAGAAGTTTGCCATCCTTTGTTTAGTGGAATATTCTGGTTTGTGCAATTTATCTAATGAAGTGATGAGCATGCACAGTATGATCACCGTCTGAGAATAATTTCTTGTTTCTGCAGGTATTGCGTTGCAATTATCAGACGATCCATCCTCTGAAACTGTATATAAGCGGGCACTGGTACTATCATCAACTCAGCAGCTGCACGCAATCTTCTCTAATCTTGGAATTCTTTATCGGCAACATAGGAACTATGAATTTGCAAGGAAGATGTTATTAAGGTCGTTGGAACTGTGTCCTGGATTTGCACCAGCTAGCAACAACCTGGGTCTTGTATTTGTCGCTGAGGGCCGTTGGGAGGATGCTAAAAGCTGCTTTGAGAAAGCTCTGCAATCTGATCCCCTGCTTGATGCGGCCAAATCGAACTTGTTAAAAGTCCTCACATTGTCTACGAAACAATAGAACAAGAGAAGACCTAACTCCTAAGGAAATTGCCACTGGAGCCTCAGAGTTCAGACACGGAAGCGCGGTCACCAAATCTCTGTTCTGAAGTGTCTCAACTGCCAGCTCAAAATTGATGCTTGGTGCCTCTAGTCTACTGCTCATTGCTCAGAGTCACAGGTGTAGGAAGTTTCAGAAGTGCGGCTTCGAAGACTGCATTTGATTTTGACTGAGTTGCTGCCTATATGACAATCAAAGCTGCACAGGCTCCGAAGTGGCTGTGATGTGTTCTTAAAGAGTGGCATCAGCGCAGGAAGAGCCCAGATTTTGAAGTTCATGTGTAGCTAAATTTCGATATAAGCTTGAACGGCTTCCCTTAGCTGATGTATATAAATAAACTTACTCCAACTTGAGGTGTACTCCAAGTTGAGCATGTGCAAGTTATAGGTTCAGTGTTCCAGAGCAACTTATGGTTCTGTGCGGTGAAACTAACAGCATCTAAACCTCAAATTTGGCAGCAATTCCACTTTGGAATCAAAAGGGCGTCCTACGAGTGTATACAAATGGTCTGTTAACTGATTAACAATTTATAGTTTTATTTTAAGAGATGACTTGGAAGTATAACAACACCCGTTAGAGTTTGAGGTTAGATTAAAATACAGAGAGGATTAAATTTGGAAGTTCCAATTATAGTTCATATTTAGTAGCCAATAATTATTCGTTAGTATAATGCTCGTGTGCTGCGATGGCCTAAGAGATGCACAATCAACTGTACAGATCAAAGGTCATGGAACCTCAATTAGCTGCAAATGATCAATTAAAGCTTCTGTAAGAGTAGTCATAAATGTACCCCAGTTCATGTGTTGGCACTCCCTAACAACTTCCTGAAAAATAATATTAGTAAAAAATACCAATCTAACTAACAAATACACAGGCAACTTTGCTTCGTATGTAGGCTGAGTAGGTGTACTACAACATGCAAAAAATAGATACCTTAGTCTTCCCGTGATAATCTGGTATATTGAGAGAAGATTTCTGCATTCCGGCCTCTCTGGGTTGTCGAACTCCATGCTGAAATATATGAGTTCAGTGAAATAAGTTTCCATACCAATGAAAGGAAAGGTAGAGAGGGCGGAGAAGAGAGGAAGAGATAAACCCCAGGAATGAGTCGGTTTTACAGCGTTTGATCTTGTTTGCGATTACCTACCAAAAAGCACACAACTATATAAGAAGAATATTTCCAATCACATAAATATATGAATACATTGTCAAGTTTACAAAAATACATAGGCATAAGGATTCAATTCATATCACTACTCTTCGGGGTGTTTGAATGTACTAGAGCTAATAGTTAGTGACTAAAATTAATTGAAACATCTAAACACCCTAGCTAATAGTTCAGCTATTAGCTATTTTTGGTAAATTAGTTAATAGTTAGTTAGCTATTTATTAGCTAGCTAATTCTACTAATAATTTTTAGCCAACTAATTATTAATTCTAGTACATTCAAACACGACTTATACTCATAAATCTTTTGGGTCAAAAAGGTTAATACTGAAGCAGCAGACTTCACCAGGTGAGTGCCCGTGCGTTGCAACGGGGACATATAATACCACGATAACTTATATACAAAATGTGTGTTATACTGTTATGAGAAAATGTTTCATAATCCATTTGTGATCCTAGTCATACATAAATTTTATTATTTTAATCTAGTTGTTTCACCACTACATTGCAACCATCAGTATCACGCCGACTTCGATATATGCCACGATTTCTATGGTCTCATCATTGGAGAGCACACCCCACGCTTGCCGTAAGAAGTTCCCTCGTGCATCGTCAGTCATCAGGCACGTACCACCATATGCGCTTGCTCAAACAAAAAACAATCGTGTGTGTTTACGAAGAGAATTAAAGGCAGACCAGCACAAAAAGCTACCCGACAGTGGGGAGGATGACGAACTAATCATTGCTGTCGGTCCTCCTCTACGTCAACTCCGGCGCCGAGATGACGCCACAGTCCATGATATAGTAGTCGTCGAACGCGCGCGACATGTCGAGTACCGATGACTCTTGGCTAGGCTGTCAGACGAAGTGCACCTCGGGCTCATCAGCAAGGTAGTACACCTGGCCGTTGCACCATCGGATATGCTACTCCTCTACATACATCATGTTCGAGGACACTCACACAACGTCAGCAACGACCGTCGTCCGAGCGCACAAGAATTTATGGTCGGTCAGTAGCGACTTACATGGCAGGTTGGGCTTCAGATGTACGATGAGCTGGACGGCGTGATAGCGCCGTCGTCGGATGCGGTGCCCAGAATAACCCGAGAGTCGCCAACGTTGGCAACGACCATGAGGTCCCACTGCTTGATGATGGACAACGCTCTGCAGCCGCTCTGGACCGAGTCTAAGCGGCGGCTGCGTTAGAGCTTGTCATACACAGCGGCTCATGCGGCTACATAGGACTGCTTCCAGAGGTCGAACTGGCAGTCGTCAAGCTTCTTCTCGTCGTCGATGAGCGACGCCAACGTGAGCGCCTCCTGCTAGTGGTGTTTGTTCAGAGTTTCCAAGCAAGAAACATGGATTTATCCTTGGGTTTATGAAAATGACTCATAAGTCGGATCCATGGAAAAAATATTATGGAGAATAAATGCCACACATGCAAAAAAGGAATTTAAGTTGAAAACAATATTCAAACAAAAGAAATTGCATGCAAGGCTCTTCTTTAAATACTACTCATTCCATCCAAAAAATATAATTCAAGAATTTCGGTGATATTTATCTACTACTACACAGTGTGCAAGGGTAGTAGAGTAGGCTTGGGGAGAGATGTAGTAGATGTTTTTCCTGTCATAGATGTAGATATAAATACATATGTGGTGTAGTGGTAGCTACTGCTTCTATTTGCTTGAGAGGTTGTGGGTTTGAATCCCCTTGGGATTCATTTATATTTTTTAATTTTAGCTAGACGTGGACTGTACGTGGAAATGAGAATGGGCTTTGCGGGTAGGGGGAATGAGAAAGGCAGAACAGGGAATGACAGAACCTGGGAATAGGCTATGCGGGGAGGAGGGTGGCAGAACTGAGATCACCTAGAGAGGGAGGTGAATAGGTGATCCTGTAAGAAATTGAAACTTATAGCCACAAAACTTGGTTAAGTGTTAGAGGCTAAATGGCGAGCTCTTGTGAACACAAGTATCACAGAAAAACAATCACAAAAGACACGCGAGTTATCCCGTGGTTCGGCCAAGTACAACACTTGCCTACTCCACGTTGTGGCATCCCAATGGATGAGGGTTGCACTCAACCCCTTTCAAGTGATCCAAAGATCCACTTGAATACCATAGTGTTCTTCTTTCTTTACTCTTTCCCGTTTGCGAGGAATCTCCACAACTTGGAGTCTCTCGCCCTTACAATGAGGATCAAAGTGAAAGCACTAGAGTAAGGGAGGGAAGCAACACACACAAATCCACAGCAATACGCACACACACAACCAAGACTTGAGCTAGAATGAATCGCAACAAGTTCACCACTAGAACAGAGCTCAAATCACTAAGAATGTCAATCGAGTGCGCAAAGATGGAGTGTGAGAGATTAAGATTGCTCAAAGTATGCTTGGATAGCTCCTCCATGCGCCTAGGGGTCCCTTTTATAGCCCCAAGGCAGCTAGGAGCCGTTGGAAGCAATCTAGGAAGGCAATTCTTGCCTTCTGTCGGGTGGCGCACCGGACAGTCCGGTGCACCACCGGACATCCCCTGTTCACTGTCCGGTGCAGATTGCTTTCCTAAATTGGCGCAGCCGACCATTGAAGATTTGGAGCCGTTAGCGCACCGGACACTGTCCGGTGCACACCGGATAGTCCGATGCTCCCATCTGATCGTTGGCCCGGCCACGTGTCACGCGCGGATTGCGCGACCGACCGTTGGCTCGGCCGACCGTTGGCTCACCGGACAGTCCGGTGCACCACCGGACAGTCCGGTGATTTTTAGTCGGACGTTGTTGACTGGTTTCCCGAGAGCGACGACTTCGCCGCAGACGACTCGCCGGACAGTCCGGTGATTTATAGCCGTACGCCGCCGTCAAGACCCGAGAGCAGGCTGTTCATCTGGACTGGTCTTGGCACACCGGACACTGTCTGGTGCACCACCGGACAGTCCGGTGCACCCAGACCGAGCAGCCTTTTGGCTGAACACAGCCAACTTAACTCCAAAGTGATTTCTTCTGTTTCTAGCACTTGGACACAATACATTAGTCTTCAAAACAATATACTAAGTCTAGAAACATACCTTTAATCTTGATTTGCACTTCTTGAGTCTTTGGAACAAATATCACTCAAAGCATTTGTGTGTAGCACTTAATCACCAAAATCTTATAGAAATGGCCCAAGGGCACATTTCCCTTTCAATCTCCTCCTTTTTGGTGATTTATGCCAACACAACAAAAAGCAACTAAAAGAAGTGCAACATCAATGCGAATGAGAACAAAAATTTTGTTTTTGATTCAAATTTGGCATATTTGGATCATTCTTTGCCACCACTTGGTTTGTTTTTGCAAATCAAACTCAATTTCCTATCTCTAAGTCAAATTCACTTGTTGAGGCATAGAGAGAGGTATTCCAAGAGAAATTGATCAAAGATTCAAAAACTCCCCCTTTTTCCCATAATCAAACATTCTCCCCACAAGAGACCAACTTTTGACAATAAGAGACAATAAGTGTATTTTGTCAAAACAAAAGCTCTAACTCTACTATTTTCAAAATTCTCAAGTGGTAGCTGATCCATTTCTTGCTTTTGGCCTTAATTTCTCCCCCTTTGGCATCAAGCACCAAAACGGGATCATTTTTGGCCCAAAACCCCATTGCCTCACCAAAATCTTCAATTAAGAGTAAAAAGGCAATAAGGGCATGGAGATGAACTTGGAGTAAATTACCCTCTCATCAGGGTACAGTGGAAGTCTTGCATGGTCCAAGTTCACCTTTTCCCTTTCAATCACCTTTGAGACTAAATTAAGAAAACTCAAGCACACAGTTAGTCTAAAAGGGTCAAGTTATAGCATTTCTCCCCCTAAGTATGTGCATCATTCACACATGGACTTGTGAGGTCCGAGGATCCCTTGCACAACTTGAGCACCATAAATAAACAATAAAATGCATAAAGGAACATGATCAAAGGCATAAAACACATGTATGCTATAGATCAATCCAAGTTCCGTGAATCTAAGACATTTAGCTCACTACGCAGCCTGCAAAAGGTCTTCTCATCTAAAGGCTTGGTAAAGATATCGGCTAGCTGGTTCTCGATGCTAACATAAAACACTTCGATATCTCCCTTTTGCTGGTGGTCTCTCAAAAAGTGATGCCGGATGTCTATGTGCTTTGTGCGGCTGTGTTCAACAGGATTGTCCGCCATGCGGATAGCACTCTCATTGTCACATAGGAGTGAGACTTTGCTCAGATTGTAGCCAAAGTCCCAGAGGGTTTGCCTCATCCAAAGTAGTTACGCGCAACACTGTCTTGCGGCAACATACTCGGCCTCAGCGGTGGATAGGGCAACGGAAGTTTGTTTATTAGAACTCCACGACACCGGGGACCTTCCTAGGAATTGGCACGTCCCTGATGTACTCTTCCTATCGACCTTACATCCAGCATAGTCGGAGTCTGAGTATCCAATCAAGTCAAAGGTAGACCCCTTTGGATACCAAATCCCGAAGCAAGGCGTAGCAACCAAATATCTAAGAATTCGCTTAACGGCCACAAGGTGACACTCCCTTGGGTCGGATTGAAATCTAGCACACATGCATACGCTAAGCATAATATCCGGTCTACTAGCACATAAATAAAGTAAAGACCCTATCATAGACCGGTATGCCTTTTGATCAACGGACTTACCTCCTTTGTTGAGGTCGACATGTTCGTCAGTTCCCATTGGAGTCTTTGCGGGCTTGGCATCCTTCATCCCAAACGTTTGAGCAAGTCTTGCGTGTACTTTGTTTGAGAGATGAAGGTGTTGTCCTTGAGTTGCTTCACTTGGAACCCAAGGATGTAGTTCAACTCGCCCATCATCGATATCTCGAATTTCTGAGTCATCACCCTGCTAAACTCTTCACAAGTCTTTTGGTTAGTAGAACCAAATATTATGTCATCGACATAAATTTGGCACACAAATAGATCGCCATCACAAGTCTTAGTGAAAAGAGTTGGATCGGCTTTCCCAACCTTGAAAGCATTAGCAATTAAAAAGTCTCTAAGACATTCATACCATGCTCTTGGGGCTTGCTTAAGTCCATAGAGCGCCTTAGAGAGCTTACACACGTGGTCGGGGTACCGTTCATCCTCAAAGCCAGAGGGTTGCTCCACGTACACCTCCTCCTTGATTGGACCGTTGAGGAAAGCGCTCTTTACGTCCATTTGGAACAACCTGAAAGAATGGTGAGCGGCATAGGCTAACAAAATGCGAATCGACTCTAGCCTAGCCACAGGAGCAAAGGTCTCCTCAAAGTCCAAACCTGTGACTTGGGCATAGCCTTTTGCCACAAGTCGAGCCTTGTTCCTTGTCACCACCCCGTGCTCGTCCTATTTGTTGCGGAACACCCACTTGGTTCCCACAACGTTTTGCTTGGGACGTGGCACCAGTGTCCAAACTTCATTTCGCTTGAAGTTGTTGAGCTCTTCCTGCATGGCCAACACCCAGTCTGGATCTAGCAAGGCCTCCTCTACCCTGAAAGGCTCAATAGAAGAGACAAAAGAGTAATGCTCACAAAAATTAGTTAATCTAGAGCGAGTGGTTACTTCTTGCTAATATCACCCAATATTTGGTCGACGGGATGATTCCTTTGAATCGTCACTCGAACTTGAGTTGGAGGGCCTGTGGTACTTCTTCCTCAACTTGGTCTTCTTGTGCTCCCCCTTGATCACACGCCACTTCTTGAGGAACCTGTTCATCATCTTGAGTTGGGGGATGCACCATGGTTGAGGAAGAAGGTTGATCTTGCTCTTGGTGTTCCTGTGGTCGCACATCTCCAATCGCCATGGTGCGAATTGCGTCCGTTGGAACATCATCCTCATCTACATCATCAAGATCAACTTGCTCTCTTGGAGAGCCATTAGTTTCATCAAATACAACGTCGCTAGAGACTTCAACCAAACCCGATGATTTGTTGAAGACTCTATACGCCTTTGTATTTGAGTCATAACCTGACAAAAACCCTTCTACAGCTTTGGGAGCAAATTTTGAATTCCTACCTTTCTTCACTAGAATGTAGCATTTACTCCAAAAAACTCGAAAATATGAAACGTTGGGTTTGTTACCGGTTAGTAGTTCGTACGACGTCTTCTTGAGGAGGCGATGAAGATATACCTGGTTTATGGCGTGGCAAGCTGTGTTCACAGCTTTCGACCAAAACCGCTCGGGCGTCTTGAATTCTCCAAGCATCGTCCTCGCCATGTCTATTAGTGTCCTGTTCTTCCTCTCTACCACACCGTTTTGCTGTGGTGTGTAGGGAGCGGAGAACTCATGCTTGATTCCTTCCTCCTCAAGAAACTCCTCCACTTGAAGGTTCTTGAACTTGGACCCGTTGTCGCTTCTAATCTTTTTTACCTTGAGCTCAAATTCGTTTTGAGCTTGCCTTAGAAAGCATTTGAGGGTCCCTTGGGTTTCTGATTTATCCTGCAAAAAGAATACCCAAGTGAAGCGGGAAAAATCATCATCAACAACAAGACCATACTTACTTCCCTCGATGCTAAGGTAGGCGACGGGTCCGAAGAGGTCCATATGCAATAGCTCCAGAGGTCTTGATGTAGTCATCACATTCTTGTTGTGATGAGCGCTTCCCACCTGTTTACCTGCTTGACACGCTACACAAGGTCTATCTTTTTCGAAAGTTACATTTGTTAGACCTAAAACATGTTCTCCCTTTAGAAGTTTGTGAAGGTTCTTCATCCTCACATGTGCTAGACGGCGATGCCACAGCCAGCCCATGCTAGTCTTAGTGATTAAGCATGCATCTAGACCGGCCTCCTCTTTCGAAAAATCAACTAAATAGAGTTTGTCGTCTAGTACACCCTTAAAAGCTAATAAACCATCATTCCTTCTAAAGACAGACACATCTGCATCGGTAAATAAGCAATTGTAACCCATATTACATAATTGACTAACGGACAACAAGTTATACCCGAGCGATTCAAATAAAAACACATTAGATATGGAATGCTCGGATGAAATAGCTATCTTTCCTAGACCTTTAACCTTGCCTTGATTCCCGTCACCGAATATGATTGAGTCTTGGGAATCTTTGTTCTTGACGTAGGAGGTGAACATCTTCTTCTCCCCCGTCATGTGGTTTGTGCATCCGCTGTCGATAATCCAGCTTGAGCCCCCGGATGCATAAACCTGCAAGGCAAATTAGGCTTGGGTTTTAGGTACCCAACTCTTGTTGGGTCCTACAAGGTTAGTAACAATAGCCTTAGGAACCCAAATGCAAGTCTTGTCTCCCTTGCATTTGGCCCCCACCTTTTTAGCAGTCACTTTTTCATTTTTATATGAAAGAACAAATTTAGCATTGCAAGCATGAAAGACAGTGGTAGATCCATTATACACTTTCCTAGGAGCATGAGACACAAAATTCCTCCTAGATCTACCATTAAAGTTTGAATTTGAAGCAATCATGGCATGTGAGTCAAAAGCATTATAACTCTTATTATAATGAAAATTTATAGAATATTTCTTATCATGATATAAGAAAGCATGATTCCTTTGAACATTATTAGTCATAGGGGCCTTCCCTTTGTCCTTGGCAGAGATGGGAGCCCTTTGACTTGTTAAGTTCTTGGCTTCCCTTCAAAAACCAAGCCCATCCTTAATTGAGGGATGTCTACCAACAGTGTAGGCATCCCATGCAAATTTTAGTTTATCAAAATCATTTTTGCTAGTCTTAAGTTGGGCATTAAGACTAGCCACTTCATCATTTAATCTAGTAATGGAAATTAAATGTTCACTACAAGCATCAACATTAAAATCCTTACACCTAGTGCAAATCACAACATGCTCAACACAAGAACTAGATTTATTTGCTACTTCTAGCTTAGCATTTAAATCATCATTAATACTTCTTAAGCTAGCCAAAGTCTCGTGACAAGTAGATAATTCACAAGAAAGCATTTCATTCCTTTTAACTTCTAAAGCAAGAGACTTTTGCACACTTACAAATTTATCATGCTCTTCATATAAAAGATCCTCTTGCTTTTCTAAAAGTCTATCTTTTTCATTTAGAGCATCAATCAATTCATTGATCTTTTCTACTTTTGCTCTATCTAATCCTTTAAACAAGCTAGTGTAATCAATTTCATCATCACTAGAGTCCTCATCACTAGAATTAGAGTACTTAGGAGTTTCTCTAGTGATTACCTTATTTTCCTTAGCCATAAGACAAGTATGGCGCTCGTTGGGGAAGAGCGACAACTTGTTGAAGGCTGAAGCGGCGAGTCCTTCGTCGTCAGAGTCGGACGACGAACAATCTGAGTCCCATTCTTTGCCGAGGTGCGCTTCGCCCTTCGCCTTCTTGTAGGCCTTCTTCTTTTCCCTCTTCCCACTTTTCTCTTATTCCTGGTCATTAGTATTGTCGGGACAATTTGCTATAAAATGACCATACTTACCACACTTGGAGCAGGAGCGCTTTTCCTTCGTCTTGGTCTTGTTGGGATGCTCCTTGCGACCTTTTAGCGCCGTTTTGAAGCGCTTGATGATGAGGGCCATTTCTTCCTCGTTAAGCCCGACCACCTCAACTTGCGCCACCTTGCTAGGTAGCGCCTCCCTGCTACTTGTTGCTTTGAGAGCAACGGTTTGAGGCTCGTGGATCGGCATTGGGCCATTTAGCGCCTCATCAACATATCTCGCCTCCTTGATCATCATTCGCCCGCTTACAAACTTCCCAAGTATTTCCTCGGGTGTCATCTTGGTATACCTAGGATTTTCACGAATAGAGTTTACAAGATGAGGATCAAGGACAGTGAAGGACCTTAGCATAAGCTGGACGACGTCGTGGTCCGTCCATCTCGTGCTTCCATAGCTCCTTATTTTGTTGACCAGGGTCTTGAGCCTGTTGTACGTTTGGGTTGGCTCCTCCCCCCTGATCATTGCGAACCTTCCTAGTTCGCCCTCCACCAACTCCATTTTGGTGATCATGGTGACATCATTCCCCTCATGCGAGATCTTGAGGGTGTCCCAAATCTGCTTGGCGTTATCCAAGCTGCTCACCTTATGGTACTCTTCCCTGCACAAGGATGCTAATAGGACAGTAGTAGCTTGTGCATTTTTGTGAATTTGTTCATTGATAAACATGGGATTATCCGTACTGTCAAATTGCATTCCATTCTCTACTATCTCCCATATACTTGGATGAAGAGAGAACAAATGACTACGTATTTTGTGACTCCAAAATCCGTAGTCCTCTCCATCAAAGTGTGGAGGTTTACCAAGAGGAATAGAAAGCAAATGAGCATTAGAATTATGCGGAATACGAGAATAATCAAAAGAAAAGTTTGAGTTGACCGTTTTCTTTTTCTCGTCGTAGTCGTCGTCTCTTTGGGAAGAGGAGAATTCATCGCTGTCGTAGTAGACGATCTTCTTGATACGCCTCTTCTTCTTCCCGTCCTTCTTCTTATGACTTGAGCCCGAGTCAGTGGACTTGTTGTCTTTTGGCTCATTGAGGAAGGACTCCTTCTCCTTGTCGTTGATCACCATCCCCTTTCCCTTAGGATCCATCTCTTCGGGCGATTAGTCCCTTTCGTGAAGAGAACGGCTCCGATACCAATTGAGAGAAACTAGAGGGGGGGTGAATAGGTGATCCTGTAAAAACTTGAAACTTATAGCCACAAAACTTGGTTAAGTGTTAGAGGCTAAATGGCGAGCTCTTGTGAACACAAGTATCATAGAAAAACAATCACAAAAGACACGCGAGTTATCCCGTGGTTCGGCCAAGTACAACACTTGCCTACTCCATGTTGTGGCATCCCAATGGACGAGGGTTGCACTCAACCCCTTTCAAGTGATCCAAAGATCCACTTGAATACCACGATGTTCTTCTTTCTTTACTCTTTCCCGTTTGCAAGGAATCTCTACAACTTGGAGTCTCTCGCCCTTACAATGAGGATCAAAGTGAAAGCACTAGAGTAAGGGAGGGAAGCAACACACACAAATCCATAGCAATATGCACACACACAGCCAAGACTTGAGCTAGAATGAATCGCAACAAGTTCACCACTAGAACAGAGCTCAAATCACTAAGAATGTCGATCGAGTGCGCAAAGATGGAGTGTGAGAGATTAAGATTCCTCAAAGTATGCTTGGATTGCTCCTCCATGTGCCTAGGGGTCCCTTTTATAGCCCCAAGGCAGCTAGGAGCCGTTGGAAGCAATCCAGGAAGGCAATTCTTGCCTTCTGTCGGGTGGCGCACCGGACAGTCCGGTGCCCCACCGGACATCCCCTGTTCACTGTCCGGTGCAGATTGCTTTCCTAAATTGGCGCAACCGACCGTTGAAGATTTGGAGCCGTTAGCGCACCGGACACTGTCCGGTGCACACCGGACAGTCCGGTACTCCCATCCGACCGTTGGCCCGGCCACGCGTCATGCGCGGATTGCGCGGCCGACCGTTGGCTCGACCGACCGTTGGCTCACCGGACAGTTCAGTGCACCACCGGACAGTCCAGTGATTTTTAGCCGGACGCTGTTGACTGGTTTCCCGAGAGCGGCGACTTCGCCGCAGACGACTCACCGGACAGTCCGGTGCACCACCAGACAGTCCGATGATTTATATCCGTACGCCGCCGTTGAGACCCGAGAGCAGGCTGTTCATCTGGACTGGTCCTGGTACACCGGTGCACCCAGACCGAGTAGCCTTTTGGCTGAACACAGCCAACTTAACTCCAAAGTGATTTCTTCTGTTTCTAGCACTTGGATAAACTACATTAGTCTTCAAAACAATATACTAAGTCTAGAAACATACCTTTAATCTTGATTTGCACTTCTTGAGTCTTTGGCACAAATATCACTCAAAGCATTTGTGTGTAGCACTTAATCACCAAAATCTTATAGAAATGGCCCAAGGTCACATTTCCCTTTCAAGAACACGGAATGGGAGACTACACTTGCAGCCTTAATAAGTAGAGAAAATCCTTTGAATGTCATCCAAACTTATATTAATCCCTTCAATACCATCAGAATTTATAGCTTCCCTTCAATGCCATCAAATTTAAATTTTAATCCCTTAAATGTCATTACAATTAGTTTGGAGTTAACGCCGTTAGTTCAATTTAAAGTCAATCTCTCCAATGCCATTAAAATCTATATTGATCCCTTTAATGCCACTAGAAATTAGTTCGACATATTTGGGGTTTAAAAATCCTAAAATCAAAAAATATGGATCAGATTTTTAAAATTCCACGACTTTTAAAAACTTAAGTACATACTTTTTTGTAAACCCCCAAAATTACTTCGCTATATCAGTTTTTTTAAAACTTAAGTATGGACTGAAGTTTTTAAAAATCTGATCTATATTTTTTTATTCTGGAATTTTTATACGCCAAATAGATCGAACCAATTTCTAGTGGCATTTAAGGGATAAGTATAGATTTTAGTGGCATTGGAGAGATTGACTTGAAATTGAACTAACGGTGTTAGCTCCAAACTAACGATAATGGCATTTAAGGGAATAAAATTTAAATTTGATGGCATTGAAGGGAAGCTATAAATTCTGATGGCATTGAAGAGATTAGTATAAATTTGAATGGTATTGAAGGGATTTTCTCTAATAAGTAGTAGAGATTTGCAAAAGGTCTAGGGAATAGTGATTTGTCATTCATTACTCTGTACAACACATAATTACCTCAAGAACATTTGTTCTTGAGACAATGGTAGTGTATGGCTGGTAATCTTGAAATATTTCAATACATCTTCAAAGGTCTGCAAACAGAATCCATGTTACTAGTCATAACTCACAAGGACCATACAACACATTGTAGATGGTAGCATGAACAAACATCCAAAAATACATTAAGTGTTAGCAAATGCTTAATAAGTGCACAGAGGAGGTGGCGGGCGCAGTAGGGTTGGAAGGGACAGAGGCCACAACTCGACGACACGCACCTGAGGTTGACACGACAATACCAGGGAGGTCGTTGTCCTTCACCACACTTCATCGTCTCCCTTTCTCCGGAGCCAGCAACACCTTCTTATCCACGCACATCCTCATTGCGGGTGAACGGGGAAGTGGTAAACCAAACACGTCCTTATCCAAAGCCGGCGGCCTGAGAGGCGGACGGGTGTTTGTTGCGTGAGGATGAGGTCGCGACTGTCGCGCGGAGGATGGAGTTTGTTGCACGGAGGATGAGATTGCGCCTGTCACATCCTCATTGCGCGCGAACACGGGAGTGGTAAACCGGGCACGTCCTTATCCAAAGCCGACAATGCGAGAGGCGGGCAGAGGTTTGTTGCATGGGGATGAGGTGATTGGGCCGCTGAAGTCACATCGCTCTCCTACACATACAACGGAGCCAGGCAACATGCCCCATCGCCAACACCTCATCTAGGAGCTCCCGGAGAATGCCCGCCACAGAGGGAGGCAACGGGAATGGGCCACCGGAGCCACGGAGGGAGGCAGAGGACGTGATGGCGCTGAGCAGCACAGCTGTCCCTCCGATGAATGGGTCGTCAGAGCTGCGGAGGGAGGCAAAGGGCGTGGGTTACCAGCACCTTGTCTAGGATCTCCCGGGCAACGGGCACCGTGGATGAGGCAAAGGGCACGAGAATGGGCTGTGTTGGTACTTGCTTTTCTGGGCAAGTAGATCCAACGAGAGAGTGGAGAGAGTGTTTGCAAAGTTTAACGGGGAATGACGATTGCTCTGTTAATCTGGCCTCTCAAGGGCACTGTACGGGGGTATTTATAGGCACCCGAGTGTCTACCGTCTCCTAGCAAGGACGTTTATGCCCTCGGGTACCCGGACTATCCTCAGAATATTCCCACAAGGGTAGGTTATAGACCGTCATTACAGAAAAGGCTATTATAGATGAGGCCTGTAGCATGCTTATCCGTGCGGGACCCGTTACGGTGGGCTGAATCCCACATGGGACTCCGGACGCGATGAGGACGTGGGACTAGTAGACTCCGACGGAGTCTTGCCTTCATCTTGCATTGGAGGGGACAAAGGGCGACCGCGTCGGTCTTCATCCGGCCGGCGCCCTCGGCTCGCTCGGGCATGGTCTTGGATGGTGTAGCGAGGCGACGAAGGCATCGAGCGAAGGGTAGCGTCTTCGCCTTCGCCCCAACATTTGCCCTCCGAGGGACCAGTTCGACTAAGTCATCTGGTACCAAAGACGTCGCTAGATGGTGGAGACGCTACCCTCGCTCGAAGTGGTCCCGCGGGGGTTTTTGAGGTGACCGTTGATGGACGTGGCACTGTTGGACTGCGTGTTTCCCGAAGCGCTGCGCCCTGTCTATAAAAAGGCGGCGTGGCCGGGGCTGTTTCTTACCCTTGCGTGCTCTAGAAAACCCTAACTTTTTTCAAACCGCTCACCCGCTCGCCTTCCCTCCTTGTTCTTCTGCTTCGGAGATCTGGCTCGCGTCAAGCAGACCGCATGCCGCTGCCGACGGTACGTAGCAATGTCTTCTTCCTCGTCTGCTGTGAGTGCGTCACCGGTCGATCCGTCGTCCGAGGATACCCTGAGCGTTTTGGCGGTGATGGAGTTGCAGCCGGGCGACACGGTGGAGTTCGGCACCTCGAGGATTTCCTCAGTTCGTGTGCAGGAGATGCAGTAGCTGGGGTACTTTGGTGACGGTGTTGGGCGCGTCTCGGGTGCTGAGGAGATTCTTGAGCCTGAGGGCGAATTAGTTATGTTCGAGGCATTCTTCATCGTCTGCCTTCGCCTACCAGCGCATCATTTCGTGGCGGAGGTCCTGCAGAGGTTCGACGTCCAGGTCCACCAGTTGACACCAAACGCCATGGTTGCCCTAGCGAAGTATGTCTGGGTGGTGACTTCGTACGGCGGTCAGCTGTCCGTGGAGGTCTTCGCCAAAAACTATTGTCTGCACTGGCAAAAGAGGAAAATTGGAAATAAGATTGCACAATTTGGATCGTGCACCTTCACGCCGAGAACCGGAAAGACCTCGGTGGAGGTCGTGGAAGTAGTCCCCTGTGCTCGGAACAAGTGGGGCAACTGGTGGGACTATTGGTTTTATGTCTCGGGAGGGGAAGTCAAAGACCTCCCGGGGCTCCCTGTGACCGTCATGTGCTCCCACTGTTACATGGCATTCCCACCATTTGAGGTGGCGGAGGACGATGAGGATGAAGGGCCCTCCGGTATGCTGCCCGCATGAGTAGCGGGCGTGATCTGGTTGAGGAGTTCATCGATTATGGAGTATGGCCCTTGGCACACGGCTAGGTGCTTGGCGAAGTGTGTCTTCACCAGATGCCTACCTTGGGCGAGCAGTTGGTGCGAAGTCCTGCCTTCGCTTTGGATTTGTGCGGCCGAAACCCAGTCGCGTTTGTGCGTGAAGTAGAGGATGGACAGTGAGGATTGTGGGGCGATATATGCCGAGGACGGAGGCTTTGTGGAGTTAGGATATTCGCGGTTCCAATATTCATCTGAACCGTGTCTTCGAGTTGAACCGTCTGCCATATGGCGGTTACCCAGGAGACGACGCTGTTGCTACTGTCGATCGCCGGGGAAAAAAGGCAGCGACTGCGGTTGAGGAAGGCCCATCACGGGGAGCTGTGCTGGTCATTAAAAAGTGAAAACTAGATACTGCAGTTGAGGGGTTGGGGGTCTTTGATTGTTTTACTGTGGATTTAATGGGAACTTGTGCGGCCCCCGGGGGAAGGATGTCTTTGCCCGAGCTCCGGGAATCTTCGACGCGAATGCTGGAGGTTACCGAGGGTCGTTGGCCGAGGAATGTTTCGATCCCCCGGGCGGCCGGTGAGGACATGTTTACGTCTCGCTTAGCTCATGAGATGAAGATTTTTCCTTATGGGCAGAATATTGCTGGTGTTGTATCGGCAGTGATGGATAGGGATCGCCAAGATGCGACGCGGAAGCGCTGGGCGTTCACTAGGGTCGGGGACCCTAGTCGTGAGGTCAATAAGGCGTGGGGAATCGCGAAGTCTGCTGCCCCCGGCAGTGGCAAGCCGCCGCTGGCTGCAAAGCCTGCCACCTCGGCCCTAGCAAACCTTCATCAGGTGCGAGGGCCATCGCTCCCGGCTCGAGCAAACCTTCTGCTGAGCCCACGTAGGAGCGAGGGCCACCATCTCCGCTGCGTGCTGCCAAGGCGGTGGCAGGTGGGGCCGACCTCTCCATGGACATCTACGTGGACGACTACCGCGTGGGTGGTGTCATGATGTTTGATGCCCGCACAGGGCGGGGACTTGTCTGTGAGTTTTTTCACGGGGTCTATGTCTTGGACAAGATTGTTGTCGATACCCTGAAACAGGGGTACCCCTTACTACAGTGTGAAGACGCTATACCCGTGCAACTACCTCTAGTCGTGGGGTGAACAGCACTCTGCCCCGCCACTTGGACGGCTCCAGCATCGCCACATGGCCAGGGAAGACGATATACTCCAAGATATTAGCAGTGGGTCTGGACCCCCATGAGAAAGTGCTGGACCCCTGTACATGTAGACCGGACATAGGTTTCGGACCCCTCTGTGTGGGGTCTGGGCTGCCACAACCGGGTCCCGGGACTCTGGGACAGAGAATACCTAGGCCTTGCTTAGGCAGGGGTCCGGTGCCAACACATGTTCAGGCCCAGCCTGGTGCGGACCTGTCCGCATAACGCTACTACTCCCCGCCCAGGCGGAGACCCGATGCTGCCACGTGGTCTACTGCGTGTGATGTAAGCCAGCGGGCGGAGCCTAACATAAGGCCTCCGGGTTGCGCGGCCCCCACATTTATTGCGGATAAGGCGCGCCACCTGACAAGCGATGTGTCGCCTCGGCATTTAATGAGGCCTACCCACTCTGCTATCAGGCGGCGACCTGTCCACTCTACTAGCAAGCAGTGTGCCACCTTAGCATTTAATGAGACCTATCCATTCCGCTGGCAGGGGGCGTGCCTGTCTATTCCATTGGCAGGCAGTACACATGTGTTGCCGCATGCACTGCACTCATCATGACTCGCGTGTTACCAAGGACGCTGCCGCGAGATATCAATACTGTATGCACTACGGATATTATGGTGCTCGGTGATCACCCTGGTGTGGCAGGCAGTAGTTCCTTCCTTCTATTTGTCCCTGAGCCCACATGTCAGGGCTCAGTACCCTTGTATGTGCTCCCCTTGAACTATAAAAGGGAGGGCACACTACGTTACAAGGCAATCCTCACACACACTCTCTCTTAGACTCTCAGACTCACAAGTTCACACAAGCTCTCAAGCTCAATACAGCACACAGTGGAGTAGGGTATTACGCTCCGGCGGCCTAAACCACTCTAAACCCTTGCGTGTTTTTGTGTTCATCGTCCATCTAGCAACAGGCAAATGCTTAGGCCCCCTCCTCATCTTAGGATTTAGGGCGGGTGCATTCCGCCACCCAGCCGGAGATTTCCTCTCCGACATTTGGCGTGCCAGGTAGGGGCTTTGGCATTAGGTTTTTGCTTGTTTTCCTGCTCAACACCATGGTTCACATCGTCGAGCACCATGACTTCGTCCCCGAGGACTTCCCCATGGAGGAGCAGGCTGCCTCTTCCACACCATGGGCCTCCAGCCGCCCTGTGCCTGGTGCAGCTGCTGCTGTGCGCTCTGCACGGCAGCACACTCCCACGCAGACGTCTAGGGCGTCAAGGGTCGCTCTCGGTGCGCTGTTCGTAGCCAGGGAGCTGTTGCGCCACCCTCCTAGCTCCACGGCCTCGCCAAGGGCCATGAAGCAATGGCATGACGACGTCGACCGGCTGCTCGGCATGGTGCACTCTGGTTCAGCTAGGCCCAGGCCCCGCTCGTCCCGGCGTCAACATGAGGCATCGGCGTCGGTGCGCTCGCCCTCCATAAGGGTTGCGCCGACCGAGGACTTGCGGGCGGAGCTCAACCGCCAGTGGGCGGGAGAGGGCGCCACAACCTCTCTAGAGGGGCCAGATGACCTGTGGGTAGAACTCAACCACAGGCGTGCGGGCGAGGATGTCCGTGTCTCTCTGGAGAGAGCGCGTGAGCGCCGACAAAACATCAAGGGTCGCAACCTCGACTACAACTTCGCTGCGGTTGCTCCGTAGACCCCGACGGGCGCCTGGATCCTACCGGGTGTCCCGTTGGCCGGCGTGGGCTGCGCCGCACTCGTGGATCACCTCCGTGCGGCGACGTGGCCATCCAAGTTCCGGCCACACCTGCCAGAAAAGTACGACGATACGTCAAACCCGTCGGAATTCCTGCAGGTATACATCACCGCCATCACGGCAGCAGGTGGAGACACTGCTGTGATGGCAACATACTTCCATGTAGCCTTGTCCGGGCCGGCTTGGACTTGGCTCATGAACCTTGCTCTAGGATCAATCTACTCCTGGGAAGAGCTCTGCGTGCGGTTCACCGCGAACTTCGCCAGCGCGTACCAACAGCATGGCGTGGAGGCACACCTCCATGCAGTGAGGCAGGAGCCCAGGGAAACTCTCCGGGCCTTCATCTCCCGCTTCACCAAGGTGCGTGGAACTATACCCCGTATCTCTGATGCTTCCATCATCACCGCCTTCCGCCAGGGAGTACGTGATGAGAAGATGTTGGAGAAGTTGGCCACACATGATGTGGAAACTGTCACAACACTCTTCGCTCTGGCCAACAAGTGTGCCAGGGCCGCCGAGGGCTGAGCGTGGCACTCGGCACCACAGACCGGGGTTGCCCAGATGGGTGGCTCCGGCGCCATCGCCCAGGACGGCAAGAAGAAGAAAGAAAAGAACCGTGGCCACGAAAGGTCGCAGACTACTGCTCCAGTCGTCGCGGCTACGGCTAGGGGCCGGAGCGAGCGCAATAAGCGCCCACGGCCATAGGGGGGTAACAGCGGCTCATGTCCTGTGCACCCCAACAGCCGCCACAGTGCCGCAGAGTGCCGCGAGATTATCAAGCTCGCGAAGCGCGTCAATGAGCGGTGCGAGCAGTCCTCTAAGGATGGCTCGGTAAGGAGAGGGCTGACGACGGGGACATGGCCACCGGAGAACGGGACCTCGGGTACCAGTCACCTGAGGGGGTCCTGAAGGACGTCTTCACCGGGGACTCTAACTCTGGTGGCGAGAGCGACTGCCGTAAGAAGTTGTACGTCATGTACGGCGGGAGCTGGGAGCTCACCTCCCGTAGGAATGTCAAGTCCCTGCGCCACGACGTCCTGTCGGCGACCCCAGGGGTCCCGAAGGCTGCTCCACACCAACAGTGGAGGAGCACCACCATCTCCTTTGGGGCATCCGACTGCCCCGACGGCCGACGACATGGCAGGGGCCAGTATACTACCACTCATTACCGCCCCTGTCATCGCCAACCTGTGGCTGCACCATGTGCTAATCGACGGTGGGGCCAGCCTCAACGTCATCAGCCATGCTGCATTCAAGTAGCTGCAGAACCCCGGGTCCCGGCTAGGACCCTCTCGCCCATTCTCCGTAGTGGGCCCATAGCCGGTGTATCCCGTTGGGAGCATCACGCTCCTGGTTACATTCGGGACAGAGGAAAACTTTCACACGGAGAACGTCCAGTTCGATGTCGCGGAGGTTAACCTCCCCTTCAACGCCATCATTGGTAGGCCAGCCCTGTACCGGTTCATGGCCATTGCCCATTACGAGTATTTGGTCCTCAAGATGTCGTCCCCTGCCGGGGTCCTCACCGTGCGGGGCGACCGCGCCGCTGCGGTGGCGGCTATTGAGAAGCTGCACGCCCTGGCGGCGGAGGCTGCTCGCCCTGACGACGGAGGGAGGGACCCCTTGACCTCCGGCACCAAGGCACCGACCAAGGTGCTAAAGGTGCGGCCATCTAGGGCGGATGACGTCCCCATCAAGGCCGTCCGGCTTACTGTGGATTCCTCCTAGACCACTTGCATTGCGGGTGATCTGGACGAAAAATAGGAACTCGCGCTCGTCGCCTTCCTCCAGGCAAATGTCGACGTGTTCGCATGGGAGCCATCACAGATGCCTAGGATCCCCAGGGAGGTGATCGAGCACCATCTAAAGATCAACCCTGACGCCAGACTGGTGAGTCAGAAGCCTCGCAGACAGTCTGTTGAGCGGTAGGACTTCATCCGCAAGGAGGTCCGAAAGCTGCTTGACGCTGGCTTCATCAAAGAGGTTCATCACCTGGTGTGGCTGGCCAACCCGGTCATCGTCCCCAAGGCGAACGGGAAGCTTCGGATGTGCATCAACTACACCAGCCTGAATAAGGCCTGTCCCACGGACCCATATCCACTCCCGCGTATAGATCAGATCGTGGATTCTACCTCCGAGTGCGACCTGTTGTCCTTCTTAGATGCTTACTCTGGTTATATCAAATCCAGATGTCTAGGGATGATAGAAAGCATACCGCTTTTGTAACAGTGGATGGTCTTTACTGCTATGTTGTTATGCCTTACAGTCTGAAAAACGCCTTGCCAACATTTGTGCGGGCGATGAGTAAGACTTTCGGGGACCTCATCAGGGACAAAGTGGAGGTGTACGTCGACGACATCATAGTCAAAACTAAGGCAAGGTCGACCCTAGTGGAAGACTTAACCCTGGTCTTCAACAAGCTGCGGGCAACCCGCACAAAGCTGAACCCGGACAAGTGTGTCTTTGGGGTCTCCGCAGGGAAGTTGCTGGGGTTCCTGGTTTCACACTGGCGCATTGAAGCAAACCCGGAGAAAATCAGGGCGATTGAGGTGATGAGGCCTTCAGTTCGAATCAAGGATGTCCAAAAGCTTACGGGGTCATTAGCCGCCCTTAGCCGCTTCATTTCAAGGCTGGCTGAAAAGGCGCTACCCTTCTTCAAGCTCCTGTGAAAATCCGGTCCATTCTCTTGGACCGAAGAGGCTGAGTGTTGGGGCGAAGGCGAAGACGCCACCCTTCGCTCGAGGCCTTCGCCGTCCTCGCTGCACCAACGGAGACAAGACAACGGGCAGACTTACCCTTCGCCTCATACGCCACCGGACGAAGACCTATGACGAGGTCATCTCATCTTGCGACCCCGTCCAGAATGGAGGCCCACGTGTGGTCCGGCCCGTTGTAACAGGCCCTGCGTGGCCGTTGTGCGTTACGGGCCTAATTTGTAAAGGCCTCCCTGTAATTACGGTCTGTAACCCCGCTTTATGGGAATATTCCGGGGATAACCTAGGTGTCTGAGGGCACATGCGTCCTTAACACACGACGCTGGGCACTCAGATACCTATAAATACCCCCACATAGTGCCCTTGAGAGGCTAGATTAATAGGGTGTTGGGACCACGCTTCGTCGCCGAAGGTCCTGCAGAAAGAAACAGCTTCGGCTGAAGCTGCTTGTATGTGACGCCGAAGACATCATTCATGAAGCTTCGGTATTATAACATATCCGAAGATGAAGGATCGAACCGACTTAAAGATGGAATGACCTTTTAGCTCATAGGGGTCTGAGTCATTGTTGCAAACTTTTATGAGGGGCATGATTGTAATTCTTCACAGGCTGTGTCCTGTGCCTATAAATAGTGAACAGTATTCCTTTACTGTTCACGCATTCCTGTAATTGCCGACGCATCACACTGGAATTATTGTTTTCCGTCAAGGAAAAGGTATAAACGTACCCAAATGTCATGTTTTAATATTCAAATTCATATAATGAAATATACGAATAATTTTATCTGTTTCTGGCATATGATTTACATGTTATACTTCATTTTACATTATTATATAAGTTTAATCACGAAGGTATGACCTTCGTGATATTTTGCCCGCGACCTTCGTCTGGAGTTCATTAAATCCTTGGGGAGATAATGCTTCAGCGGACGAAGGGCATTAACATTTAATATTTTTTATGTTGCCTTGTTCTTAATTCATAGCATTTGAGAACAAGCCCCCAACATTGGCGCCCACCTCCGGTCAACACACTTCCACTTTTTTGAGCTGATGGCTTCGTTCAACGATCAAGCTGGAGCTGCTTCGGCCCCGAAGCTGGTACTCCCGATAACAGGCGGTTCATGCTCAGAGCCAGCCAACAAGAAGCAGAAGAAGGAAGCACAGAGAAGGGTACAGCACGTCGGGGTGCAAGGACCCTTCATCAAGTCAAGATGGTCTCACATTCCAATTACCTTCTCCCAAGAGGATCTTCAACTCATGGATTACCCACACAATGATGCTATGGTTATCTCTTGTGTGATCAAAGGATTTCTGGTCCATAATGTTTTGGTTGATACAGGCAGCGCAGCTGATATCATATTTGCTAAAGCTTTCAGACAAATGCAAGAGCCTGAAGACAAGATCCATGATGCTACGCACCCCCTTTGTGGCTTCGGAGGACGGCAAATTGTAGCACTTGGGAAGATCACCATGCCAGTAACCTTCGGGTTTGTTAACAATACAAGGACTGAGCAAATTGTGTTTGACATTGTTGACATGGAGTATCCTTACAATGCTATCATTGGTCGTGGTACTCTCAATGCCTTCGAAGCAATTCTTCATCCAGCTTACCATTGCATGAAGATACCTTCGGACCAAGGGCCCATCGCTATTCATGGAAGTCAGGAAGCTGCCAGAAGGGCCGAAGGAAATTGGACAGATTCAAAAGCAATCCATAACATAGATGGAGCTGAAGCTTGTGAGCAGTACAAGTTCAGAAGGGAAAAAGCTGCTTCGGCTGATCAGCTGAAACCCATGCTCTTATGTGAGGACATAGCAGAGCAGAAGGTGCTATTGGGATCTCAATTGTCCGAAGAACAGGAGAAAACCTTGATATGGTTTTTGTTCAACAATAAAGATGTTTTTGCTTGGTCAGCTAATGATCTTTGCGGAGTTAACAGGGATGTTATTGAGCACTCGCTCAATGTTGACCCATCTTTCAGACCAGAAAGCAGAGACTTTGGAAGATGTCTGATGACAAGGCCGAAGGTGCTCGAAATGAAGTGAAAAGACTCCTCAGTGCTGGAGTTATTAGAGAGGTAAAATACCCAGAATGGTTGGCTAACACTGTTATGGTAAAGAAGGCCAATGGTAAATGGAGAATGTGTATCGATTTTACTGATCTCAATAAGGCCTGTCCGAAGGACGAGTTTCCATTGCCAAGGATAGATTCTTTGGTCGATGCAGCAGCTTCTTCAGAGCTTATGAGTCTGTTGGATTGTTATTCAGGCTATCATCAAATCTGGATGAAGAAGGAGGATGAACCAAAGACCAGCTTCATAACCCCTAGTGGAACATATTGTTACCTTCGGATGCCTGAGGGGCTTAAGAATGCTGGAGGAAGCTTCAGCAGAATGACAACGAAGGTTCTCCATTCTCAGATAGGTAGGAATGTGCTAACTTATGTTGATGATATCATTGTAAAAAGCACGAAGCAAGATAATCACATTGCTGATCTGCAGGAGACCTTCGCTAATTTTAGACAGGCTGGTTTAAATTTAAACCCAGAAAAATGTGTCTTCAGAGAGAAGAAGGGGAAATTTCTTGGTTGCCTAGTTTCAACAAAAGGAATTGAGGCTAATCCAAACAAAATCGAAGCTATCCTTCGAATGGAACCACCAAGTACGAAGAAGGGGGCTCAAAGATTGACAGGAAGACTGGCATCTCTCAACAGATTCATATCCAGATCAGCAGAGAGAAATTTGCCATTTTTCGAAGTGCTGAAGTCAGCTGAAGTTTTTCAGTGGGGACCAGTCCAGCAGAAAGCCTTCGAGGAGCTGAAGCAATATTTAATAGATCTAACAACATTAACTCCACCAACGCCAGGGGCTCCTTTGTTATTATATGTAGCAGCTTCGCACTCAGCGGTAAGTGCAACACTTGTTCAAGAGAAGTTTGAAGGCCAAGTCAAAAAGCAGGCCCCAATATACTTTGTGTCCGAAGTTCTTAGTTTATCAAAGAAAAATTATACAAAATTGGAGAAGGTACTGTATGCTATTTTGATGGCCTCCAGGAAGCTTCGACATTATTTTCAAGCTTACAACATAATTGTTCCTTCTTCACAACCCTTGAAGGATATTATAAGAAACCGAGAAGCTACTGGAAGGATTGGAAAATGGGCTACAGAGCTCAATGAATTTTGTATTGATTATGTCCATAGATCTTCGATTCAGTCCCAAGCGTTGACAGACTTCATTGCTGACTGGACGCCAGGAGCTCAGGAAGAAGAAATGAATAAAGATGCCGAAGCATGGACAGTGTTCTGCGATGGGTCTTGGGGGACCTTCAGAGCAGGAGCAGCTACTGTGTTGGTTTCACCTTCCAAAGTTAGAACTTGTTATGCGGCAAGACTTGATTTCAGTTGCACAAATAATATTGCTGAGTACGAAGCTCTGCTCTTGGGTCTTCGGAAATTAAAGGCAATGGGAATCAGAAGGGCTATTCTTAAAACTGACTCCCAAGTTATTTCTGGTCATATTGACAAGAGCTATAAAGCAAGAGATCCGAAGCTTGAAAAATATCTAGATACAGTCCGAAAGATCGAGGCTTCCTTTGAAGGATTCTCTGTCAAAAATATTCCTCGCGGAGAAAATGAATATGCTGATCTGTTAGCCAAGTCAGCGGCACAGGGGCTGCCTTTACCTTCGGATGTATTTTTTGAAACAATAAAAGCACCTTCGGTTGAGCTTCTTGAAAGAGCGGTCCTCAACATATCCCCTGTCTATAGTGAAGATTGGAGAACTGAAATCATCTCTTTCCTTCAGGGTAATTTTCTTTCGGATGACGAAGCTTATAACAGAAGCATAGAAGCAAGAGCTCAGCCATATGTTATTATAGAAGGGGAATTATATAAGCGTGGGGTCTGTTCCCCGTTGCTCAAGTGTTTGTCCAGAGCCGAAGGTATAGAATTGATGAAGGAAATACATGCAGGCCTGTGTGGATCTCATATCAGATCTAGGCCTTTGTTGGGAAAAGTTTTTCGCCAAGGATTTTATTGGCCAAAAGCAGCTTCGGATGCAGCAGAACTAGTGCAAAAGTGCGAAGGTTGTCAGAAATGTGAAAGAGATCAAAAACAACGTTTGTCTCTAACTCAGTTAATACAACCCACTTGGCCGTTACAAAGGTGGGGCCTTGACTTGTTAGGTCCGCTACCACCAGCACAAGGAAATTTAAAATATGTTGTAGTGGCAGTGGAATATTTTTCTAAGTGGATTGAGGCAAAGCCTTTAGCCACAATAACTTCGGTCACCGTCCAAAAGTTTTTCTGGCAAAACATTGTTTGTCGCTTCGGAGTGCCGAAGGCCATTACTGTGGATAATGGAACGCAGTTTGACTCCGAAGTTTTCAAAGAGTTTTATGACCAAATCGGCACGAAGATCCATTTTGCGTCATCCAGAATCAAATGGACTAGTCGAAAGAGCCAATGGGATCATAATGACAGGAATAATGAAGTCAATCTTCAATCAGCCCAGGGGAAAGTGGCCAGAAGAATTAATTAAAGTGGTGTGGAGCCATAACACAACAGCGTCAAGATCAACAGGCTTTACGCCATTTAAACTATTGTTCGGTGACGAAGCAATAACACCGGAAGAAGCCAAAGCAGGATCTATAAGAACAATAGCTTCGGCAGAAGGCGAAGATGAAGCTGATTGCTCTGTGGAAAAGGATGCTATCGAGGGGATCAGGCTTCAGGCTGTGGAAAACATCAATAAATACCAAGCCGAAACAATAAAATGGCGTGACAGAAAGGTTCGGTTGAAGAACATTAAGCCAGGACATTTGGTGCTTCGGAGAGTGGCCAACCCAGTCACAGTAGGCAAACTACAGTTGAAGTGGGAAGGCCCTTTCTTGGTAGTATCTTCGTCAAGACCCGGTTCCTACAGATTAAAGGATATGGACAGCAACGACATCCCTAGATCGTGGAACGCGGATGAGCTTCGGCGATATTATGTTTAGTTTGATGTAATTTTTTCTATTCCTTTTTTCTGGCACCCTTTTCCTTTCCAAAGGGGGAGAAAGGTTTTTAATGGGGCCACATCATGTAATTTTCCTTATTTCAATTCTATAAGAATGATATCCCCCAAAAATGTAAATGTAAATGCAAAGGAAAAAGGAAAGAAAGCAGGGAAAAGCTCAAAAGTCGTTCCTAAGGGAATGCAGAGCTTACAGCGAAAAGTCAACGCTGATTCCGCCGAAAGTAAAAGGCGAAGAAGCTCCTAAGGGAGGCTTACAGCGAAAAATAAACGCTGATTCCGCTGAAAGTAAAAGGCGAAGAAGCTCCCAAGGGAGGCTTACAGCGAAAAGTCAACGCTGATACACCGAAAAGTAAACGGTGAAGCCGAAAAGTAAACGGCAAAAAGATTCGAATCGTTCCTAACGGGATGAAAGGGGCTGTGATCATGATTTTTGAACAAGTGTCTCAATATTCATTTGCACAATGCATTCCATCATGTCATTTGCATTCATAAGCATTCATTTAGACATATATAGAATCATCATCATACCACACGAAAAAAGACAGGTACTTCGGCAATGAGAAAAGACTTCGAAGAAATTTTTTTATGCTTCGTTGTGTACGAAAAGAAGGGAAGGTGTTTTTCGCCTTCGGCTCAAAAGAAAAGAGGAGTTTCGTTCACAGCAAAGCAAAATATATTATAAGGTATATACAAATTTACATGAGTTGTTTCATAATTATATTACAAAGTCTCTCCAGAATTTTTGCAGGAAAGTATGGAGAAGTAACTATCAAGCTTCAGGCTAGATTTCCTCAAAACTTCAGCTTTGTCAAACTTCAGCTTCGTCATCCTGCGTATATCAAAGATCAGAATAAGGAAGGTGCAAATTTCAAGGAGAAGGTAAAAGTAACAAATATAAGATTCTTACCGGCTTAAGATGGCTTCGAGCTTCGTCACCTGCCATTTTTCAGCCCCCATTTACCCAGATCTGGGTCATGAATCTATTTCCAATGCTTCGGGCCAGGCTTGGGATATCTACCAGATCTGATGCTGATAAGCTGAAGTTTGGTCTATTCACAATATTTCCATGCGTGCAGCCAACCTTCAGAAAAGCGGCAGCTGTGCCCCGAGAAGCTACCATGGCGCAGAAGTCGGCGTGCCCACCAATAACTTCGTCAAGAGCATCAACCTCGCCTTCAATATATTCTAATGTGCTGGGCAGGTTGGCAGCCGAAGGTGTAAAATTCTCAGAGCTGGCTTCGATAGAATGAAACACATCCTTCAGCCGCTGCACGCATCGGCTGCCGAAGCTTAGACATTTCTCTTGAAGTTCTTTCAAGGATGTTTGCAAATTTGAACTTTTATCCATCTCAGTTTTAAGACTTGTTTCAAGGTGTTTCTTTTCCTCCTCAAATTTTTCTGATTGTCTAAGCAATTCATTCTTTAAGCTGTCGTTCTCAGCTTGGACTTCAGCCAAGGAGCCTTCCATAGACTGAATAACAAAGTCCTTCTTTTCCAATGCACCTTCGTGCTCTTTGGCCATGATTTCAAGATCTTGGATGGCAAAGTCTTTCTTTTTCAGAATAGCTTCGTAATTGTCAACTTTTTCTTCCAAATCTTTGATGATAACCTTGTTCTTCTCTTCTTCGAGATCTTGTTGCATTTTTAGAACCTTACTTAATAATATACTCTGTCAAAACAATCTTCATTAGGAAACGACCTAAAAAACTAATAATAATAATAAAATGGTAATAATATTTTTTACCTTGAAATTAGCATAAAGCAAGCTTCCAGCGATATGGTGTCGCTGGTAGCGGTAGAGGTCAGCTTCCAGCTTCGGCAGGCCAATGCTTTTCGAGAGAGTTCTAATAATTTTAGCTTCGCTGCGGTTTCGAAGGCATCTCAGTTTTCCTTCGTTAACTCCACCGAATAGCATAGCCCCAGGCTTATATCCATAGGATACGACATATTTTTTAAGCTCTTCTTTTTTAGCATCTGTTAATTCCTGTCCAAGTAAATCTTGAAATTTAAAATCTCCCTCTTCCAAAACGTCTTCAACTTGCTTTTTCTCCTTTTCAGTAGCTGCGCTCGCCGCGACTACATCAGCTTCTTCTTCAGCCATTTTCAAGAGTATATTATCAATAACTTCAAGTGTGTCTTCCAGGTTTGGATCTTCTGTCGCCTCGGCTTCGGCCCTGATAGTTTCGGCTTTGCCGGTTTCGGCTTCGGGGGTTTCCACTCTGGTGGCTTCGGCTGTGGCACCTTCGGCGGCCTTGGCAATAACAATTTTTGACACCGATGTCCGTGACGGTGTCCCATGGATTACATCTGTCACTTGAATGATTCTTCGTTTTTTCGGCTTCGCAGGACTTTCAGCTGCCGAAGTCTCTTTGTCCTTCTGTAAAGACTTTGTCAGTTCCGGTGCCAACGGACTTAACTTGACAGGCAAAGATTCAGTCATTACCTTCAAAATTTCTTCCACTTCGGCAGCAGAAGATGCCACAGACACTCCTTCATCTCGGGCCAATATCTCTGGTTCTGGAGATGCTGGCTTCGGAGATGTAGCCTTTGGAGATGTAGCCTTCGGAGATGCAGTTTTTCTTTTTCTTAAAATAATTGCTTTCGGTTCAAGTTTTTCTTTCTTCTTTTCTGGTTGATCTTCGACATCTTTAGTTAGAATGCTGGCCACTCGTTTTCTTTTTTGCCCTTCGGCACTCTTGTCTAGCCGCTCGTAGTCAGGGTATTCAAAACCTATAGCATCAAGCACTCTGTTCAGCCTTCGTTTCAGCCGGGTGCCGAAGGCTGCTGTCATCAATTGATCTTCTTTTTTAGAATAATTTCCAAGAATTTCAGTACTCATTGCTTCAATTGTTTCCAACCATTCTTGGCAAGGTTCTTTAAAATATTTCTTGAACTTGTAGTGGTAGGGCAGGCGGACAAGTTCCCCCTCTTTCTTCTCTTTTTTGAGCTTCGGCATAGCCCATTCCTTCATAGTTGGAAATATTTTGAACGACAGAAATTCCTGCACAAGATCTCTAGTGCCAATGTGCTCGACAATAGTCCTGAATTCGGCCAACACAATTTGAGTTGGACCTTCTGGTGTCATATTGCAGTGGGGTCTGGTCTCTCCGAATATCAATTCAAGCGGACTCTGTACTAGCTTCTCCTTGTCATCGTCGACTTTGACGTAGAACCATTCTGACTTCCAGCCTGCCGGCCACTTGCTTCGATAGCTGATTACAGGAAATTTCGTAGTCTTCCGATAGGCAAAATTATAACAACCAAAATTCTCATATAACCCATCTTTTCTGGCCTTAGTTTGATAATGTAGCTCGTGTACCCGGCAGAAACCTTCGGCAAATGGCTCCACCCCCTGGCTTCGGAGAGCCCAAATATAAACACTAAGCCTAACAATAGCATTAGGAGTTAATTGATGAAAATAGATACCAAACTTTTGTAGCACATCGGCAATCATCCTATTCAAAGAAAATCTCAAACCAGCTTTGAGGAAACTCTTGAAAATCACTATTTCATCCTTCTCTGGCTTTGGGGTAGTTTCCTCTCCTCCGAAGCGAACCAGCTTCTTCTCATTTTCGCTAAAGTAGCACAATTTTACCATCTTCAGGAAATCAGCTTTGGAGATTGTTGACTTTCCGAAGTCCAGGTGGCTAGGCTTGCTTGGTATTGCGATAGTGTGATCATCCTCAGAATCAACTTCTTCAATATCTGCTTGTTCTGCTTCGGCAGCGGGGATGATCTCCGATGTCACCAATCCACTTCGCCTCATCGCTTCCGAGATAGGGACAGCTTCCGCAGCTTCGGCTTCGTCTCCTTCGCGCTCAGCCCTAGCAGTAGAGCGCACGCTGGCCATTTTGATTTTGAGTATCTTGAAAATTGCTCAGAAATTAATAACCTCTTTCCCGAAGCCTTTCTTCTGACGAAGCAGACGCCAAACTAGAGCTTCGTTCGAATGCGAAAGTCAGGCTTCGGCTATGGTTAAAAATTTTGGCAGCAAAACAGTGCAGTAGCAATGAATGCTGTGGTAACTTCATACCTACCCGTCTGTTTATATAGTGTTGCAGGAAGGAAGGTGAATCGTCAGAATTTTTTACACCGAGCAAACGATTGCTCGCACCCGCTGAACGGTGGACCGCAAAAACCAGAATAGTGAACCCGCATGGTGGAAATCACTACGCGCTCGGAAATTGTATTGTTTCTCGACAACGAGCTGAGGGAAGGTGTTTTTCGGACCTTCGGCTTCCTGAAGCCTAAGAGACGTTTTTCACGGATCAAGCTCGTTACGAAAAACGATCTAGCACCGTGAAGGGGCTACTGTTGGGACCACGCTTCGTCGCCGAAGGTCCTGCAGAAAGAAACAGCTTCGGCTGAAGCTGCTTGTATGTGACGCCGAAGACATCATTCATGAAGCTTCGGTATTATAACATATCCGAAGATGAAGGATCGAACCGACTTAAAGATGGAATGACCTTTTAGCTCATAGGGGTCTGAGTCATTGTTGCAAACTTTTATGAGGGGCATGATTGTAATTCTTCACAGGCTGTGTCCTGTGCCTATAAATAGTGAACAGTATTCCTTTACTGTTCACGCATTCCTGTAATTGCCGACGCATCACACTGGAATTATTGTTTTCCGTCAAGGAAAAGGTATAAACGTACCCAAATGTCATGTTTTAATATTCGAATTCATATAATGAAATATACGAATAATTTTATCTGTTTCTGGCATATGATTTACATGTTATACTTCATTTTACATTATTATATAAGTTTAATCACGAAGGTATGACCTTCGTGATATTTTGCCCGCGACCTTCGTCCGGAGTTCATTAAATCCTTGGGGAGATAATGCTTCAGCGGACGAAGGGCATTAACATTTAACATTTTTTATGTTGCCTTGTTCTTAATTTATAGCATTTGAGAACAAGCCCCCAACATAGAGCTATTGCCATCTCGTGCGAAAACCCTACTTACGTTGCTACACCCCCCCGTTGGATCAACTTGCACTAGTGCGCAAGTTCCAACATTTGGCGCCCACCGTTCGTGCTACGAAAAAACCACTCGCGATGGCACCCAAGAAAGCTAGCTTGAAGGCTGACGAGGCTGCGAAGGCAGCACTGCTGGCCGCAAAAAAGGGCAAGGCCCTCGCCCTCACCCACTCCACCCACCAAGAGGCTACTGAAGACAACGTTCTCCGCACCTGCGAAGACGACGCTCTCTGCACCTGCGGCCCTGAAGGGCAGCCGCAACCTCCCCCAAACTTTGCTCCACCAGAGGGCACGGACTTCACCGAGGACGGTGAAGCCATCGGTGTCTCAGCAGAAGAACAGCTACAGCTGCGCGCCCTGCGCATCAAGAACCGCAATCTCCAGAAGCAAAAGGAGATACTTGAGGCCAAGCGCCAACGCGTGTCTGCACAAGCCAAGGTGCGGCAAATGATACGAGACGAAGAGCAGAAGGCCCAGGAGCTCGAGCAAGAGATCGCGTTAATGCAGCACGAAGGCCACTTTGGCCTGCAACACGGGCCACCCCTGCAACAGCGCGCACAAGTCGAAGACCTGCACTTCCCCCAGCGCGACCACGCCATCCAACACGCCGCACCATTCCAAGGGGTCAACTACCTCGACGAGCGAAGTCCCTTGGCGCCACACCTGCAAGTGACACCCTGGCCTGTCAACTTCCGGGCAGGGACCTATCCCAAGTACAACGGCAGCACTAACCCAGCACAGTACATCATGAGCTATCAGGTCGCCGTTGCATCTTCCGGAGGGGACGACGCCACGATGGCCAAGTCTTTCATCATAGCCCTCGAGGGCCCGGCTCTCACCTGGTTCACCCGGTTGCCACCGCTGTCCATCGACTCCTGGAGAAGCCTCCGAGACAAATTCCTGCTCAATTTCTAAGGGTACCGCCCAGACACCGACGCCTTGGCCGAACTCTCACTCTGCAAGCAGCTGGAAAAAGAGACTCTGCGGGAGTATTACCGCAAGTTTCTGACACTCAAGTCACAGCTGCCCTCGGTCGATGACCAGATCGCCATCCACTACGCCATCAGTGGCCTTCGCGCTGGCGTCCTTTACAGCCACTGCATCAGAGATCCGCCCAAGAACCTCCAGGAATTATATCAGCTATTTGAAAAATACGCCAAATCCGAAGAGCTCCACCAGCGCAAAGTTGAGTCTCAAAGGAAACCCAAAGATGCTCCACAGTCCAGCCGCACGTGGACGAGAACTCCGCAGCCAGACTCCGGTCGAGACGGCCGCAATCAGCAGCAGGTGCACAACATTGCCAACCAGCACCCCGCTGGTGATGCCCCTCGCCGCCAGGAATACCCCCCCAGGGCCGCGGAAATGGAACTCACGGTAGGGGCCGGGGACGCGCGCAGCCGCCGCGCCGATTCTATTGTCTTTTCCACGGCGAAGACTGCGCCCACCAAACCAAAGACTACCCAGAGACGAAGGCCACCAGAGATAGGATCGCACAGGCGCAACCGGCCGACAACCCTAGAGTTGTCGCGCACACTTATCAGCAACACCCTCCACCATACATCCACGCCCCCGCCCCGCATCCACCGCACCACGCATACCAACACCACTAGGAAGTACAAATCGTACCTCCCCCACCCCCACCTCCACACCAGCAACAACAAAACATCCCCCACCCCCACGCCCCAAAACAAGAAGACTTCACCGATCAGCCGTATCGTGGAGTCATTCATATGATCACTGGGGGGTCCAGCACCGACTTCGACACAAAGCGGCAGAAGCGGGACCACTACCGCAGCATCAACCACGTCGCCATCACCGATCCAGTCGTGCAGACGAAGTGGTCCCATGTACCGCTAACCTTCGACGCCCGAGACGTCGACCTGCGCAGCGCCCCCCACATCGACGCCATGGTTACCAACTGCAGCGTGGCAGGCTGGGACCTGCACAAAGTCCTAGTCGACAATGGCAGTCAAGCAGACATCATTTTCCTCCATGCCTTCGACCGCATGGGCATAAGCCACAACCTGCTCAACCCTTCGGACAACCCGTTGTATGGCTTCGGCGGCAAGGGCACTTTTCCTGTCGGCAGAATAGAATTGCCTCTCTCCTTCGGTGTAGCACCCAATGCCCGAAGTGAGCAAATAACCTTTGATATCGTCGACATGGTGTATCCATACAACGCCATCATGGGTCGGGGCTCCATCAACAAGTTTGAGGCAGCCATTCACGGACTGTACCTGTGCATGAAGATACCAGGTCCATTAGGCGCCATCACGGTCTACGGCAATCAGCAGACTGCGCGCAACATAGAGCGGGACTTTGTCCCCGGGCAAAGAAATGTGCACTGCCTCACGGCCCAACGCGAGGTCCCTGCGTCCGCCAGCCAAACCGACAAAGAGCACGACAAGGCACAGCTGCAGAGCAACGACGGGACCAAGACTGTTCCCCTCGACCAGGCCACGCCCAAGCAGACAGTCACCATCAGCAAAGACCTCACTTCGCATGACGAGGAGAAACTCCTATGCTGCTTGTCCAAGAACAAAGACGTCTTCGCCTGGTCCGCCCTCGACCTGGTCGGGGTCAGCCGATCCATAATTGAGCACAACTTGGGAATCGACCCTTTGGTGAGACCGAAAAAACAGCGGCTCCGCAAAATGTCCGACGAGAAGACAGAAGCCGCCAAGGCCGAGGTACATCGCCTCCTAGAAGCCAAATTTATCGAGCCAGTGGCTTAACCCACGTGGCTCTCCAACGTTGTGATGGTGCAGAAAAAGAGCGGCAAGTGGCTCACCAGTCTCAACAAGGCCTGCCCAAAGGACAATTTCCCGCTGCCTCGGATCGACAAAATAGTCGATAGCGCGGCCGGGTGCGAAGTCATGTCTCTCCTCGACTGCTTCTCCGGTTACCATCAAATATATATGAAGGAGGAAGATAAGGCCAGCACCAGCTTCATAACATCCTTTGGCACACATTGCTTCATCAGAATGCCGGAGGGACTCAAGAACGTCGGGTCCACCTTCTCCCGGCTCACCAAAACAGTGCTCGAGGGGCAAGTCGGCAGAAATATATTCACATATGTGGATGACATCATCGTCGCCAGCAGGATCAAGGAGGACCATCTTGCTGACCTCGTCGAGACATTCGCGAACATGCGGGACGCACGACTTCGCCTGAACCCCGAAAAGTGCATCTTCGGCGTTCGCCAGGGGAAAATATTGGGGTACCTGGTATCTCACCGCGGCATCGAGGCCAACCCAACCGAAATCCAGGCCATCATCAACATGACGCCCCCGCAGTCAGCCAGAGACGTCCAGCGCCTGACGGACAGATTGGCCGCCCTCAACAGATTCATCTCCAAATCCGCTGAGCGAAGTCTCCCCTTCCTCAAAACACTCCGCGGCGCAAAAGACTTCGCTTGGGGACCAGAGCAGGCGGCGGCCTTCGCCTCACTGAAACAGTACCTGTTGGAATTGGCGGTTCTTACAAGCCCCGACTCTTCGCTACCCCTGTTGCTTTACGTTGTGGCCTCGCCGCACGCGGTCAGCAAGGCACTGGTACAGGAGCAGACAGTAGAGGACGTGATCAGATAGTGCCCAGTTTATTACATCTCCGAAGTGCTCACACCGTCAAAATGTAACATGACGGAACTCGAAAAGATTGCCTATGCAGTTGTTATGTCTTCGCGCAAATTGCGCCACTACTTTGAAGCATTCAAGGTCCGCGTCACCTCAGATAGGGGACTCGGCGAATTATTCAGAAACCCGGAGGCATTAGTACGGATCGCTAAATGGGCGACCGAACTCTCCGGCTACCACATCACTTTCGAGCCCAGGACAGCGATCAAGTCACAAGTTCTAGCAGACTTCGTCGTCGACTGGACCGGGCCAATAACACAGCCGGACCCGTCCGCAGAGAAGGTTTGGACAATCCACTGCAACAGCGCATGGTGCCATGCGGGGGCAGGCGCTGCTGCAGTCATCACCTCACCCGCCGGGGTCAAGCACAGATACGCGGCACGCTTAAGCTTCGCTCTGGAATCTGACAGATGCACAAACAACATAGCAGAATACGAAGCTGTCATCCTCGGCCTCCGCAAACTAAGAGCCCTTGGTGTCACCACCTACATTGTCAGAACAGACTCCAAGGTAGTCGCCGACCAAGTCGAGAAAGACTATGCAGCAAAGGACCCCGCACTTATGCAATACCTCGCGGCCATCCGAAGTCTCGAGAGACAATTCAAGGGATTCACCTTGCAGCATGTGGACCGGGCCAAGAATGAAGAAGCCGACGCATTGGCCAAGGCTGCCGCCAGAGGCGAATCCCTGCCCTCCGACGTGTTCTACCATGTTATCGGCACGCCAGCCGTCCGAAGCCCCGAAGGGCTCCAAATAACCAATGACAGCGAGGGCCACCACATAGTCAACCTTATTATGACCGAAGACTGGCGAGCACCAATAACCCTGTTCCTACAGGGGTACTACCACCCAACCGACATCAACGAGGCCAAGCGCCTCAAACATCGAAGCCGAGACTTCGCACTGATTGAGGGCCAGCTCTACAAGAAGGGGGTCAGTCAGCCAATGCTTAAATGTGTCACCGAAACCGAAGGCGTCCAAATCCTGCACGAAGTCCACAGTGGTACTTGCGGCTCTCATGCAGGGCCAAGGGCCCTAGCCGCAAAGGTGATCCGCCAAGGTTTCTACTGGCCCGCAATGATCTGCGCCGCAAATCGGGTCACAAGGTCCTGCGAAGCCTGCCAGAATTTTTCTCCTCGATCAGGCAGCCCTTCGCAATTCACAAAACTGATCGCCCACACATGGCCTCTCCAGCGCTGGGGCCTGGACATCGTCGGGCCCCTGCCCACGGCTCATGGGAACCTCAAGTTCACCTTCGTCGCTGTCGAGTATTTTACCAAATGGATCGAGGCAAGGGCTGTTTCCACAGTAACATCAAAGACTGCGCAGAAATTCTTTTGGCAAAACATTGTTTGCCGCTTCGGAGTACCGTCCGAACTCACAGTTGACAACGGCAAGCAGTTTGATAGCCAAGACTTCAAGGATTTCTGCTTCTCCATTGGCACCAAGCTTGCCTTCGCCTCAGTATATCACCCACAGTCCAACGGAGTTGTGGAACGCGTCAATGGACAAATTTTCACAGCTGTCAAGAAGATGCTCCTCGACGAAAAAAGGGCAGGTGGCCCGATTTGTTACCTGAAGCTATCTGGGCGCTAAACACGACTGAGTGCAGGGCGACCGGGTTCACCCCTTTCCACCTTCTATATGGATTGGAGGCCATGACCCCACAAGAAATAAAACATGGGTCCCCGCGAACAATTTCGTCAGCTGTCCCCGACGTGGACGAACCCACTTCGAAGGATCTTATCGACGGAGACCGCGTCTTCGCTCTACAGGCTCTAAATAAATACCAAGCCCAGACAAAAGCATGGCGTGACCACGCAGTCATCCCGAGGGAATTCAGCGAAGGGGACCTCGTACTCGTCCGAACAGCTCGGACAGAGTCCAGGGGCAAGCTGGAGCCCAAGTGGGAGGGCCCTTTCATTGTCAAGACGAAGGCATCCCCTGGCGCATACATGCTCGCAACGCCAAACAGCGAAGACTTGGAGCATTCCTAGAACATCGACAATCTCCGCAAATTTTTTGTTTGACTCATCAGGGCCAGCTCGCCCTTGTAATTCGCAAAAACAATTTTATTCTGGCCCGCACTCTTTTCCTCCCGGGGGGTGAGGTTTTTAACGAGGCGGAGTCATGTAATATACAAGTGAAAAATCCCATGCAAAAATCTACGTCGAAGAAAGACCGCGCCGACGGTCTTCGACATTCGACCAATACAAAGTCACCGCGAGGCCCAGCGCTAGCTACCCTCGCGTGCGACACTCCGCGCAAAAGTCGCCTAAGGGTGCAGCCGGATTAGCACAACAAGTGCGAAAAATCGAAGTCTTCCTCAAAAAGACTATCCGTGCAAAAGTCGCCTAAGGGTGCAGCCGGATTAGCACAACAAGTGCGAAAAATCGAAGTCTTCCTCAAAAAAGACTATCCGTGCAAAAGTCGCCTTAGGGTGCAGCCGGATTGGCACAACAAGTGCGAAAAATCGAAATCTCCGTGCAGAAGTCGCCTAAGGGTGCAGCCGGACCAGCACAACAAGTGCGAAAACTCGAAGTCCTCCTCAACAAAGACTATCCGTGCAAAAGTCGCCTAAGGGTGCAGCCGGACTAGCACAACAAGCACGGAAAATCGAAGTCTTCCGCGAAGAGTATCCGTGCAAAAGTCGCCTAAGGGTGCAGCCGGACCAAGCACAACAAGTGCGAAAATAACTAAACCAAACTGTCCGCGCAACGACCGACTACATGCGCACCAGACCGACATAACAAATACACCAGACCAAGTGCGCAACGCCTTCGTAAGCATAGCCGAATGTGCAAAGGCACACAACCTCATCATACAAGCCATTACATATGTACAGCGAGGGCATCACACTTTACATCGGCTCAACCTTCGGAATAATTCCCATCTCCCTATAGTTAAATAGCATTATCCTCAGCTCCTCACCCGCAAAAAGACTTCGCAGCTCCCCCTCACCTACACTCGCAATGGCCGGCAAGGACAATAGTTCCTGCCTGCCAGCCCTGCCCACATGAAGCCGACCGCTGTCCGCCTCACTCACTCTACGCTTCGCCCAACGCCCAGCCATGCGCCAAAGGCCACACCCCATAGACCACAAACTCCTCAACCAAATCGCGCCCACTACTCAGGCCGGCCGCGCACCGCAGGGCCCCTTCGTCCGCATCCTCCTCCGCCACTTCAAACTGCGGGTATGCGGAGTAATAATGCGAGCACATCTCAGCCACGGGGAGCCCCGGATGGTCTTCGACTGTGCCCTCCGCAACGTAGAACCAAAACTCATGCCAGTTGCCCCATTTATTGCGAGCGCAAGGAACCAACTCAACTACCTCCATCGAGGTCTTGCCGGTCTTCGGCGTAAATGTACAGGACCCAAACTGAGCAACCTTATTTCCGATCATCCTTTTCTGCCAGTGCAGGCAATAGTACTTCACGAAGATTTCGACCGATGGCTGCCCGCCGTATGAAGTCATCGCCCAGACATATTTTGACAGAGCCACCACGGCATTCGGCGTCAGCTGGTGGACCTGGACATTGAATCTGCACAGGACCTCTCCTACGAACCAATGCGCAGGCAGGCGAAGGCCAGCGGCGAAGAACGCCTCGAAGACAACCAACTCGCCTTCTGGCTCGGGGACCTCCTCCACCCCCGGGACACGAGCGACTCCGTCGCCAAAATAACCCAGCCGCTGCATGTCTTGCACGCGAACCGAGGACATCCGCGATGCGCCGAAATCCACCATGTCGCCGGCGTGCAACTCCTCCGCCGCCACAGTACTCAGCGTCTCCTCAGACGACGTGTCGGCCGGCGGCGTAGCGGCAGCTGAAGAAGAAGAGGTCGGCATCGCTACGTACCGTCGGCGGCGGCGGGCGGTCTGCTTCACGCGGGCCAGATCTCCGACGAACAGGAGCAAGGAGGGCAGACGAGCAGCGAGAGGTTTGAGAAGGCGGTTAAGGTTTTCGCGGAGCGCGGAAAGATAAAGTTCAAAACGCGCCGCCCCCCGTCCCCTTTTTATACACAGGGCGCGACGCTTCAGGAAACCCGCAATCCAACAGTACGGCGTCAATCAACGGTCATGTCAAAAACCCCCGTGGAACCACTTCGAGCGAGGGCAGCGTCTCCACCATCTAGCGACGTCTTCGGCACCAGATGACTTAGTCGAACTGGTCCCTCGGAGGGCAAATGTTGGGGCGAAGGCGAAGACACCACCCTTCGCTCGAGGCCTTCGCCGTCCTCGCTGCACCAACGGAGACAAGACAACGGGCAGACTTACCCTTCGCCTCATACGCCACCGGACGAAGACCTGTGACGAGGTCGTCTCATCTTGCGACCCCGTCCAGAATGGAGGCCCAGGTGTGGTCCAGCCCATTGTAACAGGCCATGCGTGGCCGTTGTGCGTTACGGGCCTAATTTGTAAAGGCCTCCCTGTAATTACGGTCTGTAACCCCGCTTTATGGGAATATTCCGGGGATAACCTAGGTGTCTGAGGGCACATGCGTCCTTAACACACGACACTGGGCATTCAGATATCTATAAATACCCTCGCACAGTGCCCTTGAGAGGCTAGATTAACAGAGCTATTGCCATCTCGTGCGAAAACCCTGCTTACGTTGCTACACCCCCCCCGTTGGATCAACTTGCACCAGTGCGCAAGTTCCAACACTGAGCAAGCCTTTCAAGAGTTGAAGCAGCACCTTGTGTCCCTGCCGATACTGGTGGCTCCGGAGCCATGGGAGTCGCTGTACCTATACATTGCAACGGCTGCAGAGGCGGTGAGCATGGTGCTGGTCATCGAAAGGACGACATAAGAAGGCCAGGAACCTGAGGGCCCAGGACCAGCTATAGGGGTTCGGACCGTTCAGAAGCCGGTCTACTACATCAGCGAGGTGCTCCATGAGGCGAAGACCAAGTACCTTGAGATGCACAAGCTCCTCTATGTTGTACTTGTTGCGTCCAGGAAGCTGCGCCACTATTTCCAGGCACATAGGGTTGTGGTGGTGACCTCCTTTCCATTAAGGGCCATCCTCCACAACTCTAACGCCACAGGCAACATCGCCAAGTGGGCAGCGGAGCTCGCTGAGTTCCAGCTAGACTTCCAGCCTCTCCATGCCATCAAGAGCCAAGTCCTGGCTGACTTCATCATGGAGTGGACGCCTCCCCTGAGCGCCCTTGGGGGTCCAGATCCCGACTCGGACCCCACACCTGCAGAGCCTAGGGGTCCGGTCTTCACCGAGCCCCACTGGACGCTCTTCTTCGACGAGTCCGCTCGTTAGCAAGGTGGTGGAGCTGGAGTGGTCCTCATCGACCCAAGCGGAGATCAAGTGAAGTACATGGTGCACCTTGAGTTCAAGGCCACCAACAATATGGCAGAGTACGAGGCACTTATCTTCGGCTTGTCTGCGGCCCTATCCCTGGGGATCCTCCAGCTCCTCGTGAAGGGGGACTCCTAGCTGATCATCAAGCAAGTCCACGGGGAATGTAGCTACAACGAGCCCAGGCTTGCAGCTTACCTCTTCCACGTAAAGAAGCTGGAGAAGGACTTCACAGCCTTGGAACTGCAACATGTTCCTCGGGCTGACAACTCGGCGGCAGATGACCTCTCCGTGAGGGCATCAACTTGGGCACCCGTGCCCAAGGGCGTCTTCGAAAGACGGCTGCTGAGACCCACCGCCTAGCCTGCTGAACTAGGCGAAGGGGGCGAGACTAGCACCTCGAAGCTAGCGGTCTCGGTGGCATTACATCTGCAGAACCCACCAAAGGTTGTGTGTGCCACAGGGGGTCCTACCTACCCCTTAGTGCCGCAGCCAGTATCTCAGAGTGGTCCCGATGCATGGATCTCTGAGATCCGGGACTACCTGAAGGAAAACATCCTTCTTGAAGACCATGTATCCGCAGAGTGCATAGTGCAGTTGGTTAAACGCTACATGGTGGTGGAAGGGGATCTCTACCGCCATGGCGCCAACGGCATTCTAATGCGGTGCATTACCTAGGAGGAGGGCCATGAATTACTCACGGAGATCCATGGAGGAGAGTGCAGAAGTCATTCATCATCCCGCACGCTAGTAGGTAAGGCCTTCCAGCATGGCTTTTACTGGCCAACCACCATCCAGGATGCAGCTGAGATGGTAAAGACCTGCAAGGCATGCCAATTTCACGCAAAGTAGATACACACACTAGCTCAGGCTCTGCAGATGATTCCGCCCTCCTGGCCCTTCATCATATGGGGGGTGGATATCCTGGGACCGTTTCCCAGGGCCGTCGGCGGGTACCGTTTCCTCTTTATCGCAATCGACAAGTTCACCAAGTGGCCAGAGGCCACCCCTGAAGCGCCCCAATCCTCTGGGACTCAAATGTGATACAATTACTAGTCCCAGGAGGCTAGTAAACACATTTATACATCAGATGATTATAGATCTGCTTAAATGAGACAAACCTATAAAGGTGGCGAACAACTTTAAGAGTTGGTCCACAACTCGGGACATATCATCAGAGTGGGGCTGGAGCAGCCCGATATACGTAGCGAAGCAAATCAGCGGTCCAACAGCCACATGCAAGGTTGGGAACAGGCGTAACTCTTACCCGATCTCCTTTTTCTGAAAAACAACAAATAAGCAAGGGTGAGTACAAACATACTCAGCAGCCCACCTTCACCCATGGAATGGGGAAATCAGATATAATGCATGGAATATGTGGAGCTCAGGATATTTTGCAGAAATAGCAATCTTTTATGTAGGGTTGTTTTGTAAAACATTTTGTATTTTTCAAAGCGCATCCTCTCCCAAAGGAGCAGGAAGTTTTTCAGTATAGAACAAAATCCCCTGGACTAAACCATCTAGGTATCTCAGCAGTTTCCCACTGGTTTTCATTTTCAAAAACAGCTACTGGACTTCCCGTCCACCATAGCTCACGGCTCAATCGCCGGACCTTTTAAAAACCACTTTTCTCAAATGCACCCTTTTTTTGAAAACAAAACACTAATTGCCATACCACACCAGACTCGTCCATTCCTGTGGACACAGACTATTCGAATAGGTTTTCAAACTCTGCGCAGAGGTGTACACTTTACCCACTAGTCCGGCTCTGTGATCTCATAGCTAGTGATACCCGAATGCCGAATCTCTTTCTTTCCTCACACGTCCTTACCTTAACGGTTATACCGGAAGGAGTTAGGCCACTGCCATGCCCAAACCGGACAAAACATTCCCCCTCCTTATCCTCCCGGTGCTCCCCAGCCTTCATAACCCTGGGGTTTGGACCGTACGAGTTCAGATTGAGTGACTGCCCATACAGTCTCGAGTGGTTGTACTTATCATGAGTACAGGTAGTGAAGGATGACAAACCAGTCCTTATGTGAGGGGACAATCCTTCTGCTCACGCCTAAACCAGCTGAGCCATCACCTTAGGCCCTCCCCTAAACCAGGGAGTCCCTGATCATCCCTACTCAAAGGTCATAAGGGTGAAAACCCTTCATCATACACATTTTGAAAAGCATTTTCTTTTGAAAACTCACACCTTTTCTCAAATCATTTGTAACAAATATGTCAAGGATTGATTGCGGCAAGCGGCTGGGTGGCCATAATAACTTGTCTCAAAATCATATCATGCATAAAATAACAGGCTGAGGGTTGTGGTTGAAAAATCATAGGTAATTTATGCATCAAAGGGATCTAGTGAGCTTGCCGTGCTTATCCGGCGAAGGGGGAAGGGGAGCTCGCGGAACTGGCTTCTGGCTCCACTGCCTGGCGTAGACTTGCAGATCTGGCCTCCACGAGACGGCACGAACGCTCCGATAACTATGCAACATGAACAAGCAAACATACAAACCAGAAAGTATACCAACAAATATTTAGTATAGCGGTCAGAATAGCGATATATGGATGGGTAGAGTCTTGAGTAGAATATGTGTCATGTGGTGTTGAGATACTACTGGTGGTGGAGCGGAGGTGCTTACCAGGAGGGTGGACTGGAGGCGAAGCGACACTATGCATGTAGCCGACGGAGCAGGGTAACTAAGTGGGTGGGTGAAAGGGAAATGTGCCCTTGGGCCATTTCTAAGTATTTTGGTGATTGAGTGCCAACACATGTGCTTAATTGTGAATTTATGTACATGGATGAACAAGGTACAAATCATGGGATAAAGGTATGTTTCTAAGCCTTAGTACATTGGTTTTGTGTACTAATATATTTGTCTAAATGTTAGAAACAGAAAGAAGAAGAAGAGAGAAGAGGAGAAAATGACTTGGCTGTGTGCAGCCAAGACCCAGCTCGGTCTGGAGCACCGGACTGTCTGGTGTGCACCGGACAGTGTCCGTTGCGCCAGGCCGACTCGGCCCGAACTGGCCGCTCTCGGGAAATTGGCCGGCGGCGTACGGCTAAAATTCACCGGACTGTCCGGTGTGCACCGGACTGTCCGGTGAGCCAACAGTCGGCCGGGCCAACGGTCGGCCGCGCAATCTGCGCGGGACACGTGGCGGAGCCAACGGTCGGAAGACGGCACCGGACCGTCCGGTGTGCACCGGACATGTCCGGTGCGCCAACGGCTCTCAGATCTCCAACGGTCTGCAACGGTCGGCAGCGCCAGATAAGGAAACAAATCGGGCACCGGACAGTGTCCGGTGTGCACCGGACTGTCCGGTGCCCCCGACGACAGAAGGCAAGGATGGCCTTCCGGATTTGCTCTCAACGGCTCCTAGCTGCCTTGGGGCTATAAAAGGGGCCCCTAGGCGCATGGAGGATACAGACAAGCAACCTTTGAGCATTCTTGATCATCCACACTAAGTCTCTGCGCATTCGTTTGTGTTTCTAAGTGATTCGAGCTCTGTTCTAAGTGAGAACTCTGAGATAGTCTTGTGAGCTCGATTCTTGGCCGTGTGTGTGCGCTTTTGCTGTGGATTTGTGTGTGTTGCTTCCCTCCCTTACTCTGTGTTTCTTTGTGATCATATACTTGTAAGGGCAAGAGACTCCAATTTGTGGAGATTCCTTGCAAACGGGATAGTGAAAGGAAAAACAAAACACCGTGGTATTCAAGTAGGTCTTTGGACCGCTTGAGAGGGGTTGATTGCAACCCTCGTCCGTTGGGACGCCACAACGTGGAGTAGGCAAGCGTTGGTCTTGGCCGAACCACGGGATAAACCACTGTGTCACATCTGTGCTTGATCTTTTGTGGTATTGTGTTTTGTTGAGACTTCACCTTAGCCACTTGGCAATAATCGTGCTAACGCTTAACAAGTTTTTGTGGCTTAAGTTTGAAGTTTTTACAGGATCACCTATTCACCCCCCCCCCCCTCTAGGTGCTCTCAATTGGTATCAGAGTCGTTCTCTTCACAAAGGGACTAACCGCCCGAAGAGATGGATCCTAAGGGGAAGGGTATAGTGATCAACGACAAAGAAAAGGAGACCTTCGTCAACGAGCCGAAGGACGACAAGCCTACCGACTCCGGCTCGGGCCATAGACGGAAGGAAGGGAGGAAGAAGAAGACAAGGCGCATCAAGGAGATCGTCTACTACGACAGCGATGAGTCTACTTCTTCCCAAAAGGACGACCACAGCGACTACGAGAGGAAGAAATCGGTTAATTCGAACTTTTCTTTTGACTACTCTCGTATTCCGCAAAGTTCACATTCACATTTGCTCTCCATTCCACTCGGCAAGCCCCCACACTTTGATGGAGAGGACTACGGATTTTGGAGCCACAAAATGCGTAGTCACCTATTCTCTCTCCATCCTAGTATTTGGGAGATTGTAGAGAGTGGAATGCATTTTGATAGTTCGGATAGTCCCATGTTCATTAATGAACAAATTCATAAGAATGCACAAGCTACCACTGTTCTTCTAGCTTCCTTGTGCAGGGATGAATACCATAAGGTGAGCGGCTTGGATAACGCCAAGCAAATCTGGGACACCCTCAAGATTTCTCATGAGGGGAACGACATCACTTTACTCACCAAGATGGAGTTGGTGGAGGGCGAGCTTGGACGGTTCGCAATGATAAGGGGCGAGGAGCCGACGCAAACATACAACCGGCTCAAGACCCTTATCAACAAGATAAGGAGCTACGGAAGCACACGATGGACGGACCACGACGTCGTCCGCCTAATGCTCAGGTCATTTACCGTTCTTGATCCTCACTTGGTGAACAATATACGTGAAAATCCCAGGTACACCAAGATGTCGCCCGAAGAAGTTCTTGGGAAATTCGTTAGCGGGCGAATGATGATCAAGGAGGCGAGGTATGTGGACGACGCCTTGAATGGTCCGATCAACGAGCCGCAACCCCTTGCTCTCAAGGCAACACGAAGCAAGGAGGCGCTACCCAGCAAGGTGGCACAGATTGAGGCAGCCGGACTCAATGATGAAGAGATGGCTCTCATCATCAAGCGATTCAAGACGGCGCTAAATGGTCGCAAGGGGCAGCCAAGCAAGACCAAGACCAAGGGGAAGCGCTCATGCTTCAAATGCGGTAAGCTTGGTCATTTTATCGCTAACTGTCCCGATAATGAAAGTGACCAGGAAAAGGGGAACAAAAGAGAGAAGAAGAAGCAATACAAGAAGGCAAAGGGCGAGGCGCATCTAGGAAAGGAGTGGGACTCGGATTGCTCCTCCTCCGACTCCGACAACGAAGGACTCACCGCCACTGCCTTCAACAAATCGGCTCTCTTCCCCAACGAGCGTCTCACTTGCCTTATGGCAAGGGAGAAGAAGGTGAGTACTCAAGACTTCACTTATGCTTCTTCTAGTGATAATGAATCTAGTGATGATGATGATATAGATTATTCATGCTTGTTCAAAGGCTTAGATAGATCTAAGATAGATAAAATCAATGAATTGATTGATGCTTTGAATGAAAAGGATAGGCTTTTAGAAAAGCAAGAGGATTTATTGTATGATGAACATGATAAATTTGTAGAGGCACAAAAATCATATGCTTTAGAAGTGAAAAGAAATGAAATGCTTTCTAGTGAATTATCTTCCTGTCATGAAACCATTGCCACCTTAAGAAGTGTTAATAATGATTTAAGTGCTAAACTAGAAGTAGCTAGTAAATCAAATTCCTGTGTTGAACATGTTGAAATTTGTACTAGGTGTAAGGATTTTGATGTTAATGCTTGTAGTGAACACTTAGTGTCAATTTCAAAACTAAATGATGAAGTGGCTAGTCTTAATGCCCAACTTAAGACTAGCAAGAGTGAAGTTGATAAAATAAAGTTTGCAAGGGATGCCTATACAATTGGAAGACATCCCTCAATTAAGGATGGTCTTGGCTTCAAGAGAGAGGCCAAGAACTTAACAAGCCATAAGGCTCCCATCTTCGTCAAGGAGAAGGGGAAGGCCCCTATGGCTAGTAGTGCAAAAAGGAACCATGCCTTTATGTATAATGATAGGAGAAATGCTAGAAATGCTTATAATGATTTTGATTCACATGTTTATGATTCTCATGCAATGTTTGCTTCTAGTTCTTCTTATAAGCATGATAGGAATATGTGTAGGAGAAATGTTGTACATATGCCTAGGAGAAATATTGCTCATGTGCCTAGAAAGAATGTTATTCATACTCCTAGGAAAGTAGTGAATGAACCTTCTATAATTTATTGTGCTTTAAACACCTCCTTTGCTATTTGTAGAAAGGATAGGAAAATAGTTGCTAGGAAGATAGGGGCAAAATGCAAGGGAGATAGGACTTGCATTTGGGTCCCTAAGGACATTTGTGCTAACCTTGCAGGACCCAACATGAGTTGGGTACCTAAGACCCAAGCCTAAATTTGCCTTGCAGGTTTATGCATCCGGGGGTTCAAGCTGGATTATCGACAGCGGATGCACAAACCATATGACGGGGGAGAAGAAGATGTTCACCTCCTACGTCAAAAATAAGGATTCCCAAGATTCAATTATATTCGGTGATGGGAATCAAGGCAAGGTAAAAGGGTTAGGTAAAATTGCAATTTCTAATGAGCATTCTATCTCAAATGTATTCTTAGTGGAGAGTCTCGGATATAATTTGCTATCTGTTAGTCAATTATGTCAAATGGGATATAATTGTTTATTTACAAATGTAGATGTGTCTGTCTTTAGAAGATGTGATGGTTCACTAGCTTTTAAGGGTGTACTAGACGACAAGCTTTATTTAGTTGATTTTGCAAAAGAAGAGGCCGGTCTAGATGCATGCTTAATGGCTAAGACTTGCATGGGCTGGCTGTGGCATCGCCGCTTAGCACATGTGGGGATGAAGAACCTCCACAAGCTTCTAAAGGGAGAACACGTAATAGGTCTAACAAATGTGCATTTCGAAAAAGATAGACCTTGTGCAGCTTGTCAGGCAGGTAAACAGGTGGGAGGAGCGCATCACAGCAAGAATGTGATGACCACGTCAAGACCTCTGGAGCTGCTGCATATGGACCTCTTCGGACCCGTCGCCTACCTAAGCATAGGAGGAAGTAAGTATGGTTTAGTTATTGTTGATGACTTTTCCCGCTTCACTTGGGTGTTCTTTTTGCAGGATAAGTCTGAAACCCAAGGGACCCTCAAGCGCTTCCTCAGGAGAGCTCAAAATGAGTTTGAGCTCAAGGTGAAGAAGATAAGGAGCGACAACGGGTCCGAGTTCAAGAACCTTCAAGTGGAGGAGTTTCTTGAGGAGGAAGGGATCAAGCACGAGTTCTCCGCTCCCTACACACCACAGCAAAATGGTGTGGTAGAGAGGAAGAACAGGACGCTAATCGATATGGCGAGGACGATGCTTGGAGAGTTCAAGACCCCCGAGTGCTTTTGGTCGGAAGCCGTGAACACGGCTTGCCACGCCATCAACAGGGTCTACCTTCACCGCCTCCTCAAGAAGACGTCATATGAGCTACTAACCGGTAACAAACCCAATGTATCTTACTTTCGTGTTTTTGGGAGCAAGTGCTACATTCTAGTGAAGAAGGGTAGAAATTCTAAGTTTGCTCCCAAAGCTGTAGAAGGGTTTTTATTAGGTTATGATTCAAATACAAAGGCGTATAGAGTCTTCAACAAATCGTCGGGTTTGGTTGAAGTCTCTAGCGACGTTGTATTTGATGAGACTAATGGCTCTCCAAGAGAGCAAGTTGTTGATTGTGATGATGTAGATGAAGAAGATGTTCCAACGGCTGCTATACGAACCATGGCGATTGGAGACGTTCGGCCACAGGAACAAGATGAACGAGATCAACCTTCTTCCTCAACGACGGTGCATCCCCCAACTCAAGACGATGAACAGGTTCATCAAAAGGAGGCGTGTGATCAAGGGGGAGCACAAGATAATCATGTGATGGAGGAAGAAGCACAACCGGCACCTCCAACCCAAGTTCGAGCGATGATTCAAAGGGATCATCCCATCGACCAAATTTTGGGTGACATTAGCAAGGGAGTAACTACTCGATCTCGATTAGTTAACTTTTGTGAGCATTACTCTTTTGTCTCCTCTATTGAGCCTTTCAGGGTAGAGGAGGCCTTGCTAGATCCGGATTGGGTGTTGGCCATGCAGGAGGAACTCAACAACTTCAAGCGCAATGAAGTTTGGACGCTGGTGCCTCGTCCCAAGCAAAATGTTGTGGGAACCAAGTGGGTGTTCCGCAACAAACAAGACGAGCACGGAGTGGTGACAAGGAACAAGGCTCGACTTGTGGCAAAAGGTTATGCCCAAGTCGCAGGTTTGGACTTTGAGGAGACTTTTGCTCCTGTGGCTAGGCTAGAGTCCATTCGTATCTTGCTAGCATATGCCGCTCACCATTCTTTCAGGTTGTACCAAATGGATGTGAAGAGCGCTTTCCTCAATGGGCCAATAAAGGAGGAAGTGTACGTGGAGCAACCCCCTGGCTTCGAGGATGAACGGTACCCCGACCACGTGTGTAAGCTCTCTAAGGCGCTCTATGGACTTAAACAAGCCCCAAGAGCATGGTATGAATGCCTTAGAGATTTCTTAATTGCTAATGCTTTCAAGGTTGGGAAAGCCGATCCAACTCTTTTTACTAAGACTTGCGATGGTGATCTTTTTGTATGCCAAATTTATGTCGATGACATAATATTTGGTTCTACTAATCAAAAGTCTTGTGAAGAGTTTAGCAGGGTGATGACGCAGAAATTCGAGATGTCGATGATGGGCGAGTTGAACTACTTCCTTGGGTTCCAAGTGAAGCAACTCAAGGACGGCACCTTCATCTCCCAAACGAAGTACACGCAAGATCTGCTAAAGAGGTTTGGGATGAAGGACGCCAAGCCCGCAAAGACTCCGATGGGAACCGACGGACACACCGACCTCAACAAAGGAGGTAAGTCCGTTGATCAAAAAGCATACCGGTCAATGATATGGTCTTTACTTTATTTATGTGCTAGTAGACCAGATATTATGCTTAGCGTATGCATGTGTGCTAGATTTCAATCCGATCCTAAGGAATGTCACTTGGTGGCGGTGAAGCGAATTCTTAGATATTTAGTAGCTACGCCTTGCTTCGGGATCTGGTATCCAAAGGGGTCTAACTTTGACTTGATTGGGTACTCAGATTCCGACTATGCTGGATGTAAGGTCGATAGGAAGAGTACATCAGGGACGTGCCAATTCTTAGGAAGGTCCCTGGTGTCATGGAACTCTAAGAAACAAACCTCCGTTGCCCTATCCACCGCTGAGGCCGAGTACGTTGCCGCAGGTCAGTGTTGCGCGCAACTACTTTGGATGAGGCAAACCCTCAGGGACTTTGGCTACAATCTGAGCAAAGTCCCACTCCTATGTGATAATGAGAGTGCTATCCGAATAGCGGAAAATCCTGTTGAGCACAGCCGCACAAAGCACATTGACATCCGGCATCACTTTTTGAGAGACCACCAGCAAAAGGGAGATATCGAAGTGTTTTATGTTAGCACCAAGAACCAGCTAGCCGATATCTTTACCAAGCCTTTAGATGAGAAGACCTTTTGCAGGCTGCGTAGTGAGCTAAATGTCTTAGATTCGCGGAACTTGGATTGAATTGTAGCATACATGTGTTTATGCCTTTGATCATGTTCATTCTGCATTTTGTTGCTTATTATGGTGCTCAAGTTGTACAAACACTCCCTGGACCTCACAAGTCCGCTGCAAAGTGATGCACATGTTTAGGGGGAGATGTGTTACAACTTGATCCCTTGAGACTAACCATATGCTTGAGTTTGTTTGATTTAGTCTCAAAGGAGAATTGAAAGGGAAAAGGTGGACTTGGATCATGCAAGACTTCCACTGCACTCCGATGAGAGGGTAACTCATTCCAAGTCCATCTCATGAACTCCTATTGCCATTTGCTCTTAATTGAAGATTTTTGTGAGGCAATGGGGTTAAAGGGCCAAGATTGATCCCGTTTTGGTGCTTGATGCCAAAGGGGGAGAAAATAAAGGCCAAAGCAATAAATGGATCAGCTACCACTTGAGAGATTTTGAAAATAGTAGAATAGAGTTTTTGTTTGTCAAAATTCTTATGTTGTCTCTCTTGTCAAAAGTTGGCTTCTTGTGGGGAGAAGTATTGATTATGGGAAAAGGGGGAGTTTTTGAAATCTTTGATCAATCTCTTTTGGAATGACTCTCTTTATGCTTCAACATGTGTGTTTAACTTAGAGATAGAGATTTGAGTTTGATTTGCAAAAACAAACCAAGTGGTGGCAAAGGATGATCCATATATGCCAAAATTGATTCAAAATAAATTTAAGTTTTATTTGAAGTGAGTTTGCACTGGTTCTAGTTGCTTTATGTAGTGTTGGCATAAATCACCAAAAAGGGGGAGATTGAAAGGGAAATGTGCCCTTGGGCCATTTCTAAGTATTTTGGTGATTGAGTGCCAACACATGTGCTTAATTGTGAATTTATGTACATGGATGAACAAGGTACAAATCATGGGATAAAGGTATGTTTCTAAGCCTTAGTACATTGGTTTTGTGTACTAATATATTTGTCTAAGTGTTAGAAACAGAAAGAAGAAGAAGAGAGAAGAGGAGAAAATGACTTGGCTGTGTGCAGCCAAGACCCAGCTCGGTCTGGAGCACCGGACTGTCCGGTGGGCACCGGACAGTGTCCGGTGCGCCAGGCCGACTCGGCCCGAACTGGCCGCTCTCGGGAAATTGGCCGGCGGCGTACGGCTAAAATTCACCGGACTGTCCGGTGTGCACCGGACTGTCCGGTGAGCCAACAGTCGGCCGGGCCAACGGTCGGCCGCGCAATCTGTGCGGGACACGTGGCGGAGCCAACGGTCGGAAGACGGCACCGGACCGTCCGGTGTGCACCGGACATGTCCGGTGCGCCAACGGCTCTCAGATCTCCAACGGTCTGCAACGGTCGGCAGCGCCAGATAAGGAAACAAATCGGGCACCGGACAGTGTCCGGTGTGCACCGGACTGTCCGGTGCCCCCGACGACAGAAGGCAAGGATGGCCTTCCGGATTTGCTCTCAACGGCTCCTAGCTGCCTTGGGGCTATAAAAGGGGCCCCTAGGCGCATGGAGGATACAGACAAGCAACCTTTGAGCATTCTTGATCATCCACACTAAGTCTCTGCGCATTCGTTTGTGTTTCTAAGTGATTCGAGCTCTGTTCTAAGTGAGAACTCTGAGATAGTCTTGTGAGCTCGATTCTTGGCCGTGTGTGTGCGCTTTTGCTGTGGATTTGTGTGTGTTGCTTCCCTCCCTTACTCTGTGTTTCTTTGTGATCATATACTTGTAAGGGCAAGAGACTCCAATTTGTGGAGATTCCTTGCAAACGGGATAGTGAAAGGAAAAACAAAACACCGTGGTATTCAAGTAGGTCTTTGGACCGCTTGAGAGGGGTTGATTGCAACCCTCGTCCGTTGGGACGCCACAACGTGGAGTAGGCAAGCGTTGGTCTTGGCCGAACCACGGGATAAACCACTGTGTCACATCTGTGCTTGATCTTTTGTGGTATTGTGTTTTGTTGAGACTTCACCTTAGCCACTTGGCAATAATCGTGCTAACGCTTAACAAGTTTTTGTGGCTTAAGTTTGAAGTTTTTACAGGATCACCTATTCACCCCCCCCTCTAGGTGCTCTCAGTGGGGTGTTTGTCTTGGCTGAGTGTGTTGAGTGTGTGTGGAGAGGGAGAGGGTAGCTAGGTGTATTTATAGCTGGGTGTATGTGGTGTTGCACAGTGAAGTTCACTGTTGGTGAGAATAGTGACTAATGAATCGTCTGACTTAGTATGAACATGAGAGTTATAGGCAGAATATGGGACAAGAGTACTTTGAGAGTTTTCTGGAACATGAACCATGCTTAAGGGATGACATGGTTGGATAGGGAATAGTTTGATAAGAATTTAGAAACAAGAATTATTGGAATCGGAGTTTGGAAGCCTGGTTCGAAGGAATCTCAAAGTTAAGCGTGCTCAACTTGGAGAAACCTCGGATGAGTGACCAGATGGGAAGTTCCCTACTGGAAGGAAAATCACAGTCACCGGAGTTCGTATGACTGGAATATGGGTCTGGCTGGTCTTAGGTGGACTGGACAGCATGATGGATGAGTAGTTGAAATCTGGGGTGATCGGTTGATCGATGAATAGTAATGATAAATAGTGACGACAAAAAAGTTACCATAGATATCAACGATGAATAGTAATGTTGATGAATAGTAACAATGAGGAGTAGGGTCGATGAATAGTAACGATGGCGAATAGTAACGATAATGAATAGTAACGGTGAATAGTAATGATAAATAGTAATTGTGAATATTGATGTTGAATAGTTCGTATAAACGAACGATAAACGATGAATAGTGATGATGAACGAACGATGAACGATGAATAGGAACTATGAACGAACGGACGAACGATCGAATGATCGGACGAACGAACGATCGGAATTTCGGCAGCATAACGACAGGACAAAGATTATCTGGAAGAACGATGGATAGGGACTATGAATGAATGATGAACAATGAATAAGAACTATGAACGAACGATGAACGATCGAATGATCAAACGAACGAACGATCGAATGAACGAACGATCGGAATTTCGGCAGCATAACGACAGGAAAAGGATTATTTGGACGAACGAACGAACGAACGATCGAACGATCGGACGAACGGATGAACGAACCATGAACGATCGGACGAACGATCGAATGATCGAACGAACGAACGAACAAACTAAGAACAGGGGGATGAACGATCAAAGAACGACCGAACGATCCTTGTGCTAGTGTGTGCTAGTGTGGGAGTGGAGTGGGCGTGTGTGGGGGGGGAGAGAGTTGCCATGAAATGGCTTGGGGTGGGATGAGAGGAGGCCCTTTCCCCTCTATTTATAGCCATGGTGGGGGGATTAAGGGGAGGGATGAGAGGATTAGTGGGAGGATGAGAGGATTAGTGGGAGATTAGCATAGATTTTCTTATATGAGTGTAATTAGCTTGTAGAGCTCACCGTATGACACCGGAGGCATACGTATACGTATGAGCATGAGGAAAGTTATGAAGAAAATATCTGTAGGGACTTGAAAAATGATTCTGAAGGTATTTCTTAGGAAGAAAATACTTGGAGATATATCGGTGGAATATTTGGGTAGTATTTCTGGAAAGAATTTGGGGGGGTCACTAGGGAAATATCTGGGTAATATTTCTGGAAAGAACTTGAGGGGGATCACTGGGGAAATATTTGTAGGATATTTTGAGGAGGATTTTGAAGATAATATAGACCACTATATTTTATTTGTTGATATCAACTCGCAAACAAACATTTTGAAACGAAATTTGAAATTCATTTTGAATTAAGAGCGAGTTTGAGAAAATTTTAAGATTTGAATTTTTGGGATGCTACAACTGTGGGGGACAGATATCCCCCGGGTCCACTGGAAGGGTAAAAGACCTCACGAAAGGCCCAAGGGCCTAATAAATCGTAAGGTCATTCCTTCATGGGCCTGGAGGGGGACAATCAGCAAAGCAGACCGACGTAAAGCCGGATCGACGCAAGTCCAGATGGCCCCACAACGTTGAGCGAGAAACCACAACAGAAGATCCGACTTTCCCGCGCTGGAGCACCATGCAGCAGAGCCAGGCGAGAATAGGTCGGCTGAGTCATAGGAAGATAGACTCAAATAGTTCACTATCTTTTAGGTGCACGTTGTTATCATATCCATATGTATTGCCCCACGGTCGAATATATAAGGCCCAGGGGGCACCCCTTCAGAACGATCGAACACACTACCCAGCCATCTACCTAAACTTCCCATGTTCTCGCTCTAGAGAACCACCTTGTAACCCATAACACAAAGCATCTCCGCCAGGACGTAGGGTGTTACGCATCTCTAAGCGGCCCGAACCTGTAAACATTGTCTATTGTCCCTCGTGCATCTAGCACGAACCATTTTGCTACAGTCGGCGACACCATCCTACTCCTAAAAACACCTCGAGGGGCAACCCCAGGTGTGCGGTCGGACCCAAAACACCGACAGCTGGCGCGCCAGGTAGGGGGGTGTCAACGATCTAAGATTAGCTCAATGGCCGTCACTATCCACAGCAAGATCACCTTCCGTCCCGGATCCACGTTCTGCTTTGGGACGATCTCGTCCATAGCCGACGAAGAGGGAACTCTACACCGCGTTGCAGATCCGCCGAGAAAGAAGCCTCCTCCAACAAACTCCGAAAATACCGGAGAAGCGCGATCTCCAGCTCTCCGAAAGAAGATCGCCACGACAGCCACGCCATTCTACCCCGACGTTCTTTTCATCGGGAGAGTGGAGTCACCTCCCGTCTCTGACGACGAGCCGACTGCGCCTGGGGAAGAACCACCCTAGCGGGAATCCCGTTGACGAAGAAATCGGCGCCGAAACATCCGGAGACATCACCAAGCCGGAGAACGGGATCCGGAGCAGCCTGTCTCGCGCGATGAGGTCTCGGAGATGGGAGAAACTCCGGAAGAACGCGTCTTCAGAGAACGAAGGAACTCCCGACGGCGCGATCGTCGACGAGCTCAGGAACAAGCCGAGCAAGACGCGAGGCAGCGCTGCGAAAATCCACTCTTCGGTCACAACCTGAACCCCGACTTCGCCCGAGCCATGAACACGCCGAGTGAAGTCGGAGGAGTGCTAGCTCGGATAGCTGACGGGCTCCCTCGGACTCCAGACACCGAGGGTTATCGACGCCTGTTCACCCAAGCAGCCAACCATCTCCTACCTCTCGCTCACCCGCCGAACGATTTGCGACACGCCATCAACAGTCGTCGAGACGCGCGGAGCTCCATCAACGCTTCGCGTGAACGACGGCATGAGAACGAGATCCGCCGCCGGGAGGAATACGACAGGGATCATGGCATCCCCACTCGGAGTCAAGCCACTAGAGCCGAATCAACGATGGCCTCGACTGGCGGAACTGCCCGGGGACGGTCGAGGAACCACAACAACTACTCCCCTCCCCGGGACAGACATCATCCCCGACGACAGGAGGACACATGTGGAGTATCCGCCCTTACTCCGCGCCTTAGGGCTATTCAGTGGCCCCCTAACTTCAAGGTATCCAACGTCGACAAGTATGAACCTAAGCAGGATCCAGGAGGCTGGCTGGCCGTCTACACCACCGCCGCTCGAGCCGCCGGAGCATCTGAAGACGTGATGACTGCGTACTTACCCATTGTCCTCGGGCAAGACGCACTGCAATGGCTACGACACCTACCTCGACACTGCATTGACGACTGGAGCGACTTCAGTCGGCGCTTCACTGCCAATTTTCAGTCCCTCTCCGATAAACCGGCACAACCATGGGACCTCAAATCCATCAAGCGCCGGGGGGACGAAACTCTCCGATCGTACCTCAAAAGGTTCCAGACCATGAGAAATCGTATCCCTGAGGTCACGGAGGTGGCCGTGATCGAGGACTTCTACAGAGGATCCAATGACTCGGCCTTCGTCCGAGCCATATTACAGAAGGCACCAACTACCTCCGAGGAGCTGTTCCGGGAAGCCGACCTCTACATCACTGCCGACGAGCGAGCCCAGGACCTCATCGGAGGAGCGAAGCCCACACCGGCAGCACCACGACGCGACGTGAACCAGCAACCTGACAAACGCTGGGAGAAGAGACCGCACGAAGAGGTGCACGCCGCCGGACCACCTGCCTCTCGAGCCCGGGGAGGACCTCGCGGAGGCGAGCGCACGCTGGACGACATTCTCGACGCCCAGTGCCCGTACCACAAGGACATGCGCCACACTCTTCGGAACTGCCGGGACTTCAAGCATTCCGTTGGGCACGGCCGACCCTTCCAACCTCTACCTCCTCCTCCACCACGGGGAGGACCAGAAGAACCACGACAACCCCAGCAGCAGGAGGAGGGAGGAGGAGGAGCTTTCCCGCGCGTTGACAGGGAGGTCAACGTCATCTTCGGTGGACACGGATCGCAGGAGAACAAAAGGCAGCAAAAGCTCAATGATCGCCAGATACTGGTGGCAACCACCGGACCACCCGCTCCGTACCGATGGTCGGAGCACCCAATCACTTTCACCCGGGCGGATCAATGGCTCAACTTCGACCACCCAGGCAAATACCCGCTCCTCATCGATCCGGTGATCCGAGAGAGCAGGGTGAAGAAAGTGTTAGTGGACGGGGGGAGCAGCATCAACGTCACTTTCCCCCGGACACTCCGAGGCTTGGGAGTTCACCTCAAAGAACTCCACGAGTCAGACACTCCTTTCTTCGGCATCGTGCCAACTGAAGGGGAATATCCGCTGGGCCACATCTACATGCCCGTCACCTTCGGAACTCCGGAGAACTATAGAACCGAGTTCCTGAGGTTCGAAGTGGCGAATTTCGACTGCGGGTACAACGCCATCATCCGAAGGCCGGGATTGGCAAAATTCATGGCCATCCCGCATTACACGTACATGATATTGAAGATGCCGGGACCATAAGGAATCATAACTGTGCGTGCTGACCTCCAAGGCGCCGCAGAATGTTTCCGAGTGGCCATCCAGGCGGCCCTCACCACCAAATCGTCGGCGACTTCTTCAGCGCAGGTGAACTCTAAGCCTGAGGAAGACCTTATGGCACCGGCGAACGAAGCTCAAGCCGCGACCTCTATGCGGCCGACTGAAGAAACTAAAAGGATCAATCTGGGGTTCGCTGATGAACGCAAGACTGCCATCATCAGCTCCAGCCTGGATGATAAATAGGAAGGCGCGCTCGTCCGGTTCCTGCAAGACAACCGAGACGTATTCGCATGGCAACCTGCGGATATGCCGGGAGTCCCGAGAGAACTGGCCGAGCACAAACTGAAGGTCTATCCCCAGGCAAGGCCGATCCGGCAAAAACTACGTTGTTTCACGCCCGACAAGAGAGAGGCCATTCGCGCTGAGCTAGCCTGCTTGGTCGCGGCTGGGTTTATCAGAGAGGTGTTACATCCCGAGTGGTTAGCCAACCCTGTTCTTGTACTCAAAAAGAATAAAGTGGATTGGCGCATGTGCGTCGACTATACTGATCTCAACAAACATTGTCCAAAGGATCCCTTCGGGCTCCCGAGGATAGATCAGGTGGTAGACTCCACCGCTGGATGTTCTGTGCTGTCTTTCCTGGATTGCTATTCCGGATACCATCAGATCAGCTTGGCGAAAGAAGACGAGGAAAAAACAGCGTTCATCACTCCGTTTGGTGCTTTCTGTTATACCTCCATGTCGTTCGGCCTCAAAAACGCTGGAGCGACTTATCAGAGAGCCATTCAAACATGCTTAGCTGATCACTGGGGCAAGCGTGTGGAAGCCTACATAGATGATGTGGTAATCAAAACGGAGAACTCGGAAAACTTCATCGAAGACTTGCAGCTGGTTTTCAACAGTCTACGGCGGTATCGGTGGAAGCTTAATCCCAAAAAATGTGTTTTTGGGGTACCAGCAGGAAAGTTACTCGGATTTATTGTCAGCCACCGGGGAATTGAAGCTAATCCGGACAAAATTGAAGCTATCATGAGAATGGAAGCTGCACGATCACAAAAGAAGGTTCAACGACTTACCGGATGTATGGCAGCTCTGAGCAGATTTATATCCAGGCTGGGAGAAAAAGGTTTACCGTTTTACAAGTTACTCAAGAAGGTGGACAAGTTTCAGTGGACTTTAGAAGCGCAGGAAGCCCTGGACGCACTGAAAAAATTCTTGATAACCCCACCAGTACTGAAACCACCGCGGCGAGCCACGTCAACTCAACCAGCTGAAGATCTGCTGCTATATATTTCTTGCACGACTCACGTGGTAAGCACCGCGTTGGTAGTCGAGCGAGCAGAAGGAGGACATGCCTACCCTGTGCAACACCCCGTTTATTTCATCAGTGAAGTTCTACCCTCAAAGAAAAAGTATCCTCAAGTGCAGAAGCTATTATACGCAGTACTTCTAACTGCCCGCAAGCTGCGTCACTACTTTGATGACCACAAAGTCATAGTAGTCACCGGTTTTCCGATAGGGGATATTCTCCACAACAAGGAAGCCATTGGCCGAATAGCCAAGTGGGCATGTGAACTGGGATCTCATGACATCGAATTTCGACCTCGTACTGCCATTAAGTCCCAAGCATTGGTTGACTTCGTATCAGAATGGACTGAACAACAAATACCAGAGAACCCAGAAACTGCAGAAGTATGGAGGATGTATTTTGATGGCTCGCTGAAGCTGCAGGGAGCAGGCGCAGGAATTCTCTTCATCGCGCCTGGAGGCGAACACCTCAAATATGCCCTCCAAATGTTATTTCCAGCCTCTAACAACGCAACCGAGTATGAAGCTCTGATACATGGACTAAACATCGCCATATCATTGGGCATCAAGAGATTAATGGTATACGGAGATTCTCTGGTGGTCATAAGTTAGATAAACAAAGAATGAGACTGTTCAAAGGATTCGATGGGAAAATACTACACTGCCGTCCGGAAACTAGAAGATAAGTTTGAAGGTCTAGAATTTCATCATGTAGAGAGAGATCGAAACACGGCAGCTGATGTATTGTCCAAATTAGGATCCAGCCGAACTCAGGTCCCACCCGGAGTCTTCGTGCAAGAAATACCACGACCGAGCATCTCAACAGATCAAGCAGAAGAATGTAATATCGTGGATCAACCCGAGTCAGACTCTGACGACTGGAGAAGGCCGATCATCAGATACATAAAGAATGAAGAGGAACCAGATGACAAAAATATAGCTGAGCGCATCGCCAGACAGTCGGCCCACTACACACTCATTGGGAAAACATTATACAGAAGGGGTGCATTAGGCGTCCTCATGAAATGCATTCTCTCATCTACTGGGAAGCAACTTCTAGATGAGGTCCATGCTGGGCAATGCGGAATACACGCAGCATCCAAGACACTAGTCGGGAAGGTCTTCAGGTCAGGATTCTATTGGCCAACAGCGAAAAGCGATGCAGCCGAGTTAGTTCAGAGGTGCGAAGCTTGCCAGTACTTGTCAAAGCAGCAACATTTACCAGCACAGCAATTGCTGACCATACTAGTAACTTGGCCCTTCGCATGCTGGGGACTGGATATGATTGGACCTTTTAAGAAAGCTCAAGGAGGATACACTCATGTACTGGTAGCAATCGACAAGTTCACCAAATGGATAGAATTCAAACCCATTGCTTCCTTAACCTCAGCCAAGGCCGTGGAATTCATACAAGACATAATATTCAGATTCGGAATACCAAACAATATCATAACTGACTTAGGATCCAACTTCACAAGTTCAGAATTCTTCGATTTCTGCGAGCAAAAGGGCATTCAGATCAAGTACGCTTCGGTAGCGCACCCGAGGGCCAACGGGCAGGTTGAGCGAGCTAACGGGATGATACTGGAGGCACTTAGGAAAAGGGTCTTCGAAAAAAATGAAAAGTTTGTAGGAAAATGGATAAGGGAACTGCCCTATGTCGTCTGGAGCCTAAGAACTCAACCTAGCCGAGCTCTACATGGAAACACTCCCTTCTTCATGGTCTATGGATCAGAGGCAGTATTACCCGCCGATCTCAAGTTCGGGGCACCGAGGTTGGTCTTCGAAAGCATAGCAGAAGCCGAGGCTACTAGGCTGGACGACATCGATGTACTCGAAGAAGAACGACTGAATGCAGTAATTCAATCAGCACGGTACCAGTAGACTCTGAGACGCTATCACGACAAGGCCGTGCGACAACGATCCTTCTCAGTAGGAGATCTCGTCCTTCGCCGAATTCTAACGGGGGAAGGACGGCACAAGTTGTCACCCTTATGGGAAGGGCCATTCATAATAGCAGAAGCCACTCGGCCAGGATCATATCGTCTAACTCAGATGGACGGCACAGAAATTGGGAACTCCTGGAATGTAGAACACCTCAGGAAGTTTTACCCCTAGCTGAATTTCAAAGGCTATCGGGACGACAATGTACTCTGTAAAATGGGAGATATGTCATCAATAAAGAAGGTCTCAAAGATACTCAATTTACTCATGCTTGACTAGCACTCTTGCTTAACTCGGGGTGACCACTATGCCCTGCTAACAGAGCAATCGGCTTAAGTCGGCAAAGACTTAATACGGTGCAACATGCTCACTCTTATTTAACTCAGGGTGACCACTATGCCCTGCTAACGGAGCAATCGGCTTAAGTCGGCAAAGACTTATTACGGTGCAGCATGCTCACTCTTACTTAACTCGGGGTGACCACTATGCCCTGCTAACGGAGCAATCGGCTTAAGTCGGCAAAGACTTAAGACGGTGCAACATGCTCACGCTTACTTAACTCGGGGTGACCACTATGCCCTGCTAACGGAGCAATCGGCTTAAGTCGGCAAAGACTTAAGACGGTGCAACATGCTCACGCTTACTTAACTCGGGGTGACCACTATGCCCTGCTAATGGAGCAATCGGCTTAAGTCGGCAAAGACTTAAGATGGTGCGACATGCTCACGCTTACTTAACTCGGGGTGACCACTATGCCCTGCTAACAGAGCAATCGACATAAGTCGGCAATGACTTAAGGCGATGCAACATGCTCATGCTTACGTAACTCGGGGTGACCACTATGCCCTATAAACAGAAGTAATCGGCTTAAGTCAGCAGCGATTTAAGGCGATCTGACATGCTTACGACTACTCATATGGGGATGACTTCTATATCCCGTAAACAAGTTTCGAAAACCATCACACAGCCTTTTTACTACTGCAAATCTATGTACTGTTGAACTCTAAAACGATAAGGAAAGTAGCAATATCACTCAAATGCTAAACTAGTGTCCTCTAACAAATATATGACCGTGCTAACCGCGCGCTCGAAGCATGCAAAACATTTCTCTATTTCGCGATGTCTTTCTCAGGAGCAACCGATGAGGAAGGGCGACTTGAGGAATCAGGCGCAGCATTCACGTCAGCCCTTATATCTTCAGGAACGACTACACCAGGTCTCCTCATCAAGATTCGTCCCGCACGAATGGCCTTATCCATGGCTCTGTCGCGCTGAGCTCTCAGAGTAATGGAAGTTTCTTCAGCAACCTTGGCAGCCAATCGAGCATTTTCTAGCTCCTGGGTGATGGATTTCTTGGAAGCACGGAGTTCTTTGATAGTAGCATCCTTAGCCGATATCAACTGTCTGAGACGGATCACGTCATCTGTGGATTCCTGCAGTCTGCAGCGAAGATTATCTAACTCCTCCATGGAAAAGTGATGACTCCTCTCCAGGATGGTCAACGAGTTGCTAGAATCGCGATACAGTCTGTCAAGATTGTCGCGAGATGCAGCAAGGACACGTTTTTCTTCCTGCAAACAAGAATCAACTCCTTTCAAACATCAAACAAGCAATAGGAACACAGCAATGCAAGGTACAGCTTCACAAGTCACCTTTTCAGAATCAAGCTGAGTGCGAAGGGAAGAGCTCAGTGCATTGGCGTCGTCTAGGGCAGCAGAAACCTGGGCTAGTTCAGTCTGGCTTTGAGAATATTTCTCTTCAAAATCAGAGCACCGCAGGACCAGTTCAGCTTGATCTCGAGAATGTTTTTCTTCAAGAGTGGAAATTTGTCGAGTCATATCTAGCAGGAGACAATCAAACAAAAAGGATCAGGATGTAAAGCAGCTCAATAATGCAGACAAAGAGAAGCAGAAAGGCACTAACCAGCATTGGTCGCCTCCAAGTCAGAGACACATTGTTGAAGTAACACCGGATTCCAACGTGCAAGAGACAAAGCTCCTTCTGAAACAAAAGCACCCTGCAACCTCAGCTGGCTAGCCTCCCATCCACCAAAGCCTGATAAGAAGAACAGATGAGTGTAATGACAGCAGTTCACATGGCGCGAAAGTCAAGACAAGATATATTACAGTACCTGGAGATTGGAAAAGAACGAAGGGACTCCCAAATCATGAGAGATCAATTGATGGCCTGGCGTAAGGTCACCACCCGAAGCAGTTTGCAACAAACCGGCAGAAACCAACTCAGTGCCATCAACAGAGCTCAAAACTTGGCCAGCGGGGCCGCTGCCCTCTAAAGCGACTCCCTGGTTCGAAGCTTGGGCAACCACCATGCAGTCGGAGTGCGGGGGTGATCCCGCATGAACGTCCATGGAAGTACAAGAGGGGGACTCCGCTCGGACACTCTCGGGGGCTGGGTCGTAGTTTGCGCTACCCACGCGAGCCGGATCATCTCCGGCAGTACCCTCGGGGGCTGGACAGTGGCTTGCACTTCCCACCCGGGCTGAGTCACCCTCGGCAACACCCTCGGGGGCTGGGTAAGCGTCAACACCATCCTTGAGAGCCGAGTTCTCTGCAGTGGCCACCTCTAAGGCTGAAGGCCCCTCAGTTGCTTCCATGGGACCGAGACGATCCAAATCAGTCTCCTGGCCTTCAAGACCGCGCTCTAAGGTCGATGACGCGCAGGATGACCTCAACCCAGCATCAAGCACATCAGCACAAACCTCCATCACGCCATCATCCGCTGGCTCTAACAAAAGGTCCTCTGGAACCATATCCTCCAGGGTCTGATCAAAGTTTGCCAGAGATAACTCCTGTAGGCCAACGAGGGCTGACAAAGCAGGAGAAGGAACTCCACTACTCTCCCCACTGGCAATATACTGCCGACTGTTCTTCCGGGTCAGAGGGACCTCATCTTCTTCCTCCCTGTCGTTTTCATCAACAACATAAGCATCACACCCATTGGGATCAGCATCGAATGGGGCACACCCATTGGGATCAGCAGCAGATGGAGCACACCCATTGGGGTCGACGCTAGTGAAATCAGGCACGGGAACCTCCTCAGCAGCAGGAGCCGAAGGATCAACCCCCCGATCCGAACCAGATACTTGCCCAAGACGTCTCTTTTTCCTTTTCTGCTCATCCGCAGAAGGATCAAGTTGATTGACTCGGCAAGGGCGTCTCAGGCGAGCACTGGCAGGCTTCTGAACATCCAAAGTTATACTAGCTTCTGGGAGAGGCGCCACCACCAATGTCCCGGCAGGAGCAGCATCAGGAGAGTCCTCAGCCAGCAAATCAAGCATAGCACTTATTTCTGCTTCACTAGGATCCAAAGGCACCTCAAAGTGGACTTGCCGTTCATCGTCAGGAATTTCCCTGAGCGAAGCAACCAAAGTGTTAACCTCGTCGATAGAGGGTCGCACTCTAAGGCCCAAACCGCCATCAGTGACAGGTGGATTCGACACAAAAAGAGTGAAGGTCTTGGGAGAAGGCAGGTTCCATGCTGAATATGCCACTGGGGCGCCAATATTTGATACCTTGCCCCTAAGGATCATCTCAAGTCGGTTCACCAAGTCTACAGAGGGAATTCTCCTGTTGGTAACCCGAGTTGGATCAGCTAGGCCTCTATACAGATAAGCCGGATATGCTCTATCCTTCAACGGCTGAACATTCTTGAAAACAAAATCAGCAACCACAGCTTCAGCAGTCAGACCCCTTTCTTTCAGCAGACCAACTTCAGCTAGCAAAGCCCTCGCTTCAGCTACCTCCTGATCCGTGGGAGACTCAGTCCAACTCGGAGTGCGAACATCCGGTTGTCTTCCCGACCGTGGGGGGAGGGAATTCCCATGGTTCTCAACAATAAACCATTCCAAGCGCCACCCCTTAATACTGTCTTTGAGGGGAATTTCAAGATACTCAGTCTTCCTCCCACGGCGCATCTCCAAACTAGCACCCCCGACCAGCTGATGCTGACCCCCGGCCATTCCAGGGCGGCAGTGATACAAGTACTTCTGTGGGGGATAGATATCCCCCGGGTCCACTGAAAGAGTAAAGGACCTCACGAAAGGCCCGAGGGCCCAATAAATCATAAGGTTATTCTTTCGTGGGCCTGGGGAGAAACAACCAGCAAAGCAGAAGCGACGTGAGGCCGGATTGGTGCAAACCCGGACGGCCCATAGCGTCGAGCGAGTGGCTGCAACGGAGATCCGACTTTCCCGCGCTGGAGCCTCCACGCAACGAAGCCACGTGAGGATAAGTCAGCGAGGGTTACGTAAAGGATAATCTCAAGAGGTTCACTATCTTTTAGCCACTTGTTGTTATCTTATCCATGTGTACTGCCCCACGGTCGAGTATATAAGGCCTAGGGGGCACCCCTTCAGAACGATCGACCCATTACTTAGCCACCCACATCAACTCTCTGTATTCTTAATCCAGAGAATTCTCCTGTAATCATACCCACCAAGCATACTCATCAGGACGTAGGGTGTTACGCATCACTAAGCGGCCCGAACCTGTAAACCTTGTCTACCGTCTCTCGTGCGATCGGCACGAACCATTTTGCTACAGTTGTCGACACCTTCCTACTCCTAAAACACCTTGAGGGGCAACCCCCAGGTGTGCGGTCGGACCCGAAACACCGACAACTTCCACAACCCAAAATGTGGCAGCACGCCCAGGAAAGCTTCGCACAAATGAACGTAAATAGAAATTTGAAGAATAGAATTGGGATTCAGGTGGGTCAAGTTAAGGTGATAAAAATCAATGAGGCCACGGAAGAAAGGTGAAATGGGGAGAGCGAGACCGCGGAGAAGAAAAGGAACGTAAATCACGGACTCATGTGTATCCTCTGTCAGGACAGTAACCCCATGACAAATCTGCCAAGAACAAAGCTCCCTCGGGGGAAGAACCCCGATGGACACGAGGTGGAGGAGATCAAACTCGGAGACAACAGACATGTGATTACCTACGAAAGGCAATTGGCTGTTGGGGTCAATAGGGGGAATTACCACAGCGGATGAACTCGAGGCCTTTCTCTTGGGCGCCATCTCAAATCTATTGGCGAACAGAGCGAGAGCCGAATTGCAGGAAGGATTTGGAGGCAGAAAAGCAAGAACTAGGGCACGGAAAGCAGAGGCGGCTGAAAGCGCTGTATAAGCGGGATATTCCCGAGCTGGATACCGTCTCCAAAAGCGCCCAGTCAGCACCCGGCGGTTACTTCTAAAACACCGGTGTGCCACGTCGTCACTCGGCGGTTACCTCTAAAACCCCGGTGTGCCACATCATCACTCGGCTACTATCCTCAAAAGTGGCCGACACGGCCCGTTTTAACTCGGCTGTTATTTCTAAAACGCTGACGTTATCATCAGTCGCTCGGCAGCTATCTCTAAAGCGCCCACGATGTCCTTAGTCACTCGGCAGTTGCTCCTAAAATGCCGACGACGCTACAAGTCACTCGGCTGTCACATCTAAGAGCGCCGATGTGGTCAACAGTTATTCCGACGCTGACATGATTTCGTCATCACTCGGACTCTATGTCAAATACATAAATATCGACAATAATAACTCGACCATCACCCCTGAAGCGGCGATATGATGCCTGAGTTATTTAAGTCACTATCCCAAAGGAGTCGACTTCATGAACAAGGCAGGCGGAGGAAGGACTCAAAAACTCTAAGTTACGCCACAGACACAACAGCAAGATGATCTGCACAGAGGAGACGAAACTACTCTTCATTAAAGGGAAGTTGTCATACTTACAAATCAACTCATTATGAGTTAATAACTTCCCTACTACTACTGCTACTACTACTACTACTACTACTACGCAACACTATACTACTTTACATTACTAATACTACTACATTATTTCACTATACTACTTCTAATCTATACTAATATTTAAAAACCAGTGGCATTTAGCCACTGGCCTTGCTGCCGCCCCTGCTGCTGCCGTTGCCGCCCCTGCCGCCGCCATCGCCGCCGTCACCGTCGTCGTCGCCGCCACCGCCTCCGTCGTCGTCGTCGTCGTCGTCGCCCTCGCCACCGCCGCCGCCGTCCTCCTCGGACGAGTCCTCCTCGTCCGAGGAGTACTCCGACTCATCCGAGCCCACGAGCCCAGAGCGCTCGACGGCCCGGATGTAAGTCCAGACCTCCGCGGCGAGCCCCTGGGAGTCGTCTGAATCGTCAGACGACTCACGCAGAGGGATGGGAGCCGGAGACCCCTCGGACTCAGAGGAGAACTCCTCCTCTGAGTATTCCGAGTCACCAAAGTCCTCAGACGGAGGAGTCGGCTCGCGCTTGCGTTTCTTGCCCATGGTGGAAATGCAGGGAGAAGAAGGAAATAAGCAGTGGAGAACAGCAAGAGATGTGAAAAAACCAGAGAGGCAAAGGCACTATTTATAGGAGAAGAAAGCAACCGCTCACCTCCAACCACGGTCACTGAACAGTCGCGAAGCATTCAATACACACTTCAACTCGTCTGAAGACGCGCGACTGACTCCGTTTCACGCAATGCAACACCCATTGGGACTCCAGTCAACCGCACAGAAGATATGATTACACCCGCCGTCACATCACATTACTACTCAGAAGCAGCCGGCTAAAATACTCAGCGTACCAAGCCGTCTCTTACCCACACCCATTGGGGGGGGACGCCCAGGAATTAGCAGTATACTTTTCAAAAAAAAACTGTCACATCCGTGCAGGGCGTGCAATGAACACCTCAAGACAAAAATGAGATATCAGTAAGGATCAGAGGAAAGCCAAATATAGCCGGTGAAGTACAAAATCTGACCGATGGAAGCGACGTGAATACTAGCCAGGGAACGTCCATCAAATGTCCAATCGGTCACAGAGCAAATAAATTGCACTACTTAGCAAGGTATGGGCAGATCACGAACTCGGCTGCAAAAGACAAAATACATGCTGACCTCGGATGCATGATATGGATGACATAATGCCGACTTCTAAGGCATCCAAAAAAAAGAAGAGAAAGTATGACTCTCGGTAAAAGGACACGAGGTAAAGACCTTTGAGAGGATTGTTTTCAAAAATCCACTCAAAGCTCGGGGGCTACACCCATTGGGTGCAACTTCGGTGCACCCCATGGATCACCACTTCAAGCCAAGATAGTGCCGACTTCTAAGGCATAAGACAAGATTAAAAGACAAGGCTGGCCCTCAACCAGAGCACACGAAGAAAATAAAAATAATTTCTAATGAAGACCTTCGAGTAGATTATCTTCTAAAATCTACTCAAAGCTCGGGGGCTACACCCATTGGGTGCACCTCCGGTGCACCCAATGAAATTCAAGGTCCTACAAAATGAGAAGCCGACTTCTAAGGCACAAGTGTGAGGCAAAACTACAGATTTCGAGTGAAGCAAAGCAGAAGAAGACAGTAAGAAATCATTTTCACCAGATTGCCCGAGAAGCGTTTCTTGTTGTAAACAAAACCTGCAAGTCGGGCCTAGGATCTTTGGGCCGATTATCTCAAAATCAACCCAAAGATCGGGGGCTTGTGGGGGACAGATATCCCCCGGGTCCACTGGAAGGGTAAAAGACCTCACGAAAGGCCTAAGGGCCCAATAAATCGTAAGGTCATTCCTTCATGGGCCTGGAGGGGGACAATCAGCAAAGCAGACCGACGTAAAGCCGGATCGACGCAAGTCCAGATGGCCCCACAACATTGAGCGAGAAACCACAACAGAAGATCCGACTTTCCCGCGCTGGAGCACCATGCAGCAGAGCCAGGCGAGAATAGGTCGGCTGAGTCATAGGAAGATAGACTCAAACAGTTCACTATCTTTTAGGTGCACGTTGTTATCATATCCAACCTGGATGATAAATAGGAAGGCGCGCTCGTCCGGTTCCTGCAAGACAACCGAGACGTATTCGCATGGCAACCTGCGGATATGCCGGGAGTCCCGAGAGAACTGGCCGAGCACAAACTGAAGGTCTATCCCCAGGCAAGGCCGATCCGGCAAAAACTACGTTGTTTCACGCCCGACAAGAGAGAGGCCATTCGCGCTGAGCTAGCCTGCTTGGTCGCGGCTGGGTTTATCAGAGAGGTGTTACATCCCGAGTGGTTAGCCAACCCTGTTCTTGTACTCAAAAAGAATAAAGTGGATTGGCGCATGTGCGTCGACTATACTGATCTCAACAAACATTGTCCAAAGGATCCCTTCGGGCTCCCGAGGATAGATCAGGTGGTAGACTCCACCGCTGGATGTTCTGTGCTGTCTTTCCTGGATTGCTATTCCGGATACCATCAGATCAGCTTGGCGAAAGAAGACGAGGAAAAAACAGCGTTCATCACTCCGTTTGGTGCTTTCTGTTATACCTCCATGTCGTTCGGCCTCAAAAACGCTGGAGCGACTTATCAGAGAGCCATTCAAACATGCTTAGCTGATCACTGGGGCAAGCGTGTGGAAGCCTACATAGATGATGTGGTAATCAAAACGGAGAACTCGGAAAACTTCATCGAAGACTTGCAGCTGGTTTTCAACAGTCTACGGCGGTATCGGTGGAAGCTTAATCCCAAAAAATGTGTTTTTGGGGTACCAGCAGGAAAGTTACTCGGATTTATTGTCAGCCACCGGGGAATTGAAGCTAATCCGGACAAAATTGAAGCTATCATGAGAATGGAAGCTGCACGATCACAAAAGAAGGTTCAACGACTTACCGGATGTATGGCAGCTCTGAGCAGATTTATATCCAGGCTGGGAGAAAAAGGTTTACCGTTTTACAAGTTACTCAAGAAGGTGGACAAGTTTCAGTGGACTTTAGAAGCGCAGGAAGCCCTGGACGCACTGAAAAAATTCTTGATAACCCCACCAGTACTGAAACCACCGCGGCGAGCCACGTCAACTCAACCAGCTGAAGATCTGCTGCTATATATTTCTTGCACGACTCACGTGGTAAGCACCGCGTTGGTAGTCGAGCGAGCAGAAGGAGGACATGCCTACCCTGTGCAACACCCCGTTTATTTCATCAATGAAGTTCTAGGTCCCTCAAAGAAAAAGTATCCTCAAGTGCAGAAGCTATTATACGCAGTACTTCTAACTGCCCGCAAGCTGCGTCACTACTTTGATGACCACAAAGTCATAGTAGTCACCGGTTTTCCGATAGGGGATATTCTCCACAACAAGGAAGCCATTGGCCGAATAGCCAAGTGGGCATGTGAACTGGGATCTCATGACATCGAATTTCGACCTCGTACTGCCATTAAGTCCCAAGCATTGGTTGACTTCGTATCAGAATGGACTGAACAACAAATACCAGAGAACCCAGAAACTGCAGAAGTATGGAGGATGTATTTTGATGGCTCGCTGAAGCTGCAGGGAGCAGGCGCAGGAATTCTCTTCATCGCGCCTGGAGGCGAACACCTCAAATATGCCCTCCAAATGTTATTTCCAGCCTCTAACAACGCAACCGAGTATGAAGCTCTGATACATGGACTAAACATCGCCATATCATTGGGCATCAAGAGATTAATGGTATACGGAGATTCTCTGGTGGTCATAAGTTAGATAAACAAAGAATGAGACTGTTCAAAGGATTCGATGGGAAAATACTACACTGCCGTCCGGAAACTAGAAGATAAGTTTGAAGGTCTAGAATTTCATCATGTAGAGAGAGATCGAAACACGGCAGCTGATGTATTGTCCAAATTAGGATCCAGCCGAACTCAGGTCCCACCCGGAGTCTTCGTGCAAGAAATACCACGACCGAGCATCTCAACAGATCAAGCAGAAGAATGTAATATCGTGGATCAACCCGAGTCAGACTCTGACGACTGGAGAAGGCCGATCATCAGATACATAAAGAATGAAGAGGAACCAGATGACAAAAATATAGCTGAGCGCATCGCCAGACAGTCGGCCCACTACACACTCATTGGGAAAACATTATACAGAAGGGGTGCATTAGGCGTCCTCATGAAATGCATTCTCTCATCTACTGGGAAGCAACTTCTAGATGAGGTCCATGCTGGGCAATGCGGAATACACGCAGCATCCAAGACACTAGTCGGGAAGGTCTTCAGGTCAGGATTCTATTGGCCAACAGCGAAAAGCGATGCAGCCGAGTTAGTTCAGAGGTGCGAAGCTTGCCAGTACTTGTCAAAGCAGCAACATTTACCAGCACAGCAATTGCTGACCATACTAGTAACTTGGCCCTTCGCATGCTGGGGACTGGATATGATTGGACCTTTTAAGAAAGCTCAAGGAGGATACACTCATGTACTGGTAGCAATCGACAAGTTCACCAAATGGATAGAATTCAAACCCATTGCTTCCTTAACCTCAGCCAAGGCCGTGGAATTCATACAAGACATAATATTCAGATTCGGAATACCAAACAATATCATAACTGACTTAGGATCCAACTTCACAAGTTCAGAATTCTTCGATTTCTGCGAGCAAAAGGGCATTCAGATCAAGTACGCTTCGGTAGCGCACCCGAGGGCCAACGGGCAGGTTGAGCGAGCTAACGGGATGATACTGGAGGCACTTAGGAAAAGGGTCTTCGAAAAAAATGAAAAGTTTGTAGGAAAATGGATAAGGGAACTGCCCTATGTCGTCTGGAGCCTAAGAACTCAACCTAGCCGAGCTCTACATGGAAACACTCCCTTCTTCATGGTCTATGGATCAGAGGCAGTATTACCCGCCGATCTCAAGTTTGGGGCACCGAGGTTGGTCTTCGAAAGCATAGCAGAAGCCGAGGCTACTAGGCTGGACGACATCGATGTACTCGAAGAAGAACGACTGAATGCAGTAATTCAATCAGCACGGTACCAGTAGACTCTGAGACGCTATCACGACAAGGCCGTGCGACAACGATCCTTCTCAGTAGGAGATCTCGTCCTTCGCCGAATTCTAACGGGGGAAGGACGGCACAAGTTGTCACCCTTATGGGAAGGGCCATTCATAATAGCAGAAGCCACTCGGCCAGGATCATATCGTCTAACTCAGATGGACGGCACAGAAATTGGGAACTCCTGGAATGTAGAACACCTCAGGAAGTTTTACCCCTAGCTGAATTTCAAAGGCTATCGGGACGACAATGTACTCTGTAAAACGGGAGATATGTCATCAATAAAGAAGGTCTCAAAGATACTCAATTTACTCATGCTTGACTAGCACTCTTGCTTAACTCGGGGTGACCACTATGCCCTGCTAACAGAGCAATCGGCTTAAGTCGGCAAAGACTTAATACGGTGCAACATGCTCACTCTTATTTAACTCAGGGTGACCACTATGCCCTGCTAACGGAGCAATCGGCTTAAGTCGGCAAAGACTTATTACGGTGCAGCATGCTCACTCTTACTTAACTCGGGGTGACCACTATGCCCTGCTAACGGAGCAATCGGCTTAAGTCGGCAAAGACTTAAGACGGTGCAACATGCTCACGCTTACTTAACTCGGGGTGACCACTATGCCCTGCTAACGGAGCAATCGGCTTAAGTCGGCAAAGACTTAAGACGGTGCAACATGCTCACGCTTACTTAACTCGGGGTGACCACTATGCCCTGCTAATGGAGCAATCGGCTTAAGTCGGCAAAGACTTAAGATGGTGCGACATGCTCACGCTTACTTAACTCGGGGTGACCACTATGCCCTGCTAACAGAGCAATCGACATAAGTCGGCAATGACTTAAGGCGATGCAACATGCTCATGCTTACGTAACTCGGGGTGACCACTATGCCCTATAAACAGAAGTAATCGGCTTAAGTCAGCAGCGATTTAAGGCGATCTGACGTGCTTACGACTACTCATATGGGGATGACTTCTATATCCCGTAAACAAGTTTCGAAAACCATCACACAGCCTTTTTACTACTGCAAATCTATGTACTGTTGAACTCTAAAACGATAAGGAAAGTAGCAATATCACTCAAATGCTAAACTAGTGTCCTCTAACAAATATATGACCGTGCTAACCGCGCGCTCGAAGCATGCAAAACATTTCTCTATTTCGCGATGTCTTTCTCAGGAGCAACCGATGAGGAAGGGCGACTTGAGGAATCAGGCGCAGCATTCACGTCAGCCCTTATATCTTCAGGAACGACTACACCAGGTCTCCTCATCAAGATTCGTCCCGCACGAATGGCCTTATCCATGGCTCTGTCGCGCTGAGCTCTCAGAGTAATGGAAGTTTCTTCAGCAACCTTGGCAGCCAATCGAGCATTTTCTAGCTCCTGGGTGATGGATTTCTTGGAAGCACGGAGTTCTTTGATAGTAGCATCCTTAGCCGATATCAACTGTCTGAGACGGATCACGTCATCTGTGGATTCCTGCAGTCTGCAGCGAAGATTATCTAACTCCTCCATGGAAAAGTGATGACTCCTCTCCAGGATGGTCAACGAGTTGCTAGAATCGCGATACAGTCTGTCAAGATTGTCGCGAGATGCAGCAAGGACACGTTTTTCTTCCTGCAAACAAGAATCAACTCCTTTCAAACATCAAACAAGCAATAGGAACACAGCAATGCAAGGTACAGCTTCACAAGTCACCTTTTCAGAATCAAGCTGAGTGCGAAGGGAAGAGCTCAGTGCATTGGCGTCGTCTAGGGCAGCAGAAACCTGGGCTAGTTCAGTCTGGCTTTGAGAATATTTCTCTTCAAAATCAGAGCACCGCAGGACCAGTTCAGCTTGATCTCGAGAATGTTTTTCTTCAAGAGTGGAAATTTGTCGAGTCATATCTAGCAGGAGACAATCAAACAAAAAGGATCAGGATGTAAAGCAGCTCAATAATGCAGACAAAGAGAAGCAGAAAGGCACTAACCAGCATTGGTCGCCTCCAAGTCAGAGACACATTGTTGAAGTAACACCGGATTCCAACGTGCAAGAGACAAAGCTCCTTCTGAAACAGAAGCACCCTGCAACCTCAGCTGGCTAGCCTCCCATCCACCAAAGCCTGATAAGAAGAACAGATGAGTGTAATGACAGCAGTTCACATGGCGCGAAAGTCAAGACAAGATATATTACAGTACCTGGAGATTGGAAAAGAACGAAGGGACTCCCAAATCATGAGAGATCAATTGATGGCCTGGCGTAAGGTCACCACCCGAAGCAGTTTGCAACAAACCGGCAGAAACCAACTCAGTGCCATCAACAGAGCTCAAAACTTGGCCAGCGGGGCCGCTGCCCTCTAAAGCGACTCCCTGGTTCGAAGCTTGGGCAACCACCATGCAGTCGGAGTGCGGGGGTGATCCCGCATGAACGTCCATGGAAGTACAAGAGGGGGACTCCGCTCGGACACTCTCGGGGGCTGGGTCGTAGTTTGCGCTACCCACGCGAGCCGGATCATCTCCGGCAGTACCCTCGGGGGCTGGACAGTGGCTTGCACTTCCCACCCGGGCTGAGTCACCCTCGGCAACACCCTCGGGGGCTGGGTAAGCGTCAACACCATCCTTGAGAGCCGAGTTCTCTGCAGTGGCCACCTCTAAGGCTGAAGGCCCCTCAGTTGCTTCCATGGGACCGAGACGATCCAAATCAGTCTCCTGGCCTTCAAGACCGCGCTCTAAGGTCGATGACGCGCGAGATGACCTCAACCCAGCATCAAGCACATCAGCACAAACCTCCATCACGCCATCATCCGCTGGCTCTAACAAAAGGTCCTCTGGAACCATATCCTCCAGGGTCTGATCAAAGTTTGCCAGAGATAACTCCTGTAGGCCAACGAGGGCTGACAAAGCAGGAGAAGGAACTCCACTACTCTCCCCACTGGCAATATACTGCCGACTGTTCTTCCGGGTCAGAGGGACCTCATCTTCTTCCTCCCTGTCGTTTTCATCAACAACATAAGCATCACACCCATTGGGATCAGCATCGAATGGGGCACACCCATTGGGATCAGCAGCAGATGGAGCACACCCATTGGGGTCGACGCTAGTGAAATCAGGCACGGGAACCTCCTCAGCAGCAGGAGCCGAAGGATCAACCCCCCGATCCGAACCAGATACTTGCCCAAGACGTCTCTTTTTCCTTTTCTGCTCATCCGCAGAAGGATCAAGTTGATTGACTCGGCAAGGGCGTCTCAGGCGAGCACTGGCAGGCTTCTGAACATCCAAAGTTATACTAGCTTCTGGGAGAGGCGCCACCACCAATGTCCCGGCAGGAGCAGCATCAGGAGAGTCCTCAGCCAGCAAATCAAGCATAGCACTTATTTCTGCTTCACTAGGATCCAAAGGCACCTCAAAGTGGACTTGCCGTTCATCGTCAGGAATTTCCCCGAGCGAAGCAACCAAAGTGTTAACCTCGTCGATAGAGGGTCGCACTCGGAGTGCGAACATCCGGTTGTCTTCCCGACCGTGGGGGGAGGGAATTCCCATGGTTCTCAACAATAAACCATTCCAAGCGCCACCCCTTAATACTGTCTTTGAGGGGAATTTCAAGATACTCAGTCTTCCTCCCACGGCGCATCTCCAAACTAGCACCCCCGACCAGCTGATGCTGACCCCCGGCCATTCCAGGGCGGCAGTGATACAAGTACTTCTGTGGGGGATAGATATCCCCTGGGTCCACTGAAAGAGTAAAGGACCTCACGAAAGGCCCGAGGGCCCAATAAATCATAAGGTTATTCTTTCGTGGGCCTGGGGAGAAACAACCAGCAAAGCAGAAGCGACGTGAGGCCGGATTGGTGCAAACCCGGACGGCCCATAGCGTCGAGCGAGTGGCTGCAACGGAGATCCGACTTTCCCGCGCTGGAGCCTCCACGCAACGAAGCCACGTGAGGATAAGTCAGCGAGGGTTACGTAAAGGATAATCTCAAGAGGTTCACTATATTTTAGCCACTTGTTGTTATCTTATCCATGTGTACTGCCCCACGGTCGAGTATATAAGGCCTAGGGGGCACCCCTTCAGAACGATCGACCCATTACTTAGCCACCCACATCAACTCTCTGTATTCTTAATCCAGAGAATTCTCCTGTAATCATACCCACCAAGCATACTCATCAGGACGTAGGGTGTTACGCATCACTAAGCGGCCCGAACCTGTAAACCTTGTCTACCGTCTCTTGTGCGATCGGCACGAACCATTTTGCTACAGTTGTCGACACCTTCCTACTCCTAAAACACCTTGAGGGGCAACCCCCAGGTGTGCGGTCGGACCCAAAACACCGACAGCTGGCGCGCCAGGTAGGGGGTGTGTCGACAATCCAAGCTAGCTCAATGGCCATCTCTTTCTACAGCAAGATTACCCTACGCCCCGGATCAATGTTCTGCTTCGGAACGATCTCATTCGTAGCGGACGAAGAAGGAATTCTGCACCGAATCGCGGATCCGCCGGAAAAGGAATCTTCCCCAACAACCTCCGAAAATACCGGAGACGTGCGACCTCCGGCTCTCCGAAAGAAGATCACTACGACAGCAGCACCGTTCTACCCCGACGTCCTCTTCATCGGAAGAGTGGAATCGCCCGTCATCTCCGACGACGAGCCGACTGTACCTGGGGAGGAACCGCCTCAGCGAGAGTCCCGTCGACGAAGGAACCGGCGCAGGAACGTTCGACGACATCACGCAGCCGGAGAGCAGAATCCAGAACAACCTGTCTCGCGAGACGAGGTCTCGGAGGTAGGAGAAACCCCGGAAGAACGCGTCTTCAGAGAGCGAAGGAACTCCCGACGACGTGATCGCCGACGAGCTCAGGAACAGGCTGAGCAGGATGCAAGGCAACGTCGAGAGAATCCATTCTTCGGGCGCAATCTGAACCCCGACTTCGCCCAGGCCATGAACACGCCGAGCGAAGTCGGAGGGGTGCTGGCTCGGATAGCTGAAGGACTTCCTCGGACTCCTGACGCCGACGGCTACCGACGACTGTTCACCCAGGCGGCCAACCATCTTCTACCGCTTGCCCACCTGCCGAACGATCTGCGACACGCCATCAACAGTCGCCGAGACGCGCGAAGCTCCATCAATGCTTCGCTGGGAACGGCGGCATGAGAACGAGATTCGTCGTAGAGAGGAGTACGACAGGGATCATGGCGTCCCGACTCAGAGCCAAGCTACCAGGACTGAGTCGGCAACGGCTTCAACTGGCGGAACCACCCGGGGACGGTCGAGGAATCACAATCACAACTCCCCTCCCCGGGACAGACATCGACCCCGACGACAGGAGGACACGTGCGGAGTGTCCGCCCTTACTCCACGCCTTAGGGCCATCCAATGGCCTCCCAACTTCAAGGTATCCAATGTTGACAAATATGAACCTAAGCAGGATCCATGGGGTTGGCTAGCCGTCTACACCACCGCTGCTCGAGCTGCCGGGGCGTCTGAAGACGTGATGACCGCGTACTTGCCCATTGTCCTTGGGCAAGACGCGCTGCAATGGCTGCGACATCTACCCCGACACTGCATCGACGTCTGGGGAGACTTTAGTCGACGCTTCACCGCCAACTTCCAGTCCCTCTCCGACAAGCCGGCGCAACCGTGGGACCTCAAATCCATCAAGCGCCGGGGGGACGAAACTCTCCGGTCGTACCTCAAGAGGTTTCAAACCATGAGGAATCGTATCCCCGATGTCACGGAGGCGGCTGTGATCGAGGACTTCTACCGAGGATCCAATGATTCGGCTTTCGTCCGAGCCATACTACAGAAGGCGCCGACCACCTCCGAGGAGCTGTTCCGGGAAGCCGACCTCTACATCACCGCCGACGAGCGAGCCCAGGACCTCATCGGAGGAGCGAAGCCCGCACCGGCTGCACCACGACGCGACACGAACCAGCAACTTGACAAGCGGTGGGAGAAGAGGCCGCGCGAAGAAGTACACGCTGCCGGACCACCTGCTTCTCGCGCTCGAGGAGGACTTCGTGGAGGCGAACGTACGTTGGATGACATCCTCGACGCCCAGTGCCCATACCACAAGGACATGCGCCACACTCTTCGAAACTGCCGAGACTTCAAACACTCCGTCGGACACAGCCGACCCTTCCAACCTCTACCTCCTCCTCCGCCGAGGGGAGGACCAGATGAACCACGACAACCCCATTGGCAGGAGGAGGGAGGAGGAGGAGGAGCTTTTCCACGCGTTGACAGGGAGGTCAACGTCATCTTCGGCGGACACGGGTCGCAGGAGAGCAGAAGACAGCAAAAACTCAACGATCGCCAAATACTGGTGGCGACCATCGGCCCTCCCGCCCCATACCGGTGGTCGAAGCACCCGATCACCTTCACTCGGGCAGATCAATGGCTCAACTTCGACCATCCGGGCAAGTACCCGCTTCTCGTCGATCCGGTGATCCGAGAAAGCCGGGTGAAGAAGGTGTTAGTGGACGGGGGGAGCAGCATCAACATCACCTTCCCCCGGACACTCCAAGGCTTGGGAGTTCATCTCAAAGAGCTCCACGAGTCGGACACTCCTTTCTTCGGCATCGTGCCGACGGAAGGGGAATACCCGCTGGGCCACATCTACATGCCGGTCACCTTTGGAACTCCGGAGAACTACAGAACCGAGTTCCTAAGGTTTGAAGTGGCGAACTTCGACTGCGGGTACAACGCCATCATCGGGAGGCCTGGATTGGCCAAGTTCATGGCCATTCCACATTACACCTACATGATACTGAAGATGCCAGGACCGCAAGGAATCATAACTGTGCGCGCCGACTTCCAAGGCGCCGCAGAATGTTTCTGAGTGGCTATTCAAGCAGCCCTCACCGCCAAGCCATCGGCAGTTCCCTCCGCAATGGCGAACTCTAAGCCTGAGGAGGACCTCACAGTACCGGCAAGTGAAGCTCAGACCGCGACCTCTATGCGGCTGACTGAAGAAACCAAGAGAATCAACCTGGGGTTCGCTGATGAGCGCAAGATGGCCATCATCAGCTCCAGTTTGGATGACAAATAGGAAAGCGCGCTCGTCCGGTTTCTGCAAGATAACCGAGACGTATTCGCATGGCAACCTGCGGATATGCCGGGAGTCCCAAGAGAACTGGCCGAGCACAAACTGAAGGTTTTTCCCCAGGCAAGGCCGATTCGACAAAAATTACGTCGTTTCACGCCTGATAAGAGGGAAGCCATTCGCGCCGAGTTAGCTCGCTTGGTCGCGGCTGGATTCATTAGAGAAGTGTTACATCCCGAGTGGTTAGCCAATCCTGTTCTTGTACTCAAAAAGAATAAAGTGGACTGGCGCATGTGTGTTGATTATACTGATCTCAATAAGCACTGTCCGAAGGATCCTTTTGGGCTCCCAAGGATAGATCAGGTGGTGGACTCCACCGCTGAATGTTCTATGCTGTCTTTCCTGGATTGCTATTCTGGATACCATCAGATTAGTCTGGCGAAGGAAGATGAAGAAAAAACAGCATTCATTACTCCGTTTGGTGCTTTCTGTTATACCTCCATGCCGTTTGGCCTCAAAAACACTGGAGCGACTTACCAGAGAGCCATTCAAACATGCTTAGCAGATCACTGGGGCAAGCGTGTGGAAGCCTATGTGGATGATGTGGTAATCAAAACACAAAACTCAGAAGACTTCATCGAAGACTTACAACTGGTTTTCAACAGTCTGAGACGTTATAGATGGAAGCTTAATCCCGAGAAATGTGTTTTGGGGTACCAGCCGGAAAGTTGCTCGGATTTATCGTCAGCCACCGGGGAATTGAAGCTAATCCAGATAAGATTGAAGCTATCATGAAGATGGAAGCACCTCGATCGCAGAAGAAGGTTCAGCGACTTACTGGATGCATGGCAGCTTTAAGCAGATTTATATCCAGGCTGGGAGAAAAAGGTTTGCCGTTTTACAAGTTACTCAAGAAGGTGGATAAATTCCAGTGGACTTCAGAAGCACAAGAAGCTCTAGATGCTCTGAAAAAATTCTTGACAACACCACCAGTGTTGAAACCACCTCGGCGAGCTACGTCAACTCAACCAGCTGAAGATTTGCTATTGTACATTGTAATACCCAAAAATGTATACGATAAGGATATAGTAAATCTCCTTATGTTGTGTGCCATATATTCATTATAACAAGAGCATACCTATAATTAAGAGTGATCAGTTAAAATAAAAGATACTAAAATGGAATATGCATCATGCTGAGTTTTACTTGATTGCGCATATATGGATAATGAAATAAAAAAAATGTCAATAATAATGAGTTAATGAGTCCATAGAATCTAACCCTAATTTGAAAACAAAATCATGGAAATAAAGAAGGAAAGAAAGTGATATTATGTAGCACAAAATAAAATCTCATAATTAAATAACTTCACCACGTTTTGGCATAATAAAACTTAACAGTTAGCTTGAGTATAACCTTGCCACAAGATTGAAATTTAAAGTTTGATTGAAATTTGAGTTCAATTATGAAATCTAAGATTTGGGAATAAGAAAAATGGAGATAAGAATAAAGAAAAAGAACACCTAACTCGGATGGGCCGGGGAAGCTGATTTTGGCCCAATTGGCGCGCCTACATGGGCCGGCCTCGGCGCTGTGCCACCCTCCACGCGTGCGGGCTCGTTTGGCTGCCGCGTGGGGCCCAGCTGTCAGTTCTCTCCCTCTGTTCTCCTGAATCGCTTCCATATGGGACCAACCTGTCAGCTATCTCTTCTCTCGGTTTAACAGAACGAGCTCGGCTCCGCGTCCTGCTCCCTCCGTGACCGCCGCATGCCCAACGGACTTCCGTTGGAGAAGATCACGCCGGGTTCTCCTGGGAACCCTACCAACCTGTGGCCTTTGAACTCCCATAAGTTCCTGGCCGCCACCATGCCTCGACCACCTAACCCATGGCTGGGTGTGCGCCGCCTGGATTGCAGCCATTAAGGGAGAGAAAGGGAGTGTTGCCACCGCCATGGGCGAATCCTGGGAGCACCCTCGCTTGGGTCAGGCGTATGGCCGTGCGGCTCGCGTAGGGCTCTGGATTGCGCTGGTGGTGATGGCGTGGGGAGGTACCAGCGCTGCCGCCATTAAAGCCTGGAATTGAAGCTACGCGCCGCCGTCGAGGAACTCAGGCCTCGGGGTCGCTCGGTGCTTTACAGACGGCCAGAAGACCTCGCCTGGATCCTGGGATTTGTGCCGTGGCGTATTGAACCGAGGGAGCTAGCGTAGCATAGCCAATTTCCTCGCCGAGGTTGCACCGCCGCCGCCTGGTGGAATCGCGCCGTCGCCGAGCCGTTGTGTCTCTTCTGTCGGGGTAAGTCGTCCATATTCGAGTTCGTGCGCTCCTCTTCGTCACGTAGGCTTACACAGCGTTAGGTGTAGTGCGCCAGGGTGTGATTTTAGGTCGGGCCGGCGAGCTTTGCTCTGCGGGCTGTGTCGCGCCGCCGTGCGTGGGGCTGAGGGAAGAAGACGGATCGGGCGCCGTTAACTCCGCATCGAATGGGTAGGATAGATCCCGGTTCTGATATTGTGTCAACCGTTGATCCAGCCCTGTACGGTGGATATTTGGCGACAGTCGTAGCTCGGCCGAATCGATTCGCGACCGTTGATGCCAAATCGGACGAGTGAAGCTGGGGCTCGGTTATGGGGAGCGCAGACGGTAGATCTTCGATCCAACGGTGGGGATCGTGTACCGTTTCAGTTTATGTAAGATCTAATCCGGGCCATCGGTTCTGGATCTAGCGGCCAGGATTAAAAGATACCCCTTCGGCCCTGGGAACCTTGCATAAGAGCCCCTGTATTATTCAAGGTTCAACCCGCAGTCCAGGGAATAGTGCACTGAGTCTTAGGAATTCTTCTGGTTTAGCCCCTGCGCTTTTCGATAAATGAGGCCCAGTCCAGTCAACATGAAAACCAGAGAAAATAAATAGAAAATGAATTTTTAATATAAAAATAATTGCTAGAACTTTATAAATTCATAGAAAATTCATACTAACTCCAAATTAGTCCATTCCAGTTTCTAAAATTTTGTAATTTTATTCTTTATCACCTAGATCCTCTGTTATGTCATAAAAACAGTAAGGAAATTTATTTATCACTTAATCCTATTTAAAGCACATAAAACCTTTGAAAATGCATAACTTAAAATCTATAATTCAGAAAATTATGATTTCTGTTCCTAGGATTTTATTTTAGTATGTAGATTATTACTGTGTATTTTGTTTATATGTTTGGTGTAATGTTCATTTCTCTATATACACTGTGCTTGTTTGTATTGTGGCGAGTAGAAGAGCCCGTTGCTGAGGATCCTGGTGAGCAGCAGGTTGAAGTAGCTGAGCAGGAGCTCATTGAAGGCAAGTTGTGCCCTTGACCACATTTTACCCAATAATGTTCTTTAATATCACATACTCATGCATAGGTTAATTTTGATGGGACCCAATAGGTCACCCTAGATTTGTTTATCTCATTACCTTGTTTACCCCTGAATCACTTGGGTAGTTTGCTATTGCTTTACATGGTTTTGGGATAATCATTTATTATATCTATGTTCCAATTATTCTTGTTATTCTGTTTATGTTCATGTTGAGATCATTAATGTTAATTGGAACATAGAGCTTAACTTGAGAACCACGTGCCACCACAAGGGAGGAATGGGACCCCTTGGCTGACTAATTAGGAAAGCTAGTGGAAGACTACCTTACCCGAAAGGGGCAAGGGCAGTAGGGGAGAGGTCAGTGCGGGGAGGTCCCTGGTTGATTTTGCTGCGATGGCGGACAGCCAGGAACCCTTTACTGGATCTTCCCATAAACTGTAGCGGGTTTTCGGAAGCTAGTGGAACTTTGTAAAGGCCTCGTAGTGTTGCCCTGCCGCGCTTCCTAGGTAGAGGTGTATGGGATTCGCGACCCCTTGGCAGATGGGTAACATGACTTGTGGGTAAAGGGTACAACCTCTGCAGAGTGTAAAACTGGTATACTAGCCGTGCTCGCGGTCATGAGCAGCTCAGGACTCTCTGATGTTTAAATTATGGAACTTAAATTCAATTTTGTCATTTGCATTGCATGGGTTTATTATTAATTCTGTTCTATTACTTTACTTATGGTTTGGTATTTACTTACACTTAGTAATTGCTAATAAAATTTTGACCAACTACTTAAAAGCAATGCTCAGCTTTAACCCCTGTCATTGACTAAGCCTTACACATCACATGAACTCACACCTTTGTGAGTTTATGTCCACTGGTTCCCCACAACTTGTTGAGCTATGATCATGTGTGAGCTCACTCTTGCTGTCTCACACCCCCCCCACAGGAGAAGAACAGGTGGTTTCAAGTGGAGTCAAGTATCGAGGAGTTTGATCTGATCTAGGTGGCGTTTCCCAGTCGACATTGGCGCCGACGATCCTTAGTTTGTTTTATCTTTAATACTTTATTTTGTAATAAGTCTTCCGCTATGTAATAAATACTCTGATGTTTTATGACATTTATCTCTATACACTCTGTTATTATATATGTTGTCTTCTTTGGCGCATGTATGAGATGCACCCGGCTTTGTCCTTTTAAAACCGGGTGTTACAGAAGTGGTATCAGAGGAAATGTTGACTGTAGGACGAGACCTAGATAGAAATGGACAAACCCTCTCCTACTTACCTTACTCTGACTCATTCTATACTCATCTCATCTTGATCCTGACTCACCTTCTACTGTTCTACTCTGATCATTCTTACCTCTTCTACTCTAAGACAAGATGGATTTCAAACCTTGGAATCCCTACCCCTATGACATTTTTAAGAGATAGGAGACCTAAGACAAAAAAAAACTATTTTCTCTATTAAAAATGTTGGTTGATTGTTCTGATGATCAATGCCTGATTTGCTTCTTTGATTGATTGAGATATTATATATGGACATTATAGCATGTACCACTATAAAGTACTGTATTAGCTTTAGTAGGTGGCACACTAATCTACTTAGCTAATAAGTCCCCCAAAGTAACATGATTGTAATTACTGCCTTGTCTACTGCTCTTTCTTACCTTATGTATCTAACTCAGATGGTCAATACCAGGAAAGGAAAGAATATCACGCAACAGCAAACAGAAATGAATCCTCCAAATCCCCCACCTGTTGAAACTGAGCAAGTGATCGCAACCCAAAGGCTGGTAATACAGCAATTGACAGACATGATGACCGAAATGCAAAGCCAGATAAGACAAGAACGCGAGGAAATACGTCAAGCCCGTCTGGAGATACAGCAAGAAATAAGGCAATCACGGTTGGAGAGACAACGACAAGAGCAACCACCATCTCCACCACCACCAGCTCCACCAAGCTACATAAACATATATATAAATTACTACTATTTGTAAGATCTACATGTTCCTTTAGTTAGTATTCGGTATGATACCATTTTAGGAGGAATAAAAAGGTCTATTTGACCCCATGAGTTGCTAATAAAATTATGCGTCATGCTGAGATTTTGGTTTGGACATATGTGTTGGACAATATGAGAAAACCCATGAGAGTAATTACACCTAAAGGGACTGAAGAATCAGTGAACGGAATTACAAGAGGCTAGTTACTTACGTCCGAGCTCCTCACCTTGGAGAGTACCAGTTTTGTTTGTAAAAAAAAGAAAGATGGATTGCAAGGGATGTGCGTGGATTAAAGGTTCCTTAATGATGTCACTGTGAAGAACAAGTTTCTGTTACCCCGCATTAAGGATTTATTTAATCGGATGAGAGGAGCCAGGGTATTCTCGAAGATTGATCTCCGATCGGGTTACCATCAAATGAAGATTAGGCCATCAGATATTCCTAAGACGGCTTTCTCGACTCGATATGGATTATATGAGATCATCGTTATGTCGTTTGGATTAACTAATGCACCAGCTTATTTTATGGATTTGATGAATAAGATGTTTTTGGAGTATTTGGACAGATTCGTCGTGGTGTTCATCGACGATATTCTTATCTATTCTAAGAATGAGAGTGACCATGAAGAACATCTAAGGTTGGTGCTACAGAAGCTTTAAGATAATCAACTCTATGCCAAGTACGGTAAATGCGAGTTTTGGATTGGCGAGGTGCCATTTCTTGGACATATCATTTCTAATGGAGGGATATCAGTGGATCCTGCTAAAGTCAGGGAGATAGTGGTGTGGGGCATACCCATTACGGTTACGGAGGACCGAAGTGTCTTGGGACTTGCAGGATGTTATTGGAGATTTATCGAAGGATTTTCTAAGATTGCTAAGCTTATGACCTCGCTTTTGGTGAAGGAAAGAGAATTCAAGTGGGACGAGAAGTGCCAAGTATATACGGATCATAAGAGTTTGAAGTATATATTTACTCAGAAGGACCTCAACCTTAGGCAACGCCGTTGGTTAGAGCTTATTAAGGATTATGATTTGGAGATTCACTATCACCCGGGCAAGGCAAATTTGGTTGCAGATGCCTTGAGTCGCAAGGAGCATGTTCATTCAGCTATTGTTGCCCAGCTACCCGATGAGATTGTTGAGGATTTCAGGAGACTTAACCTGGGGATGGTTGCTCATACTGAGGGAGTTACTATTGATGTGGAACCTACTTGGGAGCAAGAGATCCGCAAAGGATAAATTGGTGACGCTAAGACACAAGAGATTAAGGATCTGATTACCGAAGATCGAGTTCCGGAATTCACGGAAGATGAGCAAGGCACAATATGGTTCAAGGACAAGATATGTGTCCCCGAGATTGAAAGCCTTCGTGAGACTATTTTAAAGGAAGCCCATGACTCGGATTGTGTGTTTACATGGAGTACCAAAGAAGGTCGTTTTGGATAGGAGGATCACAGTTTACCCCCAGAATTTTGGGAGAAGTTGCATGAGAGTTTGGATACAAAGTTGAATTTTAGATCGGCCTACCATCGTCAGAGTGATGGACAGACTGAAAGGACTAATCAAGTATTGATAGACATGTTGAGAGCTTGTGCTCTTCAGCATGGTAGTAGTTGGACAAGAGTCTACCTTATGCTGAGTTCTTAGGTTAGTCAGAAGATGTCACCGTTCGAGGCTCTATATGGTAGGAAGTGCAGGACTCCTCTATAATTGGATCAGACTAGAGGAAGACAGTTCTTTGGGCCTGAACTGATTCAAGAGGCAGAAGAACAAGTCCGTATAATTCGAGAGAATTTGAGAGTGGCTCAAATCAGGTAAAAGAGCTATGCTGATAATAGAAGGAGACCACTAGAATTCGACGAAGGAGATTATGTGTATCTCAAGGTGTCCCCACTGCGTGGAATGAGGAGATTTTAAGTCAAGGGCAAATTGTTCCCTCACTTTATTGGACCATTTGGAGTTTTTAGGCAAGTGGAGAGATAGTCTATCAACTCGAGCTACCTGATAATCTATCTTATGTACATTTCATGTGCCTCAACTTAAGAAGTATCTCCGTGTCCCTAAGGAACAGTTACCCATGGAAGAGCTTAGTGTTCAAGGTGATTTGACTTACACGGAGTACCCGATCAAGATTTTGGATACATTGACTCGAGTTACAAGAAATAAGGTGATAAAGATGTGCAAAGTCCAATGGAGTCACCACGGTGAAGATGAAGCAACTTGGGAAAGAGAAGAAGAGCTTCGCATAGATTTTCCCCATCTTTTCCCTCGTTCTTCTTAAATCTCGAGGACGAGATTCTTTTTAAGGGGGGTAGGATTTGTAATACCCAAAAATGTATACGATAAGGATATAGTAAATCTCCTTATGTTGTGTGCCATATATTCATTATAACAAGAGCATACCTATAATTAAGAGTGATCAGTTAAAATAAAAGATACTAAAATGGAATATGCATCATGCTGAGTTTTACTTGATTGCGCATATATGGATAATGAAATAAAAAAAAATGTCAATAATAATGAGTTAATGAGTCCATAGAATCTAACCCTAATTTGAAAACAAAATCATGGAAATAAAGAAGGAAAGAAAGTGATATTATGTAGCACAAAATAAAATCTCATAATTAAATAACTTCACCACGTTTTGGCATAATAAAACTTAACAGTTAGCTTGAGTATAACCTTGCCACAAGATTGAAATTTAAAGTTTGATTGAAATTTGAGTTCAATTATGAAATCTAAGATTTGGGAATAAGAAAAATGGAGATAAGAATAAAGAAAAAGAACACCTAACTCGGATGGGCCGGGGAAGCTGATTTTGGCCCAATTGGCGCGCCTACATGGGCCGGCCTCGGCGCTGTGCCACCCTCCACGCGTGCTGGCTCGTTTGGCTGCCGCGTGGGGCCCAGCTGTCAGTTCTCTCCCTCTGTTCTCCTGAATCGCTTCCATATGGGACCAACCTGTCAGCTATCTCTTCTCTCGGTTTAACAGAACGAGCTCGGCTCCGCGTCCTGCTCCCTCCGTGACCGCCGCATGCCCAACGGACTTCCGTTGGAGAAGATCACGCCGGGTTCTCCTGGGAACCCTACCAACCTGTGGCCTTTGAACTCCCATAAGTTCCTGGCCGCCACCATGCCTCGACCACCTAACCCATGGCTGGGTGTGCGCCGCCTGGATTGCAGCCATTAAGGGAGAGAAAGGGAGTGTTGCCACCGCCATGGGCGAATCCTGGGAGCACCCTCGCTTGGGTCAGGCGTATGGCCGTGCGGCTCGCGTAGGGCTCTGGATTGCGCTGGTGGTGATGGCGTGGGGAGGTACCAGCGCTGCCGCCATTAAAGCCTGGAATCGAAGCTACGCGCCGCCGTCGAGGAACTCAGGCCTCGGGGTCGCTCGGTGCTTTACAGACGGCCAGAAGACCTCGCCTGGATCCTGGGATTTGTGCCGTGGCGTATTGAACCGAGGGAGCTAGCGTAGCATAGCCAATTTCCTCGCCGAGGTTGCACCGCCGCCGCCTGGTGGAATCGCGCCGTCGCCGGGCCGTTGTGTCTCTTCTGTCGGGGTAAGTCGTCCATATTCGAGTTCGTGCGCTCCTCTTCGTCACGTAGGCTTACACAGCGTTAGGTGTAGTGCGCCAGGGTGTGATTTTAGGTCGGGCCGGCGAGCTTTGCTCTGCGGGCTGTGTCGCGCCGCCGTGCGTGGGGCTGAGGGAAGAAGACGGATCGGGCGCCGTTAACTCCGCATCGAATGGGTAGGAGAGATCCCGGTTCTGATATTGTGTCAACCGTTGATCCAGCCCTGTACGGTGGATATTTGGCGACAGTCGTAGCTCGGCCGAATCGATTCGCGACCGTTGATGCCAAATCGGACGAGTGAAGCTGGGGCTCGGTTATGGGGAGCGCAGACGGTAGATCTTCGATCCAACGGTGGGGATCGTGTACCGTTTCAGTTTATGTAAGATCTAATCCGGGCCATCGGTTCTGGATCTAGCGGCCAGGATTAAAAGATACCCCTTCGGCCCTGGGAACCTTGCATAAGAGCCCCTGTATTATTCAAGGTTCAACCCGCAGTCCAGGGAATAGTGCACTGAGTCTTAGGAATTCTTCTGGTTTAGCCCCTGCGCTTTTCGATAAATGAGGCCCAGTCCAGTCAACATGAAAACCAGAGAAAATAAATAGAAAATGAATTTTTAATATAAAAATAATTGCTAGAACTTTATAAATTCATAGAAAATTCATACTAACTCCAAATTAGTCCATTCCAGTTTCTAAAATTTTGTAATTTTATTCTTTATCACCTAGATCCTCTGTTATGTCATAAAAACAGTAAGGAAATTTATTTATCACTTAATCCTATTTAAAGCACATAAAACCTTTGAAAATGCATAACTTAAAATCTATAATTCAGAAAATTATGATTTCTGTTCCTAGGATTTTATTTTAGTATGTAGATTATTACTGTGTATTTTGTTTATATGTTTGGTGTAATGTTCATTTCTCTATATACACTGTGCTTGTTTGTATTGTGGCGAGTAGAAGAGCCCGTTGCTGAGGATCCTGGTGAGCAGCAGGTTGAAGTAGCTGAGCAGGAGCTCATTGAAGGCAAGTTGTGCCCTTGACCACATTTTACCCAATAATGTTCTTTAATATCACATACTCATGCATAGGTTAATTTTGATGGGACCCAATAGGTCACCCTAGATTTGTTTATCTCATTACCTTGTTTACCCCTGAATCACTTGGGTAGTTTGCTATTGCTTTACATGGTTTTGGGATAATCATTTATTATATCTATGTTCCAATTATTCTTGTTATTCTGTTTATGTTCATGTTGAGATCATTAATGTTAATTGGAACATAGAGCTTAACTTGAGAACCACGTGCCACCACAAGGGAGGAATGGGACCCCTTGGCTGACTAATTAGGAAAGCTAGTGGAAGACTACCTTACCCGAAAGGGGCAAGGGCAGTAGGGGAGAGGTCAGTGCGGGGAGGTCCCTGGTTGATTTTGCTGCGATGGCGGTCAGCCAGGAACCCTTTACTGGATCTTCCCATAAACTGTAGCGGGTTTTCGGAAGCTAGTGGAACTTTGTAAAGGCCTCGTAGTGTTGCCCTGCCGCGCTTCCTAGGTAGAGGTGTATGGGATTCGCGACCCCTTGGCAGATGGGTAACATGACTTGTGGGTAAAGGGTACAACCTCTGCAGAGTGTAAAACTGGTATACTAGCCGTGCTCGCGGTCATGAGCAGCTCAGGACTCTCTGATGTTTAAATTATGGAACTTAAATTCAATTTTGTCATTTGCATTGCATGGGTTTATTATTAATTCTGTTCTATTACTTTACTTATGGTTTGGTATTTACTTACACTTAGTAATTGCTAATAAAATTTTGACCAACTACTTAAAAGCAATGCTCAGCTTTAACCCCTGTCATTGACTAAGCCTTACACATCACATGAACTCACACCTTTGTGAGTTTATGTCCACTGGTTCCCCACAACTTGTTGAGCTATGATCATGTGTGAGCTCACTCTTGCTGTCTCACACCCCCCCCCACAGGAGAAGAACAGGTGGTTTCAAGTGGAGTCAAGTATCGAGGAGTTTGATCTGATCTAGGTGGCGTTTCCCAGTCGACATTGGCGCCGACGATCCTTAGTTTGTTTTATCTTTAATACTTTATTTTGTAATAAGTCTTCCGCTATGTAATAAATACTCTGATGTTTTATGACATTTATCTCTATACACTCTGTTATTATATATGTTGTCTTCTTTGGCGCATGTATGAGATGCACCCGGCTTTGTCCTTTTAAAACCGGGTGTTACATACATCTCTTGCACGACTCACGTGGTAAGCACCGCGTTGGTAGTCGAGCGAGTAGAAGAAGGGCATGCCTATCCAATACAACATCCTGTCTACTTCATTAGTGAAGTCCTCGGCCCCTCAAAGAAAAAGTACCCTCAAGTTCAGAAGCTATTGTATGCAGTACTTCTAACTGCCCGCAAGCTGCGTCACTACTTTGACGATCACAAAGTCACAGTAGTTACAAGTTTTCCAATAGGGGATATTCTTCACAACAAGGAAGCAATCGGTCGAATAGCCAAGTGGGCTTGTGAGCTGGGATCTCATAACATCGAGTTCCGGCCTCGCACTGCCATCAAAACCCAAGCACTGGTTGATTTCGTATCAGAGTGGACTGAACAACAAGTGCCAGATAACCCGGAGACTGCAGAAGTATGGCGAATGTATTTTGATGGCTCACTAAAGCTGCAGGGAGCAGGAGCGGGGATTCTCTTCACTGCGCCTGGAGGCGAACACCTCAAGTACGCCCTCCAGTTGCTATTCCCAGCCTCCAACAATGCAGCCGAGTATGAAGCTTTGATCCATGGATTGAACATTGCCATATCATTGGGCGTCAAGAGATTAATGGTATACGGGGATTCTCTAGTAGTCATCAGCCAGATAAATAAGGAGTGGGATTGCTCAAACGATTCGATGGGAAGATACTGCACTGCCGTCCGAAAGCTGGAGGATAAATTCGAGGGTCTAGAATTTCATCATGTGGAAAGAGATCGGAACACGGCAGCCGATGTACTATCCAAGCTAGGGTCCAGTAGAACTCAGGTCCCACCCGGGGTTTTTGTGCAAGAAATTCTGCAGCCGAGTATCTCAATGGATCAAATAGAAGAGTGCAACATCATAGATCAACCCGAGTCAGATCCTGATGACTGGAGAAGGCCAATCATTAAATACATAAAGAATGAAGAAGAACCAGACGACAAGAATTCGGCAGAACGCATTGCAAGACAGTCGGCTCACTATACACTTATTGGAGAGACATTATACAGAAGGGGTGCATCGGGTGTCTTCATGAAATGTATCCTCCCATCTACTGGAAGGCAACTCCTGGAAGAGGTCCACGCTGGACAATGTGGAATACATGCAGCCTCCAGAACACTGGTCGGGAAGGTCTTCAGGTCAGGATTCTATTGGCCAACAGCAAAGAACGATGCAGCCGAGTTAGTTCAGAGGTGCGAAGCCTGCCAATACTTGTCAAAGCAACAACACCTGCCAGCACAGCAGCTGCAGACCATACCAGTAACTTGGCCTTTTGCATGCTGGGGACTGGATATGATTGGACCTTTCAAGAAAGCTCAAGGGGGATACACTCATGTATTGGTAGCAATTGACAAGTTCACTAAATGGATAGAATTCAAGCCCATTGCCTCCTTAACTTCTGCTAAGGCCGTGGAATTCATACAAGACATAATATTCAGATTCGGGATACCAAACAGCATCATAACTGATTTAGGATCCAACTTCACGAGTTCAGAATTCTTTGACTTCTGCGAGCAAAAGAGCATTCAGATCAAGTATGCATCTGTAGCCCATCCAAGAGCCAACGGGCAAGTTGAGCGAGCCAACGGGATGATATTGGATGCACTCAGGAAAAAGATTTTTGATAAGAACGAAAAATTCGCAGGAAAGTGGATAAGGGAATTACCCTATGTTGTTTGGAGCCTAAGAACCCAACCTAGCCGAGCTTTGCATGGAAACACTCCTTTCTTCATGGTCTATGGGTCGGAGGCAGTGCTTCCTGCTGATCTCAAGTTTGGGGCGCCAAGGCTAATCTTTGAAAGTATAGCAGAAGCTGAGACCACCAGACTGGAGGACATAGACGTACTCGAGGAAGAACGGTTAAACGCAGTAATCCAATCAGCAAGATACCAGCAGACTCTAAGGCGCTATCACGACAAGGCTGTGCGGCAACGATTCTTCTCAGTAGGGGAGCTCGTCCTTCGCCGAATTCTAACGGGAGAAGGACGACACAAGTTATCACCCTTATGGGAAGGACCCTTCATAGTAGCAGAAGTCACTCGGCCCGGATCATATCGCCTCACTCAGATGGACGGCACAGAAGTTGGGAACTCCTGGAACATAGAACACCTGAGAAAGTTTTATCCTTAGCCGTACCTCAAAACTGCTGGGATAACGGTGATGTACTCTGTAAAGTGGAAATATGTCATCAATAAAGAAAAGGTCTCAAGGATACTCAATTTATTTACGATTGACTTGCATTCTTACTTAACTCGGGGTGACCACTATGCCCTGCTAACGGAGCAATCGGCTTAAGTCGGCAACGACTTAAGGCGGTGCAACATGCTCACGCTTACTTAACTCGGGGTGACCACTATGCCCTGCTAACGGAGCAATCGATTTAAGTCGGCAACGACTTAAGGCGGTGCAACATGCTCACGCTTACTTAACTCGGGGTGACCACTATGCCCTGCTAACGGAGCAATCGATTTAAGTCGGCAACGACTTAAGGCGGTGCAACATGCTCACGCTTACTTAACTCGGGGTGACCACTATGCCCTGCTAATGGAGCAATCGGCTTAAGTCGGCAACGACTTAAGGCGGTGCAACATGCTCACGCTTACTTAACTCGGGGTGACCACTATGCCCTGCTAACGGAGCAATCAACTTAAGTTGGCGGCAACTTAAGACCAATGCAACATGCTCGCGCCTATATAATTCAGGGGATGATTTCCATATCCCACAAACAAAATTCATAGTCATCATGCGTCATTACTACCAAACTCATTAACTAAAAAATTCAGATACAATGAGAGAGTAACTATGTCATTCAAATAAACCGGTGACCTCTAACAAATATTCCATCATGCAAGCTGCGCGCTTGGAGCACGCGAAATGTTTTCTCTATTTTGCAATGTCTTTTCCAGGAGCAACTGACGAAGAAGGACGACTCGAGGAGTCAGGGGCAGCATTCACGTCAGCCCTTATATCTTCGGGAACAACCACGCCGGGTCTCCTCATCAAAATTCGTCCCGCCCGAATAGCCTTGTCCAGGGCTTTGTCGCGTTGGGCCTTGAGAGTAACAGAAGTTTCTTCAGCAGTTTTAACAGCCAGTCGAGCACTCTCTAACTCCTGGGCAATGGATTTTTTGGAAGCCCGGAGCCCTTTGATAGTAGCATCCTTCGCTGATATCAACTGCTTAAGCCGGTTTACCTCCTCCATGGATTCTTGCAGCTTATGACGATGAAGGTCTAATTCTTCCATGGTGAAGCGATGACTTCTTTCCAAAATAGTCAGCGAATTGCTAGAATCTCGATACAACCTATCAAGATTGTCACGAGAAGCAGCAAGGATGCGTTTTTCTTCCTGCAAGCACAAGTCAGTTCCTTCAAAAACCAGGCAAGTAATAGGAGCGCAGTAAGGCAAAGCACAGTTTCGTATATCACCTTTTCAGAGTCAAGCTAAGCATGCAGGGAAGAACTCAATGCATTGGCATCGTCTAAGGCGGCAGAAACCTGACTCAGCTCAATCTGACTTTGAGAGTACTTTTCCTCAAGATCAGTGCATCGCTGAGACAGTTCAGACTGATCGTGAGAATGTTTTTCCTCAAGAATTGCAATCTGTCGAGTCATTCCTAGCAAGAAGTAACCAAACAAAACGAGGTCAGAAGGTAAAACAGTCCACAACAAACATGAAGGAAGGAAAAAGGGCACTAACCAGCGTTAGTTGCCTCCAACTCGGATACACGACAATGAAGTGACACTGGATTCCAACACGAAAGAGACGAAGCCACTTCTGGAACAGGAGCACCCTGCAATCTCAGCTGGCTGGTCATCCCATCCACCAAAACCTGATGAGAAGAACAGATGAGCATAATGGCAAAAGTTCATGCAATGTAAAAATCAAGCCAAAAAAAACAGCACAGTACCTGGAGATTGGAAAAGAATGAAGGGATCCCCAGATCAGGAGAAATCAGCTGATAACCAGGCGCAAGGTCACCACCCGAAGCAGTTTGCAACGGAACGGTGGGAATCAGTTCAGCGCCTCCAACAGAGCCGGACACCCGATCAGCGGGGACGCTGCCCTCTAAAGCGACACCCCGGTCCAAAGTTTGGGCTACCACCATGCAGCCAGAGTGTGGAGGTGACCCTGCGTGAACATCCATGGAAGTGCCGGAAGGAGACCCTGTTTGGGCACCCTCGAGGACTGGGTCATAGTTGGCACTGCCCACTTGAGCTGGATTATCCCCGGCAACACCCTCGGGGGCTGGGCAGTAGCTTGCACTCTTCGCCCGAGCTAAGTCATCCCCGACGACACCCTCGGGGGCTGGGCATATGTCAGCACCATTCTTGAGGTCCAAACTCTCCGCAGTAACCACCTCTAAGGTTGACGGGCCTTTGGCTACTTCCATGGGATCAGGACAGTCCAAGTTAGCATCCCGACCCTCGAGATCGTGCTCTAAGGTCGACGAGGCACGGGATGACCTCAACCCAGCATCAGGCACGGCACCGCAAGCTTCCGTCGCATCATCATCCACTGGCCCTGATAACAAGTCCTCTGGAATCATATCCTCAAGAGTTTGATCAAAGTCGGCCAGGGATATTTCTTGCAGACCGACGAGGGCAGATAAAGCAGGAGAAGGAACTCCACTACTTTCCCCACTGGCGAGGAATTGCCGACTGTTCTTCCGAATCAGAGGGACCTCATTCTCTTCTTCTCTGTCGTCTTCATCAGCAACACAGGCAACACCCCCATTGGGATCAACGACGGATGGAGTACACCCATTGGGATCAGCAACAGACATACCACACCCATTGGGATCAGCATCAGTAAATTCAGGTACAGGAACCTCCTCAGCAGCAGGAACCGAGGGACCAGCACCCTGATCCAAACTAGATACTCGTCGAATACGTCTCTTTTTCTTTTTCTGTTCATCAACAGAAAAATCAGTTTGATTGGTTCGGCAAGGACGCCTCGAGCGAGCACGGACAGGTCTCTGAACATCCAAGGTTATACCGACCTCTGGGAGAGGCGCCACTTCCAATGTCTCAGCAGGAGTAGCGTCAGAAGAATCTTCAGCCAACATATCAAGCATAGCATTCATTTCTGCGTCATTAGGATCCAAAGGCACCTCGAAATGGACTTGTCGTTCATCATCAGGAATTTTCCCAAGTGAGGCAACCAAAGCATTGACTTCTTCATCAGAGGGCCGCGTTCTGAGGCCCAAATTGCCATCAGTCGCAGGTGGGTTTGACACGAACAGAGTGAAGGCTTTGGCAGGAGGCAGATTCCAGGCCGAGTACGCCACCGGAGCACCAACATTGGATACTTTGCCTCTGAGAATCATCTCCAGTCGGCTCACCAAATCTGCAGAAGGGATTCTTCTATTGGTAACTCGAGTTGAGTCGGCTAGCCCTTGATACAGATAAGCCGGGTGGACCCTATCTTTCAGTGGCTGAATGTTTTTGAAAACGAAGTCAGCAACTACAGCTTCAGCAGTTAAACCTCTCTCTTTCAATAGTCCAACTTCAGCTAGCAGCACACTGGCTTCGGCTACCTCCTCGTCTGTGGGCGACTCGGTCCAGCTTGGGGTGCGAACATCTGGCTGTCTTCCCGACCGGGGGGGGAGAGAATTTCCATAGTTATCAACTATAAACCACTCCAGACGCCATCCCTTAATGCTGTCTTTAAGGGGAATCTCAAGATATTCAGTTTTCCGTCCCCGGCGCATCTCCAAACTGGCACCTCCAACCAACTGATGTTGTCCCCCGGCCATCCCAGGGCGACAATGATACAGGTGTTTCCACAAGCCAAAATGCGGCAGCACGCCAAGAAAGGCTTCACATAAGTGGACGAAGATGGAAATTTGCAGAATTGAGTTAGGGTTCAGATGGGTTAGGTTGATGTGGTAGAAATCAAGGAGACCACGGAAAAAGGGAGAAATAGGAAGGCCAAGGCCGCGGAGAAGAAAAGGAGCGTAAAACACGGACTCGTGGGTATCCTCTGTCGGGACCGTAGTCCCGTGGCAAATCCGCCAAGAACAGAGTTCCCGTGGAGGAAGAACCCCGATGGATACGAGGTGGAGGAGTTCGGCTTCAGAGATGATAGACATGTGGTTACCTGCAAAAGGCAACTGGCTGTTGGGATCGATCGGAGGAATCACCACAGCGGACGAGCTTGCGATTTTCCTCTTGGGAGCCATCTCGATTCTACCGGTGAGCAGATTGGAGGCGAGCGCAGAGAGGATTCGGAAGCGGGAATGCAAGAACTAGGGCGCGGAAAGCAAAGGCGGCTAAAAGTGCAGCTCTTATGGTATATTCTCGGATCAGATACCGATTCAAAAAGTGCCCAGTCATCACCCGGCAGTTATTTCCAAAATCCCAGCATGCCACGTGGTCATTCGGCAGTTATTTCCAAAAAACTGGTGGGCCATCTCATCACTCGGGTGATTATCCTCAAAATAACTCGACATTGCCTCTAAAATGCCGACGTCACGACTCAGTCACTCGGCGTTGCCTCTAAAACGCTGATCTCGAGCTCAATCGTTCGGCATTACTTCTAAAATGCCGACGGCGACCTTTAATCACTCGGCGTTGTTTCTAAAACGATGATCTCGAGCTCAATCGCTCGGCATTACTTCTAAAATGCCGACAACGACCTTTAATCACTCGGCGTTGCCTCTAAAACGCTGATTTCGAGTTCAATCGTTCGGCATTACTTCTAAAATGCCGACGGCGACCTTTAATCACTCGGCGTTGTTTCTAAAACGATGATCTTGAGCTCAATCGCTCGGCATTACTTCTAAAATGCCGACAACGACCTTTAATCACTCGGCGTTGCCTCTAAAACGCTGATTTCGAGTTCAATCGCTCGGCGTTACTTCTAAAATGCCGACGGCGACCTTTAATCACTCGGCGTTGCCTCTAAAACACCGATCTCATGTTCAATCGCTCGGCATTACTTCTAAAATGCCGACGGCGACCTTTAATCACTCGGCGTTGCCTCTAAAACGCTGATTTCGAGTTCAATCGCTCGGCGTTACTTCTAAAATGCCGACGGCGACCTTTAATCACTCGGCGTTGCCTCTAAAACACCGGTCTCATGTTCAATCGCACGGCATTACTTCTAAAATGCCGGCGTCGACCTTCAATCGCTCGGCATTGCCTCTAAGATGCTGGTATAGTGCTCAGTCGCTCGGCGTTACTTCTAAAAACGTCGATACAGACTGCGATGTTGCTCGGCGGCTACTTTTGGGAGCGTCAGTATGATGATCAAACTGTTCGTCTATTTTCTCAAAAGAATCAGATTTATAATCAAACAAAACGAGTCATCAAAGAGGAAACCAAAGTCATTCTTCATTAAGGGAAGTGGCAATACTTACAAATCAACTCATTATGAGTTGATACTTCCCTATTGCTACTACTATACTACATTCTACTGCTACACTACATTTCTACCACTACTATACTACATTCTACTACTAACTACTACTAAATTATTTCACTATACTATTTCTAATCTATACTAATATCTAAAAAGACCAGTGGCATTTAGCCACTGGCCCTGCCCCTGCCGCCGCTGCCGCCCTTGGTGCTGCCGCCGCCGCCGCCCTTGGTGCTGCCCCTGCTGCCGCCGCCCTTGGTGCTGCCCCTGCTGCTGCCGCCCTTGGTGCTGCCCTTGCTGCTGCCGTTGCCGCCGCCCCTGCCACTGCCACTGCCGCTGCCGTCGTCGTCACCACCGTCGTCGTCGTCGTCGTCGTCCTCGTCCTCGCCGCCGTCGCCCGAGTCCTCCTCATCCGAGGAGTACTCCGACTCATCCGAGCCCTCGAGCCCGGAGCGCTCGACGGCCCGGATGTACGTCCAGACCTCCGCGGCTATCCCCTGGGAGTCGTTCGAGTCATCGGACAACGCCGGGGGAGAGACGGGAGCCGGAGACCCCTCGGACTCGGAGGAGAACTCCTCCTCCGAGTATTCCGAGTCGCCGAAGTCCTCCGATGGAGGAGTCGGCTCGCGCTTGCGCTTGTTGTTTTTGCCCATGGCGGAAGCGAGTGGGAAAGAAGAAAAGGAAGCAGTAAGGAATGGCGAAGAAATGTGAAGAAACCAGAGGGGCAACAGCGTTATTTATAGAAGAGAAAGACAACCGCTCACCTCCAACCGCGGTCACTGAACAGTCGCAAAGCATTCAATATGCACTTCCACCCGTCCGAAGACACGTCAGGCGGCTGACGCCGTTTCACGCAGCACTACACCCATTGGGACTCCAGTCAACAGCGCAAAGGGTATGATTACACTCGCCGTCCCATCACATTACAACTCAGAAGCAGCCGGCTAAAACACTCAGCGTACCAAGCCGTCCCTTGCCTACACCCATTGGGGGGGGGACGCCCAGGAATTGTCAGTATATTTTTCAAAATGGTCACATCTGTGCAGAGCATGCAGTGAATGCTTCGAGACAAAAATGAGATATCAGCAAGAGTTAGAGAGAAGCCAAATATAGCCAGCAGAGTGCAAAAATATGATCGACAGACACGACTTGAAGACTAGACAGAGAACGTCCATCAAATGTCCAATCAGTTGCAGAGCAAATAAACTACGCTACCTGGCAAGATATGGAAGGATTGCAAACTCGGCTACAAAAGACAAAATACATGCTGACCTCTGAAGCATAATATTGATGACATAGCACGGATGACATCATGCCAACTCTTTTATAAATAGAAAGAGTAATCTTCAGCAAAAGAACATAAAAAGAAGACCTTCAAGCGAATTACTCTCAAGAAATCCACTTGAAGGTCGGGGGCTACACCCATTGGGTGCACCTTCGGTGCACCCCATGGATTATTATTCTAAGCCGGGATCATGCTGATTTCTAAGAGCATGGGACAAGATCAAAAAGCCAATCTTCAACCGAAGTGAAGGAACACAAATGGAAATAATCTCCACTGAAGACCTTCGAGTAGATTATTTTCTAAAATCTACTCGAAGCTCGGGGGCTACACCCATTGGGTGCACCTCCGGTGCACCCAATGAAGTTCAGAATCCTACAAATAGGAATGCCGATCTCTAAGGCACAGGCACGAAACTAGGTTTTGGTCAACAAGTGATCGAAGCAGGAGAGAACAACAAGAAGCCATCTTTCTTCAAATCACCTGCAAACTGGACCTGAGATCTTCGGGTTGATTACCTCTAAATTAACCCAAAGATCGGGGGCTTGTGGGGGATAGATATCCCCCGGGTCCACTGAAAGAGTAAAGGACCTCACGAAAGGCCCGAGGGCCCAATAAATCATAAGGTTATTCTTTCGTGGGCCTGGGGAGAAACAACCAGCAAAGCAGAAGCGACGTGAGGCCGGATTGGTGCAAACCCGGACGGCCCATAGCGTCGAGCGAGTGGCTGCAACGGAGATCCGACTTTCCCGCGCTGGAGCCTCCACGCAACGAAGCCACGTGAGGATAAGTCAGCGAGGGTTACGTAAAGGATAATCTCAAGAGGTTCACTATATTTTAGCCACTTGTTGTTATCTTATCCATGTGTACTGCCCCACGGTCGAGTATATAAGGCCTAGGGGGCACCCCTTCAGAACGATCGACCCATTACTTAGCCACCCACATCAACTCTCTGTATTCTTAATCCAGAGAATTCTCCTGTAATCATACCCACCAAGCATACTCATCAGGACGTAGGGTGTTACGCATCACTAAGCGGCCCGAACCTGTAAACCTTGTCTACCGTCTCTTGTGCGATCGGCACGAACCATTTTGCTACAGTTGTCGACACCTTCCTACTCCTAAAACACCTTGAGGGGCAACCCCCAGGTGTGCGGTCGGACCCGAAACACCGACAACTTCCACAACCCAAAATGTGGCAGCACGCCCAGGAAAGCTTCGCACAAATGAACGTAAATAGAAATTTGAAGAATAGAATTGGGATTCAGGTGGGTCAAGTTAAGGTGATAAAAATCAATGAGGCCACGGAAGAAAGGTGAAATGGGGAGAGCGAGACCGCGGAGAAGAAAAGGAACGTAAATCACGGACTCATGTGTATCCTCTGTCAGGACAGTAACCCCATGACAAATCTGCCAAGAACAAAGCTCCCTCGGGGGAAGAACCCCGATGGACACGAGGTGGAGGAGATCAGACTCGGAGACAACAGACATGTGATTACCTACGAAAGGCAATTGGCTGTTGGGGTCAATAGGGGGAATTACCACAGCGGATGAACTCGAGGCCTTTCTCTTGGGCGCCATCTCAAATCTATTGGCGAACAGAGCGAGAGCCGAATTGCAGGAAGGATTTGGAGGCAGAAAAGCAAGAACTAGGGCACGGAAAGCAGAGGCGGCTGAAAGCGCTGTATAAGCGGGATATTCCCGAGCTGGATACCGTCTCCAAAAGCGCCCAGTCAGCACCCGGCGGTTACTTCTAAAACACCGGTGTGCCACGTCGTCACTCGGCGGTTACCTCTAAAACCCCGGTGTGCCACATCATCACTCGGCTACTATCCTCAAAAGTGGCCGACACGGCCCGTTTTAACTCGGCTGTTATTTCTAAAACGCTGACGTTATCATCAGTCGCTCGGCAGCTATCTCTAAAGCGCCCACGATGTCCTTAGTCACTCGGCAGTTGCTCCTAAAATGCCGACGACGCTACAAGTCACTCGGTTGTCACATCTAAGAGCGCCAATGTGGTCAACAGTTATTCCGACGCTGACATGATTTCGTCATCACTCGGACTCTATGTCAAATACATAAATATCGACAATAATAACTCGACCATCACCCCTGAAGCGGCGATATGATGCCTGAGTTATTTAAGTCACTATCCCAAAGGAGTCGACTTCATGAACAAGGCAGGCGGAGGAAGGACTCAAAAACTCTAAGTTACGCCACAGACACAACAGCAAGATGATCTGCACAGAGGAGACGAAACTACTCTTCATTAAAGGGAAGTTGTCATACTTACAAATCAACTCATTATGAGTTAATAACTTCCCTACTACTACTGCTACTACTACTACTACTACTACTACTACTACTACTACTACTACTACTACTACTACTACTACTACGCAACACTATACTACTTTACATTACTAATACTACTACATTATTTCACTATACTACTTCTAATCTATACTAATATTTAAAAACCAGTGGCATTTAGCCACTGGCCTTGCTGCCGCCCCTGCTGCTGCCGTTGCCGCCCCTACCGCCGCCATCGCCGCCGTCACCGTCGTCGTCGCCGCCACCGCCTCCGTCGTCGTCGTCGTCGTCGTCGTCGCCCTCGCCACCGCCGCCGTCGTCCTCCTCGGACGAGTCCTCCTCGTCCGAGGAGTACTCCGACTCATCCGAGCCCACGAGCCCAGAGCGCTCGACGGCCCGGATGTAAGTCCAGACCTCCGCGGCGAGCCCCTGGGAGTCGTCTGAATCGTCAGACGACTCACGCAGAGGGATGGGAGCCGGAGACCCCTCGGACTCAGAGGAGAACTCCTCCTCTGAGTATTCCGAGTCACCAAAGTCCTCAGACGGAGGAGTCGGCTCGCGCTTGCGTTTCTTGCCCATGGTGGAAATGCAGGGAGAAGAAGGAAATAAGCAGTGGAGAACAGCAAGAGATGTGAAAAAACCAGAGAGGCAAAGGCACTATTTATAGGAGAAGAAAGCAACCGCTCACCTCCAACCACGGTCACTGAACAGTCGCGAAGCATTCAATACACACTTCAACTCGTCTGAAGACGCGCGACTGACTCCGTTTCACGCAATGCAACACCCATTGGGACTCCAGTCAACCGCACAGAAGATATGATTACACCCGCCGTCACATCACATTACTACTCAGAAGCAGCCGGCTAAAATACTCAGCGTACCAAGCCGTCTCTTACCCACACCCATTGGGGGGGGACGCCCAGGAATTAGCAGTATACTTTTCAAAAAAAAACTGTCACATCCGTGCAGGGCGTGCAATGAACACCTCAAGACAAAAATGAGATATCAGTAAGGATCAGAGGAAAGCCAAATATAGCCGGTGAAGTACAAAATCTGACCGATGGAAGCGACGTGAATACTAGCCAGGGAACGTCCATCAAATGTCCAATCGGTCACAGAGCAAATAAATTGCACTACTTAGCAAGATATGGGCAGATCACGAACTCGGCTGCAAAAGACAAAATACATGCTGACCTCGGATGCATGATATGGATGACATAATGCCGACTTCTAAGGCATCCAAAAAAAAGAAGAGAAAGTATGACTCTCGGTAAAAGGACACGAGGTAAAGACCTTTGAGAGGATTGTTTTCAAAAATCCACTCAAAGCTCGGGGGCTACACCCATTGGGTGCAACTTCGGTGCACCCCATGGATCACCACTTCAAGCCAAGATAGTGCCGACTTCTAAGGCATAAGACAAGATTAAAAGACAAGGCTGGCCCTCAACCAGAGCACACGAAGAAAATAAAAATAATTTCTAATGAAGACCTTCGAGTAGATTATCTTCTAAAATCTACTCAAAGCTCGGGGGCTACACCCATTGGGTGCACCTCCGGTGCACCCAATGAAATTCAAGGTCCTACAAAATGAGAAGCCGACTTCTAAGGCACAAGTGTGAGGCAAAACTACAGATTTCGAGTGAAGCAAAGCAGAAGAAGACAGTAAGAAATCATTTTCACCAGATTGCCCGAGAAGCGTTTCTTGTTGTAAACAAAACCTGCAAGTCGGGCCTAGGATCTTTGGGCCGATTATCTCAAAATCAACCCAAAGATCGGGGGCTTGTGGGGGACAGATATCCCCCGGGTCCACTGGAAGGGTAAAAGACCTCACGAAAGGCCTAAGGGCCCAATAAATCGTAAGGTCATTCCTTCATGGGCCTGGAGGGGGACAATCAGCAAAGCAGACCGACGTAAAGCCGGATCGACGCAAGTCCAGATGGCCCCACAACATTGAGCGAGAAACCACAACAGAAGATCCGACTTTCCCGCGCTGGAGCACCATGCAGCAGAGCCAGGCGAGAATAGGTCGGCTGAGTCATAGGAAGATAGACTCAAACAGTTCACTATCTTTTAGGTGCACGTTGTTATCATATCCATATGTATTGCCCCACGGTCGAATATATAAGGCCCAGGGGGCACCCCTTCAGAACGATCGAACACACTACCCAGCCATCTACCTAAACTTCCCATGTTCTCGCTCTAGAGAACCACCTTGTAACCCATAACACAAAGGATCTCCGCCAGAACGTAGGGTGTTACACATCTCTAAGCGGCCCGAACCTGTAAACATTGTCTATTGTCCCTCGTGCATCTGGCATGAACCATTTTGCTACAGTCGGCGACACCATCCTACTCCTAAAAACACCTCGAGGGGCAACCCCGGGTGTGCGGTCGGACCCAAAACACCGACAACAACCCCTATGGTCAACATCACCTAGGGTGCTGCTGTGGCTTTCCTCAAGTCGATTGTCTGTAGATTTGGGGTCCCAAGCCGTATCATTACGGACAACGGGACCCATTTTATAAGTCGGCTTTTCCAGGAGTATTGCGAGGGCATCGGTACCCAGCTCTGCTTCACGTTTGTGGCTCACCCCAGGAGCAACGGCCAAGTGGAGAGGGCAAATGCAGAAATCCTTAGGGGACTCAAGACACGCACCTACGACTGCTTGAAGAAGCACGGTGCAAATTGGGTCAGTGAGCTCCCGTCCGTGCTATGGGGGAACCGGACCACACCCAGCCGAGCTACCGGAGAGACCTCGTTCTTCCTGGTCTACGGGGCCGAAGCCTGCCTTCCCCCAGAAATCATTATGGGCTCCCCACGGGTCCAGGCTTTCGATGAGTCTGTGCAGGAACAGCTACGACATGACAACGTGGACTTCATTGACGAGCGCAGATGGCAAGCGGTGATCCGAAATGCACGGTACAACCAGGCGCTCAAGCGCTACCACCAACAGTTCGTGCATAGTAGGGAGCTCCGGGTTGGGGACCTGGTCCTAAGGCGAGTACTGAACCAAGAAGGGCTCCACAAGCTCTCCCCCAGCTGGGAGGGACCCTTCAAGGTGATGGAAATATGCCGACCTAGGTGTGTCCGCCTTGCTACAACTGAAGGAGAGCCTCTCCCCAATCCTTGGAACATAGAGCACCTCCGTAAGTTTTTCCCATAAAAGCAAACCTGGGGGCCCAGTTTTCTTCCTTTGTAGCTAGGTAGCGCATATATGTACGCCAGCCCGGTAAGGTCCGCCCTCGTAAACCCGGACTGTTGGTCTACACTCATGTATAAAGAAAAGATTCACCCCCAGATTTGTTTTTGTGTTGATCTTATTTTGCTTCAATTTACGAGCATCATTTTTTATCTAACCCACCCATACAGTTCCCACCCTTGCTGGTATAATGACATCCAAATTGAGTAGCCAGGCTTGCAGTTCGGGACCCCTCGGCAAGGGGGTCCGGTAGCCTGGGGGCCAGTTCTAGAGAACAGGTACTTGTCTCCTAGGGTGGTCCAAAGCCGTGCAGCCACTTAGCTTGGTTCCGTACCCAAAGCCTGTACGCTCCACCACTCTGTGACGGGTACCCTAGTATTTGGAACTGTAGTCCCGTGGGTCCGACAACCTAGGGTCCGGTTCTAAAGAATGGACACTTGTCTCCTGGGATGGTCCGGAGCTGTGTAGCCGCTTAGTCTGGTCCTGTACCCTAAGCCTACACACTCCACCACTCTGTGACGGGTGCCCTAGTATTTGGAGCTACGATCCAGGGGGTCCTAACACACGGATTGGCTTCCCAGTCTAAGTCCTGCAGGTCCTGTGGCATTAATCAAAGGATAAAAGATACCAGTTAGTGGGTCCTATGGGTGCACTACTAAAGCTTCCTAGCCAAGGCTATGTGCAGGTCCAGGTCCCAGTCGAGACTATCTCCTGGGGGCCAGGTCTCCAATTCTTTCTTAATTACACTGGCATCCAGCCTCGATACCTCGAGCCTACATCCCAGGGGGGCCAAGTACCAGGAGAAGTTGGTAATGACGCACACAGCAAGGACAAAAAGCAAGCAAATAAGTGCTAATACTGATTAGTACTTAAGAGTATCTTACAGAACCAAAAAATATTACAAGCCGCTTCCCAGCGAGACCTGTGCACTCTCTCTGCAGATTTGCCTACTCATCATCCGTGGGATCCTGCTAGAAACGTTCGGCCACTTGCTCCACAGCATCTTGTATGGCCTCCCGGGCAACGTCTTCGGTGTCGGCAACCGGACCTACGAGCACTGGCTCCAAGGAGATGGCCGGGTCGTGGCTCCGGAAGCACGTCAGGATGTATTCTATCACATCCCAGCAGAGCCTGCTGCCTTCGGCCTCCAGGCGGGCACCCAGGATCTGGTCCAGGCGACGGAGGCGGTCCGCGGTGGAGTCCAACACCGGGAGCGCGTCGGAGATGGTCGCCGGTGGCCCTGACACCGGGATGGGGCTCACCCCCAGTGGCACCAAGGCCGTGCTCGCCTCGTCGGCCCATGCGGCGATGCGCTGGACCCTAGCATGGTGCTCCACTTGAAGGTCTTCAAGCGTCTTCTTCATTGCCTCCACCACGTGGGGGGCCGGTGCTGCCTGCGCCGCCTGGCCGCCTGGAACTGGCGGACTCGCTCCTCCAGTGCCTGCTGCCTCTCCTCTAGCGCCCGCTCCTTCTCCTACAGCGCCCGCTCCTTCGCCTCAGCCTCGAGCTCGTGCTCGGCGAGTGACTTCTCCCACCCTTCGACCATTTCCTCCTTGAAGGCGAGGTCCGCCTCCCGCCTGGTGAGGGCCGCCTCCTGCCCAGTGAGGTCCGCCTCCCGCCTGGCGAGGTCCGCCTCCCGCCTGTCCAAGGATTCTCCTCTTGCATTTAGCTTCTCCTCGGCGAGGGCGGCATCGCGGGCCTTGCCATCGAGCTCCTGCTGCAGCCTTTGCAGGCTCTCCACGGCCGTGGTCTGCTGGGTCCGCTGCTCCTCCAAAATTACGTTCAAAGTGCTTAGCTTGGTACTCAGCTCGGTGACGACCTCCTCCCTCTGGATCAAATGTTCCTCCTTCTTGGCTAGCTTTTTCTCCTTCCGGCTCGCCTCCATCTCCCTAGCGAACACCCTTTGGAGGTCCTTCTTGTAGTCTTGGCGGTCTCGTGCCAGCTCGGACCGCTCGAAGGCGAACTGGCAGGATGTCGTCTTAGTGCGCTCCTCCAGTTGGGTACGCCAGTCGCTGAGGCGCTGGTGTTCGGCCTCCAGCGCCTCCCACTCCCGCTAGATCGCCGCCTCAGTCTCTTGAAGGGCCTGATGTGCTCAAGACAGCACCCGGTGGAGAGGAACCGGCACCGCTTCTGGCTCAGCACCGGACCAGAGCTGCCGCTCAAAAATCACCTCCGTCTCCTCCAGAGTGGGCGGCAGGACGGAGCTGGACACGCCCCCCGCGTCGACCTCGATGACGAGGGCGGACGCAGTTGGGGCCTCCTCTGCCGCTGCCGACGGAGTAGTGGGGACCCCATCCGCTGCTGCGGCATCGCTGGCCATCGGTGGCTCCGCTGCTGCCGAACCCCAACTAGAGCATGGGAGCCCGGTGACGCCTGCTGCTGGGCGCCTGACCCGCCGGCGGGCACGGCCTTGGAGGCGGAGGGGGAGGAAGCCCTAGCAAATAAGGATGGGTTGAGACCCATCCGCATGATAACTACACTCGCAAGAACAAGGATGGGACTGCACTTACTTGGGGCCCTGGATCTTCCAGCGACCCTAAAAGCGGGACGTCCGCTGCTGTTGTTGCTACTGCTGCTGCCCATGAGGTGGCGACGGCGGGCCCGATGACGGTGGTGGTTGCGGTGGTGGCAGACCCGATGGTGGTGGTGGCGGAGGACTGGCACGCCTCTGCGTGCCCTGGGCCTAGGAGTCGTCCTCCTCACTCTCATCGCCGACCCTCTGTCGCTTCTGGGCGCCAACCTCCTTGGTCCTGCTAGGAGGGTCCGAGACCAGCGACCCATCGGCACGACGCAGTAAGCGTCGCCTCTCTTCCTCCGTACCCCCGGTACCACACAGGGTGGAGGAGCTACTGGTAGCCCCTTTGCCCTTGTCCAAGGGGCTAGGGGCCGCAGGGGGAGCTCCGGAGCCCACACCAGCGGGCTGGGAACCTCCAACCGGTACACCTAGGATCTGGATGCCGCGGTGGGGGTCCTGGCCGCCGGTCTGGCGAACCACCACGCCGCTCTCGTCGAGGGTTGGCAGCCAGGCCAAGATCGCCGCCCTCAACACTGGGTCGTCGCAGAGCGGAGGGATGTCTTGGGGAGGGATTAGGGTCTCAGGAATGAAAGACTCACCAGTGATCCCCTTCACCAGGAGTTCCAGTTCCTCCTAGGACAAGTCAGAGCCTGGCCCACGCTGGATCCGGCCGATGTCGTTCGGGCCGGTGAACTAGCAACACAAATGCGCCCTCTTCTGCAGCGGCGCGACTCGGCGCTTCGGGAAGTCGCCGACCACGTGCATCGACGTCTGGCCACCGGTTGCCAGGCTCTTGATCCTGTCCAGTATGGGCTTGAACTTCGGCGCCAGCGACGTCTTGGCCCTCCATTGCTTCTGGTCGAGCCGTGGCCCATCGCTCGGCAGCGCCAGGCGATCGTTGGCCTCCGTGCTGGCGATCACCCAGTAAGCGCGCCAGTTTTCCCACCTCGCGCCGCCGAGGGGAGAGATGTAAGAGTCGGCCAAATCCGCCCTTATCTGGAAGTAGTAGGCGCTGAGGTGGTCCTTCGCGTTCCCCGACCTCACCAGCACAAAGAAATGGCGGAAGAGGGCGGTGCAGGGCGCCACCCCCACGAACATCTCGCACAGGTGGGTGAAGATGGCCGCCTGGAGGATAGAGTGAGGGGTGAGGTGCTGAAGTTGGAGACCGAGCTCCTCCAACAGCAGCAGAAAGAAGGGCGAGATCGGCAGCGCCAACCCGCAGGAGAGATAGGAGATGAAGAGCATGAACTCCCCGGTGGCGAGATTGCTGAGGGGAGTGGCGCCGGCGCGGATCCTCCCAGTGAACACCGGCGCGCTCCACCCGAGCATGTTGCGCACCAGGTTGAGTGCCACCTCGGACTGGTAATGCAGGGCGAACCAGCGTGGCCATAGTGTAACACCATAAAAGCCATCAATTAAGATAATAAATTTAAATATTATAATAATTAGGGTAATAAATTTTTTTTAGTGTTTAATTATTTATTTGCATCGTTTTCTTTGCATGCGCTTGATTTCTTATCGGATGTTTAATATCAATTCATTTTAAAAAAGAGATACTAGTAATTAAATAATAATTAAGAAATATAGTAATAATTAGTCTAAAAATAAGTATTCTATTTATAAATAATTTTGGTAATTTTTTTATTATTTATGAATTTTTTAGCTCTTTAATAAGCATTTCGGAATTAAAAAAAACTAACCCACACAGCCGGCCCACTTAAGGGCCCATTGCCCCCAAACCCTAGTCATGCGCGCGCCTAGCTAGTTTTCCAGCCACAGCCGCCGCCGCCTCCCTCACTTCCCTCTCTCTTCTCTCTTCTCTCTCTCCCACTCTCTCTCCCTCGCCGCTCCTCTCTTCTCTCTCTACTCTCTCTCGCGCGCTCGCCTGCACGTTCGCCGCGCCGACTCGCTCCACCGCGCGCAGCCGCCCAGGCGCTCGCGCAGCCGCGCGCGACGCCCCGCGCCTGGCCCCACCACGCCGAGCGCGCCACACGAGGCCGACGCCGCGCGCCCTGCGCGTTCGCGATGCTGAGCCCCGACCATAAGTGAGCTCACCCTTGCTAATATTTTGATCAGAGGGTGATGCTGGAGACTTTGATGGAGAATTTATCGACGAGGAATTCTAAGTCTAACGATGCGCCGGTCAACTTCCTTTGGAAGATTGCCCAGTTGTTTATTTCCGCTTTACTTTGATGTGATACTTGTTCAAGATACAGTATTTCAGATGATGTAATAAAGTATTATACTCTCTTTACGCCTTTATTGCATTGTCTTTTGATATATTACATTTGTGACGTCAACATATGTGTGGAAATGGATCCTGGCACACATATGGTATGCGCTCGGTTCTACCCCCTGGAACCGGGTGTGACACATGGCGACTGCAGCGGCGGAGAGCTGAAGAGCGTGAATCCAAAGGGGCGCAGAGGGCTCAGAGGCGAAAGGGCGCAGCAGTTGGAGAGAATGCGAGAGCGTAACTGCTGCACGTGGGGAGAATCCCTTTTCAAGGAAGACTCCCCCACTCGTGCCCCGGGAAATTCTGTCCGACGCGCACCTAGCGCCCGTGCGACTCAGTCACTGACATGGGGGTTTGGGCCCACAAGTCATGTAGCTGGGTTGCCAGTCTCCGAGTGCGAAAAAGGCAAACCGCCGTGCGAGGAACAAACCACCACGCGCGATCGTGCACCGCCTCGGGGCCGCTGCGGGGGAATATTTTTGACCTAGGCGGCAGCAACGAGGCGCCCCGCGCGTGGCCTGATGGAACCACCATACGTGGGGCCGTGGGTCAGTCAGCCGTGGGGACAGATGTGGCAGTTGACGTGACCAAGGGCGGACTGACAGCACGTGCGTCACCAGATGCACTAAGTTAATGCGGCGCGCGCTGAGGTGGTGCCCCAGTCACCGGTCATGCCATGCTGACGCAAGGTACAAGCTTTGGCCCCACCTGCAGGCTCGTATCCTCCCCTGAGGCAGGCCCAGGGGCCACTGTTGGTACCTTAAAACAGGGGTACCCCTTACTACAGTGTGAAGACGCTATACTCGTGCAGCTACCTCTAGTCACGGGGTGAACAACACTCTGCCCCGCCACGTGGACGGCTCCAGGATCGCCATGTGGCCAGGGAAGACGATATACTCCAAGATATCAACAGTGGGTCTGAACCCCCATGAGAAAGTGCCGGACCCCTGTACATGTAGACCGGACCTCCGGGTAAGGACCGGGACCCCCACGGGCGCGACCCGGACCCTCGGGACAGGTCTCGGACCCCTCTGTGTGGGGTCCGGGCTGCCCACAACCGGGTCCCAGGACTCTAGGACAGAGAATACCCAGGCCTTGCTCAGGCAGGGGTCCGGTGCCGACACGTGTTCAGGCCCAGCCTGGTGCGGACCTGTCCGCATAAAGCTACTGCTCCCCTCCCAGGCGGAGACCCGATGCTGCCACGTGGCCTACTGCGCGTGACGTAAGCTAGCGGGCGGAGCCTGACGTAAGGCCTCCGGGTTGCGTGGCCCCCGCATTTATTGCGGATAAGGCGCGCCGCCTGACAAGCGATGTGCCGCCACAGCATTTAATGAGGCCTGCCCACTCTGCTGTCAGGCGGCGACCTGTCCACTCTACTGGCAAGCAGTGTGCCGCCTCAGCATTTAATGAGACCTGTCCATTCCGCTGGCAGGGGGCGTGCCTGTCTATTCCATTGGCAGGCAGTACGCCTGTGCTGCCGCATGCGCTGCACTCATCATGACTCGCGCGTTACCAAGGACGCTGTCGTAAGATATCAATATTGTATGCACTACGGATATTATGGCGCTCGGTGATCACCCTGGTGTGGCAGGCAGTAGTTCCTTCCTTCCATTTGTCCCTGAGCCCACATGTCGGGGCTCAATAGCCTTGTATGTGCTCCCCTTGAACTATAAAAGGGAGGGCACACTACGTTACAAGGCAATCCTCACACACACACTCTCTTAGACTCTCAGACTCACAAGTTCACACAAGCTCTCAAGCTCAATACAACACACAGTGGAGTAGGGTATTACGCTCCGGCGGCCCGAACCACTCTAAACCCTTGCGTGTTTTGTGTTCATCGTCCATCTAGCAATAGGCAAAAAGCTTAGGCCCCCTCCTCATCTTAGGATTTAGGGCGGGTGCATTCTGCCACCCAGCCAGAGATTTCCTCTCCGACAATTGTGATGCAAGGTCGGATGCTGGGCAACTGGCTGTTGTCCCGGCTCCGGTGACGGCCGTGCTGGCCGCGCCGGCGGCTGAGGCGAAGGGTGCTTCGTAGGACACATGGTCCAAGTTTTGTGCCAGCGGCGAGATTACTTCGGCCGCCGCTACTAAAGACGTGGCGAGTTCTGTTGCTCAGCAGCTAAAGCATGCAGTGCAGCAGCTGAAGCATGTAAGTTGTCTTGGACTTTGTTAGTTTGTTGTGTTTATGTGATTGCGAATTTGATGGACTTGTCATGGCAGGCGGCTACCTTCGCTGATCATGTTGCGTCAGGCGCTCTGACCTTGGAGTTCGCTTCCAAGAGGCAACGACTCGAGGGCAGGATTGAGCGCCTCCGGATGCAGCATATGGAAGCTGTGCGAGACAAGTCAGCTACGGAAAACAAGAGACGCAGGCTGACGGAGATGTTGGTGGCTGGGGAGGCCGAGAAGGAGGACCTCAGCCGTCAACTGGCGGTGGAGAAGAAGGATGCAAACAGGGCCTGTGCTGAGGCGCAGGCTGCACGTGCCGAGGCCAAACTTGCGTGCTGAGGCCAATCTCGCCCGCCAGCGCGCTGAGGAGGCGGAAGCGAGCCACAGCAGCCTGCGTGGCTGCCTGAACAAAGCAGAGGCCTCTACCCATGCAGAGGTCGACTGGACACATGCACAGCTCGCGGACGCGTACCGGCAGCTTGGTGTGCAGACCGCTCCCTTTGATGCGTCCAGTAAGGAGGTAGGCCTCCGCTTCCTCGGATGGCTGCAGGAAGAGTTGGAGGTGCTCCCAATGATTATGATGGGCCTCATGTCCTTTGCCTCGCTGATCACCTGCGAAGGGGCCATGAATGCCTTGTCCCATGAGGGGTGCAGGCACTTCGAAGTCTTTGACTGGTCGGTCGAAGACTTCGAACGCGGGATCTTCTAGGTTGAGGACCCGGTGCTGAAGCGATCGGCCGAGGCACTCTATGATAGGATGTGGGGCCCTCACAGTCGTGATACCGTCCGTGAGAGGTCCGACCGGGCGATGGAGCAGGTATGTGGTTGTTTTTGTGATTGTATGTATGGGTATATGTGTATTGTATGCGGTTTTTGTTGAATGAGTATGTTATTTCTGTAGATGGTGCATGATGAGGAGGTCGAAGACTTTGGGGACCTAGAGAGCACGCTGCCCGAAGCGTCGGGTGCGAAGGAAGGGACTGAGGGGCAGCTGGCGCCGCTGTCCGATGTTGGCGAAGGCCCCGTGATGACCCCCACGCTGACCTGTGCCGGTGAGGACCCTGTGCCGGCCACTGCGTCGACTGGTGAGGACACTTCGGTGGTGGCGGGCGAACCATCTGCCGAAGACCCTGCAGCGTCAGTCGGCCCTTCATAGGTGGCAGGGTAGGGGCTAGGGCTATATGATGTAGGATTTTGTTTTTGTGATACTGAAAACTCAGTTGTTGCGCAGGTTTCGACGTATGGGCCTGCGCAAGTAACCGCTGCTGACGATACTAATTTTGTGGTGGCTGCAACCACAGTGCCTGTCAATGATAATTTGTCTGGTTCTGGGTCTGGGTCTTTTTCGTCTGATGGTGAGTTTGGGAGTCCATTTTCCTGGACCAAAGAGTCTTTGGATGAAGACTTGGATTATTTTACTGTGTTAGATGTGGCCGCTGTGGAGTCCTCGCCGCGGGTGGAGGTTGGCGAAGTGGCTGATCTCCCTAGTGCGAGGACCAAGTGCCAGCGACGAAGAGTGGTGTCGAAGCATAGCGTGGGCGAGGTTTCGCGAAGTGGTAGACGCCGTCGGATGGGGATGGAGCGGGACCGTCTATGAGTAGATCGGTTTGGTAAACGAGAGTTATTGTCTTTGCCGATTGGGACGAGCATTGGTGAGGTGGATCTGCGGAATCTTTTTGAGGGTGAGGAATTGAAAATAATGTTGTTCAATTATAGGGAGGTGGGCATCATCTCGAAGGTTGAGCCGATGTAGAATGTGGTGCCCTCGCTGAGTGTATGTAACTGCAACTTGTATTGTAGTGTGGCCTGTTGGCCATCTTTGAGTGAGACTAGTTGTCGCGCACTTGTGCTAATCCGGCTGCACCCTTAGGCGACTTTTGCGTGGAGTGTCTTTTTAATAAAAGACTTCGATTGATGCACTTGTTGTGCTATTCCGGCTGCACCCTTAGGCGACTTTTGCACGAAGTGTCTTTTTAATAAAAGACTTCGATTGACGCACTTGTTGTGCTATTCTGGCTGCACCCTTAGGTGAATTTTGCATGGAGTGTCTTTTTAATAAAAGACTTCGATTGACGCACTTGTTGTGCTATTCTGGCTGCACCCTTAGGCAACTTTTGCACGCAGAGTGTCGCACACGAGGGTAGTCTATGCTACCTGTCGCGGTGACCTGGAATTGGTCGAATGCCGAAGACCGTCGAAGCGGTCTTTTTCGACATGTTGCACCTGAGTTTTTGTTTTTGTGGGGGCTTTTGGTGGTATATTACATGGCTCCGCCTCGTTAAAAACCTCACCCCCCCGGGAGGAAAATAGTGCGGGCCAGAATAACATTGTTTGCTAAATTACAAGGGCACATGGGCCCTGAGGGTTAGACAAAAAACTTCTGGAGGTTGTCAATGTTCCAGGAGTGCTCTAAGTCTTCACCGGAAGGCGTTACTAGTCTGTACGCGTTGGGGGATGCCTTCGACTTGACGATGAATGGACCCTCCCATTTCAGCTCCAGCTTGCCTCGTGATTCTGTCCGGGTGGTCCGGACGAATACGAGGTCTCCTTTGTTGAACTCTCTTGGGACAACCGTGTTGTCGCGCTAGGCCTTGGTTTGAGCCTGATATTTGTTGAGGGCCTATAGGGCGAGGACGCGGTCTCCGTCGATGATATCTTTGGACATTGGTTCATCGACGTCGGGGACTGCTGATATGCTTGTTCGGGGCGACCCATGCTTTATCTCTTGCGGCGTCATGGCCTTGGATCCATACAATAGACAAAATGGTGTGAATCCGGTCGCCCGGCATTCTGCAGTGTTAAGGGCCCATACCACTTCGGGTAGTTGGTCGGCCCATTTGACCTTTTTGTCATCGAGAAGTCTTTTCTTGATGGCAGTGAAGATCTTGCCGTTGGCGCGCTCAACGACGCCGTTGGATTGCGGGTGGTATACCGAGGCGAAGACAGGCTTGGTGCTGATGGAGAAACAGAAATCCCTGAAGTCTTGGCTGTCAAACTATTTGTCGTTGTCGACTGTGAGTTCAGACGGCACTCCGAAGCGGCAGACAATGTTTTGCCAGAAGAACTTTTGGGCGGTCTTCAATGTTATGGTGGATACTGCTCTGACCTCGATCCACTTGGTGAAGTATTCAACGGCAACAAAGGTGAATTTGAGGTTTCCTTGAGCCGTAGGTAGAGGTTCGACGATATCCAGCCCCCAGCGTTGAAGTGGCCATGTATGGGCGATTAGCTTGGTGAATTGCGAAGGGTTGCTTGAGTGAGGGGAAAACTTTTGGCATGCTTCGCAAGACCTCGTGACTCAATTCGCAGTACAGATTATTGCGGGCCAGTAAAATCCTTGACGGATCACCTTGGCAGCGAGGGCCCTGGGTCCTGAGTGGGAGCCACAAATTCCGCTATGGACTTCGCGAAGGATTTGAATGCCTTCAGTTTCAGTCACGCACTTTAGCATGGGCTGACTGATCCCCTTCTTGTACAGCTGACCCCTGAGTAGTGCGAAGTCCCGGCTTCGGTGCTTCAGGCGTTTAGCCTCATTGATATCACTTGGATGGTAATGGCCTTGCAGATACAAAGTTATTGGGGCCTGCCAAACTTTAGCCATGATGAGATTGACAATGCGATGGCCTTCGACGTCATTAGTTATTTGTAAGCCTTCTGGGTTGCGGACAGCTGGTGTGCCGATGACGTGGTAGAACACGTCGGAGGGCAAGGCCTCGCCTTTGGCCGCTGCCTTAGCCAACGTGTCGGCCTCTTCATTCCTGGCACAGTCCACATGCTGTAGGGTGAAGCCCTTGAATTGTTTCTCGAGATTGCAGACAGTTGTGAGATATTGCATGAGCGCGGGGTCTTTTGCTGAGTATTCTTTTTCGACCTGGCCGGCAACTACTTTAGAATCTGTCCTGACTATGCATGTGGTGACACCGAGTGCTTGCAGTTTGCGAAGGCCCAGGATGACGACTTCATATTCTACTATATTGTTGGTGCATCTGTCAGACTCCAAGGCGAAACTAAGGCGTGCCGCGTATCTGTACTTGACGCCTGTGGGTGACGTGATAATTGCTGCTGCGCCTACCCCCGCATGGAACCATACATCGTCGCAGTGGATGGTCCACACCTTCTCTGGAGACTCTCCTTGCTGCCATGTTGGCCCTGTCTAGTCAACGATGAAGTCTGCCAGGACCTGTGACTTGATCGCTATCCTAGGTTCAAAGGTGATGTGGTACCGGAGAGTTCGGCTGCCCATTTGGCGATTCGGACGGACGCCTCCGGGTTTCTGAACAGTTCTCCCAGACCTCTGTTCGAGATAACCCACACCTTGAACGCCTCAAAGTAGTGGCGCAGCTTGCGTGATGCCATGACAACTGCGTATGAAATTTTTTCTAGTTTAGTCATGTTGCACTTGGAGGTCGTGAGGACTTCGGATACGTAGTAGACTGGGCATTGCTGGGTCGTGCCCTTTCTGTCTTGCTCCTGGACTAGCGCTGCGCTGACTGCACATGGCGAGGTTGCAATGTAGAGTAGCAGAGGCAGTGAGGGGTTGGGGCTGGCAAGAGTTGCTAAGTCTGATAGGTGTTGCTTAAGTGACTCGAAGGCTGCCGCCTGCTCTGGTCCCCACGCGAAGTCTTTTGCGCCGCGCAGTGTCTTGAGAAAGGGTAGGCTTCGCTCTGCGGACTTGGAAATGAATCTGTTGAAGGCGGCCAGTCTGCCTGTCAGTCGCTGGACGTCCCTGGCTGACTGCGGGGGTGTCATGTTGATGATTGCTTGGATCTTGGTTGGGTTGGCCTCGATCCCGCAGTGCGACACCAGGTAGCCAAGTATTTTTTTTCCTAGCGAACTCCAAAGACACACTTCTCGGGGTTGAGATGAAGTCATGCGTCCCACATATTAGCGAACTTCTCTATGAGGTCGGCCAGGTGATCTTCTTTATTTTTGCTCGCGACAACGATGTCGTCCACGTATGTGAAAATGTTGCGGCCCACTTGGATCTCGAGCACCTTCTTGGTGAGGCGAGAGAAGGTTGACCCGGCGTTCTTGAGTCTCTCTGGCATCCTGATGAAGCAATACGTGCCGAAGGGTGTGATGAAGCTAGTGCTGGCCTTATTTTCCTCTTTCATGTATATCTGGTGGTAGCTGGAGAAGCAGTCGAGGAGGGACATGACTTTGCATCCGGCTACGCTATCGACTATTTTGTCGATCCGTGGCAGCGAGAAATTGTCCTTGGGACAGGCCTTATTGAGGCTGGTGAAGTCGATGCACATGCGCCACTTGCCGCTTTTCTTCTGTACCATGACCACATTGGCGAGCCATGTAGGATAAGCGATTGGTTCGATGAAGTTGGCTTCTAGCAGGCGGTGCACCTCGGCTTTGGCGGCTTCTGTCTTTTCGTTGGATATTTTGCGCAGTCGCTGCTTTTTTGGGCGCACCGAACAGTCGATGCTCAGACCGTGCTCAATGATGGTGCGGCTGACTCCGACCAGGTCGAGGGCGGACCAAACGAAGACGTCCTTGTTTCGGGAGAGACAGGAGATGAGTTTCTCCTCGTCCCGCGGGGTCAGGTCTTCACTTATTATGACCGTTTGCTTGGGCATCGACAGATCGAGGCAGTGTATGTTCTGTTGGCCTGAAACGAAGTCTCTTTCAATATTGCACGCAGTCTGTTGGTTACCATAAACTGTTATCACGCCTTGTGGACCTGGAATTTTCATGCAAAGGTAAAGTTCGTGAATGGCCGCTTCAAATTTATTGATGGAGCCCTGGCCCATTATGGCGTTGTACGGGTAAACCATGTCGACGATGTCGAAGGTGACCTGCTCACTTTGCTCATTGGGTGCTACGCTAAATGACAGGGGTAGTTCTATCTTGCCGACGGGGAAGGCGCCCTTGCCGCCGAAGCCATATAAGGGGTTGTCCGAAGGCTTGAGTAAGCTGTGGCTGATACCCATGCGGTCGAAGGCGTGTAGGAAGATGATGTCAGCTTGGTTGCCATTGTCAACTAGGACTTTGTGTAGGTCCCAGCCTGCTACACTGCAGTTGATCACCATGGCGTCGACGTGGGGTGCGCTGCGCAGATCAACATCTCTGGCGTCGAAGGTTAGTGGCACATGTGACCACCTTGTTTGTACCACTGGGCCGGTGAGAGCGACATGGTTGATGCTTCGGTAATGATCCCTCTTCTACCGCTTCATTTCGAAGTCGACGCTGGACCCTCCGGTGATCATGTGGATGACTCCGCGATATGGCTGCTTGGTGAAGTCTTCCTGCTTTGGTGGTTGGGGGTGATTTTGGTGGTGTGGGTTTGGGTGATGCGGAGGCGGATGCGGGGGTGGAACGACTTGTACTTCCTAATGGTGCTGGTATGCGTGGTTAGGTGGATGTTGAACGTGGTCGTTATTGTATGGTTGTTGTTGGTGGTGGTGGTATGTGTGTGCGACGACTCTTTGGTTGTCGGCTGGCTATGCTCGAGACATCCTGTCCCTAGTGGCCTTCGTTTCCAGGCAATCTCTTGTTGGGTGTGTGCAATCCTCACCATGAAACAGGCAGTAAAATATGCGTGGTTGCTGTGCCCGTCCCCGGCCTCGCCCTCTCGTGCCATTACCGCGGCCCTGGGGGGATATTCCTGACGGCGAGCGGCCACGCCTGTGGGGTGCTGGTTGGCTATGTTGTGCACCTGCGGCTGTCCCGTCCAGAGTCTGGCTGCGAAGGCCTGGTCCAGGTTCTGCTGGACTGCGGAGGGTCCTTAGGCTTTCTCTGAGATTCGACCTTTCGCTGATGTAGCTCTTCGGATCTGGTGTACTTCTCGAATAGCTGATATAGCTCTTGGAGGTTTTTGGGTGGGTCCCTGATGCAGTGACTGTATAGGACGTCGGCCCGAAGGCCACTGATGGCGTAACGAATCGCGATGTGGTCATCGACCGAGGGCAGTTGTGACTTGAGAGTGAGAAACTTTTGGTAGTACTCCTGAAGGGTTTCCTTCTCTTGCTGCTTGTAGAGTGACAGCTCGACCAAGGCGTCAGTATCGGGTCGGTACCCTTGGAAGTTGAGCAAGAACTTGTCCCGGAGTCCTTTCTAGGAGTCGATGGATAGTGGCGGCAACCTGGTGTACCAGGTCAAGGCCGGACCCTCGAGCGCGATGATAAAAGATTTGGCCATTATGGCGTCATCCCCTCTAGACGATGCGACGGTGACTTGGTAGCTCATGATGTATTATGCTGGGTTAGTGCTGCCGTTGTACTTGGGGTAGGTCCCTGCCCTGAAGTTGGCGGGCCAAGGTGACGCTTGGAGTTACGGAGCTAGGGGGCTTCGCTCATCAAGGTAGTTGATCCCTTGGAAAGCTGTGACATGCGGGACGAAGGACCCGCGCTGAGGTATGAATAGGTCTCCGGCTGGGACGCGTTGTTGGAGGGGTGGTCCGTGCCGCAGATCATGCTGTCCTTCGCTCTGCATGAGCGTGATTTCTTGCTCAAGCTCCCGAGCTCTCTGCTCCTCGTCTCATATCATCTGGCGCACCTTGGCCTGCGTGGTGACACGTTGGCGCTTGGCCTCGAGGATGTCTTTCTGTTTTTGGAGGTTGTGGTTCTTGACGCGCACGGCCCGCAGCTGTAGCTGTTCCTCGGCAGATATGCCGATGACTTTGCCGTCTTCTATTGCGTCTTCGCCCTCTGGTGGAGCGAAGCCTAGAGGTGGTGCTTGCGGTAGTCCTCCGGAGCTGCAAGTGCATAGGGTGCCTTCGAGGGTGGGGTGCTCTTGACGCTGTCTTTTACTAACAGCTTCGTCTTCGGAGGCTTCTTGGTGGGTGTTGTCTGCGAGGGCCTTGCCTTTTTTTCTCAGCCAGCAGCGCTGCCTTCGCTACTTCGTCGATGGATGGGGCTGCCTTCGAACTTGTCACACCCGGCTTTAAAGGACCAAGCCAGGTGCATCTCATACATGCGCCAAGAAGACAACATATATAATAACAGAGTGCATAGAGATAAATGTCACAATAATCAGAGTATTTATTACATAGCGGAAGACTTACAAAAATAAAAGATAAATATAACACGAACTAAGGATCGTCGGCGCCAATGTCAACTGAGAAACGCCACCTAGATTGAATCGAACTCCTCGATACGTGGCTCCTCCTGAACCACCTGTCCTTCTCCTGTGGGGGGGTGTGAGACAGCAAGGGTGAGCTCACACATGTTCATCGCTCAACAAGTTGTGGGGAATAATGTGGCATAAACTCACCAAAGGTGGGAGTTCATGTAGTGTAAGGCTAATCAATGACAGGGGTTAAAGCTGAGCATTGCTTTTAAGTAGTTGGTCAAAATTTTATTAGCAGTTACTAAGTGTAAGTAAATACCAAACCTTAAATAAAAGTAATAGAACAAAATTAATAATAAACCCATGCAAATGAAAATGACAAATTGAGTTTAAGTTCCATAATTTAATCATCGGAGAGTCCTGAGCCGCTCATGACCGTGAGCTCGGCTAGTATACCAGTTTTACACTCTGCAGAGGTTGTACCCTTTACCCACAAGTCGTGTTTCCCATGTCGCCAGGGTTAGCTAGGCCCTTAGACACTACCAAGGTGAATGGCTAGGGATCCACTACGAGGCCTTTACAAAGTTCCACTAGCTTCCGAAAACCCGCTACAGTTTATAGGAAGTTCCAATGCAGGGTTCTTGTCTGACCGCCATCGCAGCAAAATCAACCAAGGACCTCCCTACACTGACCACTCCCCTACTGCCCTTGCCCCTTTCGGGTAAGGTAGTCTTCCACTAGCTTTCCTAATTAGTCAGCCAAGGGGTCTCATTCCTCCCTTGTGGTGGCACGTGTTTCTCAAGTTAAGCTCCATGTTCCAATTAACAATAATATAATGATCTTGACATGAACATAAATAGAATAACAAAATAACTGGAACATGGATGTAATAAATGATTATCCCAAAACCATATAAAGCAATAGCAAAAACTACCCATGTGATTCAGGGGCAAACAAGGTAATGAGATAAACAATCTAGGGTGACCTATTGGGTCCCATCAAAATTAAACCTATGCATGGTAAATGATTATAAAGAACATTATTGGGTAACAAAAGTGAATCAAGGGCACAACTTGCCTGGCACTTGAGATTCCAGGTACCAACTTGCTTTTCAGATGACACGTGTCCACGCGCTAGTCGTAGCAATACAAACAAACATGATATAGACAGAATTAACATCACACCAAACATAAGAACAAACTGAATAATAATGATTTACGCGAAACTACGAGACTAACGCAACATGAACGGATCAAATCAGAGTTAAAACGGAGGAGATACGAATTTCCTAAGGTTTATGTATTTGATACGAGATTAATTAAGAAATAAATTTTAAAGTAGCTTTCATGTCAAATCAGAAACACTAGGTGATAAACAATAATATTACAAAATTATAGGAACTGAAATGAATTAATTTGGACTTAATATGAATTTTCTATGAATTACACAAGTTCTAGGAATTGTTTTCATATTAAAAATTCCTTTTCTAAATTATTTTATAGGTTTCTCTCACTGCCTGGACTGCGCCTCAATTCTATAAAAGACAGGGGCTAACACGTAAGTTTCCAGAGACTCAATAAGCAGTTCCAGTGGACGGCGGGTTAGTTTCTACAAAACACAGGGTCCTTTTTAGAAGGTGCGTGCGGCGAAGGGGTAACCACAAGCCTCGGCCGCCTGATCAAGAATGGTTGGCCCAGATTAGATCTAGGTTGATATCGAACGGGTACGTGTTCCTGGCCGCCGGATCTAAAATTGATGGCGCAGACCTTATTTTCACCTAGTATCATCTGATCCATTCGATTGGATTTGGACGGACCCAGTTCACCCCTACCTCAATCGTTACGCTTGGTTCGATCTCGGCCATTGATTATCAACTCAACGGTCGCTGTGACTTCGCCCATCATAAAACCGTGCACGGCGGCGCCGCGCCCCACCACGGCGGAGGCCATGGCCGGTGCTCCCTAAAACTTGGCTCCTATGTTCGAATCCCCATCCGAAGGCAATAATACGCAGAGGGTAGCAATGCGATGTAGTGTTGAGGTTGCTCACCATGGTTCTAGGAGCTCCAATGTATTGGCCACAGCGAGCAGTAGACACGCGGTGGTGCCCAAATCCGACCACGAATTCCCGGTCTCCCGCACGATTGACCAAAGCTACCCGATGCGCAGGACAGGGCAATCGACCAGAAAGTGCCCTCACCGACCCCGGAGGCTCGAGACTTGCCACGACTGCTTGACGGCGCGACACAACCTGTGGTGTTGGCGGCTGGGCTAACGACGCTAGTCGGGCAAGGAGGAGCCGGGGCTTAGGTCTTATAGGAGGCCAGACTGGGGCGGTTCTGTCGCATGCTCCAGCTCCGGTGGAATAGGGAACCCCCCCCCCCCCCCCCCGTCCACGCGTGAAGTCTGTTGTGGACGACGCGGTCCTCCCGGGCGAGTGGTTCCGCGGCGCATGGTGAGGATAGAGATGACAAGTGGGGGCCACAACCAGTGAGAGAGGGAACTCGACGGTGTTGGACTTCTAGGCGGGGCCCGACGTCAGGGGTAGCTGGGCTGGCGGTATATGAGGTGGGGAGTGGGCTGTTTTCTTAGTTTGGGCCCAGCCGTGTTTTCTCTTTTTTTTCTTTTCCTTTTGCTTTTCTCTTTATTTTTGTATCCCAAGTTTAAATCCAAACTTGGTGGTGAACTTTTGGATTTTAGGTTAAATATTCAAATTGAAACTGTTAGTATGAGAAGACACATTTATGCATGTATTTTTCTTTACTTTTATCTAGGGTTTTCATTTCTCTCTTCTCTATTTTCTATTTCAAATTCTAGTTTTTAAATTAGGTTTAGCTCCAATTTCAACATCAATACATTTTTATCATTATTATTATTATTATTATTAAATGCACAAATAAATAACTCCAACATGATGCACTATTTCCTTTATTTAATATAATTGTTTGTAGTCATGGTGACCCCATGATTTAAATATGCAAAATGAGAAAAACAACACAAATAGTCTAATAATAAAAAATATTTTATTTTTCCCAATTCTCATACATTCTACAACTCTAATTATCCAGGTATTACAAATCCTACCCCCTTAACAAGAATCTCGTCCTCGAGATTTAGGAAGAACGAGGGAAAAGATGGGGAAATTCTATACGAAGTTCTTCTTCTCTTTCCCATGTTGCTTCATCTTCTCCATGATGACTCCATTGCACTTTGCACATCTTTATAACCTTGTAACTTGAGCCAAAGTGTCAAGAATCTTGATCGGATACTCCGTGTAAGTCAAATTTCCCTGAACACTGAGCTCTTCCATAGGTAACTGTTCCTCAGGGACACAGAGACACTTCTTAAGTTGAGACAAATGAAATACATTGTGCACATCAGATAGATTATCAAGTAGCTCCAGTTGATAGACCATCTCTCCAACTCGCCTAAAAACTCTGAATGGTCCAATAGAGTGAGGGGACAATTTGCCCTTAACTTTAAATCTCCTCATTCCACGAAGTGATGACACCTTGAGGTACACATGATCACCTTCCTCAAACTCTAGTGGCCTTCTTCTATTATCAGCATAGCTCTTTTGCCTGGTCTGAGCTACCCTCAAATTCTCTCGAATTATACAAACTTGTTCTTCTGCCTCTTGAATAAGTTCAAGTCCAAAGAACTGTCTTCCTCTAGTCTGGTCCAAAAATAGAGGAGTTCTGCATTTCCTGTCATACAGAGTCTCGAACGGTGACATCTTTTAGACTGGTCTGGTAACTATTATTATATGAGAACTCAGCATAAGGTAGACTCTTGTCCCAACTACTACCATGCTGAAGGGCACAAACTCTCAACATGTCTTCCAATATTTGGTTAGTCCTTTTAGTCTGTTCATCAGTATGAGGTAGGCCGGACTAAAACTCAACTTCGTATCCATTTTCTCATGTAAACTTTTCCAAAATCTGGAGGTAAACTATGATCCTCTATCCGAAACGATCTTCTTCGGTACACCGTGTAGAGACACAATCCGAGCCATATATAACTCTGTCAATTGGGATACTTTATAAGTAGTCTTGACCGGAATGAAATGAGCCACTTTGGTCAGTCTATCCATAATAACCTATATCGAATCATATCCTTTTGAGATGCGAGGCAATCCAGTAATGAAGTCCATACCAATCTCTTCCCACTTCCACTCGGTATCTTAAGTGGGTGTAATAGTCCAGCTGGCCTTTGGTGTTCGACCTTAACTCTTTGACACACATCGCACATAGCCACATGTGCAGCCACATCTCTCTTCAATCCATACCACCAGTATTTCTGCTTCAAATCCTGATACATCTTGGTACTACCAGGATGAATAGAATAATCCAAGTCACGGGCTCCTTCAAAATAGACTCACGAAGGCTTTCAATCTCAGGAACACATATCCGATCCTTGAACCATATTGTGCCTTGCTCATCTTTCGTGAATTCCGGACCTCGTCCTTCAGTAATAAGATCCTTAATCTCTTTTATTTTAGCATCACCAATTTGACCTTTGCGGATTTCTTGCTCCAAGGTAGGTTCCACAACAATAGTAACTCCTTCAGTGTGAGCAGCTATCCTCAGGTTAAGTCTCCTGAAATCCTCAACAATCTCATCGGGTAGCTGGGCAACAACAGCTAAATGAACATGCTCCTTTCGACTCAAGGCATCTGCAACCAAATTTGCCTTGCCCGGGTGATAGTGAACCTCCAAATCATAATCCTTAATAAGCTCCAACCAACGGCGTTGACTAAGGTTGAGATCCTTCTGAGTGAATATATACTTCAAACTCTTACGATCCGTATACACTTGACACTTGTTTCCCATAATATAATGTCTCCACATCTTAAGCGCATGCACAACGGCTACCAGTTCTAAGTCATGAATGGGGTAGTTCAACTCATGTTTGCGCAATTGACGAGAAGCGTAGGCAATCACATGTCCTTCTTGCATGAGCACACATCCCAAGCCTTGGCCACGTACATCACAATAAATATTAAATCCCTTCTGTAGATCTGGCATAACCAATACTGGTGGTGACATCAACCTCTTCTTTAATTGATCAAAGCCTTTTTGGCACTTCTCATCCCACTTGAACTCTCTTTCCTTCTCCAGAAGTGAGGTGATAGACTTACAATCTTAGAAAATCCTTCAACAAATCTCCGATAGTATCCTGCAAGTCCCAAGAAACTCTGGATCTCAGTAACTATAGTGGGTATGCTCCACGCCAATATCTCCTTGACTTTAGCAGGATCCACTAATATCCGTCCATTAGAAATGATATGTCAAAGGAATGGCACCTCGTCAATCCAAAACTCGCATTTGCTATACTTGGCGTAGTGTTAATTGTCTCGTAGCTTCTGTAGCACCAATCTCAGATGTTCCTCATGTTCACTCTCACTCTTGGAATAAATAAAAATATCATCGATGAAAACCACGACGAATCTGTCCAAATCATGAACACCTTATTCTTCAAATCCATAAAATAAGCTGGTGCATTAATTAGTCCAAATGACATAACGGTGAACTCATATAAACCATATCGGGTCGAGAAATCCGTCTTGGGAATATCCAATGGTCTAATCTTCATTTGTTGGTAATCCGATCGGAGATCAATCTTCGAGAATACCCTAGCATCACTCATCTAATCAAATAAATCCTCAATGCAGGGTAATGGATACTTGTTCTCCACAGTGATCCACGCACATTCTTTATGATCAATCCTTCTTCTGTACAAACAGAACTGGCGCTCCACAAGGTGAAGAATTCGGATAAACGTACCTAGCCTTTTATAATTCCGTTAATTGCTTCTTAAGTTCCTTTAGTTCTTCTACGTACATCCTATATGGCCGTTTAGAAATAGGAACAGTCCCAGGTAAGAGATCAATGACAAACTCAACTTCCCTATCTGGTGGCATCCCTGGTAACTCCTCTGGAAAGACATCCGGAAAATCCCTAACTGCACGGATGTTGTCACCCACCAACTTCTCATCTACTAAGAATGCCGCTAGTCTGGTGGCGGTAGTTACTGCAATTCCAACTTCAAATCTTTCTTCTTTGGAACTGGTGAGTTCTACGGTTCCCTTAGCACAGTGTATAAACTGCCTTTGCCTTTCTCAACCATGACATACCAAGGATCACGTCTATAGTGCTCTCTTCTAACACTATAGGGGTAGTCCATCTGGGTTAGAAACACAGGGTAAGAAAGGAAGAACTGTAGACAAGGCGAGTAATTACGATAAATGTTACTGCGGGGGATTTATTAGCTAAGTACATTAGTGTGTTAGCCACTAAAGCTAATACATTACCTTATAGTGGTACATGCAAAGATGCCCAACTATAATGTTGCAATCAACCAAAGAAGCAAATCAAACATTTATCATCAGAACAATCAACCAACTTTCTTTTTTAATAGGGAAAATAATTTTAGTTTCGTCTTAGGTCTCCTATCTCTTACAAGGTCATAAATGTAGGATTCCAAGTTGTGAAATCCAGCTTGTCTCGGAGTAGAAAAGATAAGAGTAATCAGAGTATGACAGCAAAAAGGTAAGACAGGATCAAAATAAGATAAGTATAGAAAGAATTAGAATAAGATAAGTAGGTAAGGGTTTTGTCCATTTCTATCTAGGTTTCGTCCTACAGTCAACATTTCCTCTGATACCACTTCTGTCACACCCGGCTTTAAAGGACCAAGCCAGGTGCATCTCATACATGCGCCAAGAAGACAACATATATAATAACAGAGTGCATAGAGATAAATGTCACAATAACCAGAGTATTTATTACATAGCGGAAGACTTACAAAAATAAAAGATAAATATAACACGAACTAAGGATCGTCGGCGCCAATGTCAACTGAGAAACGCCACCTAGATTGAATCGAACTCCTCGATACGTGGCTCCTCCTGAACCACCTGTCCTTCTCCTGTGGGGGGGTGTGAGACAGCAAGGGTGAGCTCACACATGTTCATCGCTCAACAAGTTGTGGGGAATAATGTGGCATAAACTCGCCAAAGGTGGGAGTTCATGTAGTGTAAGGCTAATCAATGACAGGGGTTAAAGCTGAGCATTGCTTTTAAGTAGTTGGTCAAAATTTTATTAGCAGTTACTAAGTGTAAGTAAATACCAAACCTTAAATAAAAGTAATAGAACAAAATTAATAATAAACCCATGCAAATGAAAATGACAAATTGAGTTTAAGTTCCATAATTTAATCATCGGAGAGTCCTGAGCCGCTCATGACCGTGAGCTCGGCTAGTATACCAGTTTTACACTCTGCAGAGGTTGTACCCTTTACCCACAAGTCGTGTTTCCCATGTCGCCAGGGTTAGCTAGGCCCTTAGACACTACCAAGGTGAATGGCTAGGGATCCACTACGAGGCCTTTACAAAGTTCCACTAGCTTCCGAAAACCCGCTACAGTTTATAGGAAGTTCCAATGCAGGGTTCTTGTCTGACCGCCATCGCAGCAAAATCAACCAAGGACCTCCCTACACTGACCACTCCCCTACTGCCCTTGCCCCTTTCGGGTAAGGTAGTCTTCCACTAGCTTTCCTAATTAGTCAGCCAAGGGGTCTCATTCCTCCCTTGTGGTGGCACGTGTTTCTCAAGTTAAGCTCCATGTTCCAATTAACAATAATATAATGATCTTGACATGAACATAAATAGAATAACAAAATAACTGGAACATGGATGTAATAAATGATTATCCCAAAACCATATAAAGCAATAGCAAAAACTACCCATGTGATTCAGGGGCAAATAAGGTAATGAGATAAATAATCTAGGGTGACCTATTGGGTCCCATCAAAATTAAACCTATGCATGGTAAATGATTATAAAGAACATTATTGGGTAACAAAAGTGAATCAAGGGCACAACTTGCCTGGCACTTGAGATTCCAGGTACCAACTTGCTTTTCAGATGACACGTGTCCACGCGCTAGTCGTAGCAATACAAACAAACATGATATAGACAGAATTAACATCACACCAAACATAAGAACAAACTGAATAATAATGATTTACGCGAAACTACGAGACTAACGCAACATGAACAGATCAAATCGGAGTTAAAACGGAGGAGATACGAATTTCCTAAGGTTTATGTATTTGATACGAGATTAATTAAGAAATAAATTTTAAAGTAGCTTTCATGTCAAATCAGAAACACTAGGTGATAAACAATAATATTACAAAATTATAGGAACTGAAATGAATTAATTTGGACTTAATATGAATTTTCTATGAATTACACAAGTTCTAGGAATTGTTTTCATATTAAAAATTCCTTTTCTAAATTATTTTATAGGTTTCTCTCACTGTCTGGACTGCGCCTCAATTCTATAAAAGACAGGGGCTAACACGTAAGTTTCCAGAGACTCAATAAGCAGTTCCAGTGGACGACGAGTTAGTTTCTACAAAACACAGGGTCCTTTTTAGAAGGTGCGCGCGGCGAAGGGGTAACCACAAGCCTCGGCCGCCCGATCAAGAATGGTTGGCCCAGATTAGATCTAGGTTGATATCGAACGGGTACGCGTTCCTAGCCACCAGATCTAAAATTGATGGCGCAGACCTTATTTTCACCTAGTATCATCTGATCCATTCGATTGGATTTGGACGGACCCAGTTCACCCCTGTCTCAATCGTTACGCTTGGTTCGATCTCGACCATTGATTATCAACTCAACGGTCGCTGTGACTTCGCCCATCATAAAACCGTGCACGGCGGCGCCGCGCCCCACCACGGCGGAGGCCATGGCCGGTGCTCCCTAAAACTTGGCTCCTATGTTTGAATCCCCATCCGAAGGCAATAATACACAGAGGGTAGCAATGCGATGTAGTGTAGAGGTTGCTCACCATGGTTCTAGGAGCTCCAATGTATTGGCCACAGCGAGCAGTAGACACGCGGTGGTGCCCAAATCCGACCACGAATTCCCGGTCTCCCGCACGATTGACCAAAGCTACCCGATGCGCAGGACAGGGCAATCGACCAGAAAGTGCCCTCACCGACCCCGGAGGCTCGAGACTTGCCACGACTGCTTGACGGCGCGACACAACCAATGGTGTTGGCGGCTGGGCTAACGACGCTAGTCGGGCAAGGAGGAGCCGGGGCTTAGGTCTTATAGGAGGCCAGACTGGGGCGGTTCTGTCGCATGCTCCAGCTCCGATGGAATAGGGAACCCCCCCCCCCGTCCACGCGTGAAGTCTGTTGTGGACGACGCGGTCCTCCCGGGCGAGTGGTTCCTGAAAGTCGCCTAGAGGGGGGTGAATAGGGCGAAACTGAAATTCTCAAAATAATCACAACTACAAGCCGGGTTAGCGTTAGAAATATAATCAAGTCCGCGAGAGAGGGCGCAAAACAAATCGCAAGCGAATAAGGATTGTGACACGTGGATTTGTTTTACCGAGGTTCGGTTCTCGCAAACCTACTCCCCGTTGAGGAGGCCACAAAGGCCGGGTCTCTTTCAACCCTTACCCTCTCTCAAACGGTCCCTCGGACCGAGTGAGTTTTCTCTTCTCAATCACTTGGAACACAAAGTTCCTACAAGGACCACCACAAGATTGGTGTCTCTTGCCTCAATTACAAGTGAGTTTGATTGCAAGAAAGAATCAAGAAAGAGGAAAGCAATCCAAGCGCAAGAGCTCGAAAGAACACAAGCAAATCTCTCTCACTAATCACTAGGGCGTTGTGTGGAGTTTGGAGAGGATTTGATCTCTTTGGTGTGTCTAGAATTGAATGCTAGAGCTCTTGTAAGTAGTTGAGAAGTGGAAAACTTGGATGACTTGAATGTGGGGTGGTTGGGGGTATTTATAGCCTCAACCACCAAACTAGCCGTTTGGTGGAAGCTGTCTGTTCGATGGTGCACCGGACAGTCCGGTGCACACCGGATATGTCCGGTGCGACAGCCACGTCACCAATGCCGTTGGGTTCCGACCGTTGGAGCTCTGACTTCTGGGCCCGCCTGGATGTCCGGTGGCGCACCGGACATGTACTGTTGAGTGTCCGGTGCGCCAGCATGGGCGTGCCTGACCTCTGCGCGCGCTGGCGCGCATTTAATGCGTCGCAGGTAGCCGTTGGCGCCAGAAGTAGCCGTTGCCCCGCTGTTACACCGGACAGTCTGGTGTACACCGGACATGTCTGGTGAATTATAGCGGAGCAGTCGAAGTGAATTCTCGAGGCTGCCGAGTTCGTGAGGCTGCTCTTCCTTGGAGCACCGGAAACTGTCCGGTGTACACCGGACAGTCCGGTGAATTTTAGCGGAGACGCCTCTGGAAATTCCCGAAGGTGGCGAGTTTGAGTTGGGAGTCCTCTGGTGCACCGGACATGTCCGGTGGCACACCGGACAGTCCGGTGCGCCAGACCAGAGGTGCCTTCGGTCGTCCCTTTGCTCTTTTGTCGAACCCAATATTTGGTCTTTTTGTTGGCTAAGTGTGAACCTTTGGCACCTATATAACTTATACACTATAGCAAACTAGTTAGTCCAATTATTTGTGTTGGGCAATTCAACCACCAAAATTATTTAGGAATTAGGTGAAAGCCTAATTCCCTTTCAATCTCCCCCTTTTTGGTGATTGATGCCAACACAAACCAAAGCAAATATAAAAGTGCATAATTGAACTAGTTTGCATAATGTAAGTGCAAAGGTTGCTTGAAATTGAGCCAATATAAATACTTACAAGATATGCATGGATTGTTTCTTTAATTTTAACATTTTGGACCACATTTGCACCACATGTTTTGTTTTTGCAAATCCTTTTGTAAATTCTTTTCAAAGTCCTTTTGCAAGATAGTCAAAGGTAAATGAACAAGATTTGCAAAGCATTTTCAAATTTTGAAATTTTTCTCCCTTTGTTCCAAATGCTTTTCCTTTGACTAAACAAAACTCCCCCTCAAATAAATTCTCCTCTTAGTGTTCAAAAGGGTTTTAAGATATCAAGTTTTGAAAATACTACTTGCTCCCCCTTTAGAACACAAAGAGATACCAATTTGAAATTTTTCAATTGAAAACCATTAATTTTAAAATTAGGGTGGTGGTGCGGTCCTTTTGCTTTGGGCTCATGCTTTCTCTCCCTTTGGCATGAATCGCCAAAAACGGATACTTTGAGTGAGATATAAGCCCTTGCCTAATTATTATCTCCCCTTTGGCAAGTAAAACATATGAGTGAAGATTATACCAAAGACGGAGAGCGATGCGGAGCGACGGCGAAGGATGAGTAGTAGAGTGGAGTGGAAGCCTTTGTCTTCGCCGAAGACTCCAATTCCCTTTCAATATACCTATGACTTGGTTTGAAATACACTTGAAAATGCATTAGTCATAGCATATATAGAAGAGACATGATCAAAGGTATACTAAAGAGCTATGTGTGCAATTTAGCAAAAAAAGTTCCTAGAATCAAGAATATTGAGCTCATGCCTAAGTTTGGTAAAAGTTTGTTCATCAAGAGGCTTGGTAAAGATATCGGCTAATTGATCTTTAGTGTTAATGTATGAAATCTCGATATCCCCCTTTTGTTGGTGATCCCGAAGAAAATGATACCGAATGGCTATGTGTTTAGTGCGGCTATGCTCAACGGGATTATCCGCCATGCGGATTGCACTCTCATTATCACATAGAAGAGGAACTTTGGTCAATTTGTAACCATAGTCCCGCAGGGTTTGCCTCATTCAAAGAAATTGTGCGCAACAGTGGCTTGTGGCAATATACTCGGTTTCGGCGGTAGAAAGAGCGATCGAATTTTGCTTCTTTGAAGCCCAAGACACCAAGGATCTTCCTAAGAACTGGCAAGTCCCCGATGTGCTCTTCCTATTAATTTTGCACCCCGCCCAATCGGCATCCAAATAACCAATCAAATCAAATGTGGATCTCTCCAAAGCCCAAACTTAGGAGTATAAGCTAAATATCTCAAGATTCGTTTTACGGCCGTAAGGTGTGATTCCTTAGGGTCGGCTTGGAATCTTGCACACATGCAAATAGAAAGCATAATGTCCGGTCGAGATGCACATAAATAAAGCAATGAACCAATCATCGACCGGTATACCTTTTGATCCACGGACTTACCTCCCGTGTCGAGGTCGAGATTCCCATTTGTTCCCATGGGTGTCTTGATGGGCTTGGCATCCTTCATTCCAAACTTGGTTAGAATGTCTTGTGTATACTTTGCTTGGTAAATGAAGGTACCCTCCTAGAGTTGCTTGACTTGGAATCCTAGAATATACTTCAACTCCCCCATCATAGACATCTCGAATTTCTTTATCATGATCCTACTAAATTCTTCATATGTAGATTCGTTAGTAGACCCAAATATAATATCATCAACATAAATTTGGCATACGAACAAATCATTGTCAAGAGTTTTAGTGAATAAAGTAGGATCGGCCTTGCCGACTTTGAAGCCATTAGCAATAAGGAAATCTCTAAGGCATTCATACCATGCTCTTGGGGCTTGCTTGAGCCCATAAAGCGCCTTAGAGAGCCTATAGACATGGTTAGGATACTCACTATCTTCAAAGCCGGGAGGTTGCTCAACGTAGACCTCCTCTTTGATTGGTCCATTGAGGAAGGCACTCTTCACGTCCAATTGATAAAGCTTGAAGCCATGGTAAGTAGCATAGGCCAATAATATGCGAATTGACTCAAGCCTAGCTACGGGTGCATAGGTTTCACCAAAATCCAAACCTTCGACTTGTGAATACCCCTTGGCCACGAGTCGAGCTTTGTTCCTTGTCACCACACCATGCTCGTCTTGCTTCTTGCGGAAGACCCACTTGGTTCCTACAACATTTTGGTTAGGACGTGGAACTAAATGCCATACCTCGTTCCTCGTGAAATTGTTGAGCTCCTCTTGCATCGCCATCACCCAATCTGAATCTTGGAGTGCTTCCTCTACCCTGTGTGGCTCAATAGAGGAGACAAAAGAGTAATGTTCACAAAAATGGGCAATACGAGATCTAGTGAGGAGGATGGTTGATCTTGTGCATGTGGAGGCTCTTCGGGTTCCTTAGGACACACATCCCCAATGGACATGTTCCTTAGCGCGATGCATGGAGCCTGTTCTTCACCTATCTCATCAAGATCAACTTGCTCTACTTGAGAGCCGTTAGTCTCATCAAACACAACGTCACAAGAAACTTCAACAAGTCCTGAGGACTTGTTAAAGACTCTATATGCCCTTGTGTTTGATTCATATCCTAGTAAAAAGCCTTCTACAGTTTTAGGAGCAAATTTAGATTTTCTTCCTCTCTTAACAAGAATAAAGCATTTGCTACCAAAAACTCTAAAATATGAAATATTGGGCTTTTTACCGGTTAGGAGTTCATAAGATGTCTTCTTGAGGATTCGATGTAGATATAACCGGTTGATGGCGTAGCAAGCGGTGTTGACCGCCTCGGCCCAAAACCGATCCGGTGTCTTGTACTCATCAAGCATGGTTCTTGCCATGTCCAATAGAGTTCGATTCTTCCTCTCCACTACACCATTTTGTTGAGGGGTGTATGGAGAAGAGAACTCATGCTTGATGCCCTCCTCCTCAAGGAAGCCTTCAATTTGAGAGTTCTTGAACTCCGTCCCGTTGTCGCTTCTAATTTTCTTGATCCTTAAGCCGAACTCATTTTGAGCCCGTCTCAAGAATCCCTTTAAGGTCTCTTGGGTATGGGATTTTTCCTGCAAAAAGAACACCCAAGTGAAGCGAGAATAATCATCCACAATAACTAGACAGTACTTACTCCCGCCGATGCTTATGTAAGCGATCGGGTCGAATAGATCCATGTGAAGGAGCTCCAGTGGCCTGTCACTTGTCATGATGTTCTTGTGTGGATGATGAGTGCCAACTTGCTTCCCGGCTTGACATGCGCTACAAATCCTGTCTTTCTCAAAATGAACATTTGTTAGTCCTAAAATGTGTTCTCCCTTTAGAAGCTTGTGAAGATTCTTCATTCCAACATGGGCTAGTCGGCGGTGCCAGAGCCAACCCAAGTTAGTCTTAGCAATTAAGCAAGTGTCGAGTTCAGCTCTATCAAAATCTACCAAGTATAGCTGACCCTCTAACACTCCCTTAAATGCTATTGAATCATCACTTCTTCTAAAGACAGTGACACCTACATCAGTAAATAGACAGTTGTAGCCCATTTGACATAGTTGCGAAACGGAAAGCAAATTGTAATCTAAAGAATCTACAAGAAAAACATTGGAAATAGTATGGTCAGGTGATATAGCAATTTTACCCAATCCTTTGACCAAACCTTGATTTCCATCCCCGAATGTGATAGTTCATTGGGGATCTTGGTTTTTCTCATATGAGGAGAACATCTTCTTCTCCCCTGTCATGTGGTTTGTGCACCCGTTGTCGAGTATCCAACTTGAGCCCCCGGATGCATAAACCTACAAAACAATTTTAGTTCTTGACTTTAGGTACCCAAACGGTTTTGGGTCCTTTGGCATTAGAAACAAGAACTTTGGGTACCCAAACACAAGTCTTGGAGCCCTTGTGTTTGCCCCCAACAAACTTGGCAACTACCTTGCCGGATTTGTTAGTCAAAACATAAGATGCATCAAAAGTTTTAAATGAAATGCTATGATCATTTGATGCATTAGGAGTTTTCTTTCTAGGCAACTTGGCACGGATTGGTTGCCTAGAGCTAGATGTCTCACCCTTATACATAAAAGCATGGTTAGGGCCAGAGTGAGACTTCCTAGAGTGAATTCTCCTAATCTTGCTCTCGGGATAACCGGCAGGGTACAAAATGTAACCCTCGTTATCCTGAGGCATGGGAGCCCTGCCCTTAACAAAATTAGACAATCTTTTAGGAGGGGCACTAAGTTTGACATTGTCTCCCCTTTGGTAGCCAATGTCATCCTTGATGCCAGGGCGTCTCCCATTATAGAGCATACTTCTAGCAAATTTAAACTTTTCATTTTCTAAGTTATGCTCGGCAATTTTAGCATCTAATTTTGCTATATGATCATTTTGTTGTTTAATTAATACCATGTGATCATGAATAGCATTGATATCAACATCTCTACATCTATCACAAATAGACACATGCTCAATAGTAGATGTAGAGGGTTTGCAAGATTTAAATTCTACAACCTTAGCATGTAATATATCATTTTCACTTCTAAGGTTAGAAATAGTAGCATTGCAAACATCAAAATCTTTAGCCTTAGCAATTAATTTTTCATTTTCAATCTTAAGGCTAGCAAGTGAGGTGTTTAATTCTTCAATCTTAGCAAGCAAATCATCATTATCATTTCTAAGATTGGGAATTGAAACATCACAAACATGAGAATCAACCTTAGCAATTAAACTAGCATTTTAATTTCTAAGGTTATCAATGGTCTCATGGCAAGTGCTTAGCTCACTAGACAATTTTTCACATTTTTCAACTTGTAAAGCATAAGCATTTTTAACCTTAACATGTTTCTTGTTCTCCTTAATTAGGAAGTCCTCTTGGGAATCCAAAAGGTCATCCTTTTCATGAATAGCACTAATTAATTCATTCAATTTTTCCTTTTGTTCCATGTTAAGGTTGGCAAAAAGGGTACGCAAATTATTTTCCTCATCACTAGCATTATCATCACTAGAGGACTCATATTTAGTGGAGGATTTAGATTTAACCTTCTTCCTTTTGCCGTCCTTTGCCATGAGGCACTTGTGGCCGACGTTGGGGAAGAGGAGGCCCTTGGTGACGGCGATGTTGGCGACGTCCTCGTCGGAGGAGGAGTCGGAGGAGCTCTCGTCCGAGTCCCACTCCCGGCAAACATGGGCATCGCCGCCCTTCTTCTTGTGGTACCTCTTCTTTTCTCTCCTCTTGCCCTTCTTGTCGTTATCCCTGTCACTGTCACTTGATAATGGACATTTAGCAATAAAGTGACCGGGCTTACCACACTTGTAGCAAACCTTCTTGGAACGGGATTTGTAGTCTTTCCCCTTCCGTTGCTTGAGGATTTGGCGAAAGCTTTTGATGATTAAAGCCATCTCCTCATTGTCGAGCTTGGAGGCGTCAATTGGTTGTCTACTCGGTGTAGACTCCTCCTTCTTCTCCTCCGTCGCCTTAAATGCCACCGGTTGTGCTTCGGACGTGGAGGGTTCATCAAGCTTGTTGATCTTCTTTGATCCTTTAATCATACATTCAAAGCTCACAAAATTCCTGATTACTTCCTCGGGAGTCATTAGTGTATATCTTGGGTTACCACAAATTAATTGTACTTGAGTAGGGTTAAGGAAAATAAGTGATCTCAAAATAACCTTAACCACCTCGTGGTCATCCCATTTCTTGCTCCCGAGGTTGCGCACTTGGTTCACCAAGGTTTTGAGCCGGTTGTACATATCTTGTGGCTCCTCCCCTTAGCGAAGACGAAAACGACCGAGCTCCCCCTCGATCGTTTCCCGCTTTGTGATCTTGGTGAGTTCATTACCCTCGTGCGCGGTCTTGAGTAGGTCCCAAATCTCTTTTGCATTCTTCAACCCTTGCACCTTGTTGTATTCCTCCTTGCTTAGAGAGGCGAGGAGTATGGTTGTAGCTTGAGAGTTGAAGTGCTCGATTTGGGCCACTTCGTCCGTATCATAGTCTTCATCCCCTACGGATGGTACCTGTGCTCCAAACTCAACAACATTCCATATACTTTTGTGGAGTGAGGTTAGATGAAATTTCATTAAATCACTCCACCTAGCATAATCTTCGCCATCAAAGGTTGGCGGTTTGCCTAATGGAACGGAAAGTAATGGAGTAGGTCTAGATGTACGAGGATAGTGTAAGGGGATCTTACTAAACTTCTTGCGCTCTTGGCGCTTAGAAGTTACGGACGGCGCATCGGAGTCGGAGGTCGATGTTGATGAAGTGTCGGTCTCGTAGTAGACCACTTTCCTCATCCTCTTGTGCTTGTCGCCTTTCCGATGCGACTTGTGGGAAGAAGATTTTTCCTTCTTCTCTTTGTGGTGTGAAGAAGAAGATCTTTTCTCCTTCCGTTTGGAGGAGTCCTTCTTCTTCTCCTTCCTCTTGGTGTGGGACTCTTCCGATGAAGTGCTCCCGTGGCTCGTAGTGGGCTTGTCGCCGGTCTCCATCTCCCTCTTGGTGTGATCTCCCGACATCACTTCGAGCGGTTAGGCTCTAATGAAGCACCAGGCTTTGATACCAATTGAAAGTCGCCTAGAGGGGGGTGAATAGGGCGAAACTGAAATTCTCAAAATAATCACAACTACAAGCCGGGTTAGCGTTAGAAATATAATCGAGTCCGCGAGAGAGGGCGCAAAACAAATCGCAAGCGAATAAGGATTGTGACACGTGGATTTGTTTTACCGAGGTTCGGTTCTCGCAAACCTACTCCCCGTTGAGGAGGCCACAAAGGCCGGGTCTCTTTCAACCCTTACCCTCTCTCAAACGGTCCCTCGGACCGAGTGAGTTTTCTCTTCTCAATCACTTGGAACACAAAGTTCCTACAAGGACCACCACAAGATTGGTGTCTCTTGCCTCAATTACAAGTGAGTTTGATTGCAAGAAAGAATCAAGAAAGAGGAAAGCAATCCACGCGCAAGAGCTCGAAAGAACACAAGCAAATCTCTCTCACTAATCACTAGGGCGTTGTGTGGAGTTTGGAGAGGATTTGATCTCTTTGGTGTGTCTAGAATTGAATGCTAGAGCTCTTGTAAGTAGTTGAGAAGTGGAAAACTTGGATGACTTGAATGTGGGGTGGTTGGGGGTATTTATAGCCCCAACCACCAAACTAGCCGTTTGGTGGAAGCTGTCTGTTCGATGGTGCACGGGACAGTCCGGTGCACACCGGACATGTCCGGTGCGACAGCCACGTCACCAATGCCGTTGGGTTCCGACCGTTGGAGCTCTGACTTCTGGGCCCGCCTGGATGTCCGGTGGCGCACCGGACATGTACTGTTGAGTGTCCGGTGCGCCAGCATGGGCGTGCCTGACCTCTGCGCGCGCTGGCGCGCATTTAATGCGTCGCAGGTAGCCGTTGGCGCCAGAAGTAGTCGTTGCCCCGCTGTTACACCGGACAGTCCGGTGTACACCGGACATGTCCGGTGAATTATAGCGGAGCAGTCAAAGTGAATTCCCGAGGCTGCCGAGTTCGTGAGGCTGCTCTTCCTTGGAGCACCGGACACTGTCCGGTGTACACCGGACAGTCCGGTGAATTTTAGCGGAGACGCCTCTGGAAATTCCCGAAGGTGGCGAGTTTGAGTTGGGAGTCCTCTGGTGCACCGGACATGTCCGGTGGCACACCGGACAGTCCGGTGCGCCAGACCAGAGGTGCCTTCGGTCGTCCCTTTGCTCTTTTGTCGAACCCAATATTTGGTCTTTTTATTGGCCAAGTGTGAACCTTTGGCACCTGTATAACTTATACACTAGAGCAAACTAGTTAGTCCAATTATTTGTGTTGGGCAATTCAACCACCAAAATTATTTAGGAACTAGGTGAAAGCCTAATTCCCTTTCAGTTCCGCAGCGCATGGTGAGGATAGAGATGACAAGTGGGGCCACAACCAGTGAGAGAGGGAACTCGGCGGTGTTGGACTTCTAGGCGGGGCCCGACGTCAGGGGTAGCTGGGCTAGCGATATATGAGGTGGGGAGTGGGCTGTTTTCTTAGTTTGGGCCCAGCCGTGTTTTCTCTTTTTTTTTCTTTTCCTTTTGCTTTTCTCTTTATTTTTGTATCCCAAGTTTAAATCCAAACTTGGTGGTGAACTTTTGGATTTTAGGTTAAATATTCAAATTGAAACTGTTAGTATGAGAAGACACATTTATGCATATATTTTTCTTTACTTTTATCTAGGGTTTTCATTTCTCTCTTCTCTATTTTCTATTTCAAATTCTAGTTTTTAAATTAGGTTTAGCTCCAATTTCAACATCAATACATTTTTATCATTATTATTATTATTATTAAATGCACAAATAAATAACTCCAACATGATGCACTATTTCCTTTATTTAATATAATTGTTTGTAGTCATGGTGACCCCATGATTTAAATATGCAAAATGAGAAAAACAACACAAATAGTCTAATAATAAAAAAATATTTTATTTTTTTCCCAATTCTCATACATTCTACAACTCTAGTTATCCGGGTATTACAGAACTAGCTCGCTTGGGTGCCATCGTGGTTGTTTGTTCGTAGCACGAACGGTGGGTGCCAAATGTTGGTACTTGCTTTTCTAGGCAAGTAGATCCAACGGGAGAGTGTTTGCAAAGTTTAACGGGGAATGACGATTGCTCTGTTAATCTGGCCTCTCAAGGGTACTGTATGGGGGTATTTATAGGCACCCGAGTCCATCGTCCCCTAGCAAGGACATTTATGCCCTCAGGTACCCGAACTATCATCAGAATATTACAGATGAGGCCCATAACATGCTTATCCGTGCGGGGCCCGTTACGGTGGGCCGAATCCCACAAGGGCCTTCGGACACGATGAGGACGTGGGACTAGCAGACTCCGACGGAGCCTTGCCTTCGTCTTGCATTGGAGGGGATGAAGGGCAACCGCGCCGGTCTTCATCCGGCCGGCGCCCTCGGCTCGCTCGGGCGGTCTTCGATGGCGTAGCGAGGCGACGAAGGCATCGAGCGAAGGGTAGCGTCTTCGCCTTCGCTCCAACAGGCTGCCAGAGTCGCGGAGGGAGGTAGAGGGTGCACACCGATGAACAACACGATTGTCCCTCTGATGAACGGGTCGTCGGAGGGAGGTAGAGAGCGCGGGAACGGTGTTACCCAGGTAGAGGGCACCGCGAAGGGCGCGGGCGAGGCTCCTGCGATGAACAGGATGTCAAAGTTGCAGAGGGAGGCAGAGGGTGTGGCAACGGCGTTATCCAGACAGAGGGTGCCGTGGAGGGAGCATGGGCGAGGCTGTAGCTCGACTATTGGGCACGCACATGGCGACATGGTTGGGTTGGGGGAGGGGACAACGCAAGCCTAGGCTGGATCTGGAGGGACGACCAATTCATTTAGACATAATATAAGGGACTTTTTTTTGCAAAAGCGATGACGATGAAACCGTTGAACCATGAAAACTAATGCTTTATAATAGTAGAGATTCTCTCTATATTTTATATGCTTGATGTTTTTGTTGTGTTAGGTAACATGCAATCTTATCATTGTTTGGATAAAAAAACACTATGAATGAACTAGTTACTAAGTTGTGCAAGATCATTGCTCGAAAAACGGGGCATATGTATAACAACTGTCGTAGTTAGGTTATAGCTTTGTCATGCTAGGTTTAATAAAATTCAGGTGGAGATGCTCTCCTCTCGGCGACAGTTAAAAAAATCTAAGTTATTCATGATTTTATTTACTTTGTACCACTGGTCCACCTCCAAATTGAAAATCCAATTTATTAAATTGGAAGATCATATTGTTACGAGAGTCTTCAACTCAAATGAATTTCAACTGAATAACTTATTTCTTGAAGAAGAAACTAAAATGAAGCAAATTGCAAGAGAAAAAAATATCATTGCCAGGGATGAGAACACTAAATATTTTCATCTAAAAGCTAGTGGCAATAAAAGATGTGTGAGAATTCATGCTCTATATGATAACGGGAGACTTGTTGATAACGAAGAAGAGATTAATAAGTTAGCCACTGTCTATTATAGAGACCTTTTTGGCCCCTCAAATATCTCGACCATTCATATGAATGATATGAATATGAGGAAGCTTAATGAGGTAGACAGAGAATCCCTTACTGCTCCTTTCAGTTTTGAAGAGATTTATAAGGTTGTCTCTGACCTCAAGCATAATAGTGCCCCAGGACCTGACGGTCTTTCTATAGATTTTTTTCAGGATTTCTGGGATATTATTAAAAATGATATTTGGAACACGTGTGATGACTTTAACAAATAAATTTTGGACATCGAAAGACTTAATTATGGATTGATTACCTTAATCCCTAAAGTGGATAATGCTATGGAAATGAAAAAATTCAGACCAATCTGTCTATTGAATGTTTGTTATAAAATCATCACCAAAACTCTGAATAATAGGCTATCTACTTGCATTAACAAGATTATTAGTGAGAATCAATTTGGTTTTGTTAAAGGGAAATATATTTTGGATTGTGTTGTTGCTTTACATGAAATAATTCATGAAGTTAAAAGGAAAAAGCAAAATGGGATTATTCTCAAAATTGACTTTGAGAAGGCTTATGACAAAGTCAATTGGCATTTCTTATATAGTATGCTCTAACAAAAAGGCTTTGGAGACAAATGGGGAGATTGGGTGATAAAAACGGTGAAAGGAGGGAAGGTTGTCATTAGAACTAATGGTATGATTGGTCCTTTCTTTCCTACTCATAAAGGGGTCAGGCAGGGTGACCCCTTTTCACCTCTACTTTTTAACATTGCAGCTGATGGTATTGCGTGTCTTATTGAAAAAGCACAAGAGATGAAGCTTATTGCTGGATTAATTCCACATATTATAAACAATGGATGTGTATATCTTCAATATGCTGATGATACAATTCTTTTGCTCCAGGACAACCTTAAATTTGCAAGGAACCTAAAATTTATCCTGATTCTGTTTGAAAAAATGTCTGGACTTAAAATTAATTTTCAAAAAAGTTAGGTTTATTGTTTTGGTAATGCTAACAACAATAAGGATGCTTATGCTGAGATTTTTACATGTCCCATTAAAAAACTTCCCATATGCTACCTTGGTGTACCTATTAACCATAAAACACTGAGTATTTCTCAGTGGGCTAAAACTGAAGAGAAATTAGAAAAAAACTAGGAGTCTGGCAAGGAAGATATCTGAGCCTTGGGGGGAGATCAACTCTAATTAATAGTAGTTTGTCCAACATCCCCCTTTATATGCTTTCTCTTTATCTGGCACCCTCTTCTGTTTTGAAGAAGATGGATATCTTTAGAAAGAGACTTCTGTGGTATGGTGGAAACAATAAAAAAATACCATTTGGCGAACTGGGACACTGTCTGCACTGCTAAAGATAAGGGGGGCTGGGTATCTTAAACCTAAGATGGATGAATATCAGCCTTCTCACTAAATGGCTGTGGAAACTTGAGAAGGAAGAGGGACTCTGGCCGACAATTGTTAAAAAAATACATGAAAGGCAAGCCCTTATGTGTTTTAAAAAAGAAATAAGGAGACTCTCAATTCTGGCGAGGTATCATTGATAATAAGGATGAGTATTACAACAACAGAAAAATGGAAATTGGAAATGGTTATTCTACCAGTTTCTAGAGTGACAAATGGTGTGGTGATGAACCTTTATCAATGAAATACAAAAGATTATTTGAGCTATCTCTTAATAAAGAGATAAATATGAATTGGGCCTTAAGAGATAACTGTAATTCCTTAACCTTTCGAAGAAGATTATTTGGAGACGGAGCTAATCAATTGGAAGACTTGAAAAAAGACTGTGAAGGGTACTGTCTTAGGGACAGTAAGGATAAACCTTCTTGGTTGCTAGGTAAGAAAGGGTTTTCAGTGAAGTCTTTATATAAAAATTTTAAAAATAATATGAACAGAACACCATATTGGTTTATCTGGAAGGCAAAAATTCCTCAGAGAATTAAAGTTTTTCTTTGGTTGATTTTAAAAGATAAGATCTTATCCAAAGAAAATCTGAGTAAAAAAAATTGGCAAGGTAATGTAAAATGTGATTGGTGTGGTTGTCTCGAAACCACCAATCATATTTTTTATGGCTGTCAGGTGGCCACTTTCACTTGGAAGGTGATGGCTCTAGTTTATTTATCCCTTTCCAAGAATGCTAATGATATGTTTGGGATGTGGTTATGCAGTTTCAAAATTCATGAAAGAAATTTGATCACTATTAGATGCAGTGCAATGCTTTGGTCTCTGTGGAAAACTAGGAATGATTGCTGTTTCAACAACATCTCTCTTTCTAATGCTGCTAACATAGTGCTTCTGTGCTGCTCCTGGCTGGACGCTTGGGCGATTCTCTAGAAAGAAACGTTAAGAAAGATGCTGGTGGAAGGAAGCTCCCTTCTCAGAAGAATTGTTAAGGAGATCTTCAACAGAAAGTTTGGCTGGGCGCCGGTGGATAATCGTCTGTGCAATTAACGTCGGGGCGAGGCTGAAAATGTTTTGGTTTTGCGCAAGCCTGTCTGGTCTAGATTCTGCTCCTTGTCCTTTTGGTTAATTCTGGATGTAGTTGATATGTAGTAGATGTCCTTTACCAAAAAATTTTGGTAGTTGTTCGTTACTGTGCACGAATGCGCTTTATCTGTGTGGTCTGCTTGTTAGCTGGAAACTTGAGTGATCCAAAACATTTCTGGATGGTTTGCTACTGTTTTTAGTTTGATGAACTAAGTCATATAATAAGTAGCTTGTTTTTCTTTTGGAGTCTGTTAAACTGTGTTCCTATTTCTTAATAAAATAGGGAGAAATCCTCTTTCTGTTAAAAAAAAACTAGTACAAAGTATCCGTTTCCACCATTTCGCTGTAAGCTTTAAGCTTACGTTTATATCAACCTAATCAACAACACATATTTTTTATACTTTATATTCAAATATAAATGGAAACTTACTAGCAAAAGTTCTAATAATAACTATACAATGTGCTCAAGCAGCCGCAGGTAATCACAACAAGTGAACACTTCAACTTTTACAACTCTCATAATAGGAAAAGCGGGCTATTGGACTCCGCGCCCACCCGTTGAACGGCCGAACTGCCAACGACGGGGAGTAGTACCCGCCGGCGATTCCACCTCTCTCGCCACCACCTCCCCTCGCGTGCGCGAGGGGCAGCCCGGCGCCCGTTCGCCGCCAGATCAGCTCCTCCGCACCACCCCCCCTTCCAGATCCTTCTAGACCTCGCCAGATCCTCCGAGCGCGGGCGCGTGGGGCGGAGATCTCGCCGGAGAAATGGACAAGTCCAGCGCTCTCGAATACATCAACCAGATGTTCCCCACTGGTACGCACGCTCCCGCTCGAATCGGATCGGTGTTTCCTCGCTGGCACGGGGACTTTGCTCGTGATGCTGTGCTGCGGCAATGTGCTCGTTTCAGCTGTGTGTTGTTCGGAGCTCCTAGGGTACCAATTTCCTTCTGGTTTTTCTGTGACCTGCAGAGGCGTCGTTGTCGGGCGTGGAGCCGCTGATGCAAAAGATACAGAGCGAGATTCGCAGAGTGGACGCCAGCATCCTTGCTGCTGTCCGACAGCAGGTTTGGCCTTGTTGTCCCACGTTCTGTGTCATTCAGTGATGCTATTTGTAATGTGTATACTCTGTTTTGGGACAGTTAAACTGAACTGACCAAACTGACGTCTCATAATTTGATCAGTGCTATGTCAATGCAATTGCACCTAATGAAAATATGAAATTATGCTTTTGATCATGGTTATGCTACACTGGATAATGGAACGTTTCTTTTACTTAACAGAGCAACTCGGGAACCAAGGCCAAGGAAGAACTTGCTGCTGCAACAAATGCTGTTCAGGTTTTTTCCCCACTTGTTATGCACTATTAAGATTTCCCACTATGAAGCTACTGGATCAGTTGATTAAGCATCGTGCCTGTTGTCTGGTCAGATAACTGGATTAGTAAAACAATCTGGTTTCTGAATTTGTTGCAGCATTTAATAGCGCATTACAAGTGAAATAAAAACAAAGTTCTAATCACATTTCATACTAACAGGAATTAATGCATAAGATACATGAAATAAAAACAAAGGCTGAGCAAAGTGAAACTATGGTTCAAGAAATCTGTCGCGACATCAAAAAGTTGGATTGTGCTAAGAGGCACATAACAACTACAATAACCGCTCTTCACCGTCTTACTATGCTTGGTTAGTTTCTCTCCATCTGTATTCTGTCCCCCCCCCCCTCTCTGTGTGTTATGATATAGCAAAGGACATCAACCTCAGCTAAATCATGTTGCTCCATACTTATGTTCAGTTTCGGCTGTTGAGCAACTTCAGGTTATGGCATCAAAACGGCAGTATAAAGAAGCATCTGCACAGCTGGAGGTAAGAATAATTTAATTAGCTGATAAACCTGCATAGGCTCTAGAGTTGATTTCAATGGATGGAACATTTTAACACTTGTTGTGATCATTTTTGCATGATTTTGCACATGATTTCCAACCAAATTTATAACTTCGTTCCAGGCAGTGAACCAACTATGCAGTCATTTTGAAGCCTATAGAGATGTGCCCAAGATAATAGAATTGAGAGAGAAATTCAAGAACATCAAGAAAATCCTCAAATCTCATGTATTTTCAGATTTTTCAAGGTACATAACAATTAGTCCTTTTTGTCATTGTGAAAAAGATACCAGGCTAATACCAATTAGGGTACTGCCAATTTCTGTCTAATTCCTGAGCAGTAAACTAAGAAAAGGACAATTTGAGTCCATGTATCAGCTCGAAACAGGTGAACCAGGAACACTGCGTAATTGAAGTTCTAAATCAGTACTCCCTCCATCCCAAAAATAAGTGCACCTCTAGGATTTTGGTGAAGAAATCAACGTTAGTGATAAATTACATATATACCCCTATAAAAGGTGCTTTAAGATGTAATCATTGTGCTATGGGAATAGAGAAAGTAGAAAAAGATAATATCTTGGCGATGTAAAGAGGGTGCACTTATTATAGGACGGTGGAAGTAACATCTTTCTATTAGGTCACACACGTAGTAATGATTGTATAACCTTTTCAGTCTGTTTACAGGGCAGCAATCATCTGGTAACAGGTAGGGGATCAGTTTCTTCTAGATGAGTCCCATAGAAAGCCTGGTAGACCTGTTTTTAGAACAATGTAATATCTTGGCGATGTAAAGAGGGTTCTGGTCTTTTGCATCCTCTGAACAATGTATATATGTTCCCTAAATAGCTTGGTTTACAAAATACTCTTCCCTGCTTGTAACAAACAGTTTGGGAATTCAGCCTCACAGAGCATGTTACGTGCCTGGTCAATTGTAAGACAATCAAGCAATTCAGCTTTTTATTTTTTTTCTCGAACACACAAAAGATCAATTCAATGTTTTGTTCAGTTGGCTGTTGTTATGCTATGCCTATTACTTCGTGCGGTGAAATAGTCTCAGTAATTTATACTTTTTCAGCTTAGGAACTGGGAAGGAAACAGAAGATTCCATGCTATTGCAGCAGCTATCTGATGCTTGTTTGGTGGTTGATGCATTGGAACCATCTGTAAGGGAAGAACTAGTGAAGAACTTTTGCAGCAAGGAACTCACCTCATATAGGCAGATCTTTGAAGGAGCAGGTCTGGCCTTGTATATGCTACGCATCAGTCCGGTTGTAATTTTAGTACCAATTTACTTACTCCCCTAGTTCACTGTTATTATAAAAATCAGAACTTGCCAAGTTAGACAAGACCGAAAGAAGATATGCATGGATTAAACGTCGACTAAGGTCAAATGAAGACACCTGGAAAATATTTCCACCTTCCTGGCATGTCGACTATCTGCTGTGTATCCAGTTCTGTAAGATTACAAGGTCTGATTTTACCTTAAATAGTTTTGCAGTGTCTTGCTCCAAACTAAGATTGCATAGAACTTAAACAGCATTTCCAGTTGATTTTGCTTCTTGTTTGTTGCATTATATCAGTACTTGTTTTTGAATGATTTCGTACTCTTTAACCTATCTCTTTACTCCCTCAGCTGTAAATTTATGTTATAACATTATGGTCAATTCTTATCTTCCACCTTACCAATCAGTTTGCCGGTGAAAATTCTTCTTTTCAGGGCCCAGCTTGTTGATATCCTTAATAATCTCAAAGAAAAACCAGATGTTGCAACTTTGTTATTGGTAATTCTCCTTGTGATTTATCTTACAATGCTGTGCCATTGATTTATATTTTGTAGCTTATTCGATATATCGTACAGCCTACTTTCTGTTATGTCTTCTAGGTCTTCAGGTATTCTTTTAGTATTCTCATTTTGCTTCAAGGCCCATTTCTATCAGATCTTCCATTCTCTGAAAGTAGCAAATGTTCAAGAGAACAAACAGAATTTACGTACTTCATGATGTTGTTGCATTACAATTGTTGAAGTGATAGAGATATCTCTGAAATGTTTGGTTAAGTGGTCTGAGTAGCACTCCTCAGGTTCTGGGTTCGACTCCCCGTGGGAGCGAATTTTAGGCTGTGTGTTAAAAAAATCCTCTCCCTCGTCTATCCCACGCCAAAGCACAGTTCTAATGCCCGGACCCCATCACGGTCGTTCTCACATGGGCTACGGTGCCGATGTGTATGGGTGGGGCAGGGGTTCGAAGGTTTTCGCGACCTGTGTGAGAATGTTTTCTTAATACAATGCCTAGGGTTGCCTCCCGCCCCGCACGCGGCAGGTTGAGCTTTTTTATCTCTGAAATGTTTGGTTGTTTGAGTTGAGCATGTGAACTCATCCATTTGGCGTGTGGAACATCTGTAATGACCATTTTGAGATTCTTGCAATGCAGGCGTTCCAGAGAACCATTGAATTTGAGGAAGAATTGGCAGAGAAATTCAGTGGTGGAACTACAAATGCTAGAAATAAAGAGACAACAAGTGATGATGAAGATGAGGGTGGGGGACACAATAAAATTGTTTCGGACATACGAAAGAAATATGAGAAGAAATTGGCTGCACCCAGTGATGAGGTTGGACAAGTATCTGTTGTTTAGTTTTTACCGTTTTTTCATTTTATTATATATTTTACAGTTCTAGCATCTCCTTACTGGCAGGATAAAGATAAGCAGAAAGATTTGTCAGTTCCTGGTGCTGGGGTTAGTGTTCTATGATTCTATCAGCTATGTGCAGTGCATACTTACTAGTTTTCCAGAAGTTTCTATGATGACCTGTTCTGTATATTCATATTTATACTCTGGCCCATTGTCCTTGCAGTTCAACTTTCATGGGATCATATCTTCTTGTTTTGAACCATATATGACTGTATACATTGAACTTGAGGAGAAATCTTTAGTGGATCAATTAGAAAAACTTGTCCAGGTACACACGACATAAATAAAATTGCAACCATGGTACGTGAGGTCTCTGTATCTTGAGCTCATCCTTCTATTCTACCAGGAAGAAAGATGGGAAATCGAGGAAGGAAGTCAGACGAACATTCTATCAAGCAGCATGCAGGTAGATAATACAATGTTTCCCAAAATTTTATAAGTGGCTAGCTCTGCCCCCCCCCCTCTTCCCTACCCTAGTTAGGCTGTAGATCCGTAGATCTCCAAAGTTTGTGCCGCTCGGTTTTGTATGGTACTCATCATTTTGTGCTCAGCAATTTACCAAAAGACTGTCTTAATCTGGTTTACAATTTCACATATGCAGGTTTTCTTGGTGATTAGAAAAAGCTTAAAGAGGTGCAGCGCATTAACAAAGAACCAAACATTGTTCAACTTATTTCAGGTAGGCACTTTTCCCTTCTATGTACATTTCCTCATTTGCTGTGTATGGGCTACAACCTACAATGTCTGCTTGGAAACAAATATGAAGATCTTATCAGATACCAAATGGAAGGGATATAAATCAAATGAGGATACACTCACAAATATCTCAGATCATGAAAATTCACTTAAATTGTATAATAACATGAAGAAGCACAAATGGCCCCTTGATGTGTGTTGTTCATGCAATTCTCTTTTATTATCTACTTACTGCTCATAAGCTTCTTGAGTAGTTTGTTTGCATCACTTTAACGAGCCAATAAAGTATAGCCTCTGAATGGGGCTCATAATTGTTCGGACCTTTATTTTTGCAAGGTATTTCAAAGAATACTCAAGGCCTATGCGGCTAAGTTATATGCCAGATTACCAAAAGGTGGAACTGGTATTGTTGCAGCTGCCACTGGCACTGATGGACAGATCAGGGTACGATGGTCACAGTTGAACCACCCTTGTTTTCCTCATTTATTTGACAGCAATTTATGTTCCTTTTACATTGCTGCAGACCTCAGACAGGGACGAGAGAATGATATGCTACATTGTCAACACTGCTGAATATTGTCATCAGACAGTAAGTCAACTTTCTCTTAAAGTATTATGGTAGACTGGTGTAGTATGAAATATAGTGAGATTACAATATGGACATATTGTTGATTAGTTATCACATGCTCGACAGAAGCAAATTAACAGAAAGTGATGTAATCAAATTATGAGGCATATCTGTTTTTCACTGAATACTTGCAGACCTGTGCCACTTCATTTGTATGACAGTTCACTTGCAAGTGCTACTATATTTTTTTTTCGAAAACGCAGGAGAGCTGCGTATCATTATATTAAGAAGAAAAGGTGATGTAAAAAGGGGAAACCTCTTACAATTCCGCACAAACCCACACACACTAGATGATAGTTAGAAATACAACAATAGTATGAACAACTAGACCCATGACCATGGAAACCCAAAAACAAAAGGTCACCGATTAGTGCGCTGGAGCGAAAAGGATGCTAGCTAATCCACTGGCTCCAACCCTACACCAGAGGTGAGACTCCTCCTCGACCCACTTGATGACCATGCTAGAACAAGGCTGCACACCATTGAATACACAACGGTTGCGGTGATTCCAGATGGCCCAAGCTCCAAGTATGATCAAAGAATTGAGGCCCTTATACAACCCCTTATATGCTGGATCACCTGGGACCACGACAACTCCTTCCCATCAATCTTCAAAGGAAGAGGTCTCATGGCTAGGAGCAAGGTGCTGCAATCGGACATATTTCAGAATCTGAAACCAAACTTCTCGCGAGAAAACGCAGGATACTAACAAATGGTTTAGGGTCTCCTCCTGGTCACACAACAGACAAAGAGGAGGGTGAGGCAGCCCCTTCTTTGCCAGACGGTCAGCTGTCCAGCAGCGACCGTGAGCCACAAGTCTCTTTGAGATATGCCACTGCAAACAGCCAAACACTGATTAGTTCACAAGATGCCACTTTGGGCTTCAAAATAATAGAAATTAAATTCATCTCATTGCATATCTTCATCTTTTCAGAACTCTTGCATCCTGGCTAAGTGTATCCTGGCCTGCCACTGAACATAAGACCTATAATCGAGTACCCAGATTTATATTTTTTTTCTCGAACGCGCAGGAGGACTGTACATCTTTATATATTAGAGAGAAGAAAAACACCCACAAAGGGCAAAAGTACAGAACACAAACACACACCCAAACACACACACACACACTCTTCTAAAGCACACACCAGGATAGGGATACCCGGATTTATATTACTAGTCCACATTTTTCAATGGACACCAATCATTTAGTTCCTCAAGGTAAGACCTTCCCCTGAAGCTGGGTTGGCAATGGTGGCACTGGAGATGGGCAGCTCAATAGTTTGTGGAATTTAGTGCTTAAGCTTATTGGTTGTTGCATCAGGCTATGTTTTCTTGTTGTGTGACGTGCATGCGTTAACTGAGTTCGTCTCAAACTGACTACTCATTAGCTTTCTCTATAAATTTTACAGTCAGGTGAGCTAGCTGAGAATGTTGCTAAGATGATTAACCCTCAGTTTGCTGACAAGGTGGACATGTCTGAAGTTCAGGTGGCCGGTCTTGTTTTTGTCCCTAACTTATGTGAATATTTTATTGATATTACTGTTGGAGATAAGGCCTCAATACCTCAATACTTGCAGGATGAATTCTCAGCCGTGATCACAAAAGCACTAATGACTCTTGTTCACGGACTTGAAACCAAATTTGATGCTGAAATGGTTGCAATGACTCGCGTTCCATGGGCTACCCTTGAAAGCGTTGGTGATCAATCAGAGTAAGATTTTACTGGTAGCCTATGTTATTCTGTTGCATCCTTTGCTGATATTCATTCTGTGTGCTTTGGGCTCAAAAGGAACTGGTCATACATGTCAGTCCAAATCCTTGATGAGAAATGTTATAATATGTTAGTTTGTCACATGTCATATTGTAGCAATGATGTCATGCATTTTTTTTCTCGAACACGTGGGAGAACCACGTATCAATATATTAAAAAGACAGGAAAAAAAAGGACTCAGTACAAAGGTGCCAAGAAAGCACCCAAGGAAAAAAAAGGAAAAACAAAAAACAAGCTACAGCCAAACCTGCCTAAGAGCAGCGGCCCCACCAAGTCTCCATAACAAGGCCTCATCATGGATGGATAGCAAAATTGCGTGGATGTTTGGGGAAGCATTGTCAAACACACACGCATTTCTATACTTCCAAATCAGCCAAGCTACTAAAATTACGATAGAGTTGAAACATTTTTTCTTATGCTTAGACACATTTCTTTCTGCCTCTCGCGGTCTCGCCACCATTCCTGGAACACTGTAGCATCAGACGTGGGAGCAAGATGTTGCAGTCCTAGCCTGCTTAGCGTTCTAAACCATAATTCCCTCGTAAAGACACAAGCCACCAGCATGTGTTGCACTGTCTCATCCTGCTGGTCACACAGGGGACATCTATCTAGGTGATCCATGCCATGACGCGCTAGTCGATCAGCCGTCCAACATCGGTTGAGAGATGCAAGCCAAATGAAATACTTGCAACGCGGGGGGGCCCAAGTCTTCCAGATTCTTTTAGCAGGCTCAAAGGTTGTTGTACCACCATGGAAGCGCATATAAGCAGAACTGGCCGAATACAGCCTCGAGGAAGATGGCAGCCACCGATGTTGGTCCTCAACATTAGGATGCAGCTGCTCCTCTTGGAGTAAATCCCAGACCAACAAAAACTCAAACAGCACCTGCGCCGGAAGGCTTCCAGAGAGATCATTCACCCATCCATTGGCTCTTAAGGCTGCTTGGACTGATCTGCGCCTCCTTATTTTCGTGGACACCCGATTTGTTAGAGCAGGAGCAATCTGGAGCAAAGATTGGCCATGTAGCCATTTATCTGTCCAGAAGAGAGTGTTTGCCCCATTACCAACCATAGAACACACAGAGGTTGCGAAGAGAGTTGAAGCAACTCTGTGTACCTTTATTTCAAAATCCGCCCAAGGCCTATCTGGTTCAGTTTTCTGGAGCCAAAGCCATGTGGTGTAGTTAATGCCTGAAGGGCGGACATGGTGCAGTGGTGAGAGCTGTTTCATTAAGTCACCAGGTCGCGAGTTTGGAGCAGCCTCTCCACATTTGCGGGGGAAGGCTTGACTCGGTTTATCCCTTCCCCAGACCTTACTTGTGTGGGAGCCCCCGACATTGGGTCTACCTTGATGTAGATAATATCTTTCACTTTCTACTGGAATCTGGAAAGGAGATCAGATTTGATTTGCTTTGGCCTGCTAATTGGGAACTATCTTATCAGAGCCTGCATATTATACACTAATGCAAATGGTGGATTGCTGAACTAACCGGGTTCATGTGGAGTTTGGTTGTGTTAGAGTGGACACACTAACCAGTTTAACCCAAAAGCTAAGCTTTTGGGAGAAGGTAGGCAATATACAATTCAACAACCCACTCACGTCTAGCCAGAGAGAAAGACACAAACTGGAAATAAAGGAGTAGAGGCACATTAGCGTCTGCCAGGATTCGAACTTGAGGCACTGATACCATGTTAGAGTGGATGCACTAACCAATTCAACCCAAAAGCTTAAGCTTTTTGGGAGAAGGTAGGCAATTCACTTATACACTTCAACAGGTTGGAGGTGCAGAATTATAGAACATTGAAATGTCATTTATCAGCATTTTGTTATAATATGGTAGCCTGCTAACATCCAATTTGCTTTATAAGCATTCTTTGACATTTTTAATTATAGAAATATCTAAATAGGATTCACTCTTGCGTGCCAGATATGTGAATGGTATCAGCTCTATTCTGTCAAGCAGTATTCCTGTGCTTGGTACCCTGCTTTCACCTACCTACTTCCAGTATTTCCTGGACAAAGTAAGTTCAGTATTCACCATCTTTGTAATTGCTAAAACCTCACATATCGTTCATCTTTTGTTATCACATATTGTCTGTCAGCATGGTCAGTTAACTTGTTTGTTCTGATCCAGCTTGCAGCATCTCTTGGGCCTCGGTTTTATCTCAACATATACAAGTGCAAACATATATCAGAAACTGGTGCACAGCAGGTACATGTTAAATGCCAGGCTAATTTTATTTTATTTACTACTCATTCGGACATATCTCATTGCTTTGCATTTTGCCCCCAAGATGCTTTTGGACACCCAAGCAGTAAAGACTATTCTCCTAGATATCCCAGCTCTTGGAAAACAGGTAACCTTAATCTGAACAATTGTCTATATCAGATATTATCTCAATTGTATGCATGTCTTATATTGTCTAGCAGTCTAAGTGGACTAATTCTTCTGTTTGATGTCTTATTGAGTCTGGAATGAAATCTGGCTGGAAACTGTGCATGTTCAGCTAAAATGGTCTGATTCTTATGTACATAGGCTGCAAATGCAGCAGATCTGTGGTTGATGCTGGATTACAGCATATATATATATATATATATAATCATGGTATGTATCTTATATGCGGCTTCCTTGCATTGTGTGTTGCAGAGTACAGGTGCAGCTAGCTACTCGAAATTTGTCAGCCGAGAAATGGGTAAAGCCGAAGCTCTACTTAAGGTAAATTGGGGAGGACACTATAATGATTGCTGAAAAGGCACTTTGCTGAATGATTACCACCAGGTAGTATCAAGCTGATGGCATAACTCCATGCAGGTCATTTTGTCGCCAGTTGATTCTGTCGCTAACACATACCGTGCCCTCCTTCCCGAAGGCACGCCTCTTGAGTTTCAGCGGATACTTGACCTCAAGGTTTGTACATCAAAATCCGGCCCCTTTTGTATGCCAACTTCAACCTCCCAGGCTAATCTGACACCCAACTGTTTGCTTCTGCTGTTACTATCACAGGGCTTGAAGAAAGCAGATCAACAAGCTATCCTGGAGGACTTCAACAAACACGCCCCTGCACCAGCCCCCGCCATCAAACACCCTGCCGTTGCTCCGACGGTGGCGACACCAGTTGCCACAGCATCTGTCCAGATTGTGCCCTCGGTGGCAACTCCAGCTGTTTCGATTTCACCAAGCATGGCCTCCTTGAAGGGAGCACTGGCGAACCAGGAGGACGTCCTCGCCCGAGCTGCCGCCCTTGGGCGCGGAGCAGCCACCACGGGCTTCAAGAGGTTCCTTGCATTGACAGAGGCCGCCAAAGATCGCAAGGATGGGCCGTTCCGCAAGCTCTTCAACGCCTAAAATGTCGCTCACCGTTGTGTTCATAGTTCGTGCCCCTCGTGCAGTGAACATAGATATAGGAAATTCTTTCCACATCGTGTACACACCATTACCGTTAACCGACAGTCTATAACGACCATTTTGACAGATTATCCTATCCCATCCTGCGGAGAACGATTAGCTCAGTTGTAGCATAGAGATTTTGAGACAGTTTGAGCTATTAGATAAGTTTTTTCCCTCGTTTTGTGCATGCAAACCCAAGATTCTATACTCATGTGATTGAATAATCGTTTCTCTCCTTTTTTTCTCTTTTTGACGATCTGAAGGACGTCGTCATTGGCCGTCCGTCCATTCAGTACGTCCTTCCTTCGGATGACACGACACGAGCCTAGCAATTTCTGCAGGGTAGAAAACCAAACTGGACCGTCTAAGCCCGCTGGCAAAGCCGGACCGTCTAAGCCTGCTGGCTTTTTTCCCTGTTCAAGTCTGGCCGGCTGTGTGCTTAAATTGCTGGGTCGGTCCGGTAAACACAGAAAAAAGCGGGCTAAAAACGGGATCAACGGATCGGTAAGCATGATTTAGTGTAAAGAGGTGGTCTTGACGGGTTTAGAGATAAACAGGCCGTGTCGGACTAGTCCACCGTGCTTAGTTTCTTGTCTGAACCTGATCCGTTTATTCGTACCGGGCCGATCTACACTCGTATAAAAGCGGGCCGGAACGGACTCATACTAGACTAAAAATACATGCTTCGGACCAGACTTTCGTGCTTCGTGCTTCGTGCTTTCCATGCATCTATAGAGATAGTTGAAAGGTGGACAGTGCAATATCAGTTACCGTGCTGCGAGCCTGCGACTGACATGCTTTGGCAACGGCATCCAAGAACGGCATATGCACCTAAAGGAATATTCGCTACACAATCAATCATTGAACATTCAAGCTGGATTCAACCAAACATAGCATTATTTTAGAGTGGTTTCCGTCAGTCATTTGAAGGAATAGGATCTTGCAGCTCCAAGCATGCAACAGTGCTCAATCCATAGCTGCCGCTTTTGAGCGTGTGAAAATGCTTCTTTTTCCTCAGCAGGACTGCCAATCTGCCATGGAGATGGGGTTGTTCGTGTCTTGCGGCGTTCTGAAAATTCAGAATCACATATCGATCCCTTCTTCGGTTCGTCCTTGACGGCCACGACTAATCATCTCACGTCGCGTCGATCCTCATCAGCGGCCATGGGAAACTATCGGTGAGCACATCCTCGTCCTCACGTCTCGGTTCTCACCGTCGAGAGCCGCGGGGTCGGTACCAACGATTTCAATTACTCGGGTGTGGTTGTTCGTGTCTTGCGTGTGAGCGACCACTGACCGGTAACCCTAGTTAAGGTTATATGGACAAATACCTGTTTTGCCTTTGAGGAATCTCACATCTTTATATAAGAAATATGTACACCCCTCATAATACAGAGAAGAGAAAGAGGCCAAAGGCCCAACCCTACATCGTGTCTCGTGTGTTTCTTTTGTCGTGCTTCTAGGAAGGAATACGGGTCTTTTACGACTTCTCGCGCCTAATCTGCTGACGGGAGGGAAGAGTGCGAATCTGGTGATCCGTGGTAACGTAGTTCTCAACACGTTATCAGCACGCTACTTCGACGTTGCTGTGGATCAGATCTGTATCAATTCTTCGTCAAGCCGGCAGGTCCCTGCCTAGTCGAACTGTCCTACGCGACAGATTTCGATTCCTCCACGTAATCGAGTGGTATATCTTCTAAGTAGAATAGATTCACTGTTCTTGATCTGTTCATCGGAAAAATGGTGGAGTATGTCGCCGTCGTCGAGGGCCTGCTGCCCTAGTCACGAGTGCTCGCGTCGGTCACGCCTCAGCCCAAGCTCGCCCCGGCACGAAGCAAGTTGTGTCCGCGCCATGTGCGCGGTGCAGCACACCGCCAGCGGCTCTGCTGGCCATGCCGCGCGTACCGCCCTGCCGGCGAGCCCACGAGTCTACTGCTGGACGAAGCAGAGTAGCGATCGAAAGTCGATCAGTCTCGATTCACGTGCCCAGACGATGAACATGCTCGTGCTCCCGTCCACCGCGCTCCTATCCTTGCCGGGCGCCTGTAGCGAAGTCATGACGCTAGAGATTAGTGTCGGGGACGGAAACGACTGAGTCGAGTTAGTCCCCGTGGACGCCAACGACATGATGCCCTAGAACCAGTTCGACCATGCCGGCGGTGACCCGTTGCGTTGGGTCGCATACTCGCATGCCACGGGGCTACACCGCGCTGACCAGTTCTAGCGGCGAGAAGGAAAGGATCAGGCTTGCGCGACGCGGTACAACCAGATCCCACTTCGCATGACATGCATCACGAAAAGGCCTCGCCCCGCATTGTCGCAAGCATCGTTATGTTCTACGGCATAGAAAAGGCTTGCATGCTATTCTCCTGGAGAAGTTATTTGTGTTGACCCATTCAGCCATACAAAATGAAAGTAGCCCATGCGGCCATGCGGGCGTATCCATGCATGTGCACGAGCGAGTCATCTAGCTGGGAGAGAAAAAAAATGCGGGCCCCATTTCTTTGACTAGGGCGGGGCGTGACGTGCGGCTGAGAAAAACCAAAAAAAGATATGAAACATATGCTATTAATTCTACTAGAATAAGACAGCGCCCTATCAGGCGCTATACTATTCACATAAGTATTTGAAATTGTAATGAGAAAAAACACTCAAATAGCACCATAATATTTTTTTCACAAAAAGGAAGCATAAAACAAAACATCAAAGTGGCTGCAAAAGTCTATATATATAAAAAATCTCCTACATCACATTTGCTTATGGTTTACATGTTCGGTCAATTGCACGACCATTCGCTAGAAGCAAGTTATAATAAGATCAGAGTTAAATAACTACGGTCCCTGACATGTTGCATCATTATCAAGCAAAGTAAATTGATAATGACAAGTGCATTTACCCCAAAACAAAATCTAGCCTGGCTCTAACCTGCACCACTTTCAATAGCCTGATGAAACTCACTTATTGAAGCCATTACATGATGGCACCTCTGAGGGGACCGTGATGAAGGTAAGGCCCAACATATTCTACTTTTGGCTTGTCCCTGAATCTGATGACCCCTAGCAGTCCCATTGCAGAATCCTAAATCAATATCAGACTGAAACATGTCCACAAAAATCGCTGCAGCTCCTTAAAGCATTTCTGCCTCTGCAAAACCAACAATCAAATGTTATTTTGTTGTAGTTGTCAAGTTTTTATATATCAGGTCCATGAAAATGGTGTCGTTTTGTAGCTTTTTTTCTGGACAAAAAATTATCTAAAAGTTCCGCTTTTAATATCCACTTAGAAGCATTGAGGATACAGAGCTTTTCTGATGAGCATGTGAGCTGGAACAAGACAGTGAGATCCAAAGCCTGTTTTTGTCATGAATAAATCCCTTTTCTTCTGAATTAAGTGTACGTACCTTGAAATCTGAAAAAAAAGTCAAGGCCAAGGATAACTCTGTCTTATGAGATAACCGGAGGAAGACCAGTGAAAAGCCTGGACAAAGTTGTCCTTCTAGATAATTTTTAACGCAATATCTTGGCACTCAGTGTGTTTAACCCTGATATGTAAAAAAGGTGGGCTTGCTCAATTTTTTCTTGTTCTAGAAACGTGATCAATCAGTCGCTTGTATAATGTCCCATTCAAAAGCTGAACTCTTGCCAGGACTTGATGCTATATGCAATGAACTATTGCGAGAGGACGAGTATGTTTTGTGTTTCTTTGAGCGATATGTTTTCTGTTAAACCGTTGCAAAGTTGGATAGCAAGTTCTTTACTGCCATGGGTTTTTTCATCGAAGAAGGTCCATACCATCGTGATCTACTAAACATTTGAAGAACCCAAACTAACAAAAACCACGAATGGCAAACATGTGACCAGTATATCCATTGCATCCCCAAAAAATAATACGTAGAAGTACAGAATACCGAGCGTTGAAGGGCAAATGCCAACTGCAATCGACGCCAAAAAACTACTGAAGTGCCAGCAACATTCGTCAAGTCTGTACCTAACTGAGTAAATATTTTTAAAGCAGCAGCCTAACATAGATTCAGATGAAGATTTTGTAGGACAAACGACTAATAAAACTAATAGCTAATAATTACTTGCCAGATTGATTCACTATAGAACGAAATCGCATTTTCACAAATTATAGCCTCCCTAAGCTCTTGCCATGGACGAACTATACGGAGCCAAAAAATGCTCTGAACAATTGGTAAAAGGATCCATATAGTTCCTGCTGAACTATCCTGCTCCTATCAATGCAACACACGTAAAAAATCCTAAAAGCAACACTGATTTGGCAAGCAAACTTGACCGAAGAAATGGACAAAATTTCTGTGCAAACAAACATGCACCCACGGAGGCCTTCCCGAGATTCAGGTCACGAACGACACCAGTACCACATCAGGCAACCTCATGGCGTCGGTAGTTGGCGACACCAAAAAAAGGAAAGAGAGCATGAATGAACTTGCAAGACTTTGTGGAATCTGGTAGATCCAGCAAATTATGAAGAAACGCTTCCATATGCTAAAATAGCAAAGAAGGGAAAAACGGTGACACGGGAGAGGGACATCATCAAATGAGAGAGGGAGAGGGGAGGGGCGCAGCTCATCCGCATCTGGTTCCGAAGCGGCGAAGCAGGGCAGAGCTGGAGCCGTCCACAACGAGCTCGACGATGAGGGCGGACACCATGAGGATTGCAAGTGATGCGGCGAGGTGTGTTGGGGCCACGAAGAGGAAGACCATGAGGCGCTCGCCAGTGAGCAGCGTCGTGGCCGGCGACAGGGACACAGAGTCGATGGCGCGCGCGAACCTGGCCCAACACTAGCGACGGTGGCGAGGTCGGAGGAGGACGCAGCAGCGTGGAGGGAGGGACGTCGTGGGAATTTGGATGGTGGTGGACTGGTGGCCGTGGGTCAGAGTCGGACAAGGAAGGGGGGACCGTGGATGTGACACAAGCTTCGTTGAATGGAAGACTGTTTGTGCTGTTAGTAGAGAGTTTAGATTTCTTCAACAGCACCTCCGGATCTACATATCTCATAACCAATTTATGTGCACAACGCATGATCGAAGGGACACCCCAATTGCTTGAACATCTCTTAGGATGGCTCCAGCTCCTATAGAATAACAGACATCCCTGATTTTAAGCCAGCAGATGTCATCCTGAACTGAGAACTAATAAAAGACAAAGGGAGTTTAACGCCAAGCTCTAGATCGAGAAGTAGCGAAGGGGGATTGATGATCACCTGCAGGTCTTTGCGATGGGGGGATCACGCTCGCCGAGCGTAGCCATCATGATCTCGAGGCCCTTGTCGTAGTAGGCGATGGACCTGCAAGTCTCGGCACCTAAGCATGTACTGCGTATCACTGAACTACATCTAGACTGAGAAAGCGGCGAGGGACCACTCCTCGTCCCTCTGGTGAGGCTCAACAAGCTGCAGCTGGTGGTGGTCGTCGCCGCTGGGTGCACAGGCGTTGGTCTCGGCCTCGCCGCTGATAGGAGACTCTGGCGGCGGCACGACGTACGCAACAGCGCAATCGAGGACGAGGATGGAAGGGGAGATGCACGGACGGCGGGAGCATCTAGACGGAGAAGGTGGCTCCTCGGCCCTCTAGTTAGGCTCGGCAGGTTGGAACTGTTGGTGGTCGTCGCTGCCGGCTGCATAGGCCTCGTCCTCGTCGCCGACAGGTGTTTTTAGCGGCGGCGTGATGCCTGCAACAGCACGCTCGAGGACGGCCATGAAAGGGGAGATACACGGGCGACGGGACCATCTAGCCGGAGGAGGAGGCGAGGGACCACTCGTCGGCCCTCTGGTGGTCGTCGCCGCCGGTTGCACAGGCCTTGGATTCAGCCTCGCCGTCAGCAGGCGCCTCTGGCGACGGTGTGACACCTACAGCGGCTCGCTCGAGGACAAGAATGGAAGGGGAGGTAAGGGACGACAGGAGCAAGGAGGGAGAGAGCATCTGATGTGTTTCTGTTGTGTCCATGAAGGTTGTGGTCGCGAAAAGGAAGAGGGATGAGGTGACCGCGATGGACCAGAGGCGGGGTCCGCGTCATGGATCTGCCATCACTCGAGCATGGCTGCACCCATGCCTGTCACGACTTCACTGCAGCAGTACCTGCCTGTCGCAGCAATGTGAGCGGACGCAGAGAAAAGAATCACCACACGTCAAAACGCGCAGGCGCCGTAGACCGGTCCGGGACCGCATGGGTGGTGTCGTGGTGGCCTAGTGGGTCGGAGAGGGTGGGGCAGACCATGGACGTAGAGTCCGACTATCGGCCCACGCGTCATGCCGTGGAGGGCTGTGAGCGCGTGAAACGCGGACAGAGCTCGAAAGGGCTTCAAGTTTTAAGGAAGTAGATTTATTCTACGTTGCAAATAAAAATAGAATAAAAACTTGTTTTATATTGTAGTTTCTTCCTTAATCAATTATTTCTCGCAGTAAATAATTAGTAGAAAAATGCATGTGAAGACTATGTTGAGTATTTTTATACGCTCTAAATATTTATGATGTGTTGAGCTTTTGGACTCACGTTGAGCGATTAAATTGTATAGTGGGTACTAAGACACGTCGACCAGACTACGTTATTAATCGACCGAGTTATGGCATTGGCTGAGCACTCGCTGCGCCCTGGCAACACGACGCAGTATTTGTGTCGTACGAACTTGGCTGCGTCATGTGATTGCTATGTAGCACTATCGTTTAATCGGACAGCTCTCGTTGAGTCGAACCACCATCGCTGAAGTCGCGTATTTTTCGCATACCCTGTAGGCACTGTCTGTCTATCGTGATCATTGAACCACAATTGCGTCTGTTGCGCATGTTGCGTAGACTTATCATGTACCCCGATTACCGAGCCATAATTGTGCCTGTTACGCTTATTACGAAGGCTTGCTGTGTTGTCCTAGCCCTGATGGCCGCACACGCGTTGACACCAGACGCTAGAGTTTGTACTCGCGTGGATTGTGGTCGGTTGTTCAAGCCCCTAAAATCACATTATGCGCAACCTTCATAAACAATTTTGTTTGGCTCTATATTTTATTTGACTGTGTTGTTTGGTATTATATATTTATGTATTGCCAAGTGGCCATAACAAATATATCAAGCTCTATAGTGCTTTGAAATATGGGAAATTAAATCGAAATACAATAAAACACAGATAAGTTAATTTTTTGCTCTCTCTCTCCTTATGCATAAAAGTTTTACCCGAAGTAAACCGAAGATATATAATGCATGAAAGCCTTTTTGGCATAGAAGATGTCACACATTGGGATTCTATTAGCAAGCAAAAGACCTTACCAAATGAATAAAGGCTATAAATCTTAGTTATATATTGCTCAACCAGATGTTGGCACATTGCTATTTGTTGCTGAACGACATGAAGCGAACTTTAAGATAAATGACTAGTACCTTAGCAACACGAAGTTGCGAGTACATCGAAAGTTAATTCTGAGAAAAAATTTCACAATGTTGGTGTGAAAAAACATTGTGTGTTTCCGTCGAACCACTTTACTCGTCCTATCTAGGACCTCTATGCTTGTGTTGCATACATCTCTCAGAATTATAAATACTTATAGTCGCTGAATTGACTTGGGATAGTCCTTTGACTGGTATGGTATACAGTAAGCCAAATGAAAGGTCGGTACTGAATGGAAATAAAATTAGGGATTATGTAGCAAAACTACATTTGATTCCACCCTTTGACATGCTTACCATAATCTATCTATGATCTACCAGAAGTAAGAAGAGTAGAAAATAGCCTTAAAATCCCATGTCACCACAGAGCTTAGAGCCAAATTGGACATTAATATGTGGTTAGTCCTTGGCGCCGAAAGAGCCATAAATCTTGACCACCATAGTGGTAGTGATGGTTTGTGATAGAACTATGAAGACCTTGTGGAGATCGGATGACTCATTCTTATGAGAGCAACACTATCTGTTATTGAAGACAGATCCTATGAGGATACCAGTCTTGTTTCGTTCTTGCCAAGCAGTTATCATCATTTGTTTCATGAAAAGCTAGTTATATGGTGATTTTCCCAGATAAAAATGAATTCTTGGCCTTGTCTGTTCTATTCCAAAGCTTCTCTTTTTGTCGAACAACGAAGATATCGAAATAATGCTTTATAGAACAAATTAGTATATAATATGAGGAGAAATGTTTGCCCTGCTGGCAACATCACAAGTTATTAACTATTGTTATAAATTCTCTCTCAAAATTATAATACCTAAAAATGTTGCACAAATTGATACCTAATTTCAGAACATTATGAGTAATTGGGTAAACCATAGGCAGTGATAAAAACGAGCTGGACTATACATCTATGCATATAAAAATATTTGTTTGGCAGCATTGGCCTGATGCCGTGTACTTTACTACCATTATCTACACACATATTTTCCTATGTGCTTAAAAGCACAATGCAACCAGTGAATGTCTTTGTGAGCGTTAGACCCTGATGGTCATTTTAATTGTTGATCTGAAGTCAACTAATGCTCCAAACGACGAATGGTATTCATGAGCCCCTAAAGGACCCTTATGGATAAAATAGTGTTGTGCATACTAGTCTAAATCTTAATGATTGACTGTGCATTTGGTAATAATAACAATAAGTTGGCAGAATTGTAACCACGAAGCAACTTGTTGTTGCGTGTCTCGCTGGATGTTGAGACTAACCCTTCATGTTGAAGGAAAAATATGCAGTATTCATGCCACTACATTAATATAAGTCCAAAGCTCACTGCATAAACCCCTATCCGTAATGTGCGTAAGATTTCCCAAATAAATCACCACAATAGCATACATTGGCCACAACTGGATGATTGTGGTTGGGGATTTTATCTGTATGCTTTTAGAACATCTCAGTATTAGGGGAGGAATGCCCATATAATGTAATGCCTCAATATTCTATTAAATGCACAAAAGCCAAACTGAACATGTCGTTCGGTGTGTACTCCTGTGTATATGGAGTTCTCCAGAAATCGTTGAGGAGTAACCATTTTGGTTTGAATGCTTCTACCTGATGTAGATGTGGATATACCCGGGATTAATATCATATCCACATTTGACTTATTGGTATTTGATCTATTCTCGGGGACGCCTGCGAATATGATCCATCAGCCTTAGTCAAAGTATATGTTCTGATTGTAGATTCACGTGGTCTGTGATAACTCTCCTCCGATTAATTCACCCTGATGGTGATTTGCCTCATGAAGAGGTTCATCTTGATGATGAAATTCCTAGCAATGCGTGCAATATCATTGTGCTGGGAATACAGAACAATGAATCTTTCGTTTTGGGAAATGATGGAGATCATTATTAAATGTGGGAGACAAATATGTTGACACCTATCTTGCCCCTCTAGATTGCAAATGGATCCAAAACAAAGTCCTAGGCATGAGTGATTTAAACTCTCTTATCGGGCCATTGATAAATGCAATCGAGGCTGAACCAATAATCGCAAAATGAAAGTCACGAGCTTGAAGTTCGGACATTTATGGGCACTATTGAAATAATGTGTGGTGAATGTGATGGTTTAAGTGATCTTGTGAGAGACCCATCCCACATATGTGTTGAATAAACATTGTTCTGCTATGTAATATATCTGGCAAATGGCATGAATTAAAATATGCAGTTAATAGGATTCTGAAGATCCATCATGAGATCCTATGAGGATTCATATCTTTGATTTATATATATGCAACATATAAATCTCATACCGGGTAATACATTCCTGATGAATGACCACTCTCTAGTGTAGAGAGAATATCTCCTAGTTGAGATTATAGTTCCCAACTGGAACCTTTCAAGAGGAAACAAAGTCTGTGTTCAACACCAAAGTTTGATAACCCCAATAAAGGGATAAAGACCCATACAGACCCAAAAAGGAATAAGATGAGGTACCAAAGGACTTGAAGTTCACCGAATAAGCACATGTGCATTGCATGATCTTTACTCATGGTATTTTCCACTAGATGTGGAATTACGGTATCCTCCAAAGCCACGATGGCAGAAACCTATAAGGTTTAGGTGTTACTGGCAAAATATCCACATTGTGCCAGAATGACAGACTATAACGATATATCTGATCGATGAAAAATCCCTGATGGATTACGATCTTTGATGGACTTTTGTTACACCATCATAGATGTTGCAAAGGATGAACGCCTGGAGCGATGTGTCATATTTAGAATATGTACTATTGCAACTATATTATCTCCTAAGTCCTATTGAAGGACATGTTATTTGCTTTGCACAACTATGTATAAATTGTGGTGTAAGATAGAAAATGATAGCACCCCAACCTCATCCATTCTCATTATTCCAGATGAATAATGAGACATATATCTTGAAGAATATGCTTGAGTTATGAGGGATAACGACTTTGACAGATGTCATCGTCAGGGGGAGCGAATGCTTATATTGATCACAATCGTGAGACAATAAATGTCATATTCTATGCCCTGAAGGCGTGCGCTTGATGATCAATATGTGAACCTTTATGGAACTTTCTATTAAATATATAGATCCAGTCGATCGAACACCATTAGTCAAAGTGGCTTATTTATATTGATACGTGCACTTACCTCGTATATCCTAGAAGTGAGTAGAGGTAAAGTTCCTGAAATAGTCCTTGCAAGGATATGCAATCCGTTTGCTAAATCTTTATGTGCATATACTTCCAGAAGAAGATGTTTTGCCTTATTGATACGGTTTTGCAAGGATCAAGCACATTTCTAAAGTTAGCCCTTGTAGAAGATTCGATAGAATCTAGATCCCAGAGGATCGAAATATGTCCCGACGACAACTGTTGTACTCTTTTTCCCTTGCTGAGTTTTCTTGAAGTTTCTCACATGAGGTTTTTAACGAGGCAACAAAGTGCAAATGCAATTTGTATCACCATGCACTCTTTCTCCACATTTTTCCCACTGGGTTTTTCGGAGTTTTAACGAGGCATGTGTTGGTCGCTGTAGTCGCCCAAGGGGGAGTGTTAAGTAACCCTAGTTAGGGTTATGTGGGCAAATACCTGCTTTGCCCTGAGGGGTCTCACATCTCTATATAAGGAACTTGTACACCCCTCATAATACAGAGAAGAGAAAGAGGCCAAAGGCCCAACCCTACATCGTGTCTCGTGTGTTTTCTCTGTCGTGCTTCTGGGAAGGAATACGAGTTTTCCACGACTTCTCGCGCCTAATCTGCAGACGGGAGGGAAGGGTGCGGATCTGGTGATCTGTGGTAACGTAGTTCTCAATAGTGCTGTGTTGTGTGGTGCGCCTGTTCCGCGGTGCCGTTCATTTTCGGCAACGGCAAGATTGCTGCCAACGCAGCCCTCGCGTGTGTATGTGCGACTGAGGGTTAGTCCAATGCTCGCTGCGGTTTCTATATACACATATCTTCCGTTCTTGAATATTTGTCGTCCGCTAGTTTATTTTTAAATTAAAATATGACAAATAAAAAATGGAGAAAGTACTATATTAATAAACTTTATTTTAATAAAACATAAAATATATGTGTTCTTTTGATTAGAGGATGTAAATGTGCAGTCAACAACCAAACTTTCACTTGTATATAATTTTACTATATTTTTTATATAAGCGGAAAGTAGAAGGATGGTGACTATGAAAGTATGAAAACTGGTGCTTTATTGAGGGCTTGTTCGGTTTGACGCTAATCCATGTGGATTGAGTGGAATTAGATGAGTTTAAATCTATAAAAAGTCAAAATTCACCTTAATACATTCTAATCCCCTACATGCCACATAGAATAAAAATAACTGAACAAGACCTTAGTAGGAATCGCTGATTTCTAAAATAGGGCAGGGCAGATATATCACATACGTAATAGAGAAGGGGCTCAGTGTTTGAATGACAAGTGCGTCCATCAGCCATGGTACCCAGGGGAAGAGAATACCAAGTCTATATTCTGCCTAGCCAATAGGAGAGAAGAGAGAAAATTTAGACATTAGAGAGTTTGTGAGGCTATCCGCAACCGTTACCCCTAAATTTTTCCCCATATATCACTTTCCCCCCTATTTCCCCCCCTATTTTTTCATCTCCCGCAGCGGTTCCCCTAAATACTCCCCCTATACCCCACTACAACTATAAAATATCATTTTCTATATCAACTATCAATTTTTTATCTACTAACAATTACTCGTGGACCCACAACACAGTGTTTAGGGGGATGAACAGTGACACGCTATATCTGGAGGGAGAGAGAAGGAGGCCGACGCGTAGGGGGCGCTGTAGGGGGCAGCGCTGCGGTCGTAGAGTGCCCCCTACAGGCGCCATGCAAGGGGAGGGGGATGCCCAGGGGGCAGCGTTGCAGGCAGCCTGACAGAAAGAGGACTACTCACACATCCTAAGATAGTTTGTGATAGAAAGAGGTGTACCCATTATTAAATATACATCTTATACCATTAGAGAGTTGTTATATAAGTAGGCTTAGTTAAGTATATATGACAAGATAACATCATAAAACCTATTACTGGCTATATTATTAACCTTGCTCTTAGGCTATCCGCAACTGTTACCCCTAAATTTCCTCCCTATATCACTTTTTCCCCCTATTTTCCCCCTATTTTTTCATCTCCCGCAGCGGTTCCCCCTAAATACTCCCCCTATACCCCACTACAACTATAAAATATCATTTTCTATATCAACTATCAATTTTTTATCTACTAACAATTACTCATGGACCCACAGCAGTGTTTGGGGGGGGGGATGAACAGTGACACGCTATATCTGTCGGCGTTTCGACCCTGGGGGGTCCCTGGACCGACGAGTGAATTGTCGCTACGTGTCCCTGCCCAGATGGGTTGGCGCGGGATAGAACACAAGATGTGGGAAAAGCCATGTATTATCCTGCACTAGGGGTGCCGCTCGCAGTAGGGGTTACAAGCGCGTCGCAAGAGAGAGAGAGAGAGGGACACAGAGCTCGTCCGCCGCTTCCCTCGCGTGAACCCCTCTCAGGGTGGCCCTGGACCTCCCTTTTATAGAGGCAAGGAGAGAGTCCAGACGTACAACGGGGGGCGTAGCTATGCGCTAACGTGTCCGGCAGTGGAGTGCCTAAGCCCTGAGTACATGCCAACGTGGCCGTTGGGGGAGAGCTTGGGCCCTGTACATGTGATGGAGTGGCCGCCAGAGGAGCGCCTGAGTCCTGTAGGAGCACAGCTAGCAGCGCGGCGAGGACCCTGCTGACGTCTCCTTGCTGTCGTAAGGGGCTGAGAGCCACCAGCGTCATGGCGCACGCGGGGCACCATCATTACCCGTCGCCAGGGTAAGCCAGATGGGACGCCAGTCTTGTTCCTTGTAGCCTGAGCAGGCTAGGAATAGGGAAATGATGCATCCCCTATTAGCGCGGTCAGTCTGAGCCCAGGGTCGGTCGAGGCGGAGACTTCTCTTGAGGCCGAGGCCGGGGTCGGGCGAGGCGGAGACCTCCTCCCGAGGCCAGAGCCTGAGGTCGGGCGAGGCGGAGACCTCCTCCTGAGGCCGGAGCGTGAGGTCGGGCGAGGCAGAGCTTCCTGTTGTGCCCGAGGCTTGAACTCGGGGGTTGATCGTGACTTGTTGTCAGTCGTTGCCGGGGTGGCTGACACGGCAGTCGGAGCGGAGCGAGCGGCGCTGTTTTCCTGTCATATCGGATAGTAAAGAAGAGGAGCGAAGTGATTGCGGTCACTTCGGTCTGGCCGACTGAGGCGCGTGTGTCAGGATACGGCGTCAGGCATCCCCTGCATTTAATGCGCCTGCGAAGCGGTCGGTTGGTGAGGCGGTATGGCCAAGGTTGCTTCACAACGAAGCCTACCCGAGCCGGGCCTCGGGAGAGCTGAGGGGGCGCCCGCTGTCTGAGGAGGCCCTCGGGCGAGGCGTGAACTCGTTTGGGACTACGGTTCCAACCCGAGGCTGGGCTCGGGTGAGATCGCGTCCCTCGGGTGGACGAAGTCTTGGCTTGAACCGCACCCGTCAGTTGGTCTGAGGGTGTTTACCAGCCATGATTAGGAGCGTTGGGGGTACCCCTAATTATGGTACCCGACAGTAGCCCCCGAGCCTCGAAGGGAGTGATGGTACTCGCTTGGAGGCTTTTGCCGCGTTTTCGGTGAGGGGACCGACCTTTCTCGGTTTTTGCCTTGTTCTGGGGGGTGCGCGCAAGCGCACCCGCCGGGTGTAGCCCCCGAGGCCTCGGAGGAGTGGTTTGACTCCTCTGAGGTCTGAATGCTTTTCGTGGTGCTTCGGCCGGTCTGATCGTTCCCTCATGCGGTCTGGCAGTAGCTCGGGTGCGTGGTCGGGTTCCACGTTATCAGGCTGGTTTGTTTACGCTGTCAACAGTTTTGGCCGTAGCCGGGTGCGAGAGCAGCCCCCGAGCCTCTGCACAGAGCGAGAGGACGATCAAGGACTTTCCCGACTTTTATTATATGCCCCTGCGTCACCTTTCCGCAAGGAGGAGGGGGAAAGTGCCATGTTGCCCTCGGAGGGCGCCGAACATGGTGTTTCCAGTGAGCTGCTAATGGGTGATCCGAGTGGACGCCTGTGCCCCGTTCGTTAGGGGTCGGCTCGTGGCCCAGAGGCGCGCTCCAAAAGTACCTACGGGTGATTCGCCGGACCCAGACCCCTTCGATAGGGTCCGAGGGCTCGATGCCTCCCTCCGGTGGGATTCCGTTACAAATCGTTCCCGCCGGTCTCGGAAATGTCCTAGGGTACCTCGGGAGCATAGCCCGAGCCTTGGTTATGTATCGAACGTACCCAGAGTCATCCCTCACTCTGCGTGCTCTGGGGCGACTGTCGAACCCTTCCGAGGGGCCAGCCTACGAACCCCTGATCAGTAGTGGGCACGGAGCCCCCGGGCGCTCTGGGGCGGCTGTCGAACCCTTCCGAGGGGCCAGCATTCGAACCCCTGATCAGTAATGGGCTTGAAGACCGAGTGCTCTGGGGCGGCTGTCGAAACCTTTCCGAGGGGCCAGCCTTCGAACCCCTGATCAGTAGGAGGGCTTGGGGCCCGCTTCCTCCGCCAAGAAGGATCCTTTCCACAACGTCCCCTTTCCCGGTCCCTGTGGCAAGAGAGAGAGAGGAGGAGGAGGGGAAGGATATGAATTTAAATAAGGTGGCACACCTTTTTTGACGCGGTCATTATGGCGAAGGCGAAGCGACGCCCGCCTCGCCTGCCAGAGGTGTCGCCTGCTCCGTCGGGGAGTTAATGCGACGGGACAGGCAATTCGCGTGGCGCCCGTTGCACGTGCGAGCCGTTCGAGGAACGGGGCATGGGCGCGTCGTTTCACGCCGTGGGAGAGGGCTCTCCCGTCGCTTCAGGAGGGGACGCGAGCCTGCAGGCGACTTGACTGCTGCCTCCGCTCGTCTGCTGCAGTTACTACCGGCCCACTTTTGACCATGCCAACCGTCGTGCCTACCCCGCGGCTGACTGACCCGTGGCCGTCGCCTTTAATTGGCACTGTCGGGTCATGCGCAGGTCTACCTCGAGTCGCGGTACTGATTCCGCAGTCGAGGAGGCACAGCATTGGCACGAGTGGCGGTGTAGCTCCTTGCACGTCGTAACCGGCGCGCCGGTTACATGACATGCGGGCCCGCTTCCTTTGCGCTGGTCCACCGGATGTGGATGGAGCCGAAGGGGCGCACGGTTGCGGTGCAGTTGGATGCCTGTTGCGTGGCAGTCCACCCTTTCGACCACCGGCTTCTGCGAAGATGGGAGAGCGCTTGTAACCGCGGGACGGTTACATGCCTCGCTTGCGGCGGTTCGCCTTCTTCGTGCTTCGGATCAGCTCGTATGACGTGTGGGTCCCAGCCCCCGTGTCGTGGGGGGAGAACCCTGAAGGATGTCAGCGGGGATTTCGCCCGTGACGCTAAGGGGTGCAAGCGAGGAGGTCTGCCGATAAAAGGGGGATCGATTCTCCAGGCAGTGGCCATGCCTTCGTCCTCCCCTCATGCCTTGCGCCCTTCCACCTTTTGAGCCCCCGGATGGGGTGGTCCAGCGCCGCCTTGCTCTTGCTGTCGTTGGAGGAGCGTCGCCTCGTGGAGATCGGCACCTTTTCAGCCATTGCTCGGCTTCAAGGATTTTTGTCGTGCAGCCCAGCTGTATTCCCTCACCAATGGGCAGTTTGGTGGGGAACAGCAAGCCGGGCTGCGGCCTCCGCCCCGCCCTCAACTTCAAGGATTTTTGTCATTCGGGCTGAGGCGGAGGGAGAGCTGAGCCGGGGCCTGCCTCTGCGTAGGCTGGTGTCCCGCCTCTTCCTCCGGCATCTGGGGTGGAAACCATCCTCCAGCTCTACGGAGGAGGCGTCCTCCGGCCATGCGAGGGGAGGCAAACTGCTGCTGCCTGGCCGGGGTGCAGCATTCCGTCCTCTGCCTGGGCGACTGTGGCCGGCCGCACCGGAGGGTCTCACAACACGTCGTACGCCGCGAGGGCGGTACTCGTGTTCTAGGACGGTCTCGTTCTCATTTTCGTGGCGAGGACAGGATTGAGGACCTGTCGGTGCGCTTTGGGGCGGCCGGCGCTCGCTGGTGCGGTGTTGGTGGGTAGGTGGACGCCGCCGTCGGTGCTGTGGTGACGGCACCCAAAGAAGGTTTCTCCGCCGACGAGATCGTCGGCGTCACCTGCGCTCCGGGCCTCCGGCTCTTCGGCTTTAATGGCTGGTTCTCGTCCCCCCGTGAGGGGATACGAACGAGAGCCTTCCAGCGGTGGAGTTCGCCCTGGGGCCATTGCGGCTGCTACAGAGGTCGCCGGTGAGCCACCCGGAGTTTGTCATCCCGTGGGCCCCCTGGTATGGTGGTCGTTCATACCCGTGGGAGCGGAACCGGAGTCCCGTTTGTAATGGCACCTTGAGTGCCAGTGTATGTTCATTATGGCTGTCGAGGCCTGAACATTTGGGTATTTGAGAATGAAGATGTGTGTCTTCCTCATTCCGATCGCTGGGACTTGTCTGTTGGCTAGCCGAACCACTTAACTGAGCGTCGGTTGCCTTTCGCGGAAGGTGACGAGTGAGGTGTCCGTATCCCGGAGGCGTAGGAGTCCCTCGGCTCTGTCGACCTTGCCGCTCTAGGCTTCCCTTGCTCAGTTTTCGGAACCCTCGGCTGCTCTGCGATGAGCCGGAGCCGGAGGCAGCGGTTTTAGGGCGGACAGACGCGGAGTCGGCTCGGAAAGAGACTTCATCGGCCCGGCAGATGGCGGCTTCCCAGGCCGAGGAAGATGTGGTAGCAGCCACTGGAGCTTGGCCAAGACATCTGCTGGCGCTGTGCTGGCGTCCTCCCTTAGGTGGAGGTCCTTTTGCCCGGGTCGCCGTCCGAGGCCAGGTCTGGTTCCGCCGAAGGTGGAATCAACGCCGAGGGTGCTGCTGCTCCCCCTGCCGATGCCCAAACCTGCAGGCACAGTTTGTCTGTAGCATGCGCATGCTTTTTCGCGGCCGCCGAGGCCTAAACACTTTATCGTCGTGTTTAAAAAGCTGTGTCTTCTCTCCTCTTGTTTCGAGCATCACGACTTGTATGTCAATAGCAGAATCGTCTGTCCGAACGAGAGCTACTTTTCGCGGAAGGTGATGAGCGAGGTATCTGTATCCCGGAGGCATAGGAGTCCCTCGGCTCGGTCGGCCTTGCCGCTTACGTGCGCTCTCATTTGGTCGAAGGATTCCATTATTGGTACAGTCGAGAAGGCGCGAAAGTCGTTTTCTACCCGAGTGTTAGGACTTGTTTGGTAGCAGGATCGCTTATCCGAGCGTGAGTTACTTCTCGCGGAAGGTGATGAGTGAGGTATCCGTATCCCGGAGGCATAGGAGTTCCTCGGCTCGGTCGGCCTTGCCGCTTACGTGTACTCTCGTCGTTCTCGGGATCCTGCTATCAATACGGAAGTCGAAAGCACAAAGGTTGTTTTGGTAGAAAATTTTTCCGAGGAAAATTTTGATGCAGAGGGGGTTCCCTCCTTCTAGGCCCCGAGGGAGGGTCGGGCTTTGCCGAGGCAAGGCCGACCCTTCCTTGACGGTTAGACTTTGTGTATGTAAACGAGGTACATGAATGACTTAAAACATCTTAAGGGTAGAAGCGACGTAGCTGTTGGATGTTCCAAGCGTTGCTGTAGACCTCGCCTTGGTCGTTGGCCAGCTTGTATGTTCCAGGCTTCAAGATCTTGGCGATGATGAAGGGCCCTTCCCAGGGAGGAGTGAGCTTGTGGCGCCCTCGGGCATCCTATCGCAGGCGAAGCACCAAGTCTCCCACTTGGAAGCCTCAGGACCGAACGCTTCGGGCGTGGTAGCGCCGCAGCGACTGCTGGTACCGCGCCGAATGTAGTAAGGCAACGTCCCAAGCCTCCTCGAGTTGGTCCAGCGAGTCTTCTCGGCTGGTCTGGTTGCTTCGGTCGTCGTACGCCTTGGTCCTCGGGGAGCCATATTCTAAGTCTGTGGGGAGGACGACCTCGGCCCCATAGACTAGAAAGAACGGCGTAAAACCCGTGGCGCGGCTCGACGTCGTCCTCAGACTCTAGACTACTGAGGGTAGCTCTTTCATCCACCGCTTGCCGAACTTGTTGAGGTCGTTGTAGATCCTTGGTTTGAGCCCCTGCAGAATCATACCGTTGGCACGCTCCACCTGCCCATTCGTCATGGGATGAGCTACGGCGGCCCAGTCCACACGGATGTGGTGATCGTCACAGAAGTCTAGGAACTTTTTTCCGGTGAACTGCGTGCCATTGTCGGTGATGATTGAGTTTGGGACCCCAAACCGATGGATGATGTTGGTGAAGAATGCCACCGCCTGCTCGGACCTGATGCTGTTTAGGGGTCGGACCTCGATCCACTTGGAGAATTTGTCGATAGCGACCAGTAGGTGCGTGAAGCCCCCGGATGCCTTCTGCAAGGGACCGACGAGGTCTAGACCCCACACAGCAAATGGCCAGGTGATGGGTATCGTCTGCAAGGCCTGAGCGGGCAGATGCGTCTGCTTTGCGTAGAATTGACACCCCCGGCAGGAGCGCACAATCCTAGTGGCGTCGGCCACCGCGGTTGGCCAGTAGAAACCTTGTCGGAAGGCATTCCCCACGAGGGCTCGAGGCGCTGCATGGTGGCCGCAAGCCCCCGAGTGTACTTCTTGCAACAGCTCTTGTCCTTGGGCGATAGATATGCATCGTTGGAGGATGCCCGAGGGGCTGCGGTGATAGAGCTCTTTTTCATCACCCAGCAAGACGAATGACTTGGCGCGCCGAGCCAGCCGCCGAGCTTTGGTCTTGTCGATGGGAAGCTCTCCTCAGAGGAGATATTCCAGGTACGGGGTCTGCCAGTTCGGATCTGGCGTGACCCCATTCTGTTCCTCTTCGACGGGCAAGGCCTCTTCCTTGATGGCCGAGGGTGCCTCGGGTGCGGCTGAGGGTACCTCGGGCTCGGCCGAGGGTACCTCGGGATGGGCCGAGGCTTCCTCAGGCTCGGGCGCGTCGTCGATCTTGACGGATGGTTGATGTAGGTCTCTGGAGAAGACGTCCAGGGGAACCGTCGTTCGCCCCAAGGCTATTTTCGCCAGCTCATCCGTAGTCTTGTTGTACCGTCGGGCGATGTGGTTGAGCTCAAGCCCGTAGAACTTGTTTTCCAGGTGCCGGACTTCGTCACAGTAGGCTTCCATCCTCTGGTCATGGCAGTGGGAGTTCTTCATGACTTGGTCAATGACAAGCTGCGAGTCGCCTCGAGCGTCGAGGCGTCGGACCCCTAGCTCGACAGCGATGCGTAGCCCATTAACCAGTGCTTTGTACTCGGCCACATTGTTTGATGCCGGGAAATGGAGGCGAATGACGTAGCGGAGATGCTTTCCGAGGGGTGAAACGAAGAGCAGGCCAGCGCCCGCTCCTGTTTTCATGAGTGACCCATCGAAGTACATGGTCCAGAGCTTGGGCTGGATTGGAGTTGTCGGTAACTGGATGTCAGTCCACTCAGTCAGGAAGTCTGCCAAGACCTGGGATTTTATGGCCTTCCGAGGAGCGATCGATAGCGTTTCGCCCATAAGCTCCACCGCCCACTTTGCTATCCTACCCGAGGCCTCGCGGCACTGGATGATCTCCCCCAGGGGGAAGGATGACACCACAGTCACCGGATGAGACTCGAAGTAGTGTCGCAACTTCCACCGTGTCAGAATCACTGCGTAGAGCAGCTTCTGGATCTGTGGGTAGCGGACTTTGGTCTCGGAAAGCGCTTCGCTGATGAAGTAGACTGGCCTCTGGACCGGCAGTGCATGCCCTTCTTCTCGCCTCTCGACTACGATCGCGGTGCTGACCACCTGAGTAGTCGCGGCTACGTAGATCAAGAGGGCTTCTCCTGTAGCGGGGGGCACCAGGATGGGTGTGTTCGTAAGGAGCGCCTTAAGGTTTCCGAGGGCTTCCTCGGCCTCGAGGGTCCAAGTGAAGCACTCGGCCTTCCTTAAGAGGCGGTACAGAGGCAAGCCTTTCTCGCCAAGGCGTGAGATGAAGCGGCTCAGAGCCGCAAGGCATCCCATGACCCTTTGTACTCCTTTCAAATCTTTGATCGGTCCCATGTTGGTGATGGCCGCGATTTTCTCTGGGTTGGCCTCGATGCCCCGCTCGGAGACGATGAATCCAAGGAGCATGCCTCGGGGGACTCTGAAGACACACTTCTCGGGATTGAGTTTCACGCCTTTCGCTCTCAGACACTTGAATGTCGTTTCAAGGTCAGAGAGGAGGTTGGAGGCTCTCTTCGTCTTGACAACGATGTCGTCGACGTAAGCCTCGACCGTTCTGTCGATGTGTTCTCCGAACACGTGGTTCATGCACCTCTGGTAAGTGGTGCCTGCATTCCTCAACCCAAATGGCAATGTAGTGTAACAGTACATGCCAAAAGGTGTGATGAAAGAAGTCGCGAGCTGGTCGGACTCTTTCATCTTGATTTGGTGATAGCCTGAGTAGGCATCGAGGAATGACAGGGTTTCGCACCCAGCAGTGGAGTCCACGATTTGATCGATGCGAGGTAGAGGGTAGGGAACTTTCGGACATGCTTTGTTTAGACCAGTGTAGTCTACACACATCCTCCATTTCCCATCCTTCTTCCTTAAAGAACAGGGTTAGCTAACCATTCGGGATGGAATACCTCTTTGATGAACCCTGCCGCGAGTAGCTTGTGGATCTCCTCACCTATGGCCCTGCGCTTTTCTTCGTCGAAACGGCGCAGGGTTTGCTTCACGGGTCGGGCTCCAACTCTGATGTCTAGTGAGTGCTCGACGACATCCCTCGGTATGCCGGGCATGTCTGAGGGACTCCACGCAAAGACTTCGGCGTTTGCGTGGAGAAAGTCGACGAGCATTGCTTCCTGTTTGGGGTCGAGCTCGGAGCCGATCCAAACTTGCTTGCTGGCGTTGTTGCTGGGGTCGAGAGAGACGGTCTTGACCGCCTCAACTGGTTCGAAGTTGCCGGCGTGCCGCTTCACGTCGGGCGCCTCCTTGGAGAGGCGTTCCAGGTCGACGATGAGGGCCTCGGACTCGGCGAGAGCCTCAGCGTACTCCACGCACTCCACGTCGCATTCGTATGCGTGGTGGTACGTGGATCCAACGGTGATGATCCCATTCGGGCCCGACATCTTGAGCTTGAGGTAGGTGTAGTTGGGGACGGCCATGAACTTGGCATAGCATGGTCTTCCCAACACCGCATGGTAGGTTCCTCGGAACCCGACGACCTCAAAGGTGAGAGCTTCCTTTCGAAAGTTATAGGGAGTTTCGAAGCAGACGGGTAAGTCGATCCGTTCGAGGGGTAGGATTCACTTCCCGGGCGCGATCCTGTGGAAGGGTACCGCACCGGCCCGGACTTCAGACCGATCAACCCCTAAGAGTTCCAGGATCTCTGCGTAGATGATGTTAAGGCTGCTGGCTCCATCCATGAGGACCTTGGAGAGCCTAACATTGCCGATGATCGGATCGATGATGAGCGGGTTCCTTCCCAGGCTTGGCACAAAGTCGGGGTGGTCGCCTTGGTGGAAGGTGATAGGCTTGTCGGACCAGTCTAGGTAGACTGGCGCCGCCACCTTCACCAAGCAGACTTCCCGGCGCTCCTGCTTGCCGTGCCGAGCCGAGGCGTTCGCCGCCTGCCCGTCGTAGATCATGAAGCAGTTATGGACTTCCAGGAATCCCTGTTCCTTACTACCCTCCTTCTTGTCGTTGTCATGGCCCTTGCCATCCTCCGCCGGGGGCCCGGTCTTATGGAAGTAGCATCGGAGCATGACACATTCTTCGAGGGTGTGCTTGACGGGCCCCTGGTGATGGGGGCACGGCTCTTCGAGCATCTTGTCGAACGCGCCGGCCCCTCCAGGAGGTTTCCGAGGGTTCCTGTTGAAAGGGAAATGTGCCCTTGGGCCATTTCTAAGTATTTTGGTGATTTAGTGTCCAACACAAGTGCCTAAGTGTAAAAAGGTGGACAAAGTACAAATCAAGAATTAAGGTATGTTTCTCAGACTTAGTACATTGTTTTATGGACTAATGTATTGTGTCTAAGTGCTGGAAATAGGAAAAATCCAATTGGAAATGTCTTGGCTCGAGCAGCCAAGAATCTGCTGAGTCTGCAAGCACCGGACTGTCCGGTGGTGCACCGGACAGTGTTCGGTGCGCCAGGCTGGCTCGAGCGAAGTGGCTGCTCTCAGGAATTCACCGGCGACGTACGGCTAAAATTCACCGGACTGTCCGGTGAGCCAACGTTCGGCCGGGCCAACGGTCGGCCGCGCAATCTGCGCGGGACACGTGGCCGAGCCAACGGCTAGAAGACGGCACCGGACTGTCCGGTGTGCACCGGACATGTCCGGTGCGCCAACGGCTCTCAGGCTGCCAACGGTCGGCTTCGCTATTTAAGGAAGGAAATCGGGCACCGGACTGTCCGGTGCCCCCGATGACAGAAGGCAAGAATGGCTTTCCAAGTTTGTGCTCAACGGCTCCTAGCTGCCTTGGGGCTATAAAAGGGACCCCTAGGCGCATGGAGGAGAACACCAAGCATCCTTTGAGCATCATTGATCACTCACACTTCATTCTTGCGCACTTGTTCGACATTTTAGTGATTTGAGCTCCGTTCTAGTGTGCTAGTCTCTTGAGCTCAAGTCTGGGTTTTGCGTGTGCGTATTCGCTGTGATCTTTGTGTCGTGTGTGAGTTGCTAATCCCTCCCTTGCTCTGTGATTCTTCGTGAACATCTTGTGTAAGGGCGAGAGGCTCCAAGCTGTGGAGATTCCTCGCAAACGGGATTAAGAGAAGCAAAGCAACACCGTGGTATTCAAGTTGGTCTTTGGACCGCTTGAGAGGGGTTGATTGCAACCCTCGTCCGTTGGGACGCCACAACATGGAGTAGGCAAGCGTTGGTCTTGGCCGAACCACGGGATAACCACTGTGCCATCTCTGTGATTGATATCTCTGGTTATTGTGTTGTGTTGAGATCCTTCTCTAGCCACTTGGCAAATTACTGTGCTAACAAGTAACCAAGTTTTGTGGCTTAAGTTTTTGAAGTGTTACAGGATCACCTATTCACCCCCCCCCTCTAGGTGCTCTCACCTGTGCTCGGCCGCAGCGACGAGATTCGCGTCTGCGGCGTCGCGCTTCGCTCGCGACTTGCTTTTAGCCTTCTTCGTCGTGCCCCGCTGGGCGGACGCCTCAGGGGCGTCTGTCTTCGGCTCCCCCTGAGGCTACTTGTCCTTCCGGAAGATGGCTTCGACCGCCTCTTGACCCGAGGCGAACTTGGTGGCGACGTCCATCAGTTCGCTCGCACGGGTGGGAGTCTTGCGCCCCAGTTTGCTCACCAGGTCTCGGCATGTGGTGCCGGCAAGGAAAGCCCCGATGACATCTGAGTCGGTAACGTTGGGCAGCTCAGTGCGCTGCTTTGAAAACCACCGGATGTACTCTCGGAGGGACTCCTCTGGCTGCTGGCGGCAGCTTCGGAGGTCCCACGAGTTCACAGGGCGCACGTACGTGCCTTGGAAGTTCCCCGTGAAAGCTCTGACCAGATCGTCCCAGTCGGAGATCTGCGCAGGAGGCAGATGCTCCAGCCAGGCTCGGGCGGCGTCGGAGAGGAAAAGGGGTAGATTACGGATGATGAGGTTGTCATCATCTGCCCCTCCCAACTGGCATGCCAGTCGGTAGTCTGTGAGCCACAGCTCCGGCCTCATCTCCCCCGAGTACTTGGTGATAGTAGTCGGGGCTCGAAAACGGGCAGGGAACGGCGCTCGTCGTATGGCCCGGCTGAAGACTCGCGGGGGTGGTTCGGGTGAAGGACTGCGATCCTCCTCGCTGTTGCAGTGTCCCCCACGCCTAGGATGGTAGCCTCGGCGCACCTTCTCGTCGAGGCGGGCTCGATGGTTGAGGTGGTGGTGCTCGTTGCCGAGGCGTTCCCGGGTGGCGGGCGCCTCGTCCTGTGTACGCTCGGGATGGACCGAGGCTTCCTGAATGCGCCGGGAGGACACCGCGTGATGCTCCGAGAGGTCAGCTCGCCTGCGGGAGGCGGAGCTCTCGGCTCGTCGAACCGCGGCGCCTTCTAGGAGATTCTTGAGTTCGCCCTAGATGTGCCGTCCCTCGGTGGTGGATGGCTCCGGCATGGCCCGAAGCAGCATCGCCGCTGCAGCTAGGTCCTGGCCGGACCCGCTGACGGCCGGAGGCAGCGCTACCCTGGCATTGTCGATGATGCGGCGCCGAATGTCTTGGGCCCGATGACAGGCTTCTTCGGCGAGTGATCGACCTGCCCACTCCTGTTCGATGTTCTGTCGGAGCTGTACAAGCCGGCCTGCTTCCCCGTCGACCCGGGCCTGCATCTAACGGATTTGTTCGAGCTGTATGTCCTGACCCCCCGCAGGGACTGGGACCACAGCTAGCTCCCGCGGGATGTCACCGTGAGACGAGGGCCTAGGGGGATCGTCAACCTCTGGCATACCGAGGTGGTTGCCTTCGTTGTGATCTCCCAGATCGATGTGGAAACATTCGCGACATGGGCCATAACCCTCGTGGTCAAGGCCATGGTCATCGTCAGAACAACCGGAGAGGCAGTGGTCACATGCGGACATGAAGCCCCGCATGGCACCGGGGTCATTGAGGGCAGAGAAATCCCAACCGGAGTTGGGGTCGTCCTCTTCCTCAGAACCCGCCGGTCCGAAGGTTGAGATGGCTGCTAGTCGGTCCCAGGTCGACCACATGTGGTACCCCCGAAGGTTTGGATACGCCTTTGCGAAGGCGCTCACCATAGCGGGGTCGCTAGGTGGATCGAAGCTGAACCGAAAAGGTATGGGATGGAAAACGGACGGAACCTCTTGGTCGTTGGACGGTGGTGAAGTCGCGTCGGGGCGGAGCACATCGTCATCTCAGGTACGAGGGTAACGCCCAGCAGGTCCTTTGCGAGGGTGTTGGCGTCATCAATCCGCTTGGGGCTGACACGTCGTAGGGAAGTGACACCCGCCATCGCCTCAGGTGCGAGGGAAATGTCCGACATGTCCCCCGGGGGAGTGCCGGCGTCATCGACTCGCTCTGGTGCGACAGCCGACAAGGTGCCGCCTCCTGCGTGGCCATGGTTGCCCCGTCTCCGCCTCCTCCGACGAGGAGGGTGGCGGGGACGACCGGAGTGCTCCTCTTCTGCCGCGGGGAGATGCTGTCGTAGAGCTCGCCGCCGCCGGGCAAGTCGGAGACCATCGTCGTCGTCACGCCGCGGGGGGAGGAGTACCATGTCGTAGCTGCCGTCGAGGGACATGAACTCGACTCTCGAAGCGGAGCACCGTCCCGGGCTGGAGAGGTTGCTGAAGACTCCCCATCTGGATCTCAATGGGAAGATGTTCGTTCACACGCAGCAGGCCCCTACCTGGCGCGCCAACTGTCGGCGTTTCGACCCCGGGGGGTCCCTGGACCGACGAGTGAATTGTCGCTGCGTGCCCCTGCCCAGATGGGTTGGCGCGGGATAGAACACAAGATGTGGGAAAAGCCTTGTATTATCCTGCACCAGGGGTGCCGCTCGCAGTAGGGGTTACAAGCGCGTCGCGAGAGAGAGAGAGAGAGGGACACAGAGCTCGTCTGTCGCTTCCCTCGCGCGAACCTCCCTCATGGTGGCCCTGGACCTCCCTTTTATAGAGGCAAGGAGAGAGTCCAGACGTACAACGGGGGGCGTAGCTATGCACTAACATGTCCGGCAGTGGAGTGCCTAAGCCCTATGTACATGCCAACGTGGCCGTTGGGGGAGAGCTTGGGCCCTGTACATGTGATGGCGTGGCCGCCGGAGGAGCTGAAAGGGAATTAGGCTTACACCTATTTCTTAATTGATTTTGGTGGTTGAATTGCCCAACACAAATAATTGGACTAACTAGTTTGCTCTAGTGTATAAGTTCTACAGGTGCCAAAGGTTCACAATAAGCCAATAAAAAGACCAAGAAAAGGGTTCAATCAAAAGAGCAAGGGACAACCGAAGGCTACCCTGGTCTGGCGCACCGGACTGTCCGGTGTGCCACCGGACAGTGTCCGATGCACCACCGGACTCCAAGCCGAACTCTTCACCTTCGGGAAATCTCAGAGGCGCTTCGCTATAATTCACCGGACTGTCCGATGCACCACCGGACAGTGTCCGGTGCTCCAGGGGAGAGCGACTCTGAACTCGCCAGCTTCGGGAATCCACTCTGCTATAATTCACCGGACTGTCCGGAGAGTCACCGGACAGTGTCCGGTGCACACCGGACTGTCCGGTGTGACAGCGGGGCAACGGCTACTTCGGCGCAACGGTCGTCTGCAACGCATTAAATGCGCGCGAGCGCGCAGAGGAGCAGAGCACGCGTGGGTGGCACATCGGACAGCCTACAGGGCATGTCTGGTGCACCACCGGACAGCCAGGCGGGCCCACAAGACAGAGCTGCAACGGTCGAACCCCAACGGTCTGCTGACGTGGCTGGCGCACCGGACTGTCCGGTGGCGCACCGGACTGTCCGGTGCGCCATGCGACTGCAGCCTTCCAACGGCCACTTTGTGGTGGTTGGGGCTATAAATACCCCAACCACCCCCACATTCAAGTGATCCAAGTTTTTCACCTTCCAACTACTTACAAGAGCTCTAGCATTCAATTCTAGACACACCAAAGAGATCAAATCCTCTCCCAATTCCACTCAAAGCTTTAGTGATTAGAGAGAGTGATTGTTGTGTTCATTTGAGCTCTTGCGCTTGGATTGCTTCTTATTTCTCATTCTTCTTGCGATCATCTCAATTGTAATCAAGGCAAGAGACACCAATTGTGTGGTGGTCCTTGCGGGGAAGTTTGGTTCCCGTTTGATTGAGAAGAGAAGCTCACTCGGTCCTAGGGACCGTTTGAGAGAGGGAAAGGGTTGAAAGAGACCCGGTCTTTGTGACCACCTCAACGGGGAGTAGGTTTGAGAGAACTGAACCTCGGTAAAACAAATCCTTGTGTCCCACTTCTTTATTCGCTTGCGATTTGTTTTTACATCCTCTCTCGGACTCGCATTATATTTCTAACACTAACCCGGCTTGTAGTTGTGATTAACTTTGTAAATTTCAGTTTCGCCCTATTCACCCCCCCCCTCTAGGCGACTTTTAATTGGTATCAGAACCCGGTGCTTCATTAGAGCCTAACCGCTCGAAGTGATGTCGGGAGATCACGCCAAGAGGGAAATGGAGACCGGCGACAAGCCCACTACAAGCCACGGGAAAACTTCATCGGAAGAGTCCCGCAACAAGGGGAAGGGGAAGGGGAAGGAGAAGAAATCCTCTTCCCACAAGTTGCATCAGAAAGGCGACAAGCACAAGAAGATGAGGAAAGTGGTCTACTACGAGACCGACTCTTCATCACCATCGACCTCCAGCTCCGATGCGTCGTCCGTAACTTCAAAGCGCCATGAGCGCAAGAAGTATAGTAAGATTCCCCTACGCTATCCTCGTATTTCAAAACGTACTCCTTTACTCTCCGTTCCATTAGGCAAACCACCGGTTTTGACGGTGAAGATTATAATATGTGGAGTGATAAAATGAGGCATCATCTAACCTCACTCCACACAAGCATTTGGAATGTTGTTGAATTTGGTGTACAGGTACCATCCGTAGGGGATGAAGACTACGACTCGGACGAAGTGGCCCAAATCCACCACTTTAACTCCCAAGCCACCACTATACTCCTCGCCTCTCTAAGTCGAGATGAGTATAATAAGGTGCAAGGGTTAAAAAGTGCGAAGGAAATTTGGGACGTACTCAAGACCGCGCACGAAGGAGACGAGGTGACAAAGATCACCAAGCGGGAGACGATCGAGGGGGAGCTCGATCGCTTCATGCTTCACCAAGGGGAGGATCCACAAGCTATGTACAACTGCTTGAAGACCTTGGTGAACCAAGTGCGCAACCTCGGGAGCGAAAAATGGGATGACCATGAGATGGTCAAGGTTATTCTTAGATCCCTCGTTTTTCTTAACCCTAAGCAAGTTCAATTAATTCGAGGTGATCCTAGATACAAGCTAATGTCTCCCGAGGAGGTTATAGGAAAATTTGTGAGCTTTGAGCTAATGATTAAAGGCTCAAAGAAAATCATCGAGCAAGGCACCTCCTCAACGCCCGAAGCACAACCAGTGGCATTCAAGGTGACAGAGGAAAAGAAGGAGGAGTCTACATCAAGTAGACAACCCATCGACGCCTCCAAGCTCGACAACGAGGAAATGGCGCTCATCATCAAGAGTTTCCGCCAAATCCTCAAGCAAAGGAGGGGGAAGGATTACAAGCCCCGCTCCAAGAAGGTTTGCTACAAGTGTGGTAAGCCCGGTCACTTTATTGCCAAATGTCCTATTTCTAGTGACAGTGACAGAGGCGACGACAAGAAGGGGAGAAGAAAGGAAAAGAAGAGGTACCACAAGAAGAAGGGTGGCGATGCCCATGTGTGCCGCGAGTGGGACTCCGATGAGAGCTCCACCGACTCCTCCTCCGATGAGGACGCCGCCAACATCGCCGTCACCAAGGGACTTCTCTTCCCCAACGTCGGCCACAAGTGCCTCATGGCTAAGGACGGCAAAAAGAAGAAGGTTAAATCCAAATCCTCCACTAAGTATGAGTCCTCTAGTGATGATAATGCTAGTGATGAGGAGGATAATTTGCGTACTCTTTTTGCTAACCTCAACATGCAACAAAAAGAAAAACTAAATGAACTAATTAGTGCCATCCATGAGAAGGATGAACTCTTGGACTCCCAAGAGGACTTCCTAATCAAGGAAAACAAAAGGCATGTTAAGTTTAAAAATGCTTATGCTCTCGAAGTTGAAAAATGTGAGAAATTAACTAGTGAGCTAAGAACATGCCATGATTTGATTACCAACCTTAGAAATGAAAATGGTAGATTAATTGCTAAGGTTGATTCTAATGTTTGTGATGATTCAATTTCTAATCTTAGAGATGATAATGCTAATTTGCTTGCTAAGATTGATAAATTGAATGATTCTCTTGATAGCCTTAGAAATGAAAATGAAAAATTAATTGCTAAGGCTAAAGATTTTGATGTTTGCAATGTTACTATTTCTAACCTTAGAAGTGAAAATGATATATTACATGCTAAGGTTATAGAATTAAAATCTTGCAAACCCTCTACATCTACCGTTGAGCATGTTTCTATTTGCACTAAATGTAGAGATGTTGATATTGATGCTATTCATGATCATATGGCTTTAATTAAACAACAAAATGATCATATAGCAAAATTGGATGCTAAAATTGTCGAGCATGACTTAGAAAATGAAAAGTTTAAATTTGCTAGAAACATGCTCTATAGTGGGAGACGCCCTGGCATCAAGGATGGCATTGGCTTCCAAAAGGGAGACAATGTCAAACTTAATGGCCCTCCTAAGAAATTATCCAACTTTGTTAAGGGCAAGGCTCCCATGCCTCAGGATAACGAGGGTTACATTTTGTACCCTGCCGGTTATCCCGAAAGCAAAATTAGGAGAATTCATTCTAGGAAGTCTCACTCTGGCCCTAATCATGCTTTTATGTATAGGGGTGAGACATCTAGCTCTAGGCAACCAACCCATGTCAAGTTGCCTAAGAAGAAAACTCCTACTGCATCAAATGAACCTAGCATTTCATTTAAGACTTTTGATGCATCCTATGTTTTAACTAACAAATCCGGCAAGGTAGTTGCCAAGTTTGTTGGGGGCAAACACAAGGGCTCCAAGACTTGTGTTTGGGTACCCAAAGTTCTTGTGTCTAATGCCAAAGGACCCAAAACCGTTTGGGTACCTAAAGTCAAGAACTAAATTTGTTTTGTAGGTTTATGCATCCGGGGGCTCAAGTTGGATCATCGATAGCGGGTGCACAAACCACATGACAGGGGAGAAGAAGATGTTCTCCTCCTACGAGAAAAACCAAGATCCCCAACGAGCTATCACATTCGGGGATGGAAACCAAGGTTTGGTCAAAGGTTTGGGTAAAATTGCTATATCTCCTGACCATTCCATTTCCAATGTTTTTCTTGTAGATTCTTTAGATTATAACTTGCTTTCTGTTTCCCAATTATGTCAAATGGGCTACAACTGTCTATTTACTGATGTAGGTGTCACTGTCTTTAGAAGGAGTGATGATTCAATAGCATTTAAGGGAGTGTTAGAGGGTCAGCTATACTTGGTAGATTTTAATAGAGCTGAACTCGACACTTGCTTAATTGCTAAGACTAACATGGGTTGGCTCTGGCATCGCCAACTAGCCCATATTGGAATGAAGAATCTTCATAAGCTTCTAAAGGGAGAGCACATTTTAGGATTAACAAATGTTCATTTTGAGAAAGACAGGATTTGTAGCGCATGCCAAACAGGGAAGCAAGTTGGTGTTCATCATCCGCTTAAGAACATCATGACGACTGACAGGCCACTGGAGCTCCTACACATGGATCTATTCGGCCTGATTGCTTACATAAGCATCGGCAGGAGTAAGTACTGTCTAGTTATTGTGGATGATTATTCTCGCTTCACTTGGGTGTTCTTTTTGCAGGAAAAATCTCAAACCCAAGAGACCTTAAAGGGATTCTTGAGACGGGCTCAAAATGAGTTCGGCTTAAGGATCAAGAAAATAAGAAGCGACAACGGGACGGAGTTTAAGAATTCCCAAATTGAAGGCTTCCTTGAGGAGGAGGGCATCAAGCATGAGTTCTCCTCTCCCTACACGCCACAACAAAATGGTGTAGTGGAGAGAAAGAATAGAACTCTATTGGACATGGCAAGAACCATGCTTGATGAGTACAAGACGCCAGATCGGTTTTGGGCCGAGGCGGTCAACACCGCCTGCTAGGCCATCAACCGGTTGTATCTACAGCGAATCCTCAAGAAGACATCATACAAACTCCTAACCGGTAAAAAGCCCAACATTTCATATTTTAGAGTCTTTGGTAGCAAATGCTTTATTCTTATTAAAAGAGGTAGAAAATCTAAATTTGCTCCTAAGACAGTAGAAGGCTTTTTACTAGGATATGATTCAAACACAAGGGCATATAGAGTCTTCAACAAGTCCTCAGGACTAGTTGAAGTTTCTTGTGACGTTGTGTTTGATGAAACTAACGGCTCTCAAGTAGAGCAAGTTGATCTTGGTGAGATAGGTGATGAAGAGGCTCCATGCATCGCGCTAAGGAACATGTCCATTGGGGATGTGTGTCCAAAGGAATCCGAAGAGCCACCACATGCACAAGATCAACCATCCTCCTCCACGCAAGCATCTCCACCAACTCAAAATGAGGACGAGGCTCAAGTTGATGAAGGAGAAAATCAAAATGATGAGCCACCTCAAGATGACGACAATGATCAAGGGGGAGATGCAAATGATCAAGACAAGGAGGATGAAGAACCAAGGCCGCCACACCCAAGAGTCCACCAAGCAATCCAACGAGATCACCCTGTCGACACCATCCTCGGCGACATTCATAAGGGGGTAACCACTAGATCTCGTGTTGCACATTTTTGTGAGCATTACTCTTTTGTTTCCTCTATTGAGCCACACAGGGTAGAGGAAGCACTACAAGATTCGGATTGGGTGATGGCGATGCAAGAGGAGCTCAACAATTTCACTAGGAACGAGGTATGGCATTTAGTTCCACGTCCTAATCAAAATGTTGTAGGAACCAAATGGGTCTTCCGCAACAAGCAAGATGAGCTTGGTGTGGTGACAAGGAACAAAGCTCGACTTGTGGCCAAGGGATACTCCCAAGTCGAAGGTTTGGGTTTTGGTGAAACCTATGCACCCGTAGCTAGGCTTGAGTCAATTCGTATATTATTAGCCTATGCTACTTACCATGGCTTCAAGCTTTATCAAATGGATGTGAAGAGTGCCTTCCTCAATGGACCAATCAAGGAAGAGGTCTACGTTGAGCAACCTCCCGGCTTTGAAGATAGTGAGTATCCTAACCATGTCTATAGGCTCTCTAAGGCGCTTTATGGGCTCAAGCAAGCCCCAAGAGCATGGTATGAATGCCTAAGAGATTTCCTTTTTGCAAATGGCTTCAAAGTCGGAAAGGCTGATCCTACTCTATTCACTAAAACTCTTGACAATGATTTGTTTGTATGCCAAATTTATGTTGATGATATTATATTTGGGTCTACTAACGAATCTACATGTGAAGAATTTAGTAAGATCATGACACAGAAATTCGAGATGTCGATGATGGGGGAGTTGAAGTATTTCTTAGGTTTCCAAGTGAAGCAACTCCAAGAAGGCACCTTCATCAGCCAAACGAAGTATACTCAAGACATTCTAAACAAGTTTGGGATGAAGGATGCCAAGCCCATCAAAACTCCCATGGGAACCAATGGGCATCTCGACCTCGACACGGAAGGTAAATCCGTCGATCAAAAGGTATACCGGTCGATGATAGGTTCATTACTCTATTTATGTGCGTCTCGACCGGACATTATGCTTCCGGTATGCATGTGTGCAAGATTCCAAGCCGACCCTAAGGAATCTCACCTTATAGCCGTAAAACGAATCTTGAGATATTTGGCTTATACTCCTAAGTTTGGGCTTTGGTACCCTCGGGGATCCACATTTGATTTAATTGGTTATTCCGACGCTGATTGGGCGGGGTGTAAAATTAATAGAAAGAGCACATCGGGAACTTGCCAGTTCTTGGGAAGATCCTTGGTGTCTTGGGCTTCAAAGAAGAAAAATTCCGTAGCTCTTTCTACCGCCGAAGCCGAGTATATTGCCGCAGGCAATTGTTGCGCGCAACTACTTTGGATGAGGCAAACCCTTAGGGAGTATGGTTACAAATTAACCAAAGTTCCTCTTCTATGTGATAATGAGAGTGCAATCCGCATGGCGGATAATCCCGTTGAGCATAGCCGCACTAAACACATAGCCATTCGGTATCATTTTCTAAGGGATCACCAACAAAAGGGGGATATCGAGATTGCATATATTAACACTAAAGATCAACTAGCTGATATCTTTACCAAGCCACTAGATGAACAAACCTTTACCAAACTTAGGCATGAGCTAAATATTCTTGACTCTAGGAATTTCTTTTGATGTCTTGCACACATAGCTCATAAATATACCTTTGATCATGTCTCTTTTATATATGTTATGACTAATGTGTTTTGAAGAGAATTTCAAACCAAGTCACAGGTATATTGAAAGGGAATTTGGAGTCTTCGGCGAATACAAAGGCTTCCACTCCAAAACTCATCCTTCGCCGTCGCTCCGAGCAACTCTCCATCTTTGGTATAATCTTCACTCCTATGTTTTATTTGCCAAAGGGGAGAAAGTAGTTAGAAAAGGGCTTATATTTCACTCAAAGTATCCGTTTTTGGCGATTCATGCCAAAGGGGGAGAAAGTATTAGCCCAAAGCAAAAGGACCGCACCACCACCAAATTTTAAAACTTATGATTTTCAAATTGGTATCTCATTGTGTTCAAAAGGGGGAGAAAGTAGTATTTTCAAAATTGATATCTTAAAACCCTCTTGAACACTAAGAGGAGGATTTCATTTAGGGGGAGTTTTGTTTAGTCAAAGGAAAAGCATTTGAAACAAGGGGAGAAAATTTCAAATCTTGAAAATGCTTCGCAAAATCTTATTCATTTACCTTTGACTAGTTGCAAAATGTCTTTGAAAAGATTTTACAAAAGAATTTGCAAAAACAAAACATGTGGTGAAAGCGTGGTCCAAAATGTTAAAAATAAAGAAACAATTCATGCTTATCTTATGAGTAGTTATATTGGCTCAATTCTAAGTAACCTTTGCACTTACAAACATGCAAACTAGTTCAATTATGCACTTATATACTTGCTTTGGTTTGTGTTGGCATCAATCACCAAAAAGGGGGAGATTGAAAGGGAATTAGGCTTACACCTATTTCCTAATTGATTTTGGTGGTTGAATTGCCCAACATAAATAATTGGACTAACTAGTTTGCTCTAGTGTATAAGTTCTACAGGTGCCAAAGGTTCACAATAAGCCAATAAAAAGACCAAGAAAAGGGTTCAATCAAAAGAGCAAGGGACAACCGAAGGCTACCCTGGTCTGGCGCACCGGACTGTCCGGTGTGCCACCGGACAGTGTCTGGTGCACCACCGGACAGTGTCTGGTGCACCAGGGGACTCCAAGCCGAACTCTTCACCTTCGGGAAATCTCAGAGGCGCTTCGCTATAATTCACCGGACTGTCCGGTGCACCACCGGGCAGTGTCCGGTGCTCCACGAGAGAGCGACTCTGAACTCGCCAGCTTCGGGAATCCGCTCCGCTATAATTCACCGGACTGTCCGGTGAGTCACCGGACTGTGTCCGGTGCACACCAGACTGTCCGGTGTGACAGCGGGGCAACGGCTACTTCGGCGCAACGGTCGTCTGCAACGCATTAAATGCGCGCCTGCGCGCGCAGAGGAGCAGAGCACGCGCGGGTGGCACACCGGACAGCCTACAGGGCATGTCCGGTGCACCACCGGACAGCCAGGCGGGCCCACAAGACAGAGCTGCAACGGTCGAACCCCAACGGTCTGCTGACGTGGCTGGCGCACCGGACTGTCCGGTGCGCCATGCGACTGCAGCCTTCCAACGACCACTTTGTGGTGGTTGGGGCTATAAATACCCCAACCACCCCACATTCAAGTGATCCAAGTTTTTCACCTTCCAACTACTTACAAGAGCTCTAGCATTCAATTCTAGACACACCAAAGAGATCAAATCCTCTCCCAATTCCACTCAAAGCTTTAGTGATTAGAGAGAGTGATTGTTGTGTTCATTTGAGCTCTTGCGCTTGGATTGCTTCTTCTTTCTCATTCTTCTTGCGATCATCTCAATTGTAATCAAGGCAAGAGACACCAATTGTGTGGTGGTCCTTGCGGGGAAGTTTGGTTCCCGTTTGATTGAGAAGAGAAGCTCACTCGGTCCGGGGGACCGTTTGAGAGAGGGAAAGGGTTGAAAGAGACCCGGTCTTTGTGACCACCTCAACGGGGAGTAGGTTTGAGAGAACCGAACCTCGGTAAAACAAATCCTTGTGTCTCACTTCTTTATTCGCTTGTGATTTGTTTTTACATCCTCTCTCGGACTCGCATTATATTTCTAACGCTAACTCGACTTGTAGTTGTGATTAACTTTGTAAATTTCAGTTTCGCCCTATTCACCCCCCCTCTAGGCGACTTTCAGGAGCGCCTGAGTCCTGTAGGAGCACAGCTGGTAGCGCGGCGAGGACCCTGCTGACGTCTCCTTGCTGTCGTAAGAGGATGAGAGCCACCGGCGTCATGGCGCACGCGGGGCACCATCATTACCCGTCGTCGGGGTAAGCCAGATGAGACGCGGTCTTGTTCCTTGTAGCCTGAGCAGGCTAGGAATAGGGAAATGATGCATCCCCTATTAGCGCGGTCAGTCCGAGCCCAGGGTCGGTCGAGGCGGAGACTTCTCTTGAGGCCGAGGCCAGGGTCGGGCGAGGACGCGATTCCTCCCGAGACCGGGGGTCGGACGAGGCGGAGACCTCCTCCCGAGGCCGGAGCCTGAGGTCGGGCGAGGTGGAGACCTCCTCCTGAGGCCGGAGCGTGAGGTCAGGCGAGACGGAGCTTCCTATTGCGTCCGAGGCTTGAACTCGGTGGTTGATCGTGACTTGTTGTCAGTCGTTGCCGGGGTGGCTGACACGGCAGTCGGAGCGGAGCGAGCAGCGCTGTTTTCCTGTCATATCGGACAGTAAAGAAGAGGGGCGAAGTGACTACGGTCACTTCGGCCTGGCCGACTGAGGCGCGTGTGTCAGGATACGGCGTCAGGCATCCCCTGCATTTAATGCGCCTACGAAGCGGTCGGTTGGTGAGGCGGTATGGCCAAGGTTGCTTCACAACGAAGCATGCCCGAGCCGGGCCTCGGGAGAGCTGAGGGGGCGCCCGCTGTCTGAGGAGGCCCTCGGGCGAGGCGTGAACTCGTCTGGGACTACGGTTCCAACCCGAGGCTGGGCTCGGGTGAGATCGCGTCCCTCGGGTGGACGAAGTCTTGGCTTGAACCGCACTCGTCAGTTGGTCTGAGGGTGTTTACCAGCCATGATTAGGAGCGTTGGGGGTACCCCTAATTATGGTACCCGACAATATCTAGAGGGAGAGAGAAGGGGGTTGGCGCGTAGGGGGCGTTGTAGGGGGTAGCGCTGCGACCGTAGAGTGCCCCCTACAGGCGCCATGCAAGGGGAGGGGGATGCCCAGGGGGCAGCGTTGCAGGCAGCCTTAGGCCAGCTCCAATGTCATGCCTCCCCCACCCCCACGTCCAGTGATATATAGGGGAGAAAACCTTTTAACGACCCCCACGCCACACCCTATAGACAACTCCCCCATATACGAGGAGCTCTAATATCCTCTTTTTCTTTAATTACTTTATTTTTGTGATATTAATAATTTTTAAGGACCATAATATGATAACAATGTATATTATGGTTGTATAAATAATCTACAATTTTTTATAACATCAAAAATTAATGAAAATGTTAAATAACTAAGTTATAGTGCTGAGTTATAGTTATAACTCCAAATTTTACTAACTTATTTATAAAAATATATTAATATCTATAGTCTTTTTTTATGAATCCACTCATCCACTTTCAATACATGTGATGTTATTGATGATAGTGTGTTTTTAAATTTTTTAATGTAAATTTAAACATTTAGTTTATGACAAAATTAGAATAACATATAATTATAGCACGCAGAGTTTGGCGATTATTTTCGTTCAACATTTACAGTTTGGTACGCATATCAATCCCAATTCAAAATAAAACACATAGAGCAGGGTGGCCAGAAGCATTTTGGGAATCAGCGGCCAGCCCAAATCGACCCTTCCCTCCCCCCATCCCCTTCTCCCTCCTCTCTACACATCAGGCAGCCCTCTCTCACCGCTCAGGTCAGGTCAGGCCAGGCCCGGCGAGAGACGCGGCCTCTTGCTCCCCACTCCACTCCAGAAGCACCTAGAAGCTTCGGAAGGTACCCCACCATGCTTCGAAGGAGGGGAGGGGACACCGCGGGCAATGTGTCATGACTGAAGATGCAGACTGAAGTGGATCTGCAGGAGATGGAGTGGCGCGAAGAATGGTGGACCGAGGTCAGCCAGCCAGGCATTTCTATTTCGTTGTTAATGGAGTCTGTAATGGAGTTGTGGGCTGTTTAAGCCGTATTAGTGCCATCTTGGGCCGTAAATAATAGACCAGGGGAGTTGTTGGTGTGCCTATAAGTATTGTACTCGGTGCTTTGAGCCAGACATGCAAAATCAGAAAGGAATCAAATCTGTTGAAACTACCCAACCACTTACCTCTGTTCTTCTCTGCTTGTCTAGCGTCTCACGTCGCGGCGATCTCTACCGCTGGCCAAGGGTCGTGACAAGTGGTACCAGAGCCATCGATCTTCGGAGGAGAGCACCACGGCGCCATCCACCAAGCCGTCGGTGCAAACGCGGCTGATTCTGGAAGCCATGGCGGGAGCTGAGCAGAAAGGAGAAGAGCGATGGGAGCGCATGTTGACAGCGGTGGAGCGCCTGACAGGCAAGATGGAGGCGATGGAGGTCGGTCAGAGGAAGGCTGAAGAGGATCGGGCGCTCATGGCTCGTCAACTGCAGGAGACCGAGCAGACTGTCTCGCGTCTTCGACTCGAGCTGCTGGCGAAGGATTTGGAAGGTAACGAATCCAACTCTGAGCGAGAACACCGTGTCCATCGCGGGGATAAGAGGGGCGGAGGATTCGGCAGGGAAGGAGGTAGAGAACGAAGGGAGCAATGGGTGAAGGAAGGGAGTTCAGGCCCAGTTCTCTACCGAAGTGGTCATTTCCTAAGTTCCAAGGGGATGATCCAGGAATCTGGTTTGATAGGTGTGTGGAATATTTCACAGTTTATCAGGTGCCCGAATGGATCTGGGCAAGCACTGCCTCAACGCACATGGAGGGAAATGCGTCGAAGTGGCTGCAGGTGTATAAACTGAAACATGGTTTGGGAGACTGAGAGCAGTTCACCCATGCGGTGAGGGAGAAGTTTGGGGTGGAAGAGTACCCTCATGCCATGAGAGCGTTGGTCAATGTGAAACAGCAGCATGGGGTAGAAGAATATTCCCAAGTGTTCAATGATATCAGATATGCAGCTACCTTGCATAATCCGGAGTTGGATGAGACTTTGTTTGTGACCCACTATGTGAGGGGTTTGAAGTCTGAGATTCAGTCCCAAGTGTTGGCACGGATGCCCAAGACAGTGGATAAGGCCATGAGATTAGCCCAATTATATCAGGAAATTGCTGAGAAGAATAGGATGAGAAGTCAGAAGGGGGTTATGGGAATTAAGACTCAAGCAATAGGGAGTAGAAGTGGAATCCTGAATCCTGAATTGAATAATGAAAGACAGTTAAGAGATTATAGAAGGGCCAATGGGCTATGTTACATATGTGGTGACAAATTTGAACTGGGGCATCAAGCCAAATGTCCCAAGAGAGTAGTGACTCAAATACATCAGTTGACAGTGGAGGATATGAGCACAGTTCTAACTGACGAAGTGTTGCTGAAGCTGGAATAGGAGGAGGAGCATATAGTGGAAGGATTACATTAGTTGTCCTGGAATGCCATAAAGGGGACAGAGTGTGATGGTTGTATGAGGGTGCTATCCCTGATCCAAGATCAGGTGCTGGTTATGCTGATTGACTCCGGGAGTTCCACAACTTTTATTAGTCAGAGGATGGTGACTAAACTGGGGTTGAGCACAGAAGACTGTCCTCTTGTGAAGGTGAAGGTAGCTAATGGGGAGATCATGGTGTGTGAAAAAAATGTCAGAGAGGTGAAGTGGAAGGCTGGGGGGCATGTTTATAGAACTGCCATGAGGGTGTTGGCGTTGGAGGCTTATGATGTGATATTAGGGTATGACTGGTTGAAACAACATAGCCCAATGCATTGTGACTGGATCAACAAGGTGCTAACCTTCTGTGATCAAGGGGTGGAGGTTAAACTTCAAGGGGAAGCAGACCTAAAGAGAGAGGTGCAACAGGTGTCTGTCTTGCAGTTAGAAAAGTGGGTGAAGGGAGATGAAGTATGGGTGTTTGTGATGCTGGAGGAGGTTAAAGGAGAGGAAGATGTGGCTGGAAATGAGACACTAACAGGAATTCTGGAAGAGTTTGCGGATGTGTTTGCGGTGCCCACCCAGTTGCCTCCCACTAGACCATATGACCATCATATCCCACTCTTGCCATGTTCTATACCAGTGAATTCCAGACCCTACAGGTATTCACCACATCACAAAACTGAGATTGAAAAGCAAGTGTCGGAACTATTGGCTGCGGGATTGATAGTTCCTAGTGTGAGTCCTTTTGCCTCTCCTGTGTTATTGGTGCAAAAGAAGGATGGAAGTTGGAGGTTTCGTGTGGATTACAGAAAATTGAATGACATGACAATTAAGAACAGATTCCCAATGCCTTTGGTGGAGGAGATATTGGATGAATTAGCTGGAACTAAATTTTTCACAAGTCTTGACATGACCTCAGGGTATCACCAGATCCGAATGGGGGCTGAAGATGAGTTCAAAACTGCTTTTAAGACACACCATGGTCATTATCAGTTCAGGGTGATGCCATTTGGGCTCACCAATGCTCCAGCTAGCTTTCAGTGTGCCATGAATTCCATATTGCAGAGTTTCCTCAGAAAATTTGTGATGGTTTTTCTAGATGACATACTCATTTATAGTTCCAGTTTGGAGGCTCACTTGGAACATATCAGACTGGTTTTGGATAATTTGAGAGAACATCAGTTTTATTTGAAAATGAAGAAATGTACATTTATGAAATCCGAATTGAAGTATCTGGGGCATGTGATTTCAAGAGAAGGGGTATCAACTGACCCTAGTAAAACTAAAGTAATGTTGAATTGGCCCCAGCCCAGGAATGTCACTGAGCTTAGGGGATTTCTTGGCCTTACAGGTTACTATAGAAGATTTGTGAAGAACTATGGGTTGTTGGCTAAACCTCTCACAAGGCTGTTGCAAAAACAGCAAGGGTTTGCATGGTCAGAAGAAGCTCAGATAGCTTTTGAAAACTTGAAACAAGCTATGGCCTCTACTCCAGTTCTGGCTTTACCAAGATTTGACTTGCCATTTACAGTAGAAACTGATGCTTCAGATATAGGATTGGGGGCTGTTCTGATGCAACAAGGCAGGCCCATAGCCTTCATCAGCAAGGCATTGGGTGAGAAGAACAAACACCTTTCAATTTATGAGAAGGAGTTTTTGGCTCTGATCCTAGCAGTGGACAGGTGGAGACAATATCTGTAGAGGGGTGCCTTTGTGATTAAAACAGATCACAAATCTCTGACTTATCTTGGAGATCAGCAGTTACAGTCTGATCTGCAGAAGAAAGCCATGACCAAGCTTATGGGCTTGCAGTTTCAGGTGGTGTATAAAAAGGGCACAGAGAATGTAGTGGCGGATGCATTATCAAGGGTGGAGCATATGATGGGGTTGTCTGTTCTCTCTGAAATTCAGCCTATATGGATTCAAGAAGTAGTGAACTCGTATGCCACAGATGAGGATGCACAGCAATTGATCACTCAACTGTTAATTCAGAGCCCGGATGAACAGGGTTTTCTTTGCAGCAAGGTATTATCAGAAAAGCAAACCGGATCTGGATTGGGTGCAACTCAGCTCTGCGCACTAAACTATTTGCAGCACTGCATGATAGTGCAGTTGGAGGGCACTCTGGAATTCAAGCAACATATCAGAGGGTAAAGAAGGTGTTCTGGTGGAAGGGTTTAAAAAATGATGTGACACAGTATGTGCAGCAATGTGCAGTCTGTCAAAAGGCCAAGGCTGAGAGGGTGCACCCCGCAGGGCTGCTACAACCTTTACCAGTTCTGCAAGGTATTTGGGAAGAGGTGACTATGGATTTCATAGAAGGGTCACCAAAGTCTGAGGGGTTTGATACCATTCTGGTAGTGGTGGATAGATTCTCGAAATACAGTCATTTCCTTCCTCTAAAGCACCCCTTTACTGCTAAAGGCGTTGCCCAAGTATTTCTCGAGAATGTGGTGAAGTTGCATGGGGTTCCAAGATCTATAGTGTCTGACAGAGACAAGGTTTTCACCAGTGCCTTTTGGAAAAATCTATTCCAACTTATGGGAGTGAAGTTGCTGATGTCCACTGCATATCACCCTCAAACTGATGGTCAGAGTGAGCGAGTGAATCAGTGCTTGGAAATGTATCTCAGGTGTGCTGTACATGACCAACCTAACAAGTGGAAGAGCTGGCTCGCTTTAGCTGAGTACTGGTATAATACTACATATCATTCGGTGCTGGGATGTACGCCCTTCAAAGTGTTGTATGGCTATGAAGCACCATTGCTTGTTACACCAAAAAACTCTGGGAATGGAAGATAGGGAGATAACTGACTGGTTTGCTGAAAGGAATGCATTTTCAGTCATGTTAAAGGAGCAGTTAGCACGAGCTCAGCTTCGCATGAAGCAGTATGCTGACAAGGGCAGAACTCCCAGGGAATTTCAAGTGAGCGATCTGGTTTTGTTGAAGTTACAACCTTATGCACAAAAGACTGTGGTGAACCGATCCTGTCCTAAATTGGCATTTAAGTACTTTGGTCCTTTCAAGGTGATATCAAGGATTGGGGAGGTGGCATATAAGCCAGAATTACCTGGGGATGCACAAGTACATCCAGTTTTTCATGTGTCACAACTAAAGCCATTTCTGCCCTGTTATTCTCCAGTTTTCTCAGAGCTACCTCCTGCGGTGGATTTGTCTCAAGGGGGTATAGAGCCAGAGCAGATCCTTGATCGAAGGATGGTGAGAAAGGGCAATCGAGCTATTGTTCAAGTGCTGGTGAAATGGAGTGGGGTACCTAAGGAAGCTGCAACATGGGAGGATTATGCAGTGGCCAGGGCACGGTTTCCAGAGGCAAACGCTTGGGGACAAGCGTTATCTGAGGCCCGGGGAGATGTCATGACTGAAGATGCAGACTGAAGTGGATCTGCGGGAGATGGAGTGGCGCGAAGAATGGTGAACCGAGGTCAGCGAGCCAGGCATTTCTATTTCGTTGTTAATGGAGTCTGTAATGGAGTGGGCTGTTTAAGCCGTATTAGTGCCATCTTGGGCCATAAATAATAGACCAGGGGAGTTGTTGGTGTGCCTATAAGTATTGTACTCGATGCTTTGAGCCAGACATGCAAAATCAGAAAGGAATCAAATCTGTTGAAACTACCCAACCACTTACCTCTGTTCTTCTCTGCTTGTCTAGCGTCTCACGTCGCGGTGATCTCTACCGCTGGCCAAGGGTCGTGACACAATGGCGGCAATGGAGGCCGCCGCCGACGCTATGCTCGCCGCCGCGAGCCACGCATTCACCAGCACCTTCGCCATCGCCATTCAGATCCAGGTGAGACCCCGTCCCCTGCTCTTCGCTTTGTGGGCATTGGGGCGGAATTGTCTGGGAGCTGCAAGAAGCGCGATGTTTTGAGGAATAGTTTTGGCCATCAGGGATTTTTTTTACGATTCTGTTCTCCAATAAGTAGGAAGTTACAAAGAGTTTTGTGACGTCGCAACTGTTTTGTGGATGTTGAGAAGTTTTACAGTGGAGAAAATACTTAACTGTGTTTTTTGAATGAGATGGGTTGATGTACAAGCTTGATTACTACGTTTGAAAAACCAACGATTTTTCACAAGACTTGTAACATCTATTGGTGCATATGCTTAGAGATCTGTCGGTTTCGTTCCGACAAGTGCCGTAGATCTCAGCTTGTTCCACTCCGTTTGTTACCTGCTACTGCTAAATGCTCTAATTGTAGGATACCTGACCATCCTGGTATACATTTTAAATGTTCACATAGATATGAAATTTGTTAATTTTGTAGTCTTAGTTTAAAGTTTGAGCTTCTTTTTTAAACAAAAATCTTCTGAATGCTTGACGACATATGCCATTTTGTATGCTGGTTATCCCATTTATGTAGGGGTGCTGGATCTATTTAGTTCTTTCTCTCGGATGGGTGGCTGCTTCAATTGTCAGGTAAAGAAAGGAATCTTGTGATTTTAGGTTTTAATTTACAAGGATGGGAACAACATATCAGCTGACTTTGTTATACAATCTATGCTCTTTTACCAGAAAAAGGGTCATAAAGAACATGAGGCGCAGCAGTGCAGATGGAAATAGTTTTGCATTTTGTGACAACATAGATGAGCTTGAGCACTCCGTCCAGGAGAATTTACCTATAGTCTCTGTAATTATGCCTTTGAAGGGCTTTGGAGAACATAATTTGCAAAATTGGCGAACTCAGGTATGATCAACTGCACTATATCTATATAATGATTGTCGTTTATGTCTTGGATTCTTATGTGCCCTATGCCTTTATAATCCATGAAAGTACAGATTACATCACTTTATGGGGGACCACTGGAATTCCTGTTTGTCGTAGAGAGCGAAGACGATCCGGCTTATCATGTTGTTTCCCGTTTGATCGCAGAGTACAAGGTAAGTGGATTGCCTCAAAGGTTTGCAGTCATGGTATTCTCAAACTCTTCATCTACTGTAGCCTTATTTGATGTAATTTTCAGGACAATCTGGAGGCGAAGGTGGTTGTGGCAGGGCTGTCAACAACCTGTAGCCAGAAAATTCACAATCAATTGGTACGCAAGTGGCATTGTTCTCATCCTCATTGTATCTTTCATGGCCTAAATGCTCATTTTAGGGTGATTGCAATGATGAGACAGGACGAAATGGGATGATCCTCAGATAAGGTTGTTTGGTTCAGGGTCAGAGGTTGGGACAAGACTGTCCCAGTATTGCCTCCAGTTGTCTCTTGAAATTAGAGGGACGAGAGTATTGGAATATAATATAAGTGAATTGTCCACCACTTCCTATCAGCTTAAGCTTTTAGGTTGAACTAGTTGGTGCATGCAACTTAATATGATATCAGAGGTCACGAGTTCGAATCCTGGTTAGCGCAATTAAAATAAAATAATTGTTGCTCGCTCATATTCCATATCTGAGACCCAAGAGAGGCTCGACGTGAAGGGGAGTGTTGGAATATAATATAAGTGAATTGTCCACCACTTTCTATCAGCTTAAGCTTTTGGGTTGAACTGGTGGTGCAGGGAACGTCCTGTCCTAGCTATCCCCAGGTGTCCCGCAACCAAACGCACCCTTAACTTATGCTTGTAGACGTTCCTAGTGTGTGGAATGGAGTTGTTGAATGTGCATGCATTCGAACAATCCGTTCTATTGTGTTCCACTTTGTTTCTAATATGCTTTTTTGCCTTTTACATATCATTCATCTTCATCTTTTATAGTAACTAAATGTCGGCGTTTCGACCCCGGGGGGTCCCTGGACCGACGAGTGAATTGTCGTTGCGTGTTTCTGCCCAGATGGGTTGGCGCGGGATGGAACACAAGATGTGGGACAAGCCTTGTATTATCCTGCACCAGGGGTGCCGCTCGCAGTAGGGGTTACAAGCGCGTCGCGCGCGCGAGAGAGAGAGGGACACAGAGCTCGTCCGCCGCTTCCCTCGCGCGAACCCCCCTCAGGGTGGCCATGGACCTCCCTTTTATAGAGGCAAGGAGAGAGTCCAGACGTACAACGGGGGCGTAGCTATGCGCTAACGTGTCCGGCAGTGGAGTGCCTAAGCCCTGTGTACATGCCAACGTGGCCGTTGGGGGAGAGCTTGGGCCCTGTACATGTGATGGCGTGACCGCCGGAGGAGCGCCTGAGTCCTGTAGGAGCACAGCTGGCAGCGCGGCGAGGACCCTGCTGACGTCTCCTTGCTGTCGTAAGGGGTTGAGAGCCACCGGCGTCATGGCGCACGCGGGGCACCATCATTACCCGTCGCTGGGGTAAGCCAGATGGGATGTCGGTCTTGTTCCTTGTAGCCTGAGCAAGCTAGGAATAGGGAAATGATGCATCCCCTATTAGCGCGGTCAGTCCGAGCCTAGGGTCAGTCGAGGCGGAGACTTCTCTTGAGGCTGAGGCCGGGGTCGGGCGAGGACGCGATTCCTCCCGAGACCGGGGTCGAGGCCGAGTCCGGGGGTCGGGCGAGGCGGAGACCTCCTCCCGAGGTCAGAGCCTGAGGTTGGGCGAGGCGGAGACCTCCTCCCGAGGCCGAAGCCTGAGGTTGGGCGAGGCGGAGACCTCCTCTTGAGGCCGGAGCGTGAGGTCGGGCGAGGCGAAGCTTCCTGTTGCGCCCGAGGCTTGAACTCAGTGGTTGATCGTGACTTGTTGTCAGTCGTTGCCGGGGTGGCTGACACGGCAGTCGGAGCGGAGCGAGCGGCGCTGTTTTCCTGTCATATCGGACAGTAAAGAAGAGGGGCGAAGTGACTGCGGTCACTTCGGCCTGGCCGACTGAGGCGCGTGTGTCAGGATACGGCGTCAGGCATCCCCTGCATTTAATGCGCCTACGAAGCGGTCGGTTGGTGAGGTGGTATGGCCAAGGTTGCTTCACAACGAAGCCTGCCCGAGCCGGGCCTCGGGAGAGCTGAGGGGGCGCCTGCTGTCTGAGGAGGCCCTCGGGCGAGGCGTGAACTCGTCTGGGACTACGGTTCCAACCCGAGGCTGGGCTCGGGTGAGATCGCGTCCCTCGAGTGGACGAAGTCTTGGCTTGAACCGCACCCGTCAGTTGGTCTGAGTGTGTTTACCAGCCATGATTAGGAGCGTTGGGGGTACCCCTAATTATGGTACCCGACAGTAGCCCCCGAGCCTCGAAGGGAGTGATGGTACTCGCTTCGAGGCTTTTGCCGCGTTTTCGGTGAGGGGACCGGCCTTTCTCGGTTTTTGCCTTGTTCTGGTGGGTGCGCGCGAGCGCACCCGCCGGGTGTAGCCCCCGAGGCCTCGGAGGAGTGGTTTGAGTCCTCTGAGGTCTGAATGCTTTTTGTGGTGCTTCGGCCGGTCTGATCGTTCCCTCATGCGGTCCGGCAGTAGCCCGGGTGCGTGGTCGGGTTCCACGTTATCAGGCTGGTTTGTTGATGATGTCAACAGTTTTGGCCGTAGCCGGGTGCGAGAGCAGCCCCCGAGCCTCTGCACGGAGCGAGAGGACGATCAAGGACTTTCCCGACTTTTATTATACGCCCCTGCGTGTCACACCCGGTTTTTAGAAGGTAAACCGAATGCGAACCATGTACGTGCCAGGATCAGTTATTCACGTACACAGCAGTTACATAACATGGACATCATCACACAGTGCTCAAATAGTATTAAAAAAGGGGAAATAATAGTCGATTACATCATACGTCTGAGACGTCCATATAGTTCTTACAATAAATCAAAGTGCGGAAAAGAAACGTAGATAACGCGGCCTTCACAGGCAGCCGACTGGGGGTTGCCGCTAACCCACGCCTAGAACTCGTCGTAGTCTTGGAACTCCTGGAAGTCTCCTTCCACAGCTTCATCTTCTCCTGAGCAGTGGTTGCAATGCTGACAACCTGGGGGGGGTTTGGTGTGTAGAGCAAGGGTGAGTACACATCAACATACTCAGCAAGTATCCTGTTTGGCTGTAGTGGACTAGCTTTATGTGGGGATAAGTCAAGCAGTTGCTTTTAGTTGGTCAGGTTATTACTTACTAGTAGAGAGCCAGGTTTTAACATTAACCCAAGTTATTAGCCCAATGTATCCTTTCCAAACGGAAAGAATACCACTCACCATTACCATAATCATAATCAGAACCATCAATCTCATTGCCACCTGTACCAAAGTATCTCTGATCAAGTATCACTAATCTCTGGAGCTCCCTTGGCCGCTCATAACCGCGAGCACGGCTGATATATCAGTTTCATAACACTCTGCAGAGGTTGCGCACTTTACCCACAAGCCGTGATTCCCACTTGCCTCGGGCTGATCAAACCCTTAAACACTACCAAGGTGAATAGGCAGGGTCTCACTACGTAGCCTTTACAAAGATTCCCCGAGGCTGTAGCCGCCCGTTAGGTTTCCTAAATGTACCGCACTCCTCCCCAAGGGACAAATCAACCTTGGCAGAGCGAGCCGCATACACCGAGCCCCATTGACGGCACAACGGCTAAGCGAACTACACCCCGGTTCCTCTAATTATTCAGCTAAGGGCGTCCCATTCCACCCTCATGGTTGCACTGTTTTCCCGGGCGGTCATCCATTGAACAGGTCCTTACGGAGAGGCACTCGAGAAACCGCTCGAGTCCCCTTAAATGCCACAAGTATGATCATAAATAAGAACGGGAAAAACAGCGTATCATAGATAATCACATCATGTTCATTGATTAGAGTTGAGCAATAGCATCAGACTAAGCAGTAATAATCCGACCCAAATAGGTAAACAAGGACATGAATAACAAAAGCTAGTCAATCCTTAAGTATAAATGTGTAATGCGGGAGGTGAATTAAAGAATGAATAGGACAGAGATAGGTCAAAGGACACTTGCCTCCACCAACCGACTGCTGCTCAGGGGCTTCTCCTGCAAATTCCTCGGGCTCTTCGACCGGATCGTTCTCTATGCGAGCGCAAACATACATACATCCATCCACATATTTAATACAAAAGAACAGTACACCATACAAGGGAATAAACAAAGTGAATATGCATCAAGTATGACATTTGACATCGCATTTGTTATGGTTAGAAAGAAATGGGAAAGGTCTCGCAGGGGTTAAATCTTATGCACTAATAATCAACTACAATTGGTTCTGAGCAAAAGAATTCTGTTATATACATATGTACAAATGGAAACCTAATCATTTTTAGTTGATCAACATCGCACGGGTTAAACAGTTAACTACGCGAATCAATAGCATAACAGAATTTTAAATTAAACTTCTTATTTTCCATAGCATGAACAATGATCAATCTACTTAAAATACAGTAATTATGATCACAGAAAGTAAATAAAATAAAATAAAAAAAATTAAAAAAAAACAGAGGGGGGGGCGGTTGAACCGGCCCTAGGGGCGGTTGAACCGGCCCGGGGGCAGGGCGGCCGAGCTGGGGCGGGGGCCGGCCGAGCCGGGGCGGGGGCCGGCCGAGCCGGCCGGTTGAACCGGCGGCCAGGCGGCTGAACCGGCCCCGCGCGGGGGGCGCGGCCAGGGGCCAGGACGGGCGGCGGGCGCGGCCAGGGGGGCGGCTGCGGCCGGGCTGGGGGCGGCTGCGGCCGGGCTGGGGCGGCAGCGGGCGGCCGGGGCGCGGCTGCGGCCGGCCGGGGCGGCCAGGGGCCACGGCGGGGCTGGGGGCGGCGGCCGGCGCGGCCAGGGGGCGCGCGGGGGTGGGGAGAGGAGAGGGGAGGGAGGAGAGGGAGGAGGGGGAGGGGGCTCACCGGCGAGGGGGTGGCCGACGGCGAGGGCGCGCGGCCGGGGTCGGGGCAGCGGCGGCGGCTAGGGCAGGGAGGTGGGGCGGCGGCGCTAGAGAGAGGAGGGAGAGAATGAGGGAGAGGGAGAGGGTTTTGGGGAAAAAGAAAAAAAAGGGGTGGGGGGGGGGGCGGTTGGGCCATCTTTGGGCCCAAGAGGGGGGCGCCAGGGGCGGCTGGGCCGGCCGGGGTCGGCCCAGGGCGCGGGAGAGAGAGAGAAAGAGGAGAGAGAAAGAGAGAGAAAGAAAAGAAAGAAAGAAAAGGTTTTGTATTAAATATGTGGATGGATGTATGTATGTTTGCGCTCGCATAGAGAACGATCCGGTCGAAGAGCCCGAGGAATTTGCAGGAGAAGCCCCTGAGCAGCAGTCGGTTGGTGGAGGCAAGTGTCCTTTGACCTATCTCTGTCCTATTCATTCTTTAATTCACCTCCCGCATTACACATTTATACTTAAGGATTGACTAGCTTTTGTTATTCATGTCCTTGTTTACCTATTTGGGTCGGATTATTACTGCTTAGTCTGATGCTATTGCTCAACTCTAATCAATGAACATGATGTGATTATCTATGATACGCTGTTTTTCCCGTTCTTATTTATGATCATACTTGTGGCATTTAAGGGGACTCGAGCGGTTTCTCGAGTGCCTCTCCGTAAGGACCTGTTCAATGGATGACCGCCCGGGAAAACAGTGCAACCATGAGGGTGGAATGGGACGCCCTTAGCTGAATAATTAGAGGAACCGGGGTGTAGTTCGCTTAGCCGTTGTGCCGTCAATGGGGCTCGGTGTATGCGGCTCGCTCTGCCAAGGTTGATTTGTCCCTTGGGGAGGAGTGCGGTACATTTAGGAAACCTAACGGGCGGCTACAGCCTCGGGGAATCTTTGTAAAGGCTACGTAGTGAGACCCTGCCTATTCACCTTGGTAGTGTTTAAGGGTTTGATCAGCCCGAGGCAAGTGGGAATCACGGCTTGTGGGTAAAGTGCGCAACCTCTGCAGAGTGTTATGAAACTGATATATCAGCCGTGCTCGCGGTTATGAGCGGCCAAGGGAGCTCCAGAGATTAGTGATACTTGATCAGAGATACTTTGGTACAGGTGGCAATGAGATTGATGGTTCTGATTATGATTATGGTAATGGTGATTAGTGATACTTGATCAGAGATACTTTGGTACAGGTGGCAATGAGATTGATGGTTCTGATTATGATTATGGTAATGGTGAGTGGTATTCTTTCCGTTTGGAAAGGATACATTGGGCTAATAACTTTGGTTAATGTTAAAACCTGGCTCTCTACTAGTAAGTAATAACCTGACCAACTAAAAGCAACTGCTTGACTTATCCCCACATAAAGCTAGTCCACTACAGCCAAATAGGATACTTGCTGAGTATGTTGATGTGTACTCACCCTTGCTCTACACACCAAACCCCCCCCAGGTTGTCAGCATTGCAACCACTGCTCAGAAGAAGATGAAGCTGTGGAAGGAGACTTCCAGGAGTTCCAAGACTACGACGAGTTCTAGGCGTGGGTTAGCGGCAACCCCCAGTCGGCTGCCTGTGAAGGCCGCGTTATCTACGTTTCTTTTCCGCACTTTGATTTATTGTAAGAACTATATGGACGTCTCAGACGTATGATGTAATCGACTATTATTTCCCCTTTTTTAATACTATTTGAGCACTGTGTGATGATGTCCATGTTATGTAACTGCTGTGTACGTGAATAACTGATCCTGACACGTACATGGTTCGCATTCGGTTTACCTTCTAAAAACCGGGTGTGACATAAGTGGTATCAAAGCCGTGCTGACTGTAGGACCGCTAACCTAGAGTAGAATGGTCGTTCTAAGGACTATAGACCTCTGTCCCTGCCTTGACTTTGGTACCCCTTCAAAAGTTGGTCCTACTGACCAAATCTATGTTCTACTATATATTATACCTTGCTGAAAATTTTGTTTTATTCTGATCCTTCATTTATTTATGATTCATTATTATTCTGATCCTTCATTTATTTATGGTTCATTACTTGCTGGTCATATTAATTCTGTTCTCACCCTTTTGCTTGCGATGTCTTTTGTAGATGGCTCGACTTAGACACACTGCACGAAAGTCCGTCATCCCCTTCTTACCCTCCCGCCTTGCTGAGCGTCCGCTTCACCGTCCCGTGGCCGGACAGTCCAGCCACTTGGAGAGACTGCACCACCGCCTGCATGAGGAGCAGGAGCGTCGACGACAGGAGCAGCAGGGCTCTTCCTTCTCACTCCAGCAGGAGATAGAGTCTGTGAGGAGCTGCTCCCCTGTGCTTCCCCTGGAGGCGCCCCCTGCACCACCACTGGGCGTCCCAGCTTCTGGAGTAGCTGCTGGAGGAGACCCAGATGACGGAGATGGCGACGACAGCCCGAGCCACGACACCGACCTCGACCTCTCTAACCATGAGCCGGAAGGATGGGTTGCTCGACCCATCACTCGCGACGCTGCTCGCGGGTGTCACTTCCACGACGCGCTCGACACCCTGCTACGTCGGGCACTTGACCGGCGTACTTGGTCCATCGAGTATCGCTGTGTGGTCTACCAGCATAGTCGCGGGGTCTACCCGGACCGCTGGGAGGCGACCTGTTTGGTGCGCCGTCCGGAGAACAGTCTCCAGGGCGCGGAGGCCTGCTCAGAGCACTATTCTATCTCTGAGCGGGACTCAGCTGAGGCAGCCATGCAGGATGCTGCACGGCGTGCGCTTTCGCACTACTGCTCGGTTCTCGGTGGGGTAGCTGACGGTCTCGACCTGAAGTATTACCCCCGCCGTCCATCTGGCAGCACAGGAGGCGTGATTGTTTCACCTGCTGGTGAGGACAATCCTAGGTTGAGCAGCACAGTCAACCTAGCCGCCGTGCTAAACACGGAGCTGGACCATGCATTAGACGAGCTGAGTAGGGCTCGTGCTGAGATCGCCCTGCTGCGGGCTGAGCGCGCGTAGCGTCGTCACTTGGATGATGGTTCCCCCGCTCCCGTTGGGACTCAGCACCCGTACCGCTCGCCTCGGCGTGGACTCCAGTCTTATGGCAATCCCGACTGCAAGACCAAGATAAATCTAGAACCATAGATCGTTAGAGTTGGATCTTGTAATTAATACAAAATATATATACATAGAAGCTTCAGTCTTAGCGTTAATCTCGGTCTTAGTTAGTCTTAGTTAGACAGGGTAGTTTGCTATATCCTGTGCATTTATGTTTGTCATGATGAACTATGTTTGGTTTGGATCTTTGTAATGATTGTCACCAGAGTGTGGGTACCCCCTGCATTTTGGTTTACATATTATGTTAATGGAGTTAGTTATACAGTTGGGAAACCCTTTATTCTACTTTCCTCTTTATCTGAGAAGCTGTGTGGTCTGTGTTGGAGATCAGTGAAGATGCTCATCTGTTCAGTGCTGTTGGAGAATTCTATACTCTTTTCTTATGCTGCAAGATTTGCCAGATCGGTTCTGATGTGTGGTTGCGTTCTGCAGATGTCAGAGAACAGGCGCAGAGGAGGAAGGCGTGCTCAGCAGGAGCAAGCCGGTCAGCAAGATGAGGCGCCCCAGCAGCAGCAGCTGCCGCCCCCGCCCCCGATGTCGATCGAGCAGATGTTTCTGATGCAGACTCAGGCAGTTCAGGCCATCGGTCAGACTCTGGCCGCCATTCAGCAGCAGCAACAGCAGCAAGCACCACCCCAGCCTCAGATGCCTCAGATGCCCAGAGACAAGCGTGCTGAATTCATGAGAGGCCATCCCCCAACGTTCGCTCACTCTTCTGACCCCATGGATGCTGAAGATTGGCTGCGCACTGTGGAGCGGGAGTTGCATACCGCTCAGTGTGATGACAGGGAGAAAGTCTTGTATGGTCCCCGTCTGTTGAGAGGAGCAGCCCAATCATGGTGGGAGTCTTACCTCGCCACCCATGCCAACCCCGACACCATCACCTGGGAAGAATTCAGAGGTAGCTTTCGTCAGTACCATGTGCCTGCAGGTCTGATGACAGTGAAAAAGGAGGAGTTCTTGGCCCTTAAGCAAGGGTCATCATCTGTCAGTGAGTATCGAGACAGGTTTCTGCAGTTGTCTCGCTACGCTCCTGAGGATGTCAACACTGACGCCAAGCGACAGTACCGTTTTCTGAGAGGCTTGGTTGATCCTCTGCAGTACCAACTGATGAACCATACCTTCCCGACATTCCAGCACCTGATTGACAGAGCAATCATGACAGAAAGGAAGCGTAAGGAGATGGAGGATCGTAAGCGCAAGATCAGTGGACCCCAGCCTGGAAGCAGCAGCCGTCCCCGTTTTGCAGGCAATCAACCTCAGCAGTTCAGGCAGAACCAGCGTCCACCTCAGCAGCATCAGCAGCGTCAGCAGTATCAGCAGTTCCAAAGGCAGTACCCTCAGCATCAGTACCAGAACCGTCAGAGCAATCAGTCAGGAGGTCAGTTTCAGAGGCAGAATCAGCGGACACCTCGTCTTCCTGCCCCAGCAAATCAGCAGAACAATCAGGCAGCATCAGCTCAGGTTGGAAACAGAGCATGTTTCCACTGCGGAGAGCAAGGCCACTGGGTGATGCAATGTCCGAAGAAGGCAGCCCAGCAGCAGTCAGGCCCCAATGCCCCAGCGAAGCAGAATGTGTCCCAGCCTGGAGCAGGCAACCGCCTTCAGCAGCGCTATAATCATGGAAGGCTGAATCACTTGGAGGCTGAAGCAGTTCAGGAGACTCCCGGCATGACAGTAGGTATGTTCCCAGTCGATTCCCATATTGCAGAGGTGTTATTTGATACTGGAGCAACGCATTCTTTTATTACTGCATCATGGGTAGAAGCACATAATCTTCCAATTACTGCCATGTCAACCCCCATTCAAATTGACTCAGCCGGTGGTAGAATTCGAGCTGATAGCATTTGTTTGAATGTAAGTGTGGAAATAAGGGGGATAGCGTTTCCCGCTAACCTTATAGTAATGGGTACTCAGGGAATAGATGTCATCCTAGGGATGAATTGGCTAGATAAGTATCAGGCAGTTATCAGTTGTGATAAAAGGACAATCAAGTTGGTGTCCCCACTAGGAGAGGAAGTGGTGACCGAGTTAGTCCCGCCTGAGCCAAAGAAAGGAAGTTGTTATCAGATGGCTGTCGATAGCAGTGAAGCAGACCCAATTGAGAGTATCAAGGTTGTGTCTGAATTCCCAGATGTGTTTCCAAAGGACTTACCGGGTATGCCACCAGAGCGGAAAGTTGAGTTTGCTATAGAGCTTCTTCCTGGAACCGCCCCTATCTTCAAGAGAGCTTACAGAATATCTGGACCAGAGTTGGTTGAGCTTAAGAAGCAGATTGATGAGCTGTCAGAGAAAGGTTACATCCGGCCAAGCACCTCGCCTTGGGCCGCCCCTGTCTTGTTTGTGGAGAAGAAAGATGGCACAAAAAGGATGTGTATCGATTATCGAGCTTTGAATGAAGTCACGATCAAGAATAAGTATCCCTTGCCCAGAATAGAAGATCTGTTTGACCAGTTGAGAGGAGCCAGTGTGTTCTCCAAGATAGATCTGAGGTCAGGTTACCATCAGCTCAGGATCCGACCTTCGGACATTCCGAAGACGGCATTCATTACCAAGTATGGTTTGTATGAGTTCACAGTGATGTCTTTTGGTTTGACCAATGCACCAGCATTCTTTATGAACTTGATGAACAGTGTGTTCATGGATTATCTTGATAAGTTTGTGGTGGTATTCATTGATGACATTCTGATTTATTCTCAAAGCGAAGAGGAGCATGCAGATCATTTGAGGATGGTATTGCAGAGATTGCGAGAGCACCAGTTGTATGCAAAGTTGAGCAAGTGTGAGTTCTGGATCAGTGAAGTCCTGTTCTTGGGTCACATAATCAACAAAGAAGGATTGGCTGTGGATCCGAAAAAAGTGGCAGACATTCTGAACTGGAAAGCGCCAACGGATGCTCAAGGAATCAAGAGCTTCATTGGAATGGCCGGATATTATCGGCGATTCATTGAAGGGTTTTCGAAGATTGCGAAACCAATGACAGCGTTGCTAGGCAACAAGGTTGAGTTCAAGTGGACCCAGAAATGTCAAGAGGCCTTTGAAGCGCTGAAAGAGAAGTTGACAACAGCGCCTGTCCTAGTCTTGCCTGATGTGCACAAGCCCTTCTCTGTGTACTGTGATGCTTGTTACACAGGTTTGGGATGCGTGTTGATGCAAGAGGGAAGAGTTGTGGCTTACTCGTCCCGACAGCTGAAGGTTCATGAGAAGAATTACCCAATCCATGATCTAGAGTTGGCAGCAGTGGTTCACGCACTGAAGACATGGAGGCACTATCTGTATGGACAGAAATGCGATGTTTACACAGATCACAAGAGTCTGAAGTACATATTCACTCAGACAGAGTTGAACATGAGGCAGCGAAGATGGTTAGAGCTGATCAAAGACTATGAGTTGGAGATCCATTACCATCCAGGCAAAGCAAACGTAGTGGCAGATGCTTTGAGCAGGAAGAGTCAAGTCAATCTGATGGTCGCTCGTCCGATGCCTTATGAGTTGGCCAAAGAGTTTGACAGGTTGAGTCTCGGATTTCTGAACAATTCGCGAGGAGTCACAGTTGAATTGGAACCTACCTTGGAGCGAGAAATCAAAGAAGCGGCCAGGCGGCTGAACCGGCCCCGCGCGGGGGGCGCGGCCAGGGGCCAGGACGGGCGGCGGGCGCGGCCAGGGGGGCGGCTGCGGCCGGGCTGGGGGCGGCTGCGGCCGGGCTGGGGCGGCAGCGGGCGGCCGGGGCGCGGCTGCGGCCGGCCGGGGCGGCCAGGGGCCACGGCGGGGCTGGGGGCGGCGGCCGGCGCGGCCAGGGGGCGCGCGGGGGTGGGGAGAGGAGAGGGGAGGGAGGAGAGGGAGGAGGGGGAGGGGGCTCACCGGCGAGGGGGTGGCCGACGGCGAGGGCGCGCGGCCGGGGTCGGGGCAGCGGCGGCGGCTAGGGCAGGGAGGTGGGGCGGCGGCGCTAGAGAGAGGAGGGAGAGAATGAGGGAGAGGGAGAGGGTTTTGGGGAAAAAGAAAAAAAAGGGGTGGGGGGGGCGGTTGGGCCATCTTTGGGCCCAAGAGGGGGGCGCCAGGGGCGGCTGGGCCGGCCGGGGTCGGCCCAGGGCGCGGGAGAGAGAGAGAAAGAGGAGAGAGAAAGAGAGAGAAAGAAAAGAAAGAAAGAAAAGGTTTTTCCGCTTGTTCTCGAAATCCGATCTTTCCACGGGAATGCAATTGCACTTTCAAAGCAATCAAAAATGCAAGGTTCGGCATGGTGCATCAAATCATAAAGTATTTTAGAGTTTTTCTTTACACGGGAAATCTGAACCGAATCCCGCTAAGACTTTGGAAAAGGTCAAGGTTTAGCGAGGGGAAAAGAAAAAGAAAAGGTAACGCCCGAATTTTGGCGAGTAAGGAAAAGAAAAAATTCAACTGCAAAATTCGGGGCGTTACAAACCTATCCCCCTTAAAAGAATCTCGCCCTCGAGATTCAGGGCTGGCTAGCAAAGAGCTCTGGGTACTTGGCCATCAAATCATCTTCACGCTCCCAGGTTGCCTCTTCCTCAGAGTGGTGACTCCATCTGACTTTGCACATTCTGATGGTCTTCCTTCGGGTGACTCTGTCTGCAACCTCAAGAATCTGAGCTGGCTTCTCAACATAGGTCAAGTCCTCCTGGACTTCCAGACCTTCCACTGGCAACTGCTCTTCTGGCACACGCAAGCACTTCTTCAACTGAGACACATGAAAGACATCATGCACAGCTGACAAATTCTCTGGCAAACTGAGCTGATAAGCCACTTCTCCACGCTTTGCAAGAATCTGATACGGACCAATGTAGCGGGGTGCTAGCTTGCCTTTGATTCCGAACCTTCTGACTCCTCTGATCGGTGACACTTTCAGATAGACAAAGTCTCCGACCTCAAAACTCAGCTCTCTTCTTCTTGTGTCTGCATAGCTTCGCTGCCTCGATTGCGCTATCTTCAGATTCTCTCGGACCATCCTGATGTTCTCTTCAGCTTCAAGCAAAATATCTGGCCCAAACACTTGCTTCTCTCCAGGCTGATCCCATTGCAACGGAGTTCTACAACTCCTTCCATAGAGCGCTTGAAATGGTGACATCTTCAAACTGGCCTGGTAACTGTTGTTATAGGAAAACTCTGCATAAGGCAATCGCTTGTCCCATCCGGACTGATCTTGCAACGCACAGGCTCTCAACATGTCTTCAAGAATTTGATTGGTTCTTTCAGTCTGGCCATCTGTCTGCGGATGATATGCTGAACTGAAATTCAGATGTGTGCCCAAGGCTTCATGCAACTGATGCCAGAAATGAGAGGTGAACTGCGTTCCTCTGTCTGACACTATCTTCTTCGGCACACCATGGAGACAAACGATCCGAGACATATACAGCTCTGCCAATACTGCACTGCTGTAGGTGGTCTTGACAGGTATGAAGTGGGCTGACTTGGTCAAACGGTCCACTACTACCCAAATGGAATCGTAGCCGGCTCGAGTGCGAGGCAATCCGACTATGAAATCCATACCGATTTCATCCCATTTCCACTGAGGGATCTGCAACGGTTGCAACAATCCAGCAGGTCTCTGGTGTTCTGCTTTAATTCTTCGACAACTATCGCACTTAGCCACGTGCTCTGCGATTTCCCTCTTCATTCCATACCACCAGAATTTCTTCTTCAGATCCTGATACATCTTCTCACTGCCAGGGTGAATCGAATAAGCTGTCTCATGAGCTTCCTTGAGAATCAACTCCCGAATGGACTGGACATTGGGAACACACAAGCGGTCTTTGAACCATATCACGCCTTCTGCATCTTCTCGAAAATCTTTGCCTCTGCCATCTAGAATCAGTCGCCGAAATTCGGGGCGTTACACTGCGTCGCCTTTCCGCAAGGAAAGGGGAAAGCGCCATGTTGCCCTCGGAGGGCGCCGAACATGGTGTTTCCAGTGAGCTGCTAATGGGTGATCCGAGTGGACGCCCGTGCCCCATTCGTTAGGGGTTGGCTGGTGGTCCAGAGGCGCGCTCCAAAAGTACCTGCGGGTGATTCGCCGGACCCAGACCCCTTCGACAGGGTCCGAGGGCTCGATGCCTCCCTCCGGTGGGATTCCGTTACAAATCCTGGGTACCTCGGAAGCGTAGCCCGAGCCTTGCTTATGTATCGAACGTACCCAGAGTCATCCCTCACTCTGCGTGCTTTGGGGCGACTGTCGAACCCTTCCGAGGGGCCAGCCTACGAACCCCTGATCAGTAGTGGGCACGGAGCCCTGGCGCTCTGGGGCGGCTGTCAAACCCTTCTGAGGGGCCAGCCTTCGAACCCCTGATCAGTAATGGGCTTGAAGTTCGAGTGCTCTGGGGTGGCTGTCGAAACCTTTCCGAGGGGCCAGCCTTCGAACCCCTGATCAGTAGGAGGGCTCGGGGCCCGCTTCCTCCGCCAAGAAGGATCCTTTCCACAACGTCCCCTTTCCCGGTCCCTGTGGCAAGAAAGAGAGAGGAGGAGGGGAAGGATATGAATTTAAATAAGGTGGCACACCTTTTTTGACGCGGTCATTATGGCGAAGGCGAAGCGATGCCCGCCTCGCCTGCCAGAGGTGTCGCCTGCTCCGTCGGAGAGTTAATGCGACGGGACGGGCAATTCGCGTGGCGCCCATTGTGCGTGCGAGCCGTTCGAGGAACGGGGCATGGGCGCGTCGTCTTCACGCCGTGGGAAAGGGCTCTCCCGTCGCTTCAGGAGGGGACGCGAGCTTGTAGGCTACTTGACCGCTGCTTCTGCTCGTCGGCCGCTGCAGTTACTGCCGGCCCACTTTTGACCATGCCAACCAGATGGCTTTACGCCCAAATACACAGATGTTCAGGCCCCGACAGCCGTAATGAACATACGCCAGCACTCAAGGTGCCGTTACAAACGGGACTCCGGTTCCGTTCCCGCGGGTATGAACAACCTCCATACCAGGAGGCCCGCGAGACGACGAACTCCAAGCGGCTCACCGCCGCCCGCTCCTGCAGCAGCGACAACGACCTCCGCTCCGGGCGGCCAAACAGCAGCAGCGATGACCTCAGGGCAGACGCTGCTGCGACAAGGCCCTCGCCCACGTCTCCACTCGAGGGGCGAGGACAAGCTATCAAAGCCAAAGAGCCGGAGGCCCGGAGCGCAGATGGCAGCGGCGATCTCGTCGGCGACGAGGACTTCTCCGGCCATCTGTCCACCGGCAGATCCCCACTCAAGTCCTCCCGGATGGGCGAGCACCGACCCCCGCGCGAAGGCGTCGTGCCGGAGCAAGGGTAGGACAGCCCAAGAACACGAACGCCGCCCTAGCAGCGCGCGACGTCTTGGGCGGTCCCCCGGTGCGCGCGGCGCAGCAGCCGCCCGTATGGTGGACAGATAGCCGCACTCCGCCCAACGGTGGGAGGTGGCACTGGAAGCCGTGCCAGAGCCAGCTGAGCCAGCGAACCAGGCATGCTGGGCCTGATGACGCTTGTGGCCGCTCGGCCACGCATTGTCGAAGTCCGCCCCTTCCGCTAAGCCGGTGAGCGCCCTCTCCCATGAACGCTTAAGGAGGAGGTGGCCCGCCGGCCCGTACGGGAGGTAGAGCTCTGGCTCAGCTCGCCCTCCGCCCCAGCAAGGATGACGAAAATCCTTGAAGCTGAGGGCGGGGCGGAGGCCGCAGCCCGGCTCGCTTCTCTCCACCAAACTGCCCACTGGTGGGGGAACGCAGCCGGGCTGCATGACGAAAATCCTTGAAGCCGAGCAATGGCTGAAAGGTACCAAACCTCCACAAGGTTGCGCTCCTTCCACAACGAGACGAAGACAACGTGGCCACTCCCCATCTGGGGGCTCGGAAGGCGAAAGGGCGTGACGCATGAGGGAAGTGCGAAGGCATGGCTACCACCCAGGAGGTCGATCCCTTTTTAAAAGGCGACTCTCCCCGCTCGCGTCCTCAGCCGTCGCGGACTGAGTCTTCACCAACAACGCTCCAAGGTCCTCCCCCTACGACACGGGGGCTGGGTCCCACGCGTCATGCGAGCTGGCCCAGGACAGAAGAAGCCAAACCGCCGCGCACGGAGCGTGTAACCGCCCAGCGGTTACAAGCATTCCTCCGTCTTCGCCCAAACCAGCGGGTGAAAGGGCGGACCGCCATGCAGGCGGCATATAACTACACCAAGGGGGCGCACCCTTTCGACTTCGACGCATCCAGCATGGAGGCCCAGGCCCACACGTCATGTAACCGGTGCGCCGGTTACTACGTGCGAAAAACTGCACCGCCACTCGCGCCAGTGCCGCGCATCCTCGACCGCGGAATCGGTGCCGCGACTCGAGGCAACCCTGCACATGGCCCAGCAGTGCCAACCAGGCACGCCGGTCACGGGTCAGTCAGTCGCGGGAGAAGGCGCGACGGTCAATATGGCCAGAAGTGGGCCGGCAGTAATGGCGGCGGCAGGCGGGTGGAAGCAGCAGTCAAATCATCCGCAGGCTCATGTCCCCTCCTAGAACAGCGAGAGAGCCCTCTCCCACGGCGTGAAGACGACACGCCCGTGTTCCGTTCCTCGAACGGCTCGCGCATGCACAAACGGCTGCCCCGCGAACCACTCGTCCCGTCGCATTAACTCTGCAGCAGGACAGGCGACACCTTTGGTAGGCGAAGCAGGCGACGCTTCACCTCCGCCATAATGACCGCGTCAAAAAAGGTACGCCACAACGTTCAATTTTGTATCCTTTTTCGCTTCCCCTTTCTCTCTCTTGCTAACAGGGACCGGGAAAGGGGATGCTCCGAAAGGGATCCTTCTCCGCGAGGGAAGCGGGCCCCGAGCCCTCCTACTGATCAGAGGTTCGAAGGCTGGCCCCTCGGAAGGGTTCGACAGCCGCCTCAGAGCACTCGGGCTCCGAGGCCCCACTACTGGTCAGAGGTTCGGAGGCTGGCCCCTCGGAAGGGTTCGACAGCCGCCTCAGGCCACTCAGGCTCCGCGCCCACTACTGATCAGGGGTTCGTAGGCTGGTCCCCTGACGGGTTCGACAGTCGCCCCAGAGCACGCAGAGTGAGGGATGACTCTGGGTACGTTCGATATATAACCAAGGCTCGGGCTACGCTCCTGAGGTACCCTAGGACATTTTCGAGACCAGCAGGAGCGATTCTGTAACGGAATCCCATCAGAGGGAGGCATCGAGCCCTCGGACCCTATCGAACGAGACCGGGTCCGGCAAATCACCTGCAGGTACTTTTGGATCGCGCCTCTAGGCCACTAGCCGACCCTTATCGAACGGGGCACGGGCGTCCACTCGGATCACCCATTAGCAACTCACCGGAGACACCATGTTCGGCGCCCTCCGAGGGCAACATGGTGCTTTCCCCCCTCCTCCTTGCGGAAAGGCGACGAAGGGGCGTGTGAAAAAAGCCGAGTCAGTCCCTGACCGTCCTCTCGCCCTGTGCAGAGGCTCGGGGGCTGCTCTCGCAAACCCGGCTTCGGCCAACCCGTTGACAGCGTCAACATACCAGCCCGAGAACTCGGAACCTGACTATGCACCCGGGCAACGACCAGTTCGCATGAGGGAACGACCAGACCGGCCGAGGCATCACAAAAGGCATTAAGACCTCGAAGGAGTCAAACCAGTCCTCCGAGACCTCGGGGGCTACACCCGGCGGGTGCGCTCGCGCGCACCCACCAGAACGAAATGCAACCGAGAAAGGCCGGTCCCCTTGCAAAAAAGTGCGACAAAGCCTCCAAGCGAGTACCCACACTCCCTTTGAGGCTCGGGGGCTAATGTCGGGGACCGTAATTAGGGGTACCCCCAAGACTCCTAATCTTAGCTGGTAACCCCCATCAGCACAAAGCTGCAAAGGCCTGATGAGCGCAATTCCGGTTAAGGCTCCGTCCACTCAAGGGACACGATCTCGCCTCGCCCGAGCCCAGCCTTGGGCAGGAACGGTAGACCAAGGCAGATTCACGCCTCGCCCGAGGGTCTCCTCAAGCAACGGGCACACCTTCGACTCGCCCGAGGCCCAGCTCGGGAAGACTTTGCAGAGAAGCAACCTTGGCTAGATCGCCACGCCAACCGACCGGATCACAGGAGCATTCAATGCAAGGATCGCCTGACACCTTATCCTGACGCGCGCTCTCCAGTCGACAAGGCCGAAGTGACCGCAGTCACTTCGCCCCTCCACTGACTGACCTGACAGGAAAACAGCGCCGTCTGCGCTGCTCCGACTGCTGTGCCACCTGCCAGGGTGAGGCTGACAACAGCCAAGTCCAGCCACGGGCTCCATAGGAATCTCCGCCTCGCCCGACCTCAGGGCTCGGACTCGACCTCGCCTCGGACGACGGTCTCCGCCTCGCCCGACCCTAGGGCTCGGACTCCACCTCGACCTCGGACGACGGTCTCCGCCTCGCCCGACCCCAGGGCTCAGACTCCACCTCGACCTCGGACGATGGTCTCCGTCTCGTCCGACCCCAGGGCTCGGACTCTACCTCGACCTCGGAAGACGGTCTCCGCATCGCCCGACCCCAGGGCTCGGACTCTACCTCGACCTCGGAAGACGGTCTCCGCCTCGCCCGACCCCCGGGCTCAGACTCAGCCTCGACCTCGGAGGAGCCACCGCCTCGCCCGACCTTGGGCTCGGACCAACCACGTCGCAGGGGGTACATCATTACCCTACCCCTAGCTAGCTCAGGCTACGGGGAACAAGGTCGGCGTCCCATCTGGCTCACCCGGGTAAAACAAGCAATGATGGCACCCCATGTGCTCCATGACGACGGCGGTTCTTAGCCTCCTACGTCAGCAAGGATCCGACAGCCCCGACAGCTGTGCTTCTACAGGGCTCAAGCGCTCCTCCGACGGCCACGACGCCACATGAACAGGGTTCCAACACCTCTTCGACAGCCACGTCGGCATGTACATGGGGCTCTGGCTCCCCTCTGCTAGACACGTTAGCACACTGCTACACCCCCCGTTGTACACATGGACCCTCTCCTTACGTCTATAAAAGGAAGGTCCAGGGCCCTCGTACGAAAAGGTGGCCGCGCGAGAGGACGGGCTGCGCGCAGTCTCACGCCCTCTCTCTCTCCCTCGCGAACGCTTGTAACCCCCTACTGCAAGCGCATCCGCCCTGGGCGCAGGACAACACGAGGCCGCGATTCCCCTTACTGTTTTCCCCCCTTGTGTTCCGTCTCGCGCCGACCCATCTGGGCTGGGACACGCAACGACAATTTACTCGTCGGTCCAGGGACCCCCCAGGGTCGAAACGCCGACAATATGTTTGTTTTCTTCATATATTATTCCGTATGCATCTTGACTTTCTAGGGCACTTGACTTTGTTTTTGTACGTATCTTAACTATATTATTTTCTTGTATTTGTTTGTTTTTCATGCAGATACTGGAATTACCTCAGGAAACAGACTTTTGTTCTTGAGTCATATGTGTCGAAGGTGAACTGGATGATGAACCATGCATTATTTACAAGTCATTGATATCTGTCGTGGGGGTTTGTTTGGCCATATATTATGGCTTTGGTCCATGTTTTAGCTGCACACTGCGAGCACCATACAGCAAAGTTGTAAAGGAAGCAGCTGATTCATCTTGGGGTCAGTTCCTTGTCTCTCCAACACCCAGCCCCAAACCTTTTTGTTGTGTTATAAAATGTCTCATCACACCTACATTATCTTGTGGCATGCTGTTTCAGGTTTGTTCCTAGTGGGACTCTTGTTCATATGCACTCTCATCGAACTTGGTTCAATGTGGAATTTGACAAAGGTGGAAATTCAACTATGGCAATATGTTGTCTCCTGAAGGACCGAAAGTATCTCTTGATTCGTTCAAATGGGGGCTCGTGAGTGTCCCTTTTCACCACTCCAAATAATTTTAGGACCCTCAGCTTTTCTCCCCTGGGATAACCTATTGGAGGCCTTCAATTTTAGGTGTTCGTTGCTGTGTTGGTAGACAATTTCCTCTATCCAGTATCTGCATTCCGATCACATTTCTCGCAATCAATCAATTGGTCTGGGTATCCGATACTACTTGAGAGATGGGAAAATATGCAAGGTACATGCAACATACCTTTTTTTTGGCATTTTCCCTCTTCGAGTATAAGTCGTTTTACTTGAAGATATTCCAAGAAAATTCACCGTGCAAAAATGCCTCTTTAATGTTTAGGTTTTCCTAAACATCCCATTTGCAATGGTTTTGCAGATCGAAAGAGAGAACAGTTCAAAGTACACTGATCTTGGAGGGAAGCGTCTATATGGCAAGAGGACATACCCTTCCAATAAATCATTGCTCGGTTACCTGTCAAGAACTCTAGTGCAATGGCACCAACCAAAGAAATACGACGTATAGGAAGCTGAACCCCGTCGATTTGCCGGGGCAAGACTTCGGAAGCTGAACCCCGTCGATTTGCCGGGGCAAGACTTCGGTTAGCTCTCAATCTATGTGGATTGAGTGAGATTCGGTGATTTAAATCAAGTCAAATTTTTCTTAATTTTTTCTAATCTCATCCAATCTATAGGTAACTGAATTAACCGAATAAGGCTTCAAAAGGTTTACACCCCATAGCTCTTGTTAACACTATAGATATGTAATGTAACGACCTGGCTGAAGAAGTGAAAATGTTCCATATTGCTGAGACGATCTCTTTTGTTCGTGTGCTGGTTCACCTCATCGACTTGGTTCCTTGGTCTGCCTTATTATTGAGCAATAGAATACAATACCATTGCATCATGACATTTCTTTTGCAAGAGGTCAAACGCGTGAAGCCTGACATCGCCCCACAATCATTATTTATTGTTCAATACTGGGTTTATTATGACGTTGGGAGTAAACTTCAAACTTCTCTTGCAGCACAGCACAGCACATTTAATTTGATTCCTCTCTGGGAAAGCCTGGGAGTATTTAATCTGATAATATATACTAGCCATTGAACAAATGTCTGAAAGTTGACATCTACTCACTATTGCATCATAGAGTTCCATGCCCTCGATGCAGCAAGATTCTACTTTTGCTGTTTGTATTAAGAATGGCGACTTGGCGAGCATCATGCTGCTTTCCAGGTCGCTCCTCATTAGAAACAACCGCTGCCCCCGTCACCCATGTCCGAAGGCATTTCTCAAGTCGAAAGTCCCTGTCGAACTGACCTGTCAAACCCGTCCTCTGGTGAGAGCGAGACCACCAGGCCAGTTGCCGGCATCCGTTTTTCCAAGGCTGCGTGTGTTAGTGCTCGCCGATGTGACCCATGGAAGACCTAAAAGTATATTCCACACGGTCGGGGCCAGTCACCTACGGCGGCTGGCACCTAAAATACCGCTGCTCCTCGCCTTTCCGGCGCACGCATCGCACACTTGGATTTTTAAACAGAGTTACAGCTCTGGAAGGTGGAAGCGGAAGCTGCCATGGCTTCCGTCTCCGTTCAAAGGGGAAAGCCGCGACGGCGACCGGCGAACCGCATCCCGGTATGTGTCGCGCCACGTGAAGCCGTGGCCCGGGCACCGGATGCCGTGTCGCACTTGCGGGTCAAGGTCCGGCGGTCCGGTCTCGTCCGGCCGCACAGGCACAGCGATGCCGCCAGAGACCGTGACCCGCGCCGCTGAACCGTGTACGTACGTGGGTGGACGGGAGAGGAAGGCGCCGTGCCGGTGCCGCCCGCGCAGCCGTCGCCCCCGACAAGGACGACAACGAGCCGGGCTCGCGAGGGAATGAGCACGTGGGCGCGGTGGAACGGGAGCTGGAAAGCTCGAGGCTATGACTCTGTGAGCACGGGACGGCAAAGGGTTGGGTGGTGCAGCAGAGGGATCAGATCACGGGAGACGAAACCGGGGCGCAGCCGCAGCCCGCAGGCCGAAAACTGGGAGGGGGAGGCCGCCAGGTTTAGGTGGGTGGTGGACCGGAAACCGCTTGGCACCGACGGTTTTGGTGCGCCGCTGCGGACGCTAGAAGCCGCGACGACGCGCGCCGCCCTCCTCTCCGTCCGCTCCGCGCGGCCGGCGACAAAACTGCCCCGTCCGGACTCCGGATCCGGAGGCGTTGCCGCCGTCCCGTACACGGGTGGACCGGCGTGGTCTGCGCTCTGCGGCGCGGCAACGCAAGGTGTGGATTGCGACGCTGCGTCACGCCTGCGGGGCGGCTTTGGGCTAGTAACGGACCACTCGTGAACCGGGGGGTTGGTGGCACGGTTGGACGAAGACCACCCGGTCCGGACAGACGGTCGGCTTTGCGCTGGCGTGGGATTCTGGGAAACTACATGACCGCCCATGGCATGCCAAGGCCCTAGGCCCTAGCTATGATAATCGAATCTACGCATATAAACAACGAAAATAAATATTTAACAAAAAATTATTGGGAGATATGATTACCACATGCTGTATCCAACTGCACTCTATGTTTCAATTATTATCTCTTTTTTTTTGTCTCGGAATGATGTTTACTAAAATGGTAATCTCACAAATAGAAGGTACGAAAACCATAGTTATTCTAATAATTCGAAGCTGCAAAGCGCCTTTGTAATAACCAGTGAACAACAAAAAAGACTCGATGTCACCGATGCAGTTTACACTTTACACTATGTTGTATATAGCAGCCAAAATATATGGTAAAAAATAGATAGGTATGCCTCGTGGAGAAAGAGAACCGGCCGCCCAACCAAAAAAACCAGAAAGGCGCGTCGACGAGACTGCACATGAAAACCGGGGGCAGCGCCGAACCGGGCGCGCCGCACAAGGTTCGATCCGCCGGCTCCGGTGGCGCACCCAGATCAGATCCCCCTTTCGCTGGTTTCTTTCCCCTTGGCCAAGCCCAAACCGTCTTTAAATACACCCGTCGTCGTCCGCATCCCCCGCCTGCCTTAACCATTCTTCCCAACACCACCTCGCCTGCGATCTTCGTAGCCTCCGTCGCGTCGAGCATCGATCATGTCGGCCTACTGCGGAAAGTACAAGGGTACGTCCCATCGTCTCCTCCTCCCCCTGTCGTGATCGTATCCTCGTTCGTTGCTGATCTGCTTGTGATGCCTTTAGGTCTCGTGTATCGTAGATCTGTTTAGTTGTTTCGTTGTTGGTGCGCTCAGATCTCGCTGTGATTGATGGGTATGCTAAGGCTAACGGCTATATGGACGGGAGAACACTCTTTGTAGACTGTACTGTCCACAGATCGGAGTTTGAAATGGAATGTGTGGACAGAAATCTGGTGGCCTAGCCTAACGATTCGTACAGGTCTCACAGACTCGTTCGGTTGTAGGACTTGTGGATTTTCTTTAGATCCGTACAGGATTGTGCTGTCGTGTGCCCACCAGGGGCTTGGTGGTTGCCAAAAGGTGATGCCTCTGATCGGTTAATTTGGATATGGGATTTGCTTACTTTTTGCTTCGATTTTATACATACATATAGTGGTATGCATCTGCTCGTCCTGTTTCCAGTTGATGAAACATATTCTCCTGCTAGCAAGTTTTATACAAAAATAGAGGGACTAGTTTTTATATGGTCGTTTCAAATTATATATAGCTTGTTTGTTCAATCTAAATATTTTCCTGTCGTTTCATGGCTACTAGAATAGATGCTGGACGCATATACATCTAGGATAGTCAGATATGTAAATCGTTTAAAGCTTTGTGCTAGTCTAATCTTGATCTGTGGTTCCTTTTAGTCATGATGTTTATGCCGATACAATTATATATAAAGCAGTTTTTGGTTAATAAATAGTAAACTTCCTGAATTAATAATTAAAGTTTATTTTGTATTATTCAGGATGGCCGCCTGAATTGATAATGGAAGTTATTTTGTATTATTCAGTATAGCCTTGGTACCTGGTAGATAGCCATGCTTATTATGCATATTGTTTTGCAGATGAGCTCATCAAGAATGCTGCCTACATTGGCACCCCTGGCAAGGGTATCCTTGCTGCTGATGAGTCCACTGGCACCATTGGCAAGCGCCTTTCCAGCATCAATGTCGAGAACGTTGAGGAGAACCGCCGTGCCCTCCGTGAGCTCCTATTCTGCTGCCCTGGTGCTCTCCAGTACATCAGCGGTGTGATCCTCTTCGAGGAGACCCTGTACCAGAAGACCAAGGATGGCAAGCCTTTTGTTGATGTCCTCAAGGAGGGAGGCGTCCTCCCTGGCATCAAGGTTGACAAGGGCACCATTGAGGTTGCTGGGACTGATAAGGAGACCACCACCCAAGGCCATGACGACCTTGGCAAGCGCTGCGCCAAGTACTACGAGGCCGGTGCCCGCTTTGCCAAGTGGCGCGCTGTTCTCAAGATTGGCCCCAATGAGCCATCACAGCTTGCCATCGACCTGAACGCTCAGGGTCTGGCTCGCTATGCCATCATCTGCCAGGAGAATGGTCTGGTGCCAATTGTTGAGCCTGAGATCCTTGTTGATGGCCCTCATGACATTGATCGCTGCGCTTACGTCACTGAGACAGTCCTTGCTGCCTGCTACAAGGCGCTCAACGAGCACCATGTCCTCCTGGAGGGTACCCTCCTGAAGCCCAACATGGTGACTCCAGGCTCCGACTCCAAGAAGGTGACTCCTGAGGTGATTGCTGAGTACACCGTCCGTACCCTCCAGAGGACCGTCCCTGCTGCTGTGCCTGCTGTTGTCTTCCTCTCTGGTGGACAGAGCGAGGAGGAGGCCACCCGCAACCTCAATGCCATGAACAAGCTCAGCACCAAGAAGCCGTGGGCCCTGTCTTTCTCCTTCGGCCGTGCCCTCCAGGCGAGCACCCTCAAGGCCTGGGCTGGCAAGGTGGAGAACTTGGAGAAGGCTAGAGCTGCCTTCCTTGCCAGGTGCAAGGCCAACTCTGAGGCTACCCTCGGCACCTACAAGGGTGATGCTGCCGCCGACACCGAGAGCCTCCACGTCAAGGACTACAAGTACTGAGTTGCTTGTCTTTGCGTGCCCGTTTTGGAACTCCTGCCTACGAGCTAGGTTGCGGAGTGTGGTTTGCTCGTTAGAGCTTATTTTCGGACATCCAAAAAACATGCTTCCTATGTGGGATGATGGTTATCTTTATATTTGTATGTTAACTAGTCTCTTTGCTGTTAAATTTCGTGTAAGTTGGTCCTGCCGATGGAGAATCGAGCAGCCCCCTTTTTTTTGTTCTATCAACTATGCTGTAATGATGGCTATGTATCGGCAAAAACAATTCTATATGCTGAGTTGGAGTCGGCAAAAATTCATTCTATATGCTGTTTGGATCATATTTTGAAACAAAACTTACATCATTGCAACACATTAATAACACAACACGATCAGCACGCAAGATCTTTGCACATTGCTGACGTATGACTAAATCGCTAGTTGGATTTTGTTTTACCTGTTAGGGCTGGATTGTTCGGTTAGAAGAGATTGTTCGGTTAGAAGAGGATTGAAAGAGATTAAATCTTATTAATCCCCTTACAAATGAAAATGCCTTAGCGTGTAATCTCCGTTACCACTAGATGAATCATTTAATATCTTCTCATAAAAACTTACTTCGACACAGTTTCATTTTGAAGAGAGTAAAGAACTCAGCAGCTGGAAAGGAAAATAAAGAACCCAGTCAGTAGTAGGAACATTACTAGCCAAATGAAAGTGTGGCAGCCTACCCATCGACAATTATAGGCGAGGAAATAATTACTTAAAATATTTAGTATTTGATTTGGTACAAACTAGGCCAATTAAGCTCAGGGCAAATATAAAGCAAGGCAGAACTCGGACAACCTATTCCAGGATGTCCTCGTCAATCTCGATTGAAATGATCTCCCCGTCATCGAACTGGTCCTTCCTTGGAGGAGCTGGAGGAGCAAAGAGCCGCGCAGGCCCAGTTCCCTTCTTCTTGTTGCGCGGCCTCGCCTAGACATGATCAGACAGCTAAATAAAACATAACAGGAAAAAAAAACCAAAATGCGATGTAAATTGTGCTGGAGCTCTCACATTGCCATATGAATGGTTGAACCTTTTGCCTCTTTTCGTTTTCTTGTCCCCTCTCCCGCAGTAGACTGAGCAAGACCAGATAAAGTTTAAAACTGTCTGTCAGTCCACAGGATCATCAGTATTGATATAAACAGAGGCCAAAAGGGACAGCACCTCAGTTGGGTTCGGTGTTTGGTTTGTCCCTACATTTTATTCTATTTTAGTATCTAAATTACTAAATACGGAAACTAAGACTCTAGTTTAGTTCCTGTATTTGACAATTTAGTAACTAAAATAGAATAAAATGAAGGGATTAAAGATTAGTCCATAGAAACCAAACACCCCATAGGTACAATCAGAGAATAAAATTCTGAAGCAGGCTATGGACACTAGAATTTCAGAAATTGATTTCAAATTATGATTAACTACAACTTCTTTGAAGTACACGCATGAGAAGCATCCATCTTTGACTCTTTGTATTAATAAACCAGAAACAAGTGTTTACAACAGCTGAGCCCAGTGGCAACAGAGACGACCAAAACTATAGGCGGTAGTGATAAACAAGAGATTCAGCTTCCTTGATTGGCACTCATTCCTGACACCGTGTGAAGTGAATCAGTCAACCGGTAAAGGTTTAATAATCTACTACAGTAGTAGTTTTCAGTTCATATATATGCTCCTGCTCCTCGATACCGTAAATTTTTTCGTGTGGAACAACTTAAGCTCTTAAGAATCCAGTTTCTAGAAACTAGTTTATAAAAAAAACGGTTAATGGTGTTTAGAATCACCTTAATTTTTATAAATTGATTTTAGCTAGAGAAGACTAGCTTCTTGGTTATAAGAAACTAGGAATCCAATTTCTATAAATTAGTTTGGAACCACATCAATTTCTATAAAAAACTAGGTGCTTTCAAACAGATCCTTAGGCCATGTTTGGAAGCAACCTACTTTTTAAGAATCAAGTTTCTAACTTCAGTTTATAGAAACTGGTTTATAAAAAAAAAACTGGTTAATGGTGTTTAGAACCACCTCAGTTTCTATAAACTGACTTTAGCCAGGGAGATTAGCTTCTTGGTTTTTAAGAAACTGAGAATACAGTTTCTATAGACTGGGACAAAAGCTAGTATATTTGGAACCACCACAGTTTTCATAAACCAGTTTGTTAAAAACTGGATGCTTTCCTTGGTCGGTCTAATGGACCCAAATCGACTAACAGCATCACAGCCTGCATCTCTTCTGGGGAGTCCATTTCAGTAATAAATCCCTTGGCTATTTCATAAAAATAAGAAAAATCCCAATTGAATTGGAACGAATTTCCCAAGTGTCAGTGTAATAGTAGTCATTGCCTTTTCTCCCTTATTGCGAGGAAAACAGTAGCCATTGCTCTTGACATGTGTTAGAAAGAAACTACTCCTACATCGGACAAAAACAAGGGGAGTGAGGAGGTAGCTGTTTAATTACCGTCAAGAACTGGAGTGACGGTGGCCGACAAGACGGCGCCGACGGCGAACGCAGCTCGGGCGCGGGGGGAGGCGGCGAGCGCGTAGGAGGAGGTGGAGACGTAGGATGAGACGGCGCCGTGGTTGTGAGATGGGAGGGCCGCGGCGGCGGTGGACATGGCCATGCCCTGGACGGCGAGCAGCGCCATGGGGGCAAGAAGGAGCGAGCAAGCGCAGGGAAGACTAGTGTGCTCGGAATGGTGGTGTGGTGGATCAGGTTGGATAAGGGATAAAAGGGCTCGCAGTTGGAGCCATAGCGCACATCTAAGATGGGCTGCAGGGCTGCTGTGGGCTGGGCCAGAAGTAACCTTGTCGGCCGTTACTGTGAAGTATGGTGCATACACCTAGACAGCCAGGCCGGCGTCGAGTCTGGTCAGGTCTTGGATCCTTTTCTTTCTCTTCTTCTTTTTTGACTAGGTCTATACCCGTGCGTTGTCACGGGAAACACATGAAATCGTTATATGTTTGGTATCACAAAACAAATAAAGTGAATAACATGAAATATTTATACACACGATATTATAAATCAAACAACATATTATAGCATGAGACTTCTCGACCTAAATTAGGTATATTTAAAATTTGCATGATGTCAACACGGTGTTTCAATCCAGACAATTTAATTTCCTTTCTAAACGCTACCGGATTTATATTTACAAATTTACAGGGCTGCACCCACGTACATGTACATATGGCAGCAAATAAACCCTACACTACAATTCCCCATTCTGCATTCTTGCAGTGTAGATGACTGACAGATCACAGCCATAGGGTTAGGCTAGTCTTGTACTGCTACTGTACATGAACCAGAAACTGATGACAGGGGCATATCTAGACTCATGTTCTAACAGTTTGGACTTCAGGGAGGACTTGTCAATAGAAGTCATTTCTTTTTTGTGCCAGCATACATGGCTCTTTCCCACTGCATGACATCTTCGACCCGCGAGAGCAGTGGCGGTAGATGGCGATGAATCCCTGGACAGCAAACAATGGTGCTCGCAGCTGCAATGTTCGCCTCACTTTGGAGAGTCTAAACCACTGTCTCGTACATCTTCGTACCCTAATCAACCACTACAGCACCGCTCAAGCGAACATATTCTTCTACACAGATCTACCTCGTTTACATCCTATCCTCCATCAGGGGAAAGTCTTGGACTGCCTTATCCTGCTCAAGGTCTTACACGACACTCAAGCATTCCATCACCAGGTGCTGGTCACCTCATGAGTTCTCCAAGTTCATCGCTTTCTGGTTCTCCATATCATATGCCTGGTCTATCTCATGGACTACCTTATGGACGAAACATGTCTTACACCACTGGAGATCTTTCAATGAACAATGCTACAAAATGAGTGGTCAAACCAAGCTGGCCCACTTGTTTTTGATCATCTTAACCGACGGCCCAGTTTTTTGCAGCCACACTTAAGTTCAATGTCTTCATTGCTTTTTTCTCAGCAACACCAGAGATTAGCACCAGGCCAGCCGCCTCTTCAGAATTACATAAACATGCAGCCTCACCTGTTCCATCACCATCAACCTCCTGATGTTCCTTCACCAAGAGACAAACGATCAAGGTCAGGAAGAGGAGGAAAGCACAACATACGCTTTTCTCAACAGCCTTCTGACGCTGGTAGCCAGCATAGTGAGAGTTCAGGGATAAAGTTCAGATCCAAGTACATGTCATCTGAAGAGATCGAAAGTATCTTAAAAATGCAGCACTCTGCAAATCACAGCAATGATCCTTACTTCGATGACTACTACCACCAAGCTTGCAAAGCCAAAAGATTTGTAACTTTTCAGAAGTCCAATTTCTGCCCTATGTCAATAAAGGACTTCCCCTCAAAATCCAGGTCTGGTGTTGATCAGCATTCATATCTACAGGTTGACGCTAATGGAGGAGTTTCATTCTCTGCCATACGTAGACCTCACCCTCTTCTTGAAGCTGATTTGCCTGGATCTGGTGATGGTTTTTACAACCATAAGTCATCCAAGAGGTCACTGGAGAAAGAACCAATGCTTGCAGCCAGAATAACCGTTAAAGTCATATCATTGAATCATCTCTGAGCGCTGGTTCAGATTCCAGATTCTGCATTCCAGAACATGATGACGATTGAACTTACAGCCAACATAGTGGGGCCAACATGAGAAGTCAAGTTTTGCTTCAGAGGTCCTCCTGTCCTGAACTCATCACTTGGAGTGATCTGCTAGAAGCCAATTGGAGGATCGAATGACATCCAACCATGGACATTGTTGTACTGGTCTTCGCAAGAGTACTGGTACTTGTCGTCAACCTTGACAAACATTATAAGCAACGTTCAGATTCAGAATGCACTCAGACACTTACAATGGATAACAGACATGTATTATATTTATCTCTGTCAGGGAAGCTTACCTCCCCTCTAAGTTCAAGGTTGATTGGGTCCACAAGGAGCACAACCTCAGGGTACGCTAATGGCTGTCCTCGAGGAGGCAACCGATCATCGGGCATTGGCATAATTCTCTGCCTGTCGTCAGCCAATGCCATGTAATGAAACCTGCGATTACAACAGCATTTAGAGAGTTTCAGACATTCAATGAACAAGAAGAAAAACAGTAACTATGGCTTACATGTCTGGGAATTATATACAAATCAATCTCAAAATTGATGGTAGGCACATATCTAGTTAAGCGAATAAGATTACATAATTTATTGAATGCAGTGGTAGACACTAATCAATTCGGCTCTAAGGTGGCCTGCTCGGATCGAACCAACCCACTGGCCAAATCGATCATGATGATTGAAACCGCTAATAGTCGATACCAATTAAAAGTTAGGAGTCAGAGAGTACATACATGGAACGGTCCTCACCATTTTTAGTTACATATATGTGTTACTTGTAGGACCATGTATCTGCTCGGATGAATACGGGACAGAAAAATAGCTACAACACGTCGTGGCACAGTTTGCCCTAGGATAGAAAAAATAGCTATAGTTCACACGCCTTGGTACAACAAGTGTGTTAAACTTCTGACAGGCTCCCTGATGGAAACATGTATTGCAGCCCTGCAATGCATAGTAGCCAACCATGACTTAATTTTGCATCTGCTGCTATGTTCAGCCGTGAAGATAAGCCCAGGGCCCTTGTGTCGTCTCTATCCTGGAAGAATAGAACGAAAGAGCGGTAAAACCATTGTTAACATACGCGAAGCAGCCACACTGCAGCTGGTGTTTTGAGGAAGAAAAAAACAAGGCAAAAGAAGGATGGTGTTTTTTCATGAGCAGGATGTGCCCCCATACTCTCCATTCATTGCTCGATGCCCATGCCCCACATCCCAGCATACGAATAAAATTGCTGGGATTGTTTACCTCCAAAATCCAGCAAACATCCGGAGGCTCATGTAGATCACCAGAGCTATCCAGATTCCAATAAAACCGCCATAACGTTCGAGAGTGAGGATGCAAATGATACTGACAATGGCAACAAGGACCTGACGATACATGCATGGTTCAATAAAAAATTTGTAAGGCACAAGGTTTATTAGAAGAATATGCGTGACAAGTAGAAGTCTGCAAACTTGCCATTGAGTAGGCAGCATATCCAAAATCTGATGCTCCGTAATTGATTCCATCAAAAACAAAAGCCAGAGCGTTGATTGGTTAAGGCAGACAAACTGCACATGAGAGGGGAAAACAAATATAGATAAGTATTTTAAGAGATACTACTACCTCCAGTTCATTTTACATACATGTCGTTTTTACATGGAAGCAGAAACTAAGAAATGGTTAGTCTAGTCCTTCTCTCTTGTTCTTTTCCCAATATTAACCCTCTCTCTAAAAGTCTTGCACGCAGAGATAATATGAATGAAAGAAATAATGTGAGCCTAACAACACTGTAATATGAATGAAAGAAATAATGTGATCCTAACAATAAATAGGATGTGAAGGCCGCGACTTGCCATCGTCCTTAGCATTTAGCAGAGAAAACATACCGGTATTCCTATGTAGATATGATGCAGTACACCCTGATCGGAAGTAAACAATCTGGACCCTATGCGCAGACCAACACCAAGAAGTATGCTTAGGAGAAGTCCCAATACCAAAGCCAGCTGCAAAATAAGGGAAATGCTTCTCTAAGGCCATGGAAAATGTGTCAAATAGAAACTCAAGATACATAACATACCTGCAAGATACGAGAAGCTGTTGCAGTGGCCTTCGCATGGTCCTTACGAGCAAATGCACTTGCAAGTATGGCCTGTTGAAGTGTGATCCCGATTTATAAGAAATAAACCAAAAGATAAGAGATGCATCTGGAAACCCCATTACCAATCATATTAACTTGAGCTTATTAAATGTCATCAATTTCCAATAAAGAAGGTTAACGACCAAAGAAACACAGGGTTCCCTTACCTGTCCAGCAAAAGCCAATCCATCGGCAAGAAGTGATCGAGTAAGCCAACCAGGTTTGCAAGCAGATCTGGAATGCAGCCATTGGAGTTGAACCTAGCCGTGCGGCCATTGAAGCGGATAGTGTCACACAACATGTTGCGGCAATAACTCGTGCAAGTAACAGAAAACCTGAAGTGTGAAAAGAAAATATCTTAATTCAATATTACAATCAACATGTAATTTAAACAGCTCAGACTACTGAGAATTCCTTCCTTAACACAAACTAAATGATGATAGAGCAATATTGTGGAAGGAGACATCGTAGATTGATAGCTCAAATGCGAATAAGGGGAAAAAGATCCGTAATGGCAATGTTGACAGGTAAATGATTCACTTGTAATAATGTGATGAGCAAATTTTTAGTACAAAGTACAGTAACCAGGATAGTAACAACCAGGGATTTTCAGTACACAATACAATGTTCTATAGTGGAAAAGAGTATCATATGTTATTTGGATTCAAGTGCATTAGAAACAACTTGCAATCTGTCGAAATGCGGCGTGGGTCTTCATGTTTGCTTACCAGTTTCATTCAGCCGCACTATCAACTGCTCCCTGGTTGGAAGAGTGTACATGCCAGCACCAACAGCCTTCCTGATCGCCCAGCTATGAAACTGCGCGCCGACCTGCCCGTAAGCTGTCATAGCAGCATCATACAATGTCCCCCTGAAAAAAACAAATGCCAAAGAACAGAGCCACCGGTCAATATATAAGTATCATTTTAAAACAAAACAACTATCTGTCCAAATCATAGCACTTGACAGTTACACATGCAGTAATAGCCTGTGAGCACCAGCTGGCAATTTGGCAAATGTATTTAACCACATGACAACCAGTTCTGGATCATGTAGTTGTCATCGCACACATACTGACAAAAGTACATAATACGCTGTATTGAGATTCAGTCAGGGTGGCCTATCTTGCATGAAATATTCAGACTTTAGTGATGAGATGTGTTCGCGTTTGGTTGAATGTAAGGAGACGTACTCGGTGTCGAGGAATTGCTCGAAGAGGGCCTTAATGAGGCTGAGGCCGAGATGGACCCTGTGCAGGTTCTGAGAGTGGCTTCCCTGCTTCTTCACGCGATCATTCTGGATGTACTTGTCGAGGATGTCGCTGAAGGAAGTGGCTTCCCTGCTTCTTCACGCAACAACGGTCCAAGCGATCCCGGTAGGGGCGAAAAAATAGGGGGGGGGGTGAAGATCATCGCGCAGAATCAATCACGAAAGCGATCGGTCGGCGGGACAACGGGATCGTCGGGCGCTCACCAGCACGGAGACGAGAGCGCATGTGTCACTGAAGGGAGCGAGGCGGAGCTCCCCACCATCGGCCTCCATGCGGCATCTGTCGTGGCGCAACAGGCGGAGGCTAGGCGTGCGGGTCGCGGCGGGCTATGCGGGCGATTCCCGCGCGCGTAGGGAAGCAGCCGATGCGCGCGTGCGGTGCGGCATGGCTGGCGGGTGTGCTGTAGTGGCGTCGCGCGGCGGGATCCGTGGAGCGGTCGCGGCGGGGGTTTCGCGGCGGGGGTTTCGCGGCGGGATCCGCGGAGGCAGGCTGGGCGCACGCGGGATCCGCGGAGGCAGGCCGGGCGCTCGCGGGATCCGCGGGAGGTAGCCCGCGGGGGTAGGGATCGGGAGCGGCACGTCGCGCACGCCCGCGGAATCGCGCCGGGGAATCGCGGTGGGATGGGGGTGGGCGGCCGAGCACGCGCGTGATCCGCGGAGGCAGGGCATCGGGAGGTAGGGGATGGCGGGGGCAGTCTACACTTAAGCCTTAATAGTTAGTAGAGATAATCTCTTCTCTATCTCTACTAATCCTTAAGGCAATAGTGTAGACTAGCACAACCATGCCCCCGCCTCCATCTCGACCGTCTGATTTCCAACCCTGCCTCCATCCGAAACCATCCGATTGCCTCCTCTCGCTCCCGCTCCCGCAGCCGCACCCGCCGCCACGAGCACCCGGCCATGCGCGCAGCCGCCCCCGCATCCCGCCCCAATCCCCGCCTCCCCACCCCACCGGCAGATCGCAACTCCGTTCTTCTTCCCACCCCGCGGTGAGACCAGCCCATTCCATGGAAGGCGATATCCGCGGCCATGGTATGTGCGTACCATTCTATACTTGGCGGCCATGGCTTGCACACCTCGTCCCTGCACCCGTTGCCCCGCGATGCCTCCCTCCCCCCATTCGCGTCGATCCACCATTCCCGCGGTAGGAAGGAGCCCGCCCCGGCCCTTCGACACACGAAGCCATATCCCTCGCCTCTGTCTCCCTCCCATGTCTCCCATCGTGCCCTCGCAGTGACTCTTGCCAGGCATTCCTCCGCGAAAACCGCATCCGCTCCAAGGTACTACGAGCGTCGCCTCCCCTCTTCTCCCCACCCCCAACTCCTTCGATTTCTCGTATTCTCCGTGACTCCGTGACTCCGTGAAACGTCCCTATGTGAATCGTGGATTTGTGCTGGTTTCTGTTCGATCCGGTAGGTGGTTTTCTGAAAATCTGGGAATATTTCTGTAGGGGAGTTGATCGAGAAGCGTTGGTGGACATGGGTCAAATCCAGTACTCCGAGAAGTACTTCGACGACACCTACGAGTACAGGTAAGCACGAAACCCTCGCCGTCACGATGTGCACCTTTTCCCGTATCTTTCGTCCGCTGTGGGTGGCAAAACCCTAACCCCTTTTTTCCGTGTTGGCACGTCGTCCTCCTGCCCGAGGTCGCCAAGCTCCTCCCCAAGAACCGCCTCCTATCCGAGGTAAACGCCTGCAGTTCCACCTGCATTTCTGTTGATTGCGTTATTGCCCTGTTGGTTTGGCTATCTGATGCCTAATGATTTTTTTGGTGTGGGGATTTTTTCCCTTCTCTTCTTTGCAGAACGAGTGGCGCGCGATCGAAGTCATTCATGGTTTAATTTCATGGTTTAATTTCAGGCTATTGGATTATTGATAGGCATTGAAGAGGTATCACCAGAGAAGCAGGCTCAGTTCTTGACCGCTCTTCTAAATCCTCTCTGTCATCAGGTGATTATTTTTTGTTTTTTAATATTATGGCATTATTTTTTTAAACATGAGAGACTTACTGATGCGGGTAACACCCCCAACCCCCAGGCCGAGTCACTTGTTATGGATGCCAAAGCACGAGGCTTGAGGAATCATCACCAATGGTTATTAGCCTTCAACAAATTATTGTTGCATTGAATATGGTCAGTAAGGTAATTTGCATCCACCATTGCAAGGATGCTTGTAAAATATTCTCTAAAATGTTTGATATTAAGGAGACTGCCTGTGGTCCATCGGATTGTTTAAAGTTGTGATTTATTCTCATGTAATAATTCTTACTTCTGAGCACGAAGTTACTTACAACTCATACTTACTGTATCTGAACACTGCCCTTTTTTAGGGCTTCAATGAGCGTCTTATGATGGTAAATAGGCAAGCTATTAGGATCATGTTTAAGAAAGTAAGTTTTGTGAACTTGCCTATATTCCACAGTATTGTATGGTTCTCACTTGTTACCATGTAGCATATATGCAACTAGCCAGTGGTGGAATATATTGTTAGCCCTCAATTACTACCTGTTTAAGTAGTCTCCACATCTGTGGTCTTCATTCATCCCTTTCTTCTGATATAAATTGTTTTTACCATCTTCACCCCAGACCCTTGATGTAGTTTGCAAGTCCTTGTTTCATTTCCTAGCGTGAGACCTCTGCGATCTAAGGTAAATCTGAACCTGTTCCTTAAGCATCTTCGTTACTTCTGTGCTTTAATGGCATGATTAACCATTCCCTAACTTCTCCATATGCTGAAATACAGGTCATATCGTTTCTGCATCGTATGATCGAGATATTAGGTCTCTCAGTGCTTCCCTGTATTCCAATTGCACTGAGACTATTGCTTCTTGACAACGAGGTGTTTCAATTATATTTTAATGACAAACCTCTGTTTTCTTGGTTTTCTGCGTGAGTCTTGCTGTGTAAATAATAGTGTTAATGGTTTTAAAAATTGGTTCTCAGCCTTTAAAATAGAAAGGTAACCAAAAGGAACTTGTTGATTTACAAAGTTAGGCATTTAGACGCAGACAGGATTAAGCCATAGATAGTATTAGCATTTTCTTAATTACCCCTTCTCTACTTTGTGAACTGCATGTTGCTATTCTAGGCAGTGCCTTAATAACAAAGCACTCTTTCCTTTCTAAAGATTGCAGTGTGCTCCTAAAAATATTGTCTTGCGTGCCCTAAATCAATTAGAATAAGTTACTAGAGAGCGTATATGTGTTTTTTTCTGTTGGCCAAAAAGCACAGTAATAAATCCTCTGTACTGCTACTGCTCTACCCGTATGTTTTCCTATTTCTCTGCTCATGGCCATAAATACAACATCCAATGTCTTCATGGTTTGTTAGAATCTGCCATACTCAGATATGTATGTTTTCTCGTAAGTTCCATCACTCACTGCTTGACTGGCTTCTATGTTCTATTACTTGCTGCTTAACTGGCTTCTTTGTTCCAGCATTTCTTTTTTACCTTTTGTAGTGGGAAACACCATCATTAGTATTTTATGGATGTAGAGCACAGGTTGAACTACAATAGAAGCCATTCGTGCACAATTGAGTTTAGGCAAAGTTCATTCAGGGGTTGTCTTAGGGTGATTAGACTATGGGTATGATCACTAGGGTAGGCACTTGTTTCATGTCACCTAACTATCTCTTAAAAACAACAACAAAGCCTTTTAGGCTTTTAGTCCCAAGCAAGTTGGGTAGGCTAACTATCTCCCTAAAGGCAGTTATTAACACAATTAAAAATGTGTGATTCTAGCGCTGTTATTATACACCTGTTCGGTAAACCAATTCCGACCATTTTACACGATGTCAGTACATTCAATTAGTAAAAGTTTCAATAGTTGACAGACTAGGCTAAACCATGTGCTCTCCCTTTTCTCGCTAATGCTTTGGCTGCAGCCGGTGGTGGCAGTGGATCGGTGAAGGTCTAGGATACACATCTTTCTCTCCCCCTCCTCCTAGGGGCATTCTTGGAGCTCCAGTTCCTCAAGCTACGTCTACTGCTGCTGACGTCGTGACCTGTTGCGATGTAGGTGGTGGTGGCCCATAATGGGAAGGAGCAGTCGTGCTTGCTCCCTTCTTGGTTTCACTCAGCTGCTCCTGCTGTCGCTTAGCTTTGTGACCACCTACAAGGACTCCACCTTGAAGACCCTGAGTAGTAAAGCTCGATTCGTTGTGCTTTCACTTTGTTTCTCCAAAAGTTGATGTTTATGTGGTCTAATGTGTTAGATTTGATCCGTCCATAAATAAATTTCTATATTTTTTCCCTTATACCACCTGCTTGAACGTTTGTGAGTGCTAAATTACTTATGGTTCTGTATCTATGTTTAATAATCACATATTTTGACCTGCATTATATATTTACTCTTTAGAAATTATTTGTGTGATTCTATTTCAATCTATTTGGGTAGATATATTTATATCGTTCTGTATCTATGTTTAATAATCACATATTTTGCTGTCACTATTGTACTCACGCCGCACGTCGCCAGGGCCCTAAATCCATTGGAGGGTCGCAATTTGTGTTCTGTGGCATCGCACGGGCACGTTCCTAGTTAATTAACTATTAAGGCAATAGTGTAGACCACGCCATGCCCCGCCTGGCTCCCCCTCCACGCAACAGTCTCCGCTCTGTGTCCTCAACCCACACTCCCCCTGCCCTCCGTGATGCTCGTGCCGCGTCCGCATCCGCCGCCCACGCTCCCCCTACCCCGCATCCCCTTCGTGCTTATCCTCACCCCCACCTCCCTTCGCTATTGCCTCCCTCGTCTGAGCTCCACCCCCACCGTCGCAGGTGCTCGACACCAGCTCAGAGGCAGTGGCCGCCATCGAGGGCTAGATCTTGCCGTTCTCCAATGGGCATTCCAAGAACACCAACCAGACCGTGTGGCTACTGCTCCTCAAGGCGCGCACCGCACTGTCGAGTGCCTCGCCTCGCTAGCCTCCATCGCCATCGCACTGGCCGGTGCGGCCAGGAACCGGGTGGCCGTTGGGAGGATCAGCGTGTGAAGCCGGCGTGGTGGTCGCCACCGGCAAGAGCCCCGTGGTGCGCTCCAGGTTCTACACCTCCTTCATCAATGCCTTCCTCATCATCTCCTTGCTCCTCTGGGCCATCGAGGTTTCCATGTACTTCAATGGCTGGGACCTCGCTGCTTCCACGCTCGCCCTCCCCGCCCTTTGCATTGAGTCACTGTATGTCTCTTGGTTGCTTCCATGCTAGATCTCGGACCACTTGATGTTGGAGCCGGTCGCGATGGGGTCGACCGCGAGTGAGGACGCCGAGACGGTGGTCTGGTTGACGATTACGTTGCCGATGCCATGCGCGAACCTGGGCATGACCCGCCATCCTCGTCCTCATCCTCGCCTCACACCGCCAGATCACGCCCACGCCCCGCGCGCAACAGCTCCCCCGATCCATCCCTCCTCCCCACGCCCCTCTCTCACTTAACCGCCTAGCCACGATCCCACCACCGCAAACGCCGCACCCGTCCTCATCCTACTGCCTGGAATCGAGTTTTTAATAGTTTTAACTGATGCCCTACGATAACATTTGGTCTCCAAATCACCCGGCTGCAGCCCGCGCTGTCGATTGGCAACGTGGGGCAGCTCGTCGTAGACCTTCTGATATCCTCTGTGAGGGCGAGGCGGGTGGCCTACCTCGACGAGCCCTCCGTGCTACCCTGCGCCGGCAACGACGCATTCGACCCTGACACCGTCGGCGACCTCGCACTCGCTCTCGAAGGTTGGGTGCTCGATCCTTGTTGTCCCTTTGTGCTATTCCTACCTCGTATTTGGCGTACTCTTTCAGATCTGCTGCTAGCGTTCCTTATGTTACCAGTCTCTTTGTTCCGTGAGCACCAACTGTTCGATGAAATATATTAGTGCTCTGCTGGCGCTGCAAACAATTCTGTTGTGCGCACAAGTTGTCTGATGGAGTAACCTGCTGAGTTCCAGTTGGACTACAATGGCTCTTTGCATTTTTAGTTTATAATCTTCTTAGACCTTAAGCTTAGATTTGTATCTTATCAATTAGGTGCACATAATTAGTGAATTTACTTCGGTCGCGTTCACTGTTATGTGCTTGTTTGTTTTGATAGATACTGGTTGGAGTCCTATCTGCTGCACATGCCAACCGGTATCATTCATATATGTTCTTCCACAAATTGGCATCTATATCATTCAAATCTGAAGAACTTAGTCATCCTAGAGATATGAATCGCTTCATTTTTTGTCTGTATTATATAAATACTGGATTAGACATGTACTGTTGTTTTATAGTTTCAGACATATCAATTTCTTAAATAGTTTTAGTTTGTCCAATATGAACCTAAGATGGCTGTTAGCCTGTTACCTATGCGGCCTCTGTATTGTTGTGTTGCTTATTTTGATGGTAAAGCTCAAACTTTCCAGGATTGTGAATTATCATAGTTATCTATTAGCTTTATGGTCAGCTCTGGCTTTGTTTTTTTCTCTATATATATTGAGTTCAAAATTTAGATTTTCACATGTAATCAGGGTTCACCGTTCCGTTTCACTATAGCCGAAAACCAATTTTGACCAAAAAATTTGACTTTCGTATTTTGAATTTTAAACCGGAATGCACTAAAAACCGGAGCGGCACCGAAAACCGGTGATCCCAGACCGGGAAGTGAAACACTGCATGTAATTAGCTATACCTATAAGTCGTTCTTCTCCACATTTGGATGTTGTCATTTTCTTTTCGCTGGTGCAAATTGTTTGCTTAATTAAAACCTTCCATGGTAAAAAGTTTAATGGCACAAACTTTATCTGTATCACCTTATTTTTTTCCCTATATAAATAGTGTCTATAAAGTCTGGTATGAAAACACGAACCTACTGCTTGGTACATAGTAGTATTGAACGTGGGGAACCTAATTGGCCCTTTTTTTGCTTTGATTTAGCTTATTCTTCTGATAACACCGATTTAGTTAGATATAGATCTTCTGTTCTACGGTCACGCTGTTTTATTTAAATCATGCTCCAAATTGCAAATGCAATTCTGTTATTGGAAGGTTTTAATTAAGACTTACTCGTTTTCGAATCAAACTGCTGCTCAGGTCTCCTGTTCTTCAGCTGAAGATCGTACTTGCTGTGGAGCCTTTGATCCCTTTAGAGGGACCAAGGATTGGAGAGCATATTTTTGGTTACATGGTCAGTACATAATCTATTTAAAGGTTCATTTATCTCACTCTCACCAGTATTTATAATTTGTCTAGCTGTCCTGATTTATATTCGTCAAACTGTGCGAACATAGTTTTTCATAAATACAGTGTAGTGATTAATGGTGCTGTCTAAATGAACTCATACATGTGTTTTCTTCGATCGTACCAGGAATCGAATGTTGCTGGTTAGATTCATTTATGTTTTGTTCGTGCTCATGGTGTCTTGTAGAATAGATAGAGTGTATGCATGTATTCTCTTCGGAAAGTGTATTTTGGTGCAACAACCCCTATTTTTGAACTCAGGTTGATGCTTCTTTTTTTGAATGTTTCTCCACATGTTGGGGGCCTTCGTCCTCCGAAGGTCCTCAAAAACATGATTTGACAATGTTTTCCGAGTGGATTATGTGAACAGGTATCTTCGGACTCAGAATTATGAACATGAAGCACGGTCAGGACGAAGCCTGAACCAGACGAAGGACGAGCTGATTACCAAGCTCTACGAAGGATGGTGCACAGCCGAAGCTGTGCGCAGGGAAGCTTCGTCGCGATAGCAGAGGGGGGAACCGACTTAGAGATGAAAAGACTATGTGGACCTTGACAGATTTTCATAAGTCATTGACAAATGTAATGGACATGAATGTAATTTTACGTGGGCTGCGTCCCACGTCTATAAATAGATGAACAGTACTCCCGTACTGTTCACGCTGACTGGGCATATGCTTTTGCGTCACGCTTGTACTTTTTACCTTCTCTCAGGACCGAAGGTACATTTGTAATTTGTAATCATTTCTATTTCTCCATGTTAATAAAATAAAAATGATTCTATGATGATGTTTATATTTCATGCTTTATATGAATCCTTCGTCATTACTTGTTATATTTACGAAGGTATGTCTCTTGTGACCTTCGTCCGAAACTCATTATTTCCCGAAGGGACATAATGCTTCGAAGGACGAAGGACTTTAACACTTAACACTTTTTATGTTGCCTTGTTCTTAACTCTTAGCATTTGAGAACAAGTCTCCAACATTGGCGCCCACCTCCGGTGAACTCACTTCCACTTCGAGTTTTTTGAACACCTTCGGAAGCTATAGACCTTCGCTATGGCGCCGAAGAAAGCTTCAGCGACTGGAGCTGCAGCATTGCAACCGCTGGATCCCAACCAGGAGACCGTCTCTCTTCGGGAGGCCCGAAGCCAGAAAAGGAAGGCCGTCAGCCCGACGCTTCAGGAGGATGAACTAGATCAAGAGATCAGGGATATGGAGATGCTTCATCAACAGGTGCAGAGGAAAAAGGAAAAGATGGCCAGGCTAGCTGAGCTGCAAAGGCAGATAGACGAAGCTTCTGAAGAAGTTCGTCATCTTACCCACGATGAGCAGAACCGAAGGCCTCAACAAAAAGACCTTCGTCAGGAGGGCTTCTTCAACGAAGATGACTGGTATGACAATTTCCATCATGGAAATTTTGTTTTCGATGATGCCTCTCCTCTGTCCGCTGAGCTACAGGCTACACCCTGGCCTCCGTCCTATAAGCCACCCCAGCTTCCCATGTTCGACGGCCACTCAGACCCGAAGCAGTTCTTGATGAGCTACGAAGCAACAGTGTCTTCGTATGGTGGCAATGCTGCAGTTATGGCGAAGTCTTTCGTCATGGCCGTCAGAAGTGTTGCTCAGACCTGGTATTCCTCCCTTCGACCAGGAACAATCACTTCATGGCAGAAGCTGAAGGATATGTTGTTAACCAGCTTCCAAGGATTTCAGACGAAGCCGGTCACTGCTCAAGCCTTGTTCCAGTGCACTCAGGATCATGAAGAATACCTTCAGGCGTATGTCAGAAGGTTCTTGCGTTTGAGGGCACAGGCACCAACGGTGCCCAATGAAATTGTCATCGAAGCCATGATCAAGGGGCTTCGTCCTGGACCTGCAGCTCAATACTTTGCTAGGAAGCCTCCTCAGACTCTGGAGAAGCTGCTCCAAAAGATGGACGAGTACATTCGTGCCGATAATGACTTTCGCCAAAGAAGGGAGGAGGCCTTCAGATTTTCTGAGATGACCAGGGGCTTCGGAGGAAGATTCTATCCGAGGCATGTCAGGTCCATCCACAACTCCACTCAAAATGATGATAAGGGGAGTCAGCAGAACAGGCCGCAGTGCTCTTCACAGGCTTCGGGGCAACAGCAAACTTTCTTCCGGCCACCAGCTCCAAGAGGCAGAGGCGCCAGGGGCTTCGGCGGAAGATTTGGAGATCAACCAAGGAGGACATTCTGCTTATTCTGTGGTGAAAACAAGGGCCATACCACCAGGATGTGTCATGTCACCATCCAGAAACAAAAGGAGCTAGCAGAAGCTGCAGCGCAACAGGGCCAGCCGAAGCAGGTCATGCATACTGCTTCGTACCATCAGCCTTACATCCCGGAATACGTGGGCAACCACCCTGCAGTTTCCGTAGCTTCGGCGAGTCAGCCTCAAGCTTCATGGCAACAGCCCCCGCCTCCACCTCCGCTGCAACAAGGCCAACAACCAGAAGGGAGCCAATATGTTCCTCACCAAAGGGATCTCAGAGAGCAATCTGAAGCTCGCACAGTCAATAGTACTGTGCCAGAGTCGAAGCACATTTACTGACAAATATCCTACTTTGATAGCAGTCTTTTCCGTTTAAGTTCTATTTTCTGTGTAATAAAGAACATTTCAGTTTTCATATAATAGTTTCGTGGTTGGTTATGAGGAAAATCTATCTTCTCCACAGGCTTAAGGTGCTGAAGCTTAAAAGTTTGCGGTAACAAGGAGGACTTTCGAATTATCAAAATTCCTTCGAAGCAACAAAAAGTCGTTCTAAGGAACGCAGAGTAAGTTGTCGAAGTTACAAAAAGCCGTTCCAAAGGGAGCGCAGTGTAAGTTTTTGCTCCAAAGACGTTCCTAAGGGAATGCAGAGCATACAGCGAAAAGTCAACGCTGATACCGCCTAAGTAAAAGGCGAAGAAGCTCCAAAGACGTTCCTAAGGGAATGCAGAGCTTATACCGCCTAAGTAAAAGGCGAAGAAGCTCCAAAGACGTTCCTAAGGGAATGCAGAGCTTATACCGCCTAAGTAAAAGGCGAAGAAGCTCCAAAGACGTTCCTAAGGGAATGCAGAGCTTACAAATATATTTTGTGTGTATCTTCGGAACAAATGTCATTTGCATAACATAACATCATCACATCATTTTGCATAGCATAAGCATCATACATCATGTTGCATATGGCAAAAGAAGGGGACACAGTATCAACCTTCGAAAGGATGCTTTGAGAAAGAGCAAATTGTGTAAAGTCACGAGGGAATACAATGATAATCTTCGGAAAATAGCTTCGGAGAATGTTTTTACGAAGCATGGATGAGCTTCATCAGAGTAATATCAAAATTGTATAGCTTCGGAGAATGTTTACACGAAGCATGGATGTGATTTATCAGAACAGTTTTAACGGAGAATGTTTTCTTCACGAAGCATGAAAAGAAGGGAAGGTGTTTTTTCGCCGAAGGCTCAAAAATGGTATGTATGTAGAATTTCATGCATCGTAAAGAATTGAATAATGAAAAGAGACTTGTATATTACATTCAAATGTACAAAATATTACAGAGATCACACTTCCAATGTTTTTTCTAATAACATTTAGTCTTCTCTTAGTACTGCTTCGGCGGCCTCATTTAGAAGTTGATCAACAACTTTATCCATGATAGCTTCGGCCATTCGTTTAATCTCGTCATCTCCTTTTGTGTGAGGGTCGGCAGTCGATCCAGCAGGTTCTGAGGGAAGAGAACATTTCTTCATTACTATTACAAATCGCGAACAAAGTTTGAAATAAAAATTACAACACAATAAGAACGACTAATTAATACCTAATTGCCTTTCGGGCTCTGTACTTCTTTCGGCAGCTTCTGCCACTTTCCTAGCATCATAGATGCCTTTTTCACTTCTTTGAATTATTTCTTGCGCCATTTCTCGGCCGCCATTGTCCCAGATATCAGTGAAGAATTTACCGCCAACCATGCTTGCTTCGGTCGAGGGATCTTTGATGTCTTCAGAGGACAGGGCAGCTTCGGACTGAGCTAAGGATTTTATATGTTCACAACCTTTTTTCTCCAAAACAGCAGCAATTCCTCTGGCGCCTGAAAAAGCGCAGATGTCACCGCGGCTGCTCAGGATTTCCTCGAAGGCTTCTGCTTCGTGACTGATCCAGTCCAGTGGACCTTCGGGATTGCCTCTTGGAAAATTCTCTTCACTAGAAAAGGCGCCAACGCTGGCGAAACTGGATTTTATCTTTTTGACGCATTCTACAGATTTAACATAGCATTTCCTCTGAGATGCACGAAGCTCTTTAACACTTAACTCAAAATTATTGACCAAATGATCACTAAGTTCTCGTTTTGTTTCCTCAAGCACACGTTCCTCTTTAGCTCTAGCTAGCTGTTTCTGAAGATCTTTAATTTCACGTTTTTGGGCTTCCGCCTGGGTTTTTGAAGCAGCTTCGTCCTTCTTTACCTTATCTACCAGTGTAAGCAGAATTTTATCCTTCTCCAGAGCTTCGTTTCTCAGTTTAATAACTTCTGATCGAAGGTTGTTGAACGCAATTTCATAGCTTTCATCTTCGGCACTCTTTTGTGCTCTTAGTGCGTTGCTCAGGATCAAACCCTATACAAAAAAGAATCCATATAAGAATAAAGGAATGAATTACGTATTGTAAAATTTTTTCAAACGTCTAATTCCTATACCTTTAAGCTATTATACGCAAGACTGTCCGCGAGATCTTCCTTCGTCATAGCACATAATCCAGCTTCGAGCTTCGGAAAACCCATACTTCTGGCCATCTCCCGGCAGACAGATAATTCTTTGTTATCGGGGAGGCAGTATAGGAAGTCGTCTTCATTTGTCCCATTGAACACTACTGCCCCCTTCGGATACTTTAACTCTCTAGCATAGTGATCGGCTTCATAAGTCTCTTCTTCAGATAATTTCTTCCCTGAAGCATGTCGTATGATGTAATCGCATGTGCTGGCAGGAGCTTCAGGGACGGCAGTGTCAATTTCCTCAACCAAAAATGGTTCTAATGTTTTTATTTTCTCGGTCTCCAGAGATTGTTCCTTGGTGGGCTCTGAAGGTCCAGCCTCAGTTTCAGCTTGTTGTTTCGAAGCTTCAGTAGACGCTTCAGCAAGTTCAACAGTCTTTTTTGGAGTTGTGCTTGAAGACTTAATTGTCTCCAAGACATCTAGTACGTTCACCATTCTTTTTCTTTTTGGGGTCACCAATGGGCCCTTTTGGTTTTTTATTGTTTCGACATTTACCGAAGGACTTAAGATTTTCGATATTTTTGGCTCTTCGACCTTCGGTTTCTCTGCTTTTTCTACTGAAGGCGCTTCAGTCTTTTCTTTCATCTTCGGCACTGGAGCTGGTTCGGTAGCTTCAGAGGCCAAAGAGACTTCACCAATGAATTCTGGCACTGTGGCCGGCTCAATAAAACGCACTGGGTGGGTGAGCACCTTCATCTTTTTCCTTTGCGGCACTGACTCACTAGTAGCACTCGTCGTAGCTTCCGCCGCAGTAGAAGTATTTTTTCTTTTGCGACTCAATACCGGATAGTGGTAGTCAGGGTAGACAAACCCGACTGCGTCGAATACCCGGTTGAGCCTTTTCTTTTTTCGGCCTCCGAAGGCTGTTGATAACGCAGTGTTCTCGGCCTTCGAATATGCCCCAAGCAGTTCGTCACTTAATGTCTCAATGCTTTTCAACCAGTCATCATCAGGTTCAACAAATTTATCTGCATATTTGAATGTGTATTTCAGTCTGACCAGTCCGCCTTCGTCGGACTCTTTGATGGTCTCCTTCGGCATCTCCCACTTTCCTGCAAGTGGCCACACCCTGAAGGCAATATGCTCTTGGACCAAGTCCCTTGTCCCAATGAAAGAGCAGATTACGCCGAAGGCCCTTTGGCATTCCTCGGCCGCTTCATCCATTTCAACCTTCGGCCTTCGAAGTCCGAAGCGTTGCCAGATGGGGCGCATAATGATACTCTTGACATTTTCTTGCGCTGTTAAGTCATTCTTTACATAGAACCATTCAGTCATCCAGGCTCCGGGCCACCTCTTCCGAAAAGTTGGCACAGGGCGGCTTGACCCGGAGCGGGCACCGAAGCTGTAACACCCAAAATTGTTGTGATATTGTTCTTTTCCCCAGGGCTTCGTCTCATATAACAACTCATGAATGTTGCAAAAACTTTTAGCATTTGGTTCTAAACCTTGGCTTCTTGCAGCCCAGACAAACATCCCCATTCTTATGATAGCTTCGGGAGTAAGTTGATGAAGGTAGACTTGAAATGTTTTCAGTACCTCAACAACAAAGTTGCTCAGGGGGAATCGAAGCCCAGCCTTGAGAAAGCTTCGGAAGATTACAACTTCATCTTCTTCGGGGGTGGGAGAAGTCTTTTCTCCAGCGTCAGCTCTCACAATAGATATATCTCGAAAATACCGCCCCCTCATATTATCAATATGGCTCTGCTTAATAGTAGTTTTCCCGAAAACCGTGTGACTTGGTCGCCATGGTCGATCTTCGGATTCTTCCCCACCACTTTCTACATCAAAACTGTCGCTGTCATCAGTATCTTCGGACAAACCTTCAAGAATTTCCTTGGTGATTTTCTCTGTGTTGGTTTCCGCCATCGCTATAAGGAACCCCAAGTTCTTCTCTTCGTCGAGGCTCAGCTTCGTCTCGGCAGCGATCTTCTTACTTTCAAACATCTTCGGAAACGCTAAAAAACTGTTTTTAAGGCCGAAGCTTCAAAATCAAAAAGACCAGCAAATCTTAGTGCACAAGAGCTAAAAATTTAGTGGGCCGAAGCAGATGGCAAGTGTGCGTACCAAATAAGTTTGCGGTATGATCTTATTTATACCCCCAGGGCGTTGAAAATTGAAAGACCCCACTTGTCAGTGAATGTTGCTATTCTAGCAAAGGGAAGGTGTTTTTTCGGACCTTCGGCTCAAGGCCTTCGTCCATATCGCAATCTGAATTTATTATTAACAAATTAATATTGCGAGGGGCTACTGTTGGGGGCCTTCGTCCTCCGAAGGTCCTCAAAAACATGATTTGACAATGTTTTCCGAGTGGATTATGTGAACAGGTATCTTCGGACTCAGAATTATGAACATGAAGCACGGTCAGGACGAAGCCTGAACCAGACGAAGGACGAGCTGATTACCAAGCTCTACGAAGGATGGTGCACAGCCGAAGCTGTGCGCAGGGAAGCTTCGTCGCGATAGCAGAGGGGGGAACCGACTTAGAGATGAAAAGACTATGTGGACCTTGACAGATTTTCATAAGTCATTGACAAATGTAATGGACATGAATGTAATTTTACGTGGGCTGCGTCCCACGTCTATAAATAGATGAACAGTACTCCCGTACTGTTCACGCTGACTGGGCATATGCTTTTGCGTCACGCTTGTACTTTTTACCTTCTCTCAGGACCGAAGGTACATTTGTAATTTGTAATCATTTCTATTTCTCCATGTTAATAAAATAAAAATGATTCTATGATGATGTTTATATTTCATGCTTTATATGAATCCTTCGTCATTACTTGTTATATTTACGAAGGTATGTCTCTTGTGACCTTCGTCCGAAACTCATTATTTCCCGAAGGGACATAATGCTTCGAAGGACGAAGGACTTTAACACTTAACACTTTTTATGTTGCCTTGTTCTTAACTCTTAGCATTTGAGAACAAGTCTCCAACACCACATATAATGAATATGGGTTGGGTTTAGAAGGTGCTAGACATAGACTGATTTTTTAAGGTTGACTGCGTAATTATGTTAAGCACAAGGCAAAATTTGTCTGTAAAAATCAAAAGGATGTATATAGGTTGCAGAATATATTAAAGTTAAAAATAGAAAAAACTACTGAAAAGAGCATGAATCTAGATGGCGAACACAAACCAAAAGTTAGGAGAAAGTAAATATGCTTAATACAGGGCAAACTAGAGCATGATTGTCATCTATAATAAGACCACAATTTAAGTTGTAACACGTTTTCATTCTAAGAGTAAGCAACAATGAAACAGATGCATATTAATAAAAAGTCACCTTTCTAATGTTGTCCAAGTTTGTGCCATGTTTTCCCATTACTGTTGAGATGCCACTAGCAGGTACAATCATTTCCAAACGTGGTACATGTCTGACAATTGATATTTAGCAAAAAAGAGTATTGTAATTGCAAGTATCAAACTAAATAGGGAGCAATAACTAAAAGGTTGACAGCCTAATTATGAGGCATACAATTTTTTGGCTCTCTGTATGACATTTCATGGAAACAATAATTTTCTCTGTATCGGTGTTTGAAAGACCGTAACTATTTGTTGATAAGCTCTAGATGGTGTTGGTTGACCTCTTACTGATACTATTTTATTTTAGAATAATTTTTGACCTCTGATTTAGTCTAGAATATTTCTTACAATTCTTCGAGTTCATCAAAATTTGCAAGTGTTCTGAATACAAATCTATACATGTAACTTATATATCTTAGAACAAAAGGTAATAATGTCTAAGCTTTGACCAAACCTTATCCAAAATGACTTATTTTGTGACCAGCCGGATTATCTTTCTTTTGGAACTATGATGTGTTAGTGATAATTTTGTATGTCTAAACATTGGACATATTTCAATTTCACATTTTTAAGAAATGTTTCTACTTTCATATAACGACCACCCAAGCTTCATTGTCTAATTCCCGTGGCACCGATTCCGACATCACCTTGCTTGGCAACATGTTTGGAGCTCAAGATAGTTGTATTTCATTATTGTGTAATCATATTGTTTCTCAGCCCTGCATTATATGCCTTTTTATTTAGGTGATTATGTATCTATCTTTCACTAGGTTGTTGAATATATGCTTGGCAACATGTTTGGAGCTCAAGATAGTAGACTTGAGAGCACCTAGAGGGGGGTGAATAGGTGATCCTATAAAATCAAACACTAACTAGCCACAAATTTAATTGTTAAAGTGTTAGTTAAATCAAGTGGCTATAAAACACGTTCGTGCAAACAAAACGATCACAAGAAACAACACACGAGACACGTAATTTTTATCCCGTGGTTCGGCCAAGTAGCACTTGCCTACTTCCACGTTGTGGCATCCCAATGGACGAGGGTTGCACTCAACCCCTTTCAAGTGATCCAATGATCAACTTGAATACCACGGCTTTCTTCCTTATAGTCTTTCTCCCGTTTGCGAGGAATCTCCACAAGTTGGAGCGTCTCGCCTTTACAATAAAGATCACAGAGAAGGCACAAGAGTAAGATTAGGAGAGCAACACACACAAGACTCAAATACGCAGCACAACCACGCACACAAGTCATGACTTGAGCTCGAAACACAACACATGGAGTTCGCAACTCAATTGGAGCTCAAATCACGAACGTAGAGAATCAAATGCGTGGAGTTGGAGTCTTGGAGTCTTAGGATGCTTAGTGAATGCTTGGGTTACTCCTCCATGCGCCTAGGGGCCCCTTTTATAGCCTTAAGGCAGCTAGGAGCCGTTGGAGACAATCTTGGAAGGCAATTCCTGCCTTCTGTCGAGTGGCGCACTGGACAGTCCAGTGCGCGATTTCCTTCCAAAACAGGCACAGTCGACCGTTGCAGCTCCAGGCCCGTTGGCGCACCGGACACTATCCGGTGCCTCCTTCCGACCGTTGGAGCTGCCATGCGTCACCCGTAGATTTCGCGGACGACCGTTGGCGCTAGCGACCGTTGGCTCACCGGACAGTCCGGTGCGCCACCGGACAGTCCAGTGAATTATAGCCACGTCGCCTTTCTTCATTCCTTAGAGCAACGAGTTCATCGCAGATGACTCACCGGACAGTCCGGTGCACCACCGGACGATCCGATAAATTTTAGTCGTACGTCGCCGTCAAATCCCGAGAGCGACGAGTTCACCGCGGACCAGCCTGGCGCACCGGACACTATCCGGTGCACCACCGGACAGTCCGGTGTGCCAGACCAAGCTAAAGTTTGGCTGCACACAGCCAAGTCTTTTGCAATTCGATTCTCTTCTTCTCAGCACTGTTTCTAGCACTTAGATAACCACATTAGTATTCAAAAACAAATGTACTAAGTCTAGAAACATACCTCATGCCTTGATTTGCACTTTTCACATTTGGCACATTAGAACTTGAAGAATATGTGTTGGGCATCTAATCACCAAAATACTTATATAAATTGCCCAAGGGCATATTTCCCTTTCAATCTCCCCCTTTTTGGTGATTTATGTCAACATATCAAAAAGCAACCAAAATAAGTGCAACATCAATGCAAATGAGGACCAAATCATTTTTGCACAAGATTTGACATATTTGGATCATTCTTTGCCACCACTTGGTTTGTTTTTGTAAATCAAATTCTTTTTCCTATCTCTAAGTCAAACACACTTGTTTGGGCAAATAGAGAGATATTCCAAGAGAAAAAATGATCAAGAGCCAAAATCTCCCCCTTTTTCCCATAACAAAATTCTCCCCCACAAGAGACCAAATTTTGCAATAAGAGCATTTTGGACAAATCAAAAATTCTAACTCTATTATTTCTAAAATTCACAAGTGGTAGCTGATCCATTTGCTTTGGCCTTAATTTCTCCCCCTTTGGCATTAAGCACCAAAACGGGATCATTTTTGGCCCTTTAACCCCATTGCCTCACCAAAAATGTCAATTAAGAGCAAAAGGCAATGAGATTGCAAGTATGAACTTAGAAGTAAGTACACTAATACCGGAGTGCAGTGGAAGTCTTTTCATCGTCCAAGTTCATTTTTCCCTTTCAATGCACCTTTGAGACTACATCAAATGTACTCAAACAACAGGTTAGTCTCAAAGGGTCAAGTTGTAGCACATCTCCCCCTTAATATGTGCATCATTCACATATGAACCTGTGAGGTCCGGGGATCACTTGTACAACTTGAGCACCATAAATAACAATAATTGATTGAAATGCATAAAGTAACATGATCAAAGGCATAGAACACATGTATGCTATAGATCAATCCAAGTTACGCAAATCTAAGACATTTAGCTCACTACGCAACCTGCAAAACCTTTTCTCATCTAAAGGCTTAGTGAAGATATCGGCTAGCTGGTTCTCGGTGTTAATATGGTACACCTCGATATCTCCCTTTTGCTGGTGGTCTCTCAGGAAGTGATGTCGAATGTCTATGTACTTAGTGCGGCTGTGTTCAACAGGATTATCTGCCATGCGGATTGCACTCTCATTGTCACATAGGAGTGGGACTTTGCTCAGATTGTAGCCAAAGTCCTGGAGGGTTTGCCTCATCCAAAGTAGTTGCGCGCAACACTGTCCTGCGGCAACATACTCGGCCTCAGAGGTGGATAGGGCAGCGGATGTCTGTTTCTTTGAACTCCAGGACACCAGGGACCTTCCTAGAAATTGGCATGTCCCCGATGTGCTCTTCCTATCAACCTTACACCTGGCATAATCGGAGTCTGAGTATCCAATCAAGTCAAAGGTAGACCCCTTTGGATACCAGATCTCGAAGCAAGACATAGAAACTAAATATCTAAGAATTCGCTTAATGGCCACAAGGTGACATTACTTGGGGTCGGATTGATATCTAGCACACATGCATACACTAAGCATAATGTCCGGTCTACTAGCACATAAATAAAATAATGAACCTATCATGGACCGGTATGCCTTTTCATCAATGGACTTACCTCCTTTGTTGAGGTCAACATGCCCATCGGTTCCCATCGGTGTCTTCGCGGGCTTGGCGTCCTTCATCCCAAACCGCTTGAGAAGATCTTGTGTGTACTTCGTTTGGGAGATGAAGGTGCCGTCCTTGAGTTGCTTCACTTGGAACCCAAGGAAGTACGTCAACTCGCCCATCATCGACATCTCGAATTTTTGTGTCATCACCCTGCTAAACTCCTCACAAGACTTTTGACTAGTAGAACCAAATATTATGTCATCGACATAAATTTGGCACACAAATAGATCACCATCGTAAGTCTTTATAAAAAGAGTTGGATCAGCTTTCCCAACCTTGAAAGCATTAGCAATTAAGAAATCCCTAAGGCATTCATACCATGCTCTTGGGGCTTGCTTAAGTCCATAGAGCGCCTTAGAGAGTTTATACACGTGGTCGGGATACCTGTCATCCTCAAAGCCACAGGGTTGTTCCATGTATACCTCCTCCTTGATTGGTCCGTTGAGGAATGCACTCTTTACGTCCATTTGAAACAACCTGAAAGAGTGGTGAGCGGCATAGGCTAAACCTACGACTTGGGCATAACCTTTTGCCACAAGTCGAGCCTTGTTTCTTGTCACCACCCCGTGCTCATCTTGCTTGTTGTGGAACACCCACTTGGTTCCCACGACGTTTTGCTTTGGACGTGGCACTAGGCTCCAAACTTCATTTCTCTTGAAGTTGTTGAGCTCTTCCTCCATGGCCAACACCCAGTCCGGATCCTGCAAGGCCTCTTCTACCCTGAAAGGCTCAATAGAAGATACAAATGAGTAATGCTCACAAAAATTAGCTAGACGTGAGCGAGTAGTTACTCCCTTGCTGATATCACCCAGAATCTGATCGACGGGGTGATTTCTTTGGATCGTTGCTCGGACTTGGGTTAGAGGGGCCTGTGGTGCTTCTTCCTCCATCACTTGATCTTCCTATGCTCCCCCCTTGATCATACCCTTCTTCTTGATGTACCTGTTCATCATCTTGAGTTGGGGGATGCACCATCGTGGAGGAAGATGGCTGATCTTGCTCCTGTTGTTCCTATGGTCGCACATCACCGATCGCCATTGTGCGCATTGCGGCCGTCAGAACATCATCTTCATCTATGTCATCAAGATCAACATGCTCTCTTGGAGAGCCATTAGTCTTATCAAATACAACGTCGCTAGAGACTTCAACTAAACTCGATGATTTGTTGAAGACCTATACGCCTTTGTATTTGAGTCATACCCTAGTAAAAACCCTTCTACTGCTTTGGGAGCAAATTTAGAATGTCTACCTTTCTTCACCAGAATGTAACATTTACTCCCAAATACACAAAAGTAAGAGACATTGGGTTTGTTACCGGTAAGGAGTTCGTAGGAGGTCTTCTTGAGAAGGCGATGCACGTAGAGCCGGTTTATGGCGTGACAGGCTGTATTCATAGCTTCCGACCAAAACCGCTCGGGCGCCTTGAACTCTCCAAGCATCGTTCTTGCCATGTCGATAAGCGTCCTGTTCTTCCTCTCTACCACACTATTTTGCTGTGGTGTGTAGGGAGCGGAGAACTCGTGCTTGATGCCTTCCTCCTCAAGATACTCCTCCACTTGCAGATTCTTGAACTCGGACCCATTGTCGCTTCTTATCTTTTTCACCTTGAGCTCAAATTCATTTTGAGGCGTCCTTAAAAAGCGCTTTAGGGTCCCTTAGGTTTCTGATTTGTCCTGCAAAAAGAACAGCCAAGTGAAGCGAGAAAAATCATCAACAATAACAAGACCATACTTACTTCCCCCGATGCTATAGGCAACGGGTCCAAAAAGATCCATGTGAAGAAGCTCCAGTGGTTTTGATGTTGTCATCACATTCTTGCTGTGATGAGTGCTTCCCACCTGTTTTCCTGCCTGACATGCTGCACAAGGTCTGTCTTTCTCAAAATAGACATCGGTTAGTCCTAACACATGATCTCCCTTTAGAAGCTTATGAAGGTTCTCCATCCCAACATGTGCTAGACGGTAATGCCACAGCCAGCCCATACTAGTCTTAGCTATTAAGCATGCATCTAGATCGGCCTCCTCTTTCAAAAAGTCAACTAAGTAGAGTTTGCCGTCTAATACACCCTTAAAAGCTAATGAACCATCACTCCTTCTAAAGACAGATACATCAACGTTTGTAAAAAGACAATTGTAACCCATGTGACACAATTGACTTACAGACAGAAGGTTGTACCCAAGCGACTCTACTAGGAATACATTCAATGTGGAGTGCTCGTTAGTGATGGCTATCTTGCCCAAGGCTTTGACCTTGCCTTGGTTCCCATCTCCAAAAATAATCGTATCTTGGGAATCCTTGTTCTTGACATAGGAGGTGAACATCTTCTTCTCCCCCGTCATGTGGTTTGTGCATCCACTGTCGATTATCCAGCTAGAGCCCCCGGATACATAAACCTGCAAGGAATTTAAGCTTGGGTTTTAGGTACCCAACTTTTGTTGGGTCCTACAGGTTAGTCACAATAGTTTTTGGAACCCATATGCACATTTTGTCTCCCTTGCATTTGGATCCCAATTTCCTAGCCACTACTTTTGCATTCTTACATGAAAGAACAAAAGAAGTGTTGCAAGCATGGAAAACAGTAGTAGATTCATTGCACATTTTCCTAGGCACATGATGCACAACATGATTTCTCCTAGGCCTACTTCTACCATGAACAAAAGTAGAACTAGAGGCAAACATAGCATGTGAATTGAAAGCATCATGATCATAACTCCTATTATAATGAGCACGACTAGCAATTTTCCTATCATAAATAAAGGCATGGTTCCTTTTAGGATTACTAACCATAGGGGCCTTCCCTTTCTCCTTGTTGGGAATGGGAGCCCTTTGGCTTGTTAAGTTCTTGGCTTCCTTTCGAAATCCAAGCCCATCCTTAATTGAGGGGTATCTACCAATGGTGTAGGCATCCCAAGCAAATTTTAATTTATCAAAATTAATTTTGCAAGTCTTAAGTTGAGCATTAAGACTTGCCACCTCATCATTTAATTTGGTAATAGAAATAAGGTGTTCATCACAACCATCAACATCAAAATCCTTACATCTATTACAAATAACAACATGCTCTACACATGAACTAGTTTTGTTGACTTCCTCTAGCTTAGCATTTAGTTCATCATTTAAACTCTTTAAACTAGAGACAAATTCATGGCAAATAGATAATTCAGAGGATAACATTTCATTTCTCTTAATTTCTAAGGCAAGGGATTTTTGCACACTAATAAATTTGTCATGTTCCTCATATAAAATATACTCTTGCTTTTCTAACAATCTATCCTTTTCATTTAGAGCATCAATTAATTCTTTAATTTTTTCTACCATAGCTCTATCTAAACCTTTAAATAAACTAGAGTAATCTACTTCATCATCGGAGGATTCTTCATCACTAGATGAAGTGTACTTGGGTGTGTCCCAAACACGTACCTTTTTCTCCTTGGCCATAAGACATGTATGACGTTCGTTGGGGAAGAGTGAGGATTTGTTGAAGGCCGAAGCAGCGAGTCCTTCATCGTCAGAGTTGGAAGAGGAGCAGTCTGAGTCCCATTCCTTTCCAAGGTACGCCTCACCCTTTGCCTTCCTGTAGTTCTTCTTTTTCTCCTTCTTCCCGCTCTTTTCTTGTCCCTGGTCACTATCATTATCGGGACAATTTGCAATAAAGTGACCAGTCTTACTGCATTTGAAGCAGGAGCGTTTTCCCCTTGTTTTATTCCTGTTGGGGTACTCCTTGCGTCCTTTGAGTGCGGTCTTGAAGCGCTTGATGATAAGTGCCATCTCATCTTCATTGAGTCCGGCAGCCTCCACTTGAGCTACCTTGCTTGGTAGCGTCTCCTTGCTGCTTATTGCTTTGAGAGCAACGAGCTGCGGTTCGTAGATAGGTAGTGGACCATTCAAGGCATCATCCACATATCGTGCCTCCTTTACCATCATGCGCCCGCTCACGAATTTTCCGAGTATCTCCTCGGGCGTCATATTTGTGTACCTGGGGTTTTCACGGATAGGATTCACAAGATGGGGGTTAATAACTATAAAGGACCTGAGCATGAGTCGGACGACGTCATGGTTCGTCCATCTTGTGCTTCCATAGCTTCGAATCTTGTTGACCAAGGTCTTGAGCCTGTTGTAGGTTTGTGTTGGCTCTTCTCCCCTGATCATGGCGAATCTACCTAGCTCGCCTTCCACCAGTTCCATTTTGGTGATCATTGTAGCATCATTTCCCTCATGTGAGATCTTGAGGGTGTCCTAGATTTGCTTGGCGTTGTCCAAGCCACTCACTTTATTGTATTCATCCCTGCAGAGCGAAGCTAACAAGACAGTAGTAGCTTGGGCATTCTTATGAATTTGTTCGTTAATGAATACTGGATTATCTGTACTATCAAAATGCATCCCATTTTCCACAATTTCCCAAATGCTAGGATAGAGAAAAAGCAGATGACTATGCATTTTATGACTCCAAAATGAGTAACCATCTCCATCAAAGTGTGGGGGTTTTCCAAGAGGAATAGAAAGCAAATGGGCATTTGAGTTGTATGGAATACGAGAATAATCAAAGGAATAGTTTTGATTGACCGTCTTTTTCTTTGACAAGTCGTCGTTGTCGTCGTCCTTTGGTGAAGAGGAAGATGCCTCGCTATCGTAGTATATGATCTTCTTGACGCGTCTCTTCTTCTTCCTGTCCCTCTTCTTGTGACTTGAGCCTAAGTCGGTGGGCTTGTCGTCCCTTGGCTCGTTGAAGAGGGACTCCTTCTCCTTGTCGTTGACCACCATCCCCTTTCCCTTAGGATCCATCTCTTTGGGCGGTTAGTCCCTTGAATGAAGAGTACGACTCTGATACGAATTGAGAGCACCTAGAGGGGGGGGGTGAATAGGTGATCCTGTAAAATCAAACACTAACTAGCCACAAATTTGATTGTTAAAGTGTTAGTTAAATCAAGTGGTGTCGGGTACCATAATTAGGGGTACCCCCGACGCTCCTAATCACGGTTGGTTAACACCCTCAGACCAACTGACGGGTGCGGTTCAAGCCAAGACTTCGTCTACCCGAAGGACGCGAGCTTACCCGAGCCCAGCCTCGGGTTGGAACAGTGGTCCCAGACGAATTCACGCCTCACCCGAGGGCCTCCTCAGACGGTAGGCGCCCCCTCGGCTCTCCCGAGGCCCGGCTCGGGCAGGCTTCGTTGTGAAGCAACCTTGGCCATACCGCCTCACCAACCGACCGCTTCGCAGGCGCATTAAATGCGGGGGATGCCTGACGACGTATCCTGACACACGCGCCTCAGTCGGTCAGGTTGAAGTGACCGCAGTCACTTTGCCCCTCCTTTTTACTGTCCGGTATGACAGGAAAACAGCGCAGCCCGCTCCGCTCCGACTGCCGTGTCGGCCACCCCGGCAACGACTGACAACAGGTCACGATCAACCACCGAGCTCAAGCCTTGGGCGCAACAGGAAGCTCCGCCTCGCCCGACCTCACGCTCCGGCCTCGGGAGGAGGTCTCCGCCTCGCCTGACCCCCGGACTCGGCCTCGACCCTGGTCTCGGGAGGAATCGCGTCCTCGCCCGACCCCAGCCTTGGCCACAAGAGAAGTCTCCGCCTCGACCGACCCTGGGCTCGGACTGACCGTGCTGATAGGGGATGCATCATTTCCCTACTCCTAGAATGCTCAGGCTACAAGGAACAAGACCGACGTCCCATCTGGCCTACCCCGGCGACGGGTAATGATGGTGCCCCGCATGTGCCGTGACACTAGTGGCTCTCAGCCCCTTACGACAGCAAGGAGACGTCAGTAGGGTCCTCGCCGCGCTACCAGCTGTGCTCCTACAGGACTCAGGCGCTCCTCCGGCGGCCACGCCATCACATGTACAGCGCCCAAGCTCTCCCCTGACGGCCACGTTGGCATGTACACAGGGCTTAGGCACTCCACTGCTGGACATGTTAGCACATAGCTATGCCCCCCGTTGTACACCTAGACTCTCTCCTTGCCTCTATAAAAGGGGAGTCCAGGGCCACCCTGAGGGGGGTTCGCGCGAGGGAGGCAACGTACGAGCCCTCTCTCTCTCTCTCTCCCTCACGCGACGCGCTTGTAACCCCTACTGCGAGCGGCACCCCTGGTGCAAGATAATACAAGGCTTGACCCACATCTTGTGTTCCATCCCGCGCCAACCCATCTGGGCAGGGACACGCAGCGACAATTTACTCGTCGGTCCAGGGACCCCCCAGGGTCGAAACACCGACAGTTGGCGTGCCAGGTTGGGGCCTGCTGCGTGTTAACGAACACCTTCCCGTTGAGATCCAGATGGGGAGTCTTCAGCAACCTCTCCAGCCCAGGACGGTGCTCCGCTTCGGGAGTCTTGAGTTCATGTCCCTTGACGACAGCTATGACATGGTACTTCTCCCCCCGCGGCGCGACGACAACGACGGTCTTCGACTCGCACGGCGACGACGAGCTCTACGACGGCATCTCCCCGCGGCAGAAGAGGAGCACTCCGGTCGTCCCCGCCACCCTCCTCGTTGGAGGAGGCGGAGACGGGGCAACCATGGCCACGCAGGAGGCGACACCTTGTCGGTTGTCGCTCCAGAGCGAGTCGACGACGCCGGCATTCCCCCCGTGGGACATGTCGGACATTGCCCTCGCACCTGAGGCGACGGTGGGTGTCACTTCCCCGCGACGTGTCAGCCCCAAGCGGACTGATGACGCCAGCACCCTCGTGAAGGACCTGCTAGGCGTTACCCTCGTACCTGAGATGACGGTGTGCACCGCCCCCAATGCGACTTCACCACCGTCCAACGACCAAGAGGTACTGTCCGTTTTCCATCCCATACCTTTTCGGTTCAGCTTTGATCCACCTAGCGACCCTGCAATGGTGAGCGCCTTCGTAAAGGCATATCCAAACCTTCCGGGGTACCACATGTGGTGGACCTGGGACCGACTGACAGCCGTCTCGACCTCCGGGCCAGCGGGTTCTAAGGAGGAGGACATCCCTGACTCTGGTTGGGATTTCTCTGCCCTCAATGACCCCGGTGCCATGCGGGGCTTCATGTCCGCATGCGACCACTGCCTCTCCGGTTGTTCTGACGATGGCCATGACCTTGACGACGAGGGTTATGGCCCAAGTCGCGAATGCTTCCACGTCGATCTGGGAGATCACAACGAAGGCAACCACCTCGGTATGCCAGAGGTTGACGATCCCCCTGGGTCCTCATCTCGCGTTGACATCCTGCGGGAGCTAGCTATCGTCCCAGTCCCTGCGGGGGGTCAGGACATACAGCTCGAGCAAATCCGTGAGATGCAGGCCCGGATCGACGGGGAAGTAGGCCGGCTTGTACAGCTCCGACAGAGCATCGAACAGGAGTTGGCAGGCTGATCACTCGCTGGAGAAGCCTGTCACCAGGCCCAAGACATCCGGCACCGCATCGTCGACAATGCCAGGGCAGCGCTGCCTCCGGCCGTCAGCGGGTCCGGCCAGGACCTAGCTGCAGCGGCGATGCTGCTTCAGGCCATGCCGGAGCCATCCACCACCGAGGGACGGCGCATCCAGGGCGAACTCAAGAATCTTCTAGAGGGCGCCGCGGTTCGACGAGCCGAGAGCTCTGCCTCCCGTAGGCGAGCTTACCCCTCAGAGCATCACGCAGTGTCCTCCCGGCGCATTCGGTAAGCCTCGGTCCGTCCCGACCGTACACGGGATGAGGCGCCCACCGCCCGGGAACGCCTCGGCAACGAGCACCACCATCTCGACCATCGAGCCCGCCTCGACGAGAAGGTGCGCCAAGGCTACAATCCCAAGCGCGGGGGACGCTGCAACAGTGAGGAGGACCGCAGTCCTTCGCCTGAACCACCCGGCCCGCGAGTCTTCAGCCGGGCCATACGACGAGCACCGTTCCCTACTCGTTTCCGAGCCCCGACTACTATCACCAAGTACTCAGGGGAGACAAGGCCGGAGCTGTGGCTCGCGGACTACCGACTGGCCTGCCAGTTGGGAGGGGCGGATGATGACAACCTTATCATCCATAATCTACCCCTTTTCCTCTCCGACGCCGCTCGAGCAGGGCTGGAGCATCTGCCTCCTACGCAGATCTTCGACTGGGACGATCTGGTCAAAGCTTTCGTGGGGAACTTCCAAGGCACGTACGTGCACCCTAGGAACTCGTGGGACCTCCGAAGCTGCCGCCAGCAGCCAGGGGAGTCCCTCCGAGAGTACATCCGGCGGTTTTCGAAGTAGCGCACCGAGCTGCCCAACGTCACCGACTCGGATGTCATCGGGGCTTTCCTTGCCGGCACCACTTGCTGGGACCTGGTGAGCAAACTGGGGCGCAAGACTCCCACCCACGCGAGCGAACTGATGGACGTCGCCACCAAGTTTGCCTCGGGTCAAGAGGCGGTCGAAGCCATCTTCCGGAAGGACAAGCAGCCTCAGGTCGAGCCGAAAACAGACGCCCTGAGGTGTCCGCCCAGTGGGGCACGAAGAAGAAGGCCAAAAACAAGTCGCGAGCGAAACGTGACGCCGCAGACGCGAATCTCGTCGCTGCGGTCGAGCACGGGAACCCTCGGAAACCACCTGGAGGGGCCGGCGCGTTCGACAAGTCGCTCAAAGAGCCGTGCCCCTATCACCAGGGGCCCGTCAAGCACACCCTTGAAGAATGTATCATGCTCCGACGCCACTTCCATAAGATCGCCCCCCCGGCGGAGGATGGCAGGGGCCATGACAACGACAAGAAGGAGGGCGGCAAGGGAGAGGGATTCCTGGAAGTCCATAACTGCTTCATGATCTACGACGGGCAGACGGCGAACGCCTCGGCTCGGCACCGCAAGCAGGAGCGCCGGGAAGTCTGCTTGGTGAAGGTGGCGGCGCCAGTCTACCTAGACTGGTCCGACAAGCCTGTCACCTTCAACCAAGGCGACCACCCCGACTTCGTGCCGAGCCCGGGAAGGTACCCGCTCGTCGTCGATCCGATCATCGGCAACGTTAGGCTCTCCAAGGTCCTCATGGACGGAGGCAGCAGCCTTAACATCACCTACGCTGAGACCCTGGAACTCTTAGGGGTTGGTCGATCCGAAGTCCGGGCCGGTGCGGCACCCTTCCATGGGATCGCGCCCGGGAAGCGAATCCAACCACTCGGACGGATCGACTTACCCATCTGCTTCGAAACTCCCTCAAACTTCCGAAAGGAAGCTCTCACCTTTGAGGTCGTCGGGTTCCGAGGAACCTACCATGCGGTGTTGGGAAGACTATGCTATGCCAAGTTCATGGTCGTCCCCAACTACACCAACCTCAAGCTCAAGATGCGGGCCCGAATGGGATCATCACTGTCGGGTCCATGTACTGCCACGTGTACGAATGCGACGTGGAGTGAGTGGAGTACGCCGAGGCTCTCGCCGAGTCTGAGGCCCTCATCGCTGACCTTGAACGCCTCTCCAAGGAGGCGCCCGACGCGAAGCGGCACGTCGGCTTCGAACCGGTTGAGGCGGTCAAGTCCGTCTCTCTCAACCCCAGCAATGACACCAGCAAGCAAGTTCGAATCGGCTCCGAGCTCGACCCCAAATAGGAAGCAGTGCTCGTCGACTTTCTCCACGCAAACGCTGAAGTCTTTGCGTGGAGTCCCTCGGACATGCCCGGCATACCGAGGGATGTCGCTGAGCACTCACTGGATATCAGAGCTGGAGCCCGACCTGTGAAGCAAACCCTGCGCCGCTTCGACGAGGAAAAGCGCAGGGCCATAGGCGAGGAGATCCACAAGCTACTCGCGGCAGGGTTCATCAAAGAGGTATTCCATCCCGAATGGTTAGCTAACCCTGTTCTTGTAAGGAAGAAGGATGGGAAATGGAGGATGTGTGTAGACTATACTGGTCTAAACAAAGCATGTCCAAAAGTTCCCTACCCTCTACCTCGCATCGATCAAATCGTGGACTCCACAGCTGGGTGCGAAACCCTGTCGTTCCTCGATGCCTACTCAGGCTATCACCAAATCAGGATGAAAGAGTCCGATCAGCTCGTGACTTCTTTCATCACACCTTTTGGCATGTACTGTTACACCACAATGCAATTCGGGTTGAGGAATGCAGGTGCCACTTACCAGAGGTGCATGAACCACGTGTTCGGAGAACACATCGGCAGAACGGTCGAGGCTTACGTCGACGACATCGTTGTCAAGACGAAGAGAGCCTCCGACCTCCTCTCCGACCTTGAAACGACATTCAAGTGTCTGAGAGCGAAAGGCGTGAAACTCAATCCTGACAAGTGTGTCTTCAGAGTCCCCCGAGGCATACTCCTTGGGTTCATCGTCTCCGAGCGAGGCATCGAGGCCAACCCAGAGAAAATCGCGGCCATCACCAGCATGGGACCGATCAAAGATTTAAAAGGAGTACAGAGGGTCATGGGGTGCCTTGCGGCTCTAAGCCGCTTCATCTCACGCCTCGGCGAGAAAGGATTGCCTCTGTACTGCCTCTTAAGGAAGGCCGAGTGCTTCACTTGGACCCCCGAGGCCGAGGAAGCTCTCGGAAACCTTAAGGCGCTCCTTACGAAAACACCCATCCTGGTGCCTCCCACCGCAGGAGAAGCCCTCTTGATCTACGTAGCCGCAACTACTCAGGTGGTCAGCGCCGCGATCATAGTCGAGAGACGAGAAGAAGGGCATGCACTGCCCGTCCAGAGGCCAGTCTACTTCATCAGTGAAGTACTTTCTGAGACCAAAGCTTGCTACCCACAGATCTAGAAGCTGCTCTACGCGGTGATCCTGACGCGGCGAAAGTTGCGACACTACTTCGAGTCTCATCCGGTAACTGTGGTGTCATCCTTCCCCTGGGGGAGATCATCCAGTGCCATGAGGCCTCGGGTAGGATAGCAAAGTGGGCGGTGGAGCTTATGGGTGAAACGCTATCATTCGCTCCTCAGAAGGCCATAAAATCCCAGGTCTTGGCAGACTTCCTGGCTGAGTGGACTGACACCCAATTACCGACAACTCCAATCCAGCCCGAGCTCTGGACCATGTACTTCGATGGGTCATACATGAAAACAGGAGCGGGCGCTGGCCTGCTCTTCGTTTCACCCCTCGGAAAGCATCTCCGCTACGTCATTCGCCTCCATTTTCTGGCGTCAAACAATGTGGCCGAGTACGAAGCACTGGTTAACGGGCTACGCATCGCCATCGAGCTAGGGGTCCGACGCCTCGACGCTCGAGGCGACTCGCAGCTTGTCATTGACCAAGTCATGAATAACTCTCACTGCCGTGACTGGAGGATGGAAGCCTACTGCGACGAAGTCCGGCGCCTGGAGAACAAGTTCTACGGGCTGGAGCTCAACCACACCGCCCGACGGTACAACGAGACTGCAGACGAGCTGGCGAAAATAGCCTCGGGGCGAACGACAATCCCCCCCCCCCCGACGTCTTCTCCAGAGATCTGCATCAACCATCCGTCAAGATCGACGACGCGCCCGAGCCCGAGGCACCCTCGGCCCAGCTCGAGGCACCCTTGGCCCAGCCCGAGGCACCCTCAGACATCGAGGAAGAGGCCTTGCCCGTTGAAGAGGAACAGAATGGGGTCACGCCAGATCCGAACTGGCAGGCCCCGTACCTAGAATATCTCCTCCGAGGAGAGCTTCCCATCGACAAGACCAAAGCTCGGCGGCTGGCTCGGCGCGCCAAGTCATTTGTCCTGCTGGGCGATGAAAAAGAGCTCTACCACCGCAGCCCCTCGGGCATCCTTCAACGATGCATATCTATCGCCCAAGGACAAGAGTTGTTGCAAGAAATACACTCGGGGGCTTGCGGCCACCATGCAGCGCCTCGAGCCCTCATGGGGAATGCCTTTCGACAAGGCTTCTACTGGCCAACTGCGGTGGCCGACGCCACTAGGATTGTGCTCTCCTGCTGGGGGTGTCAAGTCTACGCAAAGCAGATGCATCTGCCCGCTCAGGCCTTGCAGACAATACCCATCACCTGGCCATTTGCTGTGTGGGGTCTGGACCTCGTCAGACCCTTGCAGAAGGCACCCGGGGGCTTCACGCACCTGCTGGTCGCCATCGACAAATTCTCCAAGTGGATCGAGGTCCGACCCCTAAACAGCATCAGGTCTGAGCAGGCGGTGGCATTCTTCACCAACATTATTCATCGGTTCAGGGTCTCGAACTCAATCATCACCGACAATGGCACGCAGTTCACCGGAAAAAAGTTCCTGGACTTCTGCGACGACCACCACGTTCGTGTGGACTGGGCCGCTGTAGCTCATCCCATGACGAATGGGCAGGTGGAGCGTGCCAACGATATGATTCTGCAGGGGCTCAAACCAAGGATCCACAACAACCTCAACAAGTTCGGCAAGCGGTGGATGAAAGAGCTACCCTCGGTAGTCTGGAGTCTGAGGACGACGCCAAGCCGCGCCACGGGTTTTACGCTGTTCTTTCTAGTCTATGGGGCTGAGGCCGTCCTCCCCACGGACTTAGAATATGGCTCCCCGAGGACCATGGCGTACGACGACCGAAGCAACCAGACTAGCCGAGAAGACGCGCTGGACCAACTCAAGGAGGCTCGGGACGTCGTATTACTACATTCGGCACGATACCAGCAGTCGCTGCGACACTACCATGCCCGAAGCGTTCGGGCATGAGGCTTCCAAGTGGGAGACTTGGTGCTTCGCCTACGACAGGACGCCCGAGGGCGCCACAAGCTCACTCCTCCCTGGGAAGGGCCCTTCATCATCGCCAAGATCTTGAAGCCCGTAACATACAAGCTGGCCAACGACCAAGGCGAGGTCTACAGCAACGCTTGGAACATCCAACAGCTACGTCGCTTCTACCCTTAAGATGTTTCAAGTCGTTCATGTACCTCGTTTACGTACGCAAAGTCTAACCGTCAAGGAAGGGTCGGCCTTACCTCAGCAAAGCCCGACCCTCCCTCGGGGGCTAGAAGGGGGGAACCCCCTCTGCGTTAAAATTTTCCTCGGAAAAATTTTCTACCAAAACAACCTTTGTGCTTTCGACTTCCGTATTGATAGCGGGATCCTGAGAACAACGAGAGTACACGTAAGCAGCAAGGCCGACCGAGCCGAGGGACTCCTACGCCTCCGGGATACGGATACCTCACTCATCACCTTCCGCGAGAAGTAACTCACGCTCGGATAAGCGATCCCACTACCAAACAAGTCCGAACACTCGGGTAGAAAACGACTTTCGCGCTTTCTCGACTGTCCCAATAATGGAATCCTTCGACCGAATGAGAGCGCACGTAAGCGGCAAGGCTGACCGAGCCGAGGGACTCCTACGCCTCCGGGATACGGATACCTCACTCATCACCTTCCGTGAAAAGTAACTCTCGTCCGGATAAACGATTCTGCTATTGATAGACAAGTCGTGATGTTCGGAACAAGAGGAGAGAAGACGCAGCTTTTTAAACACGACGATAAAGTGTTTAGGCCTCAGCGGCTGCACAAAAACATGCGCATGCTACGGACAAACTGTTCCTACAGGTTCTGGCATCGACAGGGGGAGCAGCAGCACCCTCGACGTTGATTCCACCCTCGGCGGAACTAGGCCCGGCCTCGGATGGCGACCCGAGCAAAAGGACCTCCACCTAAGGGAGGACACCAGCACCGCGCCAGCAGATGTTTTGGCCAAGCTCCAGTAGCTGCTGCCACATCTTCTTCGGCCTGGGAAGCCGCCATCTCCTGGGCCGATGAAGTCTCCTTCCGAGCCGACTCCGCGTCTGTCCGCGCTAGCACCGCTGCCTCCGGTTTCGGCTCATCGCAGAGCAGCCGAGGGTTCTGAAAACTTAGCAAGGGAAGCCTAGAGCGGCAAGGCCGACAGAGCCAAGGGACTCCTACGCCTCCGGGATACGGACACCTCACTCGTCACCTTCCGTGAAAGGCAACCGACGCTCGGTTAAGTGGTTCGGCTAGCCAACAGACAAGTCCCAGCGCTCGGAATGAGGAAGACGCACAGCTTCATTCTCGAATACCCAAATGTTCAGGCCTCGACAGCCACAATGAACATACGCCGCCACTTACGCCAATGCTGCGCCTCCTCGACTGCGGGACCAGTACCACGACTCGAGGTACCCCTGCGCATGACCCAACAGTGCCAATTAAAGGCGACGGCCATGGGACGATCAGTCGCGGGGCAGGCACGACGGTTGGCATGGTCAAAAGTGGGCCGACAGTAACTGCAGCGACAGACGAATGGAGGTAGCAGTCAAGTCGCCTACAGGCCCGCGTCCCCTCCTGAAGCGATGGGAGAGCCCTCCCTCACGGCGTGAAGACGACGCGTCCGTGCCCCGTTCCTCGAACGGCTCGCACGCGCAACGGGCGCCACGCGAATCACTCGTCCCGTCGCATCAACTCCTCGACGGAGCAGGCAACACCTCTGGCAGGCGAGGCGGGCGTCGCTTCGTCTTCGCCATAATGACCGTGTCAAAAAAGGTGCGCCACTTTATTTAGAATTCATATCCTTCCCCTCCTCCTCCTCTCTCTCTCTCTCTTGCCACAGGGATCAGGAAAGGGGACGTTGTGGAAAGGATCCTTCCCAGCGAAGGAAGCGGGCCCCAAGCCCTCCTACTGATCAGGGGTTCGAAGGCTGGCCCCTCAGAAGGGTTCAACAGCCGCCCCAGAGCGTCTGGGCTCCGCGCCCACTACTGATCAGGGGTTCGTAGGCTGGCCCTCAGAAGGGTTCGACAGTCGCCCCAGAGCATGCAGAGTGAGGGATGACTCTGGGTACATTCGATACATAACCAAGGCTCGGGCTACACTCCCAAGGTACCCCAGGACATTTCCGAGACCGGCGGGAACGATTTGTAATGGAATCCCACCGGAGGGAGGCATCGAGCCCTCGGACCCTGTCAAGGGGTCTAGGTCCGGCGAATCACCCGCGGGTACTTTTGGAGCGCGCCTCCGGGCTACAGCCGACCCCTAACAAACGGGGCACGGGCGTCCACTCGGATTGCCCATTAGCAGCTCACTGGAAACACCATGTTCGGCGCCCTCCGAGGGCAACATGGCGCTTTCCCCCTCCTCCTTGCGGAAAGGCGATGCAGGGGCGTAAATAAAAGTCGAGAAAGTCCTTGATCGTTCTCTCGCTCCGTGCAGAGGCTCAGGGGCTGTTCTCGCACCCGGCTACGGCCAAAAAACTGTTGACAGCATCAACAAACCAGCCTGATAACCTGGAACCCAACCATGCACCCGGGCTACTGCCGGGCCGCAAGAGGGAACGACCAGACCGGCCGAAGCACTACAAAAAGCATTCAGACCTTAGAGGAGTCAAGCCACTCCTCCGAGGCCTCGGGGGCTACACCCGGCGGGTGCGCTCGCGCACCCACCAGAACAAGGCAAAAAACCGAGAAAGGCCGGTCCCCTCACCGAAAACGCGGCAAAAGCCTCCAAGCGAGTACCATCACTCCCTTCAAGGCTCGGGGGCTACTGTCAGGTACCATAATTAGGGGTACCCCCAACGCTCCTAATCACGGCTGGTTAACACCCTCAGACCAACTGACGGGTGCGGTTCAAGCCAAGACTTCGTCTACCCGAAGGACGCGATCTTACCCGAGCCCAGCCTCGGGTTGGAACAGTGGTCCCAGACGAATTCACGCCTCGCCCGAGGGCCTCCTTAGATGGCAGGCGCCCCCTCGGCTCTCCCGAGGCCCGGCTCGGACAGGCTTCGTTGTGAAGCAACCTTGGCCATACCGCCTCACCAACCAACCGCTTCGCAGGCGCATTAAATGCGGGGGATGCCTGACGACGTATCCTGACACACGCGCCTCAGTCGGTCAGGCCGAAGTGACCGCAGTCACTTTGCCCCTCCTCTTTACTATCCGATATGACAGGAAAACAGCGCCACCCGCTCTGCTCCGACTGCCGTGTCAGCCACCCCGGTAACGACTGACAAACAGGTCATGATCAACCACCGAGCTCAAGCCTCGGGCGCAACAGGAAGCTCCACCTCGCCCGACCTCACGCTCCGGCCTCGGGAGGAAGTCTCCGCCTCGCCCGACCCCCGGACTCGGCCTCGACCCCGGTCTCGGGAGGAATCGCGTCCTCGCCCGACCCCGGCCTCGGCCACAAGAGAAGTCTCCGCCTCGACCGACCCTGGGCTCGGACTGACCGTGCTGATAGGGGATGCATCATTCCCCTACTCCTAGCCTACTCAGGCTACAAGGAACAAGACCGACGTCCCATCTGGCCTACCCCGGCGACGGGTAATGATGGTGCCCCGCGTGCGCCGTGACGCCGGTGGCTCTCAGCCCCTTACGACAGCAAGGAGACGTCAGTAGGGTCCTCGCCGCGCTGCCAGCTGTGCTCCTACAGGACTCGGGCGCTCCTCCGGCGGCCACGCCATCACATGTACAACGCCCAAGCTCTCCCCCGACGGCCACGTTGGCATGTACACAGGGCTTAGGCACTCCACTACCGGACACGTTAGCACATAGCTATGCCCCCCGTTGTACACCTGGACTCTCTCCTTGCCTCTATAAAAGGGGAGTCCAGGGCCACCCTGAGGGGGGTTCGTGTGAGGGAGGCGGCGTACGAGCCCTCTCTCTCTCTCCCTCACGCGACGCGCTTGTAACCCCTACTGCGAGCGGCACCCCTGGTGTAGGATAATACAAGGCTTGACCCACATCTTGTGTTCCATCCCGCGTCAACCCATCTGGGCAGGGACACGCAGCGATAATTTACTCGTCGGTCCAGGGACCCCCCCAGGGTCGAAACGCCGACAAGTGGCTATAAAACATGTTCATGCAAACAAAACGATCACAAGAAACAACACACGAGACACGTGATTTTTATCCCGTGGTTCGACCAAGTAGCACTTGCCTACTTCCACGTTGTGGCGTCCCAATGGACGAGGGTTGCACTCAACCCCTTTCAAGTGATCCAATGATCAACTTGAATACCACGACTTTCTTCCTTATAGTCTTTCTCCCATTTGCGAGGAATCTCCACAAGTTGGAGCCTCTCGCCCTTACAATAAAGATCATAGAGAAGGCACAAGAGTAAGATTAGGAGAGCAACACACACAAGACTGAAATACGCAGCACAACCACGCACACAAGTCACGACTTGAGCTCGAAACACAACACACGGAGTTCGCAACTCAATTGGAGCTCAAATCACTAACACAGAGAATCAAATGCGTGGAGTTGGAGTCTTTGAGTCTTAGGATGCTTAGTGAATGCTTGGGTTACTCCTCCATACGCCTAGGGCCCCTTTTATAGCCTCAAGGAAGCTAGGAGCCGTTGGAGACAATCTTGGAAGGCAATTTCTGCCTTCTGTCGAGTGGCGCACCGGACAGTCCGGTGCGCCACCGGATAGCTACTGTAGCTTGTCCGGTGCGCGATTTCCTTCCAAAACGGGCACAGTCGACCGTTGCAGCTCCGGGCCCGTTGGCGCACCGGACACTGTCCGGTGCCTCATTCCGACCGTTGGAGCTGCCATGCGTCGCCCACAGATTTCGTGGCCGACCGTTGGCGCTGGCGACCGTTGGCTCACCGGACAGTCCAGTGCGCCACCGGACAGTCCGGTGAATTATAGCCACGTCGCCTTTCTTCATTCCTGAGAGCAACGAGTTTGTCGCAGATGACTCACCGGACAGTCCGGTGCACCACCGGACGGTCCGGTGAATTTTAGTCGTACACCGCCGTCGAATCCCGAGAGCGATGAGTTCACCGCGGACCAGCCTGGCGCACCGGACACTGTTCGGTGCACCACCGAACTGTCCGGTGTGCCAGACCGAGCTAAAGTTTGGCTGCACACAGCCAAGTCTTTTGCAATTCGATTCTCTTCTTCTCAGCACTGTTTCTAGCACTTAGATAACCACATTAGTATTCAAAAATAAATGTACTAAGTCTAGAAACATACCTCATGCCTTGATTTGCACTTTTCACATTTGGCACATTAGAACTTAAAGAATATGTGTTGGGCATCTAATCACCAAAATACTTATAGAAATTGTCCAAGAGCATATTTCCCTTTCAAGACTATGTTGCAGACTTAAGAATCTGTTGACACATTGGTCTGAGCTAGAAAACTGTATTCTATACCCTGGTTTGTCTTGTCATAAATTGTGCTTTACTAGGTAGTCAATACACATGTATTGTCTTAGTGGTTATCCAGTCCTACCTTGTCGATGCTGTCACAACAGCTAAGGAGTTGCCTCGGGAAATCACCACATTTGTCCGTTGGAGCCAGCCAAGTCGTCATTTCTTTGGTTTTTATTTTTATTGTTTGATTTGAATTTGTTTTCTCTTGTATGTTCTATATTTTGATTGCCATCATGTGTTGACTGCTTGAAGTTTGATCTGTTATCACATCTGTTGTTCCTCTTCTTCCTGGTATGGAGAGGGAAGCTAGGTTGTAAGGGCAATGATGATGCAAAAGTCATGCACCACTCTGAATGAGAGGATTTTCTCTCTTTGGGCTGACAAGCAAACTTTCTACCCATTTTTTATCGAAACTTAGTTGGTTGCGTTTTCTTTCTTTGTGCTGACAGATCCAACCATGATGTGGACTGAATTTTATTTGTCGTCAAGAATTAATAAACAGAATAACCAGTGTACGATTTTTTATACAAAATTGAAAGTTGGTCGCATATCTTCTACTACTATTTATTGAATTGTTTGAAGCATTGGTTTACTTGATTCAACAAAATTTCTATTTACATTATACGAACTTGTGTTAGACTAAATTAGCGATCTCATGGTCACTGAATGGTGCTTCCAAAATATCAGACTTTGTAAAGCTCCTCATCAAACTGGTCCAATTGGACACCAATTTGTTATGGCTTCATTTCTCAAAAAAGGGAGTTTGCATATCAATGTATTTTATCATATTAATCACTATTCATATAATGTTGTTCTGCCTCTCGCATGCGTGGGTTGTAGGCTAACCGCTAACCGGCCTAACATCGTAGCTCACGTCCGTTGCCCCCGACCCTCGCGCCGCACTCTCCCTTACATGTCGTCGCCACTATCATCGTCTCCAGATCCGTGCTTTTCTTCCCTGTCCAGCCGATACACCCTCCCCTCTGCTCCCTTCCTTCAACGGTATTACATGTTCTCGTTGTAACGCATGGACACTCACCTAGTTAATATAATTAAGATGATCATGCTAACAGAAAACAAAAGCCTAGATGCTCCAGCGTCGTTCTCCGGCATCGTGCTTCTCCTGCTGAGTTAGGGTTCTGGTCCTTCTCGAATCTCCATTTCGGCGGTGGATTGGTGGAGGCAGACACTTGAACCCATGGTGGCCGGCCTCACGGCACCACCCGTGCAAGGTGCCAGCTTTCCGGACTGGATGAGCTCATGGCTTGTGCATCAACAAACCCATGGTGAGCGTCAAGGAGCCACCCCTGTGCAGGCAATTTTCGGTCCTAGAGTTAGTAGTATTTCGGAGCGTGTGGCTGGAGGGATTCCAATTCATTTCAGCAACCGAAATACCGAATGGAGGAGTTGCCAAGGTCACTGTCAGGCACCCCGCCCGCCCTGGCTGCTCTGTCACCTGTGCACTACTGTACAACACAGAGTGAACGGTCGCTATCAGGTTCATGTCAACCGAGCAGAGTTTCAGTTTCAGTGCACAATCTCTACTACTTATTAAGGTTGTAAGAGTAGCCTGCCTCTGACATGTTCTGTCATCCGTGAATCTGGACCGTTCGTCTCACCCACGCGCGATCCAACCGTGCTCCGCCCCCGTCCCCGCACCCCCTCCGATACGGTAGCCGCCGTCCCAGCCTGCGGCCTTCGCCAACAACCCCCGCCCTCGCGCCCACTGAAAGGGAATTAGGCTTACACCTAGTTCCTAAATTATTTTGGTGGTTGAATTGCCCAACACAAATATTGGACTAACTAGTTTGCTCTAGTGTGTAAGTTATACAGGTGCAAAAGGTTCACACATAGCCAATAAAAAGACCAAGTATTGGGTTCAAATAAAGGATCAAGGGTCAACCGAAGGCACCTCTGGTCTGGCGCACCGGACTGACCGGTGTGCCACCGGACATGTCCGGTGCACCAGGGGACTCCGACTGCAAACTCTTCACTCTCGGGAATTTCCGAAGGCCACTCCGCTATAATTCACCGGACTGTCCGGTGTACACCGGACATGTCCGGTGCTCCAAGGAAGAGCGGCCTCAGGAACTCGCCAGCCTCGGTTTTTCACTTCGGCTGCTCCGCTAAAATTCACCGGACTGTCCGGTGTAACAGCGGGGCAACGACTATTTCGGCGCCAACGGCTACCTGCGACGCATTTAATGCGCGCCAGAAGCGCGCAGTCGTCAGGCACGCGGGAGCAGACACACCGGACAATCTACAGTTCATGTCCGGTGTGCACCGGACATCCAGGCGGGCCCAGAAGTCAGAACTCCAACGGTCAAATTGCAACGGCTTTGGTGACGTGGCTGTCGCACCGGACATGTCCGGTGTGCACCGGACTGTCCGGTGCGCCATCGAATAGACAGCTCCACCAAACGGCTAGTTTGGTGGTTGGGCTATAAATACCCCCAACCACCCACCATTCATTGCATCCAAGTTTTCCACTTCCCAACTACTTACAAGAGCTCTAGCATTCAATTCTAGACACACCAAAGAGATCAAATCCTCTCCAAATTCCACACAACGCCCTAGCGATTAGAGAGAGTGATTTGCTTGTGTTCTTTCGAGCTCTTGCGCTTGGATTGCTTTCTTCTTTCTTGATTCTTTCTTGTGATCAAATACTCACTTGTAATTGAGGCAAGAGACACCAATCTTGTGGTGGTCCTTGCGGGAACTTTGTGTTCCAAGTAATTAAGAAGAGAAAGCTCAGTCGGTCCGAGGGACCGCTTGAGAGAGGGTAAGGGTTGAAAGAGACCCGGCCTTTGTGGCCTCCTCAACGGGGAGTAGGTTTGAGAGAACCGAACCTCGGTAAAACAAATCCGCGTGTCTCACTTCATTATTCGCTTGCGATTTGTTTTGCGCCCTCTCTCGCGGACTCTATTATATTTCTAACGCTAACCCGGCTTGTAGTTGTGTTTATTTTGAGAATTTTAGTTTCGCCCTATTCACCCCCCCCCCCCCTCTAGACGACTTTCAATTGGTATCAGAGCCCGGTGCTTCATTAGAGCCTAACCGCTCGAAGTGATGTCGGGAGATCACACCAAGAGGGAGATGGAGACCGGCGACAAGCCTACTACAAGCCAAGGGAGCACTTCATCGGAAGAGTCCCACACCAAGAGGAGGGAGAAGAAGAAGGACTCCTCCAAACGGAAGGAGAAAAGATCTTCCTCTTCTCACCACAAAGAGAAGAAGGAAAAATCTTCTTCTCACAAGTCGCATCGGAAAGGCGACAAGCACAAGAGGATGAGGAAGGTGGTCTACTACGAGACCGACACTTCATCAACATCGACCTCCGACTCCGATGCGCCGTCCATAACTTCTAAGCGCCAAGAGCGCAAGAAGTTTAGTAAGATCCCTTTACACTATCCCCGTACACCTAGACATACTCCATTACTTTCTGTTCCATTAGGCAAACCGCCAACCTTTGATGGCGAAGATTATGCTAGGTGGAGTGATTAAATGAAATTTCATCTAACCTCACTCCACAAAAGTATATGGAATGTTGTTGAGTTTGGAGCACAGGTACCTTTTGTAGGGGATGAGGATTATGATACGGACGAAGTGGCCCAAATCGAGCACTTCAACTCCCAAGCCACAACCATACTCCTCGCCTCTTTAAGCAAGGAGGAATACAATAAAGTGCAAGGGTTGAAGAATGCAAAGGAGATTTGGGACCTACTCAAGACCGCGCACGAGGGTGATGAACTCACCAAGATCACCAAGCGGGAAACGATCGAGGGGGAGCTCGGTCGCTTCCGTCTTCGCCAAGGGGAGGAGCCACAAGATATGTACAATCGGCTCAAGACCTTGGTGAACCAAGTGCGCAACCTCGGGAGCAAAAAGTGGGATGACCACGAGGTGGTTAAGGTTATTTTAAGAGCTCTTATTTTCCTTAACCCCACTCAAGTTCAATTAATTCGTGGTAATCCTAGATATCCACTAATGACCCCCGAGGAAGTTATCGGGAATTTTGTGAGCTTTGAATGCATGATTAAAGGCTCAAAGAAGATCAACGAGCTTGACGAACCTTCCACATCCGAGGCGCAACTGATGGCCTTCAAGGCAACAGAGGAGAAGAAGGAGGAGTCTACACCAAGTAGACAACCAATTGACGCCTCCAAGCTCGACAATGAGGAGATGGCCTTAATCATCAAAAGCTTTCGGTAAATCCTCAAGCAACGGAAGGGGAAGGATTACAAATCCCGTTCCAAGAAGGTTTGCTACAAGTGTGGTAAGCCCGGTCACTTTATTGCTAAATGTCCATTATCAAGTGACAGTGACAGGGACAATGACAAGAAGGGCAAGAGGAGAGAAAAGAAGAGGTATCACAAGAAGAAGGGCGGCGATGCCCACGTGTGCCGCGAGTGGAACTCCGACGAAAGCTCCACCGACTCCTCCTCCGACGACGAGGACGCCGCCAACATCGCCGTCACCAAGGGACTCCTCTTCCCCAACGTCGGCCACAAGTGCCTCATGGCAAAGGACGGCAAAAGGAAGAAGGTTAAATCTAACTCCTCCACTAAATATGAATCTTCTAGTGATGATAATGCTAGTGGTGAGGAAGATAATTTGCGTATCCTTTTTGCCAACCTTAACATGGAACAAAAAGAAAAATTAAATGAGCTAATTAGTGCCGTCCATGAAAAGGACGATCTCTTGGACTCCCAAGAGGACTTCCTAATCAAGGAAAATAAGAAACATGTTAAGGTTAAAAATGCTTATGCTCTAGAGGTAGAAAAATGTAACAAATTATCTAGTGAGCTAAGCACATGCCATGACACTATTGACAACCTTAGAAATGAAAATGCTAGATTAATTGCTAAGGTTGATTCTCATGTTTGTGATACTCCAATTCCCAATCTTAGAAATGATAATGATGATTTGCTTGCTAAGATTAAGGAATTGAATGATTCTCTTGCTAGTCTTAAGATTGAGAATGAAAAATTGCTTGCTAAGGCTAAGGATTTTGATGTTTGCAAAGCTACTATTTCCGACCTTAGAACTAAAAATGATTTGTTACATGCTAAGGTTATTGAATTAAAATCTTGCAAACCCTCTACATCTAATGTTGAGCATGTTTCTATTTGTACTAGATGTAGAGATGTTGATATCAATGCTATTCATGATCACATGGCTTTAATTAAACAACAAAATGATCATATAGCCTTATTAGATGCCAAAATTGCCGAGCATAACTTGGAAAATGAAAAGTTTAAATTTGCTAGAAGTATGTTCTATAATGGGAGACGCCCGGGCATCAAGGATGGCATTGGCTTCCAAAGGGGAGACAATGTCAAACTTAATGCCCCTCCAAAGAATTTATCTAACTTTGTTAAGGGCAAGGCTCCCATGCCTCAGGATAACGAGGGTTACATTTTGTACCCTGCCGGCTATCCTGAGAGCAAAATTAGGAGAACTCATTCTAGGAAGTCTCACTCTGGCCCTAACCATGCTTTTATGTATAAGGGTGAGACATCTAGCTCTAGGCAACCAACCCGTGCCAAGTTGCCTAGAAAGAAAACTCCTAATGCATCAAATGATCATGCTATTTCATTCAAAACTTTTGATGCATCATATGTTTTAACTAACAAATCCGGCAAGGTAGTTGCCAAGATTGTTGGGGGCAAACACAAGGGCTCCAAGACTTGTGTTTGGATACCCAAAGTTCTTGTTTCTAATGCCAAAGGACCCAAAACCGTTTGGGTACCTAAAGTCAAGAACTAAAATTGTTTTGTAGGTTTATGCATCTGGGGCTCAAGTTGGATACTCGACAGCGGGTGCACAAACCATATGACAGGGGAGAAGAAAATGTTCTCCTCATATGAGAAAAACCAAGATCCCCAACGAGCTATCACATTCGGGGATGGAAATCAAGGTTTGGTCAAAGGATTGGGTAAAATTGCTATATCACCTGACCATACTATTTCCAATGTTTTTCTTGTAGATTCTTTAGATTACAATTTGCTTTCCGTATCCCAATTATGTCAAATGGGCTACAACTGTCTATTTACTGATGTAGGTGTCACTGTCTTTAGAAGAAGTGATGATTCAATAGCATTTAAGGGAGTGTTAGAGGGTCAGCTATACTTGGTAGATTTTGATAGAGCTGAACTCGACACTTGCTTAATTGCTAAGACTAACTTGGGTTGGCTCTGGCACCGCCGACTAGCTCATGTTGGAATGAAGAATCTTCATAAGCTTCTAAAGGGAGAACACATTTTAGGACTAACAAATGTTCATTTTGAGAAAGACAGGATTTGTAGCGCATGCCAAGCCGGGAAGCAAGTTGGCACTCATCATCCACACAAGAACATCATGACGAGTGACAGGCCACTGGAGCTCCTACACATGGATTTATTCGGCCCGATTGCTTACATAAGCATCGGCGGGAGTAAGTACTGTCTAGTTATTGTGGATGATTATTCTCGCTTCACTTGGGTGTTCTTTTTGCAGGAAAAATCTCATACCCAAGAGACCTTAAAGGGATTCTTGAGACGAGCTCAAAATGAGTTCGGCTTAAGCATCAAGAAAATTAGAAGCGACAACGGGACGGAGTTCAAGAACTCTCAAGTTGAAGGCTTCCTTGAGGAGGAGGGCATCAAGCATGAGTTCTCATCTCCCTACACCCCACAACAAAATGGTGTAGTGGAGAGGAAGAATCGAACTCTATTGGACATGGCAAGAACCATGCTTGATGAGTACAAGACACCGGATCGGTTTTGGGCCGAGGCGGTCAACACCGCCTGCTACGCCATCAACCGGTTATATCTACACCGAATCCTCAAGAAGACATCCTATGAACTCCTAACCGGTAAAAAGCCAAATATTTCATATTTTAGAGTTTTTGGTAGCAAATGTTTTATTCTTGTCAAAAGAGGTAGAAAATCTAAATTTGCTCCTAAAACTGTAGAAGGCTTTTTACTAGGATATGACTGAAACACAAGGGCATATAGAGTCTTTAACAAGTCCTCAGGACTTGTTGAAGTTTCTTGTGACGTTGTGTTTGATGAGACTAACGGCTCTCAAGTAGAGCAAGTTGATCTTGATGATATAGGTGAAGAACAGGCTCCATGCATAGCGCTAAGGAACATGTCCATTGGGGATGTGTGTCCTAAGGAATCCGAAGAGCCTCCACATGCACAAGATCAACCATCCTCCTCCACGCAAGCATCTCCACCAATCCAAAATGAGGACGAGGCTCAAGTTGATAAAGATGAAGAAGACAATGATGAGCCACCTCAAGACGACGGCAATGATCAAGGGGGAGACGCAAATGATGAAGACAAGGAGGATGAACAACCAAGGCCACCACACCCAAGAGTCCACCAAGCGATACAACGAGATCACCCCGTCGACACCATCCTCGGCGACATTCATAAGGGGGTAACCACTCGATCTCGTGTTGCACATTTTTGTGAGCATTACTCTTTTGTTTCCTCTATTGAGCCACACAGGGTAGAGGAAGCACTACAAGATTCGGATTGGGTGATGGCGATGCAAGAGGAGCTCAACAATTTCACAAGGAACGAGGTATGACATTTAGTTCCACGTCCTAACCAAAATGTTGTAGGAACCAAGTGGGTCTTCCGCAACAAACAAGACGAGCATGGTGTGGTAACAAGGAACAAAGCTCGACTCGTGGCCAAGGTGTATTCACAAGTCGAAGGTTTGGATTTCGGTGAAACCTATGCACCCGTAGCTAGGCTTGAGTCAATTCGTATATTATTGGCCTATGCTACTTACCATGGCTTCAAGCTTTACCAAATGGACGTGAAGAGTGCCTTCCTCAACGGACCAATCAAGGAGGAGGTCTATGTTGAGCAACCTCCTAGCTTTGAAGACAGTGAGTACCCTAACCATGTTTATAGGCTCTCTAAGGCGCTTTATGGGCTCAAGCAAGCCCCAAGAGCATGGTATGAATGCCTTAGAGATTTCCTTTTTGCAAATGGCTTCAAAGTCGGCAAGGCCGATCCTACTTTATTCACTAAGACTCTTGACAATGATTTGTTTGTATGCCAAATTTATGTTGATGATATCATATTTGGGTCTACTAACGAATCTACATGTGAAGAATTTAGTAGGATCATGACACAAAAATTCGAGATGTCGATGATGGGGGAGTTGAAGTATTTTCTAGGATTCCAAGTCAAGCAACTCCAAGAGGGCACTTTCATTAGCCAAACGAAGTATACTCAAGACATTCTAAGCAAGTTTGGAATGAAGGATGCAAAGCCCATCAAGACTCCCATGGGAACAAATGGGCATCTCGACCTCGACACAGGAGGTAAGTCCGTGGATCAAAAGGTATACCGGTCGATGATTGGTTCATTGCTTTATTTATGTGCATCTCGACCGGACATTATGCTTTCCGTTTGCATGTGTGCAAGATTCCAAGCCGACCCTAAGGAATCACACCTTACGGCCGTAAAACGAATCTTGAGATACTTGGCTTATACTCCTAAGTTTGGGCTTTGGTACCCTCGGGGATCCACATTTGATTTGATTGGTTATTCGGATGCCGATTGGGCGGGGTGTAAGATTAATAGGAAGAGCACATCGGATACTTGCCAGTTCTTGGGAAGATCCTTGGTGTCTTGGGCTTCAAAGAAGCAAAATTCGGTCGCTCTTTCTACCGCCGAAGCCGAGTACATTGTCACACCCGGTTTTGGAAGGCAAACCGAATGCGAACTATGTACGTGCCAGGATCAGAACTCACGTACACAACGATTACATAAATGAACATCGTCGCACAATGCTCGAATAATAACATAAAAGAGTATTAACTTATTACATCACAGAGTCATAGACATCCACATAGTCATCAACTTAACAGATAAATCAAAGTGCTAGCGAAACGCAGTAAAGATAAGGCCTTCACAGGCAGCTGACTGGGGGTTGCCGCCAACCCACACCTAGAATTCGTCGTAGTCTTGGAACTCCTGGAAGTCTCCTTCCACGGCTTCGCCTTCTCCTGAGAAGTGGTTACAATGCGGACAACCTGGTGTTTTGTGGTAAAGCAAGGATGAGTACACCTCAACGTACTCAGCAAATGTCCCGTTTGGCTGAAGTGGACTAGCTTTATGTGGGGTTAGGCTCAAGCAGTTGCTTTTAGTTGGTCAGGTATTTATCATTAGTAGAAGCCAGATTTTATCATTAACCAACCCATGAACCATTTCCTCATCGAGGAACAACATCATCATATTCGAACCAAAACCATAACATAATCCTTGTATCTCGAACCATCTGTATCTCTAATCAAAGAGGATCCCAAGGCTGCTCTTAACCGTGAGCACGGCTGATATATCAGTTTCACTACCCTCTGCAACTTCCTCGGGAAACACAAGCTGCTCGTTGTCTACGTAAAGTAATCATTCACACTATGCACTTGGGAAATAACAAACAAAAACAATTTACCAAACATATGCAGCAGAGAGATCACAAGTTCATAATAGAAAAGGGATAGGCACTCTGGTATTCTCTAGGTCTAGGGTAGAGGACTATACAAAAGGATTCATTATCCACTACTCAGGTTTAAGTCAGTGGTGGGATTAAGTCATTATCTGGTTTTAAGTTCCTAAACTTAGGTGTTTAAGTCCATAAACTTAAGTGCTCCAACTTTTATTAAAGTCTACTATCTTTTATTTATCTCAAATAAGGTTCCAATAACCTTAATCCTATCCTAATGATTAACCATCAATTGGGACATGGAAACAGCAGGGAAACATTGCATAAACAGATAGATAATAATATTATGAACATTTTGCATTTTGAAGCACCTAATTTGGAGTTCATATGGCAAAGTTATGAATTTTACAAGATTAGGGATTAAAAATATGCCTTAAATACTTATTTTGGATTAAATAAAAGGTCCGAGGACCTAACTGCGAAGATCCAGGGACGGCGGGTCAATTTACAGAAAACCGGGGGTCTCTTTAAGAATTTGCACGGGCGAAGGGGTATCGGGCTTCTACGGCCGTTGGATCTCAGATCGACGCGCAGGATTAGATCCGCGGGCGGGCGCGCGAGCGCGCGGCGGCGTGAGCGGCTGACAGGCGGGGCCGGGCGGGCAGCGCGGGCGCGGGCGACTGACAGGCGGGGCCCGATTGACAGGAAGGCGGGGGGGGGGGGGGGGAAACGGCCCTGGGCCGTCGGATCTCAGGCGGACGGCTGAGGTTGGGTTCGGGCTATTTGAAACAGGGCCGTCCGATCTAAGATGGACGGCGGAGATCTGGCGGCTGGCTTCTATCTTCTCCTCCGGCCAGCAGAGGCGACGGCGCCCGTCCCGCGGCGGAGAACTCGCCGGAGACGAGGGGCACAGGGGCTCTGCGGGTCCTTGGGGCGACCTGGGCGGCCGGGGAGGTTGGGGAGGGCGCGGGGAACCTTTTGGTGGGGGCTAGGTCGGGGCAGGGGCACCGGAGGGGGGCGGTCCACGGCGAAGCGGCTCGGCGGCGACGCTATGGGACTCCGGTGAGCAATTAAACGCGATAGAGTGCAATAGAGGGGAAGGGAGGGGGCATGGGAGGTTCCTTACCTCAAGGCGAACTCCGGGGACTCCTTGGTGGCGGCGTTGACGCGACGGTGGCCCGGGGCGACGGTGGCGGACCTCCGCGGCTGCACGGTGGACGGCGGGTGAGCGCGGGCAGAGGGAAATAGGGAGGGGAAGGGGAAATTGGAGTGCGTCCCGGGTTGCGGACGCCGGGGCGAAGCTCACCGTGGCAATGGACACGGCGGAGCTCCAACGGCGGCCGGGAAACGAGCTCGGGACGGCGGCGGTTCGCGGCGATGGCGCTCTGGCGTGCGCGCAGCGAGGGGGAGGTGAGAGAGGGGCCTGTTGGTGCGCAAATGAGGGAGGGGGAGAGGGCGAGTGGGGCTCTGGGCTCAAGTGGCCGGGGGCGGGGCAGTTGCGAGCTCCACGCGCGACGTGGGCGCGGAGAAGGCGGCCGCGCGACTCGGGCGGCGGTTACGCGGGGACGGAGGAGCTGACAGCTCGGGCCCGCAAGCAGAGAGAGAGGGGAAAGCGAACGTGGGCGCGGGGAAGGCGGGGCTGACAGGCCGGGCCCGCGAGCAGAGAGAGAGAGAGGAAAGCGGGCGCGGGCGCAGAGAACGCGGCTGCGCTGACGGGCGGGCCCGCCAGGGCAGAGAGAGCGGGGGAAGCGGGCGCGCGCGCGGGGAACGCGGCTGCGCTGACGGGTTGGCCCGCCAGGGCAGAGAGAGGAGGGGGGGGAGAAGGCGCGCGCGGGATGGGCCGAGCTGGGCCGAAAGGCCGAGGGGGGGGCGGGGGAGTGGGCTTCTTTCCTTTTTCCTTTTAATCTGGAATTGTTTTCTCTTTTCTTTTTATTTTCTCTTTTTGATTCAAATTCAAATGAGCCACAAATTCAAATTAGACTTTTTGAGAATTATGCACCAAACAAAAGTGAAATCTAGGGTTCAACATGATGCAACAGTTCATACTCCCTTGGAGTTTGAGCTAATAGACTATAATTATAAATAAAATAACCACTTTTCCCCTATAGAAATGAGAAAGAGAAGATTGGGGAAGGATGAGAAAAGGGAAGTAACACCTGAATTTGTGAATATGAGCAAAGAAATTTCATACCCCCAAATTCAGGGTGTTACAAACCTATCCCCCTTAAAAGAATCTCGCCCTGAGATTCAGGGTTGGTCAGCAAAGAGTTCAGGGTATTTGGCTTTCAGATCATCTTCTCGTTCCCAGGTTGCTTCTTCCTCCGAGTGGTGACCCCATCTGACTTTGCACATTCTGATGGTATTCCTCCGGGTGACTCTGTCTGCGAACTCCAGAATCTGCGTTGGCTTCTCTATGTATGTCAGATCCTCCTGGACTTCCAAACCCTCCACTGGCAACTGTTCTTCTGGTACTCGCAGACACTTCTTCAATTGTGACACGTGGAACACATTGTGCACTGCCGACAAACTTTCTGGTAGGTTGAGTTGGTAAGCCACTTCTCCACGCTTTGCTTGAATCTGATATGGTCCAACGTACTGGGGTGCTAACTTGCCTTTAACTCCGAACCTTCTGACTCCCCTGATAGGTGACACCTTCAGATAGACGAAATCCCCCATTTCAAAACTCAGTTCTCTTCTCCTTCGGTCCGCATAGCTTCACTGTCTTGACTGGGCTATCTTCAGGTTCTCCCGAACCATTTTGATATTCTCTTCGGCTTCAAGCAAAACGTCGGGGCCAAACACCTGTCTCTCTCCAGGCTGGTCCCAATGCAGCGGAGTCCTACAACTCCGTCCATAGAGTGCCTGAAACGGTGACATCTTCAAGCTGGCTTGGTAGCTATTGTTGTAGGAGAATTCTGCATAAGGTAACCTTTTGTCCCATCCTGACTTGTCTTGCAACGCACAGGCTCTCAGCATATCTTCTAGGATCTGGTTAGTTCTTTCAGTCTGACCGTCTGTCTGCGGGTGATAAGCCGAGCTGAAGTTCAAATGGGTGCCCAAAGCTTCTTGTAGCTGCTGCCAAAAATGAGAGGTGAACTGCGTTCCTCGATCTGACACTATCTTCTTCGGCACACCATGAAGGCAGACTATCCGTGACATGTATAACTCGGCTAACGTTGCTCCGGTATATGTGGTCTTCACAGGTATGAAATGGGCCACCTTTGTTAAGCGGTCCACAACCACCCAGATGGAATCATAACCGGCCCGGGTACGAGGTAGGCCAACTATAAAATCCATCCCGATCTCATCCCACTTCCACTGAGGAATCCGCAATGGCTGCAACAATCCGGCGGGCCTTTGATGCTCTGCTTTGGTTCTTTGACAGCTATCACAGATGGCGACATATTCTGCGATTTCTCTTTTCATGCCATACCACCAAAACCTCCTTTTTAAATCCTGGTACATCTTTTCACTTCCCGGGTGTATGGAGTAGGCTGTCTCATGAGCTTCCTTTAGGATCAGCTCCCGAATAGGTTTGAGGTCGGGGACACACAATCGGTCCTTGAACCATATTACCCCCTCTTCATCCTCTCGAAAGTCTTTGCCTCTTCCTTCTAAGATTAGCTGCCGGATCTTGTTGATGTTTTCATCATCCTTCTGCCCTTCTTTGATTTCCCGCTCTAGGGTGGGCTCTAATTCCACTGTTACTCCTTGCGTACTGTTCAGGAAACCGAGACTCAGTCTGTCGAACTCCTTGGCTAACTCATATGGCATTGGGTACGTGGCCATCATATTGACTTGACTCTTTCTGCTCAGAGCATCTGCAACCACATTGGCTTTGCCCGGATGGTAATGTATCTCCAACTCATAGTCTTTGATCAATTCCAACCATCTTCGCTGTCTCATGTTTAACTCTGACTGGGTGAATATGTACTTCAGACTTTTATGATCTGTGTAAATGTCGCACTTCTGCCCATACAGGTAATGTCTCCAGGTCTTCAAAGCATGAACTACTGCTGCCAACTCCAGGTCATGTGTGGGATAATTTTTCTCATGGATCTTCAGCTGTCGAGATGAATATGCTACAACTCTTCCTTCTTGCATTAGCACACATCCCAATCCGGTGTAAGAAGCATCGCAATACACTGAGAATGGCTTGTGAACATCAGGCAAGACTAACACCGGAGCTGTAGTCAATCTATTTTTCAGTTCTTCAAATGCTTCCTGACACTTTTGGGTCCACTTAAACTCAACTTTCTTCGCTAGTAACGCTGTCATTGGTCTAGCAATCTTTGAGAAGCCTTCGATGAAACGCCTGTAATACCCAGCCATTCCAATGAAGCTCTTGATCCCACGAACATCCTTTGGTGCTTTCCAGTTTAGGATATCTGCTACTTTCTTTGGATCCACTGCCAACCCATCTTGATTTATGATGTGACCCAGAAACAGGACTTCATGAATCCAGAACTCGCATTTGCCCAGTTTGGCATACAACTGATGCTCTCGAAGTCTTTGCAATACCATCTTCAAATGCTCTACATGATCTTCCTCACTTTGAGAGTATATGAGAATATCATCGATAAACACTACCACAAACTTGTCCAGATAATCCATGAACACACTGTTCATCAGGTACATAAAGAAAGCTGGCGCATTGGTCAAACCGAAGGACATAACTGTGAATTCATATAACCCGTACTTGGTGATGAATGCCGTCTTCGGTATGTCCGAGGGTCGGATTCTGAGTTGATGGTAACCTGATCTCAGATCTATCTTCGAGAATACGCTGGCACCTCTGAGCTGGTCGAACAAATCTTCTATCCTTGGCAGGGGGTACTTGTTCTTGACAGTGACTTCATTCAAGGCTCTGTAATCTATGCACATCCTTTTGGTACCATCTTTCTTCTCTACAAACAACACTGGAGCGGCCCAAGGCGAGGTACTTGGTCTGATGTAACCCTTCTCTAACATCTCATCTATCTGCTTCTTGAGTTCCACCAGTTCTGGTCCAGACACTCGGTATGCTCTTTTGGAAATGGGGGCGGTACTAGGGATAAGCTCTATGGCAAATTCGACTTTTCTCTCGGGTGGCATGCCCGTTAGCTCCTCGGGAAATACGTCCGGAAAGTCTGACACAACCTTGATAGCCTCGAGCGGGTTGGGCTCCTTACTATCAACTGAAATCTGGTGACAGACACCCTCCGCTGATTTAGGCATCCTTAGCTCGGCCACTACCTCTTCTCCTGACGGGGACTTTAATGTTACGGTCCTCTTGTCATAGCTAACATTCGCTTCATACTTCATTAACCAATTCATCCCTAGAATAACATCTATCCCAGGGGTGTCTATTACTATTAAGTCACTAGGGAATCCTATCCCCTTATTTCCACCCTTATATTTGAACATATTTTATCTGTTTGCACCTTGCCACCAACCGAATTAATCCTCATGGGCGGCATCATTGCCTCTACTGAGATGTTATGCAATTCTACCCAGGTTGCAGTGACAAATGAATGAGTTGCACCAGTATCAAATAGCACTTTCGTGGGATGAGATTCGACTGAGAACATACCTACTGCCACATCTGGTGCATCCTGGATCGCTTCGGCCTCCAAGTGGTTCACCTTTCCACGGTTGTACGCTTGGTTATGATTGCCTGCTGTCGGCTGCAGTACACCTTGCCTTGTTGGAGCACTGGGGTTGGTCTGCTGCTGCGCCGCCTTCTCTGGGCACTGCATCGCCCAGTGGCCTTGTTCTCCACAGTGGAAACATCCTCTGCCTCCTCCTTGTGCTGGGGCTGCTTGGTTGCTCTGGTTTGCTGCTGGGGCAGGAAGGCGAGGTGCCTGGTTGTTCTGCTTCTGATACTGATTACCTCCCTGCTGGCTGTGCTGACGATACTGCTGCTGCTGCTGATACTGCCTCTGAAACTGCTGCTGATGCGGACGCTGATTCTGATTCTGATATCCCTGCGGGTGACCAGGCCTGCCTTGCTGAGATGAACTGCCTGAGAAACGTGGACGGCTGATGCCTCCGGTCTGGGGTCCACTCATCTTGCGCTTCCGATCTTCCATATCCTTACGCTTCTTCTCAGTCATAACTGCCCTATCGATCAGGTGCTGGAAGGTGGGGAAGGTGTGATTCATCAGCTGGTAATGCAGGGGATCCACCAAACCTCTCATGAACCTGTACTGCCTTTTAGCATCAGTGTTGACATCCTCAGGTGCATAACGAGATAGCTGCAGAAACTTGTCTCTGTATTCACTAACAGACAGGGGTCCCTGCTTCAGAGCCAGAAACTCCTCCTTCTTCATGATCATCAGTCCCTCTGGCACATGGTACCTGCGGAAACTCTCGCTGAATTCTTCCCAGGTGATGGCTTCGGGGTCAGCATGTGTGGCGAGGTAGGACTCCCACCAGGACTGGGCTGCTCCCCTTAGCTGACGGGGACCATACAGAACCTTCTCCCTGTCGTCACATTGGGCGGTGCGCAGTTCTCTTTCCACTGCACGCAGCCAGTCTTCTGCATCCATGGGGTCAGCAGAATGGGCGAAGGTAGGAGGGTGCCCTCTCATGAACTCACCACGCTTATCTCGTGGCATCTGGGGCATCTGCACTTGCAACTGGGGTTGGGGTTGCTGTTGAGCCTGCTTCATGGCTGCCAGAGTCTGCCCAATGGCCTGCACTGCCTGAGTCTGCATCAAGAACATCTGCTCCACTGTCATCGGGGGTGGCGGGGGAGGCTGCCTCTGTTGTTCCTCCTGCTGGTCATGCTGCTCTTGCTGAGCACGCCTGTTGCATCGGCGCCTGTTGTCAGACATCTGTGGAAGACATTCATACATCAGCATTGATCTTACAACCCTCCAGCATAAGAAAAGAGAATACAGAATTCTTCATGACACTGAGTGAACAAAGAGCTTCACTGATCCCCATTACGATTCAACACAGCTTCTCAGATAAGAAGGAAAGTAGAAGTAAATGGCTTCCCAACTAAATAACTGACTTTATTAACATTATAGCTAGGCCAAACTGTAGGGGAAACCCACAGGTTGGCAACAGTCATTACAAAGATTCGAATCCAGCACAAGTTCATCATAACAAGCATGCAAGCAACTGATAAGCAAACTAAGCTAATTGGAAACAACTGATAAACAAACTAAACTAACTATTTAAGACCGAGACATCTGACTTAAGGATTATTACAAACTTCGACGCTAACGATCTAAGGATCCAGATCTATCCTGGTCTTACAGGCAGGGGAACCATAAGTGTGGTGACCACGTGGCGGCGAGCGGTAAGGGTGCTGAGTCCCAACAGGAGTGGGAGAACCACCCTCCTGGTGATGGCGCTCTGCCAGCTCAGCACGCAACTCCGCAATCTCCGTTCGAGCCCTGCTCAGCTCGTCCAGAGAGTGATCCAGCTCAGTGTTAAGCACTGCGACTAGGTTGACTGTGCTGCTCAACCTAGGGTTAGCCTCACCAACAGGTAAGACAACCACACTCTCTGTGCTGCCAGTAGGGCGGCGGGGGTAGTACCGAAGGTTAAGACCGTCGGCCACGCCACCGAACAAAGAACAGTACTGGGAGAGTGCACGTCGTGCTGCATCCTGCATAGCCGCCTCTGCAGTGTCCCTCTCGGAGATGGAATAGTGCTCCGAAACGGCCTCCGCACCCCGGAGGTCATCCTCCGGACGGCGAACTAGGCAGGTAGCCTCCCAGCGGTCCGGGTACCTCCCGCGACTGTGCTGGTAGACTACACAACGATACTCGATCGACCAGGTGTGCCGGTCGAAAGCCTGGCGCAGCAAGGTGTCGAGTGCGTCGTGGAAGTGACAACCGCGAGCGGCGTCACGGGTGATGGGTCGGGCGACCCATCCTTCCGCCTCCTGCGGCTCAGAGGACTCTGTGCTGTGGTCTGAGTCATCGTCGGGGTCTCCTCCAGGACTTCCTCCGGTAGCTCCTCCAACAGCCGGGGCGTCCCGCGGTGGTGCAGGGGCGCCTCCAGCTGGGCAACAGAGGAACGGGGCCTCACGGACTCCACCTCTTGCTGGGGTGGGGAGGAAGAGCCCTGCTGCTCTCTGTGCTGGCGCCGGCGTTCCTGCTCCTCACGCAGGCGGTGGTGCAGTCTCTCCAGGTGACTCGACTGACCGGACACGGTGCGGTGTAGAGGACGCTCCGCAAGTCAAGACGGCAGGAAAGGAATCACCGACTTACGTGCAGTGTGTCTAAGACGAGCCATCTACAAAAGACACCGTAAGCATAAGAGTAAGAGCAGAACTAATATGACAAGTGAATAAACCATAGACAGAATAAGATAAAAATTTTAACAAGGTACAATATAGTATATATATATATGTAGTAAAACATAGGGTTGGTCGAGGTGACCGACTTTTGAAGTAACATCAGAGGTCAAGGTGAGAGGGAAGGTCAATAGTCCTTAGTACGACCAGTGCTACTCTAGGTCAGCGGTCCTATAGTCAGCACGGCTTTGATACCACTTATGTCACACCCGGTTTTGGAAGGCAAACCGAATGCGAACTATGTACGTGCCAGGATCAGAACTCACGTACACAGCGATTACATAAATGAACATCGTCGCACAATGCTCGAATAATAACATAAAAGAGTATTAACTTATTACATCACAGAGTCATAGACATCCACATAGTCATCAACTTAACAGATAAATCAAAGTGCTAGCGAAACGCAGTAAAGATAAGGCCTTCACAGGCAGCTGATTGGGGGTTGCCGCCAACCCACACCTAGAATTCGTCGTAGTCTTGGAACTCCTGGAAGTCTCCTTCCACGGCTTCGCCTTCTCCTGAGAAGTGGTTACAATGCGGACAACCTGGTGTTTTGTGGTAAAGCAAGGATGAGTACACCTCAACGTACTCAGCAAATGTCCCGTTTGGCTGAAGTGGACTAGCTTTATGTGGGGTTAGGCTCAAGCAGTTGCTTTTAGTTGGTCAGGTATTTATCATTAGTAGAAGCCAGATTTTATCATTAACCAACCCATGAACCATTTCCTCATCGAGGAACAACATCATCATATTCGAACCAAAACCATAACATAATCCTTGTATCTCAAACCATCTGTATCTCTAATCAAAGAGGATCCCAAGGCTGCTCTTAACCGTGAGCACGGCTGATATATCAGTTTCACTACCCTCTGCAACTTCCTCGGGAAACACAAGCTGCTCGTTGTCTACGTAAAGTAATCATTCACACTATGCACTTGGGAAATAACAAACAAAAACAATTTACCAAACATATGCAGCAGAGAGATCACAAGTTCATAATAGAAAAGGGATAGGCACTCTGGTATTCTCTAGGTCTAGGGTAGAGGACTATACAAAAGGATTCATTATCCACTACTCAGGTTTAAGTCAGTGGTGGGATTAAGTCATTATCTGGTTTTAAGTTCCTAAACTTAGGTGTTTAAGTCCATAAACTTAAGTGCTCCAACTTTTATTAAAGTCTATATCTTTTATTTATCTCAAATAAGGTTCCAATAACCTTAATCCTATCCTAATGATTAACCATCAATTGGGACATGGAAACAGCAGGGAAACATTGCATAAACAGATAGATAATAATATTATGAACATTTTGCATTTTGAAGCACCTAATTTGGAGTTCATATGGCAAAGTTATGAATTTTACAAGATTAGGGATTAAAAATATGCCTTAAATACTTATTTTGGATTAAATAAAAGGTCCGAGGACCTAACTGCGAAGATCCAGGGACGGCGGGTCAATTTACAGAAAACCGGGGGTCTCTTTAAGAATTTGCGCGGGCGAAGGGGTATCGGGCTTCTACGGCCGTTGGATCTCAGATCGACGCGCAGGATTAGATCCGCGGGCGGGCGCGCGAGCGCGGCGGCGTGAGCGGCTGACAGGCGGGGCCGGGCGGGCGCGGGCGGCTGACAGGCGGGGCCGGGCGGGCAGCGCGGGCGCGGGCGACTGACAGGCGGGGCCCGATTGACAGGAAGGCGGGGGGGGGGGGGAAACGGCCCTGGGCCGTCGGATCTCAGGCGGACGGCTGAGGTTGGGTTCGGGCTATTTGAAACAGGGTCGTCCGATCTAAGATGGACGGTGGAGATCTGGCGGCTGGCTTCTATCTTCTCCTCCGGCCAGCAGAGGCGACGGCGCCCGTCCCGCGGCGGAGAACTCGCCGGAGACGAGGGGCGCAGGGGCTCTGCGGGTCCTTGGGGCGACCTGGGCGGCCGGGGAGGTTGGGGAGGGCGCGGGGAACCTTTTGGTGGGGGCTAGGTCGGGGCAGGGGCACCGGAGGGGGGCGGTCCACGGCGAAGCGGCTCGGCGGCGGCGCTATGGGACTCCGGCGAGCAATTAAACGCGATAGAGTGCAATAGAGGGGAAGGGAGGGGGCATGGGAGGTTCCTTACCTCAAGGCGAACTCCGGGGACTCCTTGGTGGCGGCGTTGACGCGACGGTGGCCCGGGGCGACGGTGGCGGACCTCCGCGGCTGCATGGTGGACGGCGGGTGAGCGCGGGCAGAGGGAAATAGGGAGGGGAAGGGGAAATTGGAGTGCGTCCCGGGTTGCGGACGCCGGGGCGAAGCTCACCGTGGCAATGGACACGGCGGAGCTCCAACGGCGGCCGGGAAACGAGCTCGGGACGGCGGCGGTTCGCGGCGATGGCGCTCTGGCGTGCGCGCAGCGAGGGGGAGGTGAGAGAGGGGCCTGTTGGTGCGCAAATGAGGGAGGGGGAGAGGGCGAGTGGGGCTCTGGGCTCAAGTGGCCGGGGGCGGGGCAGTTGCGAGCTCCACGCGCGACGTGGGCGCGGAGAAGGCGGCCGCGCGGCTCGGGCGGCGGTTACGCGGGGACGGAGGAGCTGACAGCTCGGGCCCGCGAGCAGAGAGAGAGGGGAAAGCGAACGCGGGCGCGGGGAAGGCGGGGCTGACAGGCCGGGCCCGCGAGCAGAGAGAGAGAGAGGAAAGCGGGCGCGGGCGCGGAGAACGCGGCTGCGCTGACGGGCGGGCCCGCCAGGGCAGAGAGAGCGGGGGAAGCGGGCGCGCGCGCGGGGAACGCGGCTGCGCTGACGGGTGGGCCCGCCAGGGCAGAGAGAGGAGGGGGGGAGAAGGCGCGCGCGGGATGGGCCGAGCTGGGCCGAAAGGCCGAGGGGGGGGGGGGGGCGGGGGAGTGGGCTTCTTTCCTTTTTCCTTTTAATCTAGAATTGTTTTCTCTTTTCTTTTTATTTTCTCTTTTTGATTCAAATTCAAATGAGCCACAAATTCAAATTAGACTTTTTGAGAATTATGCACCAAACAAAAGTGAAATCTAGGGTTCAACATGATGCAACAGTTCATACTCCCTTGGAGTTTGAGCTAATAGACTATAATTATAAATAAAATAACCACTTTTCCCCTATAGAAATGAGAAAGAGAAGATTGGGGAAGGATGAGAAAAGGGAAGTAACACCTGAATTTGTGAATATGAGCAAAGAAATTTTATACCCCCAAATTCAGGGTGTTACAACATTGCCGCAGGCCATTGTTGCGCGCAATTGCTTTGGATGAGGCAAACCCTGCGGGACTACGGTTACAAACTAACCAAAGTTCCTCTTCTATGTGATAATGAGAGTGCAATCTGCATGGCGGATAATCCCGTTGAGCATAGCCGCACTAAACACATAGCCATTCGGTACCATTTTCTTAGGGATCATCAACAAAAGGGGGATATCGAGATTTCATACATTAACACTAAAGATCAATTAGCCAATATCTTTACCAAGCCTCTTGATGAACAAACTTTTACCAAACTTAGGCATGAGCCCAATATCTTGATTCTAGGAATTTCTTTTGCTAATTTGCACACATAGCACACAAGTATACCTTTGATCATATCTCTTTTATATATGCTATGACTAATGTGTTTTCAAGTGTATTTCAAACCAAGTCATAGGTATATTGAAAGGGAATTGGAGTCTTCGGCGAAGACAAAGGCTTCCACTCCACTCTACTACTCATCCTTCGCCGTCACTCCGAGCATCTCTCCAACTTTGGTATAATCTTTACTCATTTATTTTTTGACCAAAGGAGGAGAAAGTACTTCGTTGGGCTCTAATAATTCCGTTTTTGGCGATTCATGCCAAAGGGGGAGAAAATATGAGCCCAAAGCAAAAGGACCGCACCCACCTAAAAAGGACCGCACCACCACCTAACTTTAAAAATTTGGAGATTTTCAATTGGTCAATTTCAAATTAATATCTTACTATGTTCAAAAGGGGGAGGAAGTAGTATTTCAAAAATGGTATATCAAAACCTTCTTGAACACTAAGAGGAGGATCTCATTTAGGGGGAGTTTTGTTTAGTCAAAGGAAAAGCATTTCAAACAAAAGGAGAAAATTTCAAATCTTGAAAATGCTTCTCAAAATTCTTATTCATTTACCTTTGACTATCTTGCAAAAGGATTTTGAAAAGAATTTACAAAAGAATTTGCAAAAACAAAACATATGGTGCAAACGTGGTCCAATATGTTAAAAATAAAGAAACAATCCATGCACATCATGTAAGTATTTATATTGGCTCAATTCCAAGCAACCTTTGCACTTACAAACTAGTTCAAATTATGCACTTTTACATTTGCTTTGGTTGTGTTGGCATCAATCACCAAAAAGGGGGAGATTGAAAGGGAATTAGGCTTACACCTAGTTCCTAAATTATTTTGGTGGTTGAATTGCCCAACACAAATATTGGACTAACTAGTTTGCTCTAGTGTGTAAGTTATACAGGTGCAAAAGGTTCACACATAGCCAATAAAAAGACCAAGTATTGGGTTCAAATAAAGGATCAAGGGTCAACCGAAGGCACCTCTGGTCTGGCGCACCGGACTGACCGGTGTGCCACCGGACATGTCCGGTGCACCAGGGGACTCCGACTGCAAACTCTTCACTCTCGGGAATTTCCGAAGGCCACTCCGCTATAATTCACCGGACTGTCCGGTGCTCCAAGGAAGAGCGGCCTCAGGAACTCGCCAGCCTCGGTTTTTCACTTCGGCTGCTCCGCTAAAATTCACCGGACTGTCCGGTGTACACCGGACTGTCCGGTGTAACAGCGGGGCAACGGCTATTTCGGCGCCAACGGCTACCTGCGACGCATTTAATGCGCGCCAGAAGCGCGCAGTCGTCAGGCACGCGGGAGCAGGCACACCGGACAATCTACAGTTCATGTCCGGTGTGCACCGGACATCCAGGCGGGCCCAGAAGTCAAAACTCCAACGGTCAAATTGCAACGGCTTTGGTGACGTGGCTGTCGCACCGGACATGTCCGGTGTGCACCGGACTGTCCGGTGCGCCATCGAACAGACAGCTCCACCAAACGGCTAGTTTGGTGGTTGGGCTATAAATACCCCCAACCACCCACCATTCATTGCATCCAAGTTTTCCACTTCCCAACTACTTACAAGAGCTCTAGCATTCAATTCTAGACACACCAAAGAGATCAAATCCTCTCCAAATTCCACACAACGCCCTAGCGATTAGAGAGAGTGATTTGCTTGTGTTCTTTCGAGCTCTTGCGCTTGGATTGCTTTCTTCTTTCTTGATTCTTTCTTGTGATCAAATACTCACTTGTAATTGAGGCAAGAGACACCAATCTTGTGGTGGTCCTTGCGGGAACTTTGTGTTCCAAGTAATTAAGAAGAGAAAGCTCAGTCGGTCCGAGGGACCGCTTGAGAGAGGGTAAGGGTTGAAAGAGACCCGGCCTTTGTGACCTACTCAACGGGGAGTAGGTTTGAGAGAACCGAACCTCGGTAAAACAAATCCGCGTGTCTCACTTCATTATTCGCTTGCGATTTGTTTTGCGCCCTCACTCGCGGACTCTATTATATTTCTAACGCTAACCCGGCTTGTAGTTGTGTTTATTTTGAGAATTTCAGTTTCGCCCTATTCACCCCCCCCCATCTAGGCGACTTTCACCCACCCATCGCCATACGGGCACCTCTTGACCCCGGCGAGACACCGCTCATCCCTCGGCACCGATGTCCACGAGGCCGACCCACCTGGTGACGCGCCCTCCTCTGCCCCTGACACAGTACGAGACCTAGGGCTAATCTGCCGCACCGTCGACCCCAACCACTTCACCCTTTGTGGCGTGCAGCCTCCTCCCCCCAATCACCGTCAAAAAGCGAGTGGGTGAGGAGCTCCTGCTGCAAGGCAGAGATGTGGGCGTAGTCCACCGCCGAATCTGCGACATCTCGAGCGAAGGCGAGAGCATTGCCACGGTCCATGGAGGACCTCGCCCGAGCCACCAGGTCGGTCGCTGCCTCCCCCTCCAGCTCTACCTCCTCCACGTCGTCCTCTCCAGAGCCACCAGTCCTTTCTCGGTGCTAGATTCAGAAATCTGCCGCACATTTCTCCATTGTTGTAAGCTCCTACACCTCCTCTTCATCTCTTCACTCCAAATCCACCCAGGCCACCGCTTGGGCCTGTTTAATAGTGGCAAGCTCATTTATCAAAAAATAAAATCATGGTGAGCTTCGAACCAGTGTAAATCAGAACTCCACAAATTTCAACGCGTGAATAGGATTGTATGCTAAAACTTGCATACAAGATGGAAGAGCTAGAGGCTTCAGCGTTTCTACAATAGTAATGTTGTAAACACAGAACAATTTAGTTGGGAACCTTAGCTGGATGCTTGGATTCATTGCAGAGTTGTTTGGTGATGGGGTTTTTCCTCTAGCCTTGTCCTTGCAGATCTGCAGAAGGGTAAGGAATGTCGTGCAGGGTCCAAAGTGTGGGAATCTACGTGAGGTATGAATCATGAAACAGCCATCGGATTTGGTTGGTTCTTGGGCTGATTTTGTTAATTTTTGATTTGGCACCCGGTAATATTAAATTCACTTGGCAAAAATATATAACTTGTGATAAGCCCTCCCATCTATTTCTACTAATTTCTAGAGTATGTCAGGGCGAGGGGATTTCTTTTTTTTCTTTAGAACTAAGTTTGTCTGTTTGTTTGGCAAACATGATCTATATACTGATATGAACTTTGTGTGTTCCCTATTTTCATGCATTATTTCGCATTGACTTACTCTGTTTCATTGTGCTCTTTCTTGTTAAAACTAGATTAACTACCATGACTATTTGACGTTGAGGACCAGCGTTGATTTTCTTCAAACTACGCAAAGGTAGTTTGCCATCCTACTAATATATTGGCAGCAAATCTCTTGCTGTCTTTTTTGAAAAAAAGAACATATGTAGTCTTCAAAGTGGTACTGCACTACGGGTTGCTTGCTTCAGGTGCACAAAAACCGTTAATGGGCATATGATGTATGACATGTACTACCTGTGTGTGGTGTCCACAGGAGACCAGTGAGAGTTTGGCGATGGAGCCAAAGTCGAACATGCCGGACAGATTCATGTGCGTGAGGCAGATATTGACGAGGCTGCCCTATAAACAACAGTGTAACTTTGTTCAGTGAAGGGAATGAGAGTTGAATTGAGCAAGATCTCGTGCACCCCAAGAAGGATGTGAGGAAGAAGGCCATCATGACACTGCACCGATTCTACCAGGGATCATCCTCCCTGCTCTGTCTCCCACCTTGTCTCCAACTTCTACAAGGTCCGCACTTTCCCCTTCATATTTTGGTTCTAAATAAATCCATGTCTCTATACCCTACGGACATTTCTATTGGAGATGAATGGTAGTATGCATTTAGAAATGTCCCTTTTCACATGCCTTGCTGTTTAGTATGTCACTCTAGATATCACAAATTGCAGCTTTGGACCGAAGGACTTCCAAAGATGGAATTATTTGTAGCAGTACATTTTTACTTTGGAGGAAAACCATATAGTACTTGTTCATTCTTATTTTCATAATCAGCAGGCGCTGGCGATAGCAGTCCATATCTGTTTGATTAGTGTTTAATCTTGTAGTTTTCTACCATCAAATTTCTACAATTGGAATACAATTGTTATAAGGTAGTGCGCTGGAGCATCACTTGCTAGGGACGTAGACGGGGAAGACATGGTGAATCTTTTAAATCATGGTTTAAACTGGCCATCTTAATTTCTCAAACTGATGATGTACTACCATATGTATAGGATGGAACCAAACTTTTTCTTCAGAGGATTGCGCATCTGGGAAGCAGTTGTAGATGAACTCATGGGAAAAGGAATGGACGCTGCTAAACGAGCACAATTAGGGAACATTGTTTTCCTTCTAACGTGTTAGAAAAAAGCAGAAAATACCTCAAGATTGTAGTGTATCATTCCAAAAACAGTTCTTTTGGTCAAACATCTCATCTCACAATTACAAAGGATTATACTCATTTGATCATTATACTTGTCCACTTGATTGTGTATAGGTGACTGGCTGACTGCTAGCCACGAGACAAATTTTACCTACTTGAGATGGTCAAATAGCAAGTGAGATGGTTGTCTTATGAATTATAAAGAGACCAGAGAGTTCCTCTCCTTTTTTTCTTTCCCTATTAGCATCACACGCTACTGCACCCATACAAGTAACTACTATTGATACTTCTTCGTTACCGCTCCCATACAAGTGAGTACATTGTCCTTAGCTTTATGTTATGTGTCTCTTTGGTTTTTTTAAAGTGCATTATGTTATTTGTTATATGTTCACCTTCACACGATATAGTTGTTCCTGTACATTTACTAAATAGAGGACACGTATTCATATAAGAAGTTGTACACAAAACAAAGATAAAAGGAAAACAATGATACTAAACGCCGCCCTGGTGATCTCATCTAGCCTCGTCGGCTGCCTCGATGAGGTGCCCATGCTCTTCTTCGAGGACGACTTTGAGCTCGAGGACCCGTCCACCTTCCAGGTCGCTTGCCCGATATGGCACCATTTTTATTGCATTGTTGGCTCCACTACAAACAATGATATTACATTATGCTAACAGAATTAAACATCCTCATTATCATCCATGCCAGTAAAATAACCGGTATGTGAATTGAGATCTTATAGAGATATTTTTTGGATTAGCAATCCTGTTGTTCCTTGCCTAACATTGTTTAGAACTAAACATCCTCGTTGCATGGTGAAGTTGATGTATCGCAGGAGCTTGCATTAAAAACCCTATTAGCAATGAACTAACGGGGCAATGATCATGATTTTGTACACTCCTTTGGTGTATCATCGCCTAATAAAGTGTCCACAAACTCGTGAGCCCTTTTTCTGGTTCCAGATGTAGATTCCAAAGCAGGACCTGTAGTTCTAGCAAATTATTATAAATGGTCACCAGAGTAGGGCAACACAGAATCAGGCGCCCATTATATTGCTCATCTTAGTATTATATGTTCCCGTTGCAACGCACGGGCACTCACTTAGTCTAATAATAAATAGGCAAAAACGTATAAGTGAGCAGTCTGCCAACTCCAAATAATGGACTTCAAGTGAATCATTTTCTTGTAGGTTGTAGCACAAGCTGTTGAAGTTGGAGCTCATACTGCTGCGACTCTGACAAATCAAGTAAGTTTTCTTGAATGGTGATATAACCTGTTTGTTTACAATCAATTTTTCCATCAAGTTTTTGCTAAGCTCTAATGGGGCTTACTGATCACAAAACTTCCATACATAATTGGATAAAGTCATGAACTATTATATTGATGCTTGTCTCTTTTTTGTCGCAATCAGTCTTTTCCCTTATCTGCGTTCATCTGATAATAGATTTGTATGCTTTTTTAACCTATAAATGGTTCACTTGTCTATCCCACCAAGTGTCAATCACTCAGTCATAAATATATTTGAGAATTGACAAAACCTAGAGGGCTTAGTTAGATCCACAATAATTGTCTAACACTGCTATTTTACATAATGTTAATCAAAGTTTGGGTGTGGATTTACTTAATACAGTGTTGTAGTATTCTAAAAGAAATAGTTCAACCACAATCTATGCCAGACTACACAACTCGATTGAACTAAAAAATCATGCTATATTTTCAGATGTTGAGTTGGCCAATAACCTATGGCAATTCAGCTTGCAGATTGTGTCTTCTTGATCAAGTGCTTATCCTAACTAGCTGTGCATACAACAAAAGAGTTCAAAATTTTGGGTTTATTATTGGTTATTAGGATAGTTGTTAACTAAGTCAGTTATCTTTTTACTTGTTCTGTCAGATGTGGTAGATTTGATTTTGTTTAGAAATATCTTGCAGTTTTTTGTCTGCTTTTCTTGAAGATAAGACTCTTCAATTTAAATGGCAGATGACTGTTGGTAGCATATGTATAGGATGCCTTTGTTCATTGCTGATCGGTTATGCTTTTCGTTGGCCAACATTTGCAAGGTGGATTTGCTTGCGAGGTAGTACTTTCAACTCTTTAATCGGGTTCTGCTTTTATATCATCCATCATCACACGTTGAATTTGACTTCTCATCGTTGTTGCTTTGCCCTCGCTGTCTCTGTTCGCGGTGGGCCCATTACTTTGGTTTCTACAAGTTGGCGGTGAATATCAAGGGGGGCGGAGAAGCCCGCCAAGGGAAGGAAGGGGAAGGTTGGTAAGGACCCCAGCAAGCCCAAGATATCTCTATATGTTTTCTACGTGTTCATGTGAGATGTGACTTTTCACCACCTCTTGTTTTAATTATTTTTTGCTATATACTTATTTCTGGATGCGACTGTTTGTCATGTGATTCCTTTGATGCTCCAATAGGCCATGGGAAAACTGTTTTACCACCTTTGTGTTTGCTAGAAATGGGTACGAATTTATCACTACTGGAATGACTGCAGATCTGTGTCTCGGCATATCGACTCACTCTAATTTCATAGGCGTATTTTGTTCTGATTGATTTCCACCTATCCAACCATGAGAGCAACATGTCCATAATTGCATAATGTTGATCGTACCTTGTAGAAGCAGATGACAAAATCAGTTTACGAGTTTTGCCCAACGATGTTATGTTCGAAACTTCTAATATCGATAACTAAGGCCTCGAGGAAATACTGATTTTACTCTGAACAGAGCAGGGTACCATTCTAACCATGGAAGGAAATCTTAAAGTCATATGTTTTTTTAAAATTAAAAGTAGTGGCATTAAAGGATGAGCAAATTGATTACTTGAAATTTGGTTGAATAAGATTTGGTAATTGGACTGTGTTTTTTGTCAAAAAGATGATTTCTTTGAATAAGTAGGCATCATATCCTTCAATAGTTTTTTGATATGGAAATTCTAAATTGTGGTCATATTGTTTTTCACTCTATTCCTTAAATGTGAACATGAACCACCTAGGAGGAACCGTGTTAAGAAGAAATAAGGAACCGTGTCTTTTCTTCTCGAAAGATAAAAGGTGTTTGTCTTTGAAAGCTAGAAAAGGTAGCTTTCTATTATGGCACATCTGTCCAAACCATAATTTAGTCATTTTTATACTACACGTGCAATGGGTATGAATCCAAGTTGTGAGAGCGTAAGAGGTGAACATAGCAACCAGTATGAAACTACTTAAGTTGATGGAAGAGCAGTTCCCTTGCTATGACTGATATTTTATCGAAATGCATAGCAAAAGCTATGTGACTAGAAAAAAACGGAAACATCTTATAGTTTGGAATGGAGACTTAACATTTTGTTGGCTAGGACATTGGGCTATATCTTGCTACCTCCTCACTTGGCACAAATAACTTCATTTGTTTCCCAGAGACTGTTATTAATGCTTTGCAGGAATACACATTATTTCTTGTTATCCATTGAAGTATACAATACTTAAGCCCTTGGTTGATAGTGTGCTTGTAAAGATTAACTCTTTCGAGGAGAAGACAACTAGTGGAATTTTGCTCCCTACGACTTCTCAGTCCAGACCTCAGGGTGGAGAGGTAGTTGTTGTTGGAAAAGGAATGATAATTGGGGATAATAAAGTTGATGTCAATATTCAGGTATATTCTTTGAGAACATGTAAGATCTTAGCCATTTGTTTTTAATAAAACTTTATATGTGGGTACATATTCCCATGTGAGCATTGGTGTGTTGTGATGATTGCATACCTGCTAAACTTGCAGATGTGATTGGAGAAACAAATTGTAGATGGTATTAAATTGCCTCCCTATTATTTTAGTTGTCAGTTTAAATTATTGCACCAGCGTGCTTGTCTAAATGAGATGTAGTGTACTGCTATGCCCTTCAGTAGGTCTGTATGCTCTGTTTTAGAAACCCTCATGTTCCTCGTTAAACATAACTGCATGTGGCTACATGTGTCACTACAGTTTAATGAGTTTTCTTCCTTCGCTTTGTGTTATTTTGTACAAAGTAAAGTGTAAATTGGGTCCTTGAACTTTAGGTTCTCTTTTTAAATGATTCACTCTAGAGCAACCAATTTAAATGTATAAGGATCCAAATCCTCATTAAATTTGGACCTAGATGATAACCTAGAAAAAAATTAAGGACCCAGTGCATTTTACTCTTATATTTATGGTGAGCATGAAATAAATCAATCTTTATATTTCTTTGGTCAGGCAAATGTGAATATGCATGTTAATGGTTGTCTTCTCGCTAGCTTAGTATCATATTCCATTTTTGTCTGTCATTTTCACATGTTCATATATTTATGCTGGATAAACAAGTCGACCCTATTACTTTGCTTGTTACCTAACTGTTGGTACCATAAACGGATTATAGTGCCCTTATGATTCTTTTGCTCTGGAGCATCTACATTGATCATCCTAGAGAGTTCAATTTCCCTTTTTTCATTAGCTAATCTAATATGCATTTTGTACTGGTTATGTTGCCTTTTGTATTTTCTGTTGCAATTTCTCATTTAAGCTGAGTTCTTGTTGAATGTTTTCTAAAAGCAGTAATAACTATAAGCTCTCTGTGAGCCAATTCTTGAGATGCTGCCCAACATGCTCGTTTAAGTTGTGCCTAAGTTGCTTTCAGAAATATGTCAAGGAAAAATTTAGAACAACAACCGAAAAGATAAATTCAAGAACTGGCCGCTTCAACAAGAGTCTGTCCATGAGGATGGCATGCAGCATTACTTGCCCTTCGATTGAGCTGGGTGGCTACAATGCATAGTTCTTTGACTCAAGTTTCAAAGTTTCAAGAGAACCAAGCTCCTGAATGAACACAGCTTCACAACTGAACATGGAATGTGCCCGGTTCATTTTGAGATGTTTCGGAAAAGAGAGAAAAATCAAGTAACGGACTAAGCTAGACCATTTACAAAACAGTAACTGCTTATTTGACTTGAAGACTAATTCTTTGTTCCATGTACTTCAGGACACCAATTCGAGAGAAGTCGCAAACGGATCGAACAGATCTGTTAGGCAGCCTTTAAGCAGAAGTGATAGCAGAAGGCTTTCATCAAATGGAAGACAAGTTGGTGCAAAGTAGGGACTTACAATGGCCTTGTTCAGTTTTTGCCTTTTTCTCAGTGTTTGTCATGAGAGATTGCGAGGATGTTCTCGGCTAAGCAATGAGTGACAACAAACCCAATTGAAGGTTGTCAGTGTGGTGAGTTGTGATATCAACGACTGGTGTGTGATGCCATTAACCCCTTTTTTCTTATTGGCCTTCCAGCTATGTTGAGTTCTAGCTAATCCTTTGTATCATGTTCATAATATAAGTATACATAGTGAAAAGAAAGGAAATCGATTGATCAAAAGATGGCGCCTAATAATTTCTGTACTTGGATGCTTCAAAATTCTCTTTTGATCATGGTTCCTTATAATGTCCCTCAATCTACATCCTATGGACTGACTTTTGTTGCAATTCTTTTCAATCAATATAAGATTCCCATTGTCCACCCTTCCATGAACGAATGAAGTTATATGATAACAACATTTGGTGACATGTTTGCTTTCAACTACCTTCAGCAAACAGCCTCATTTGCCTCACGACAATGCAGAGTGACCTGAAATATGGTTGATGTAGAGCGATGTAGAGCTGCAGTGCCTACTGATTTTTATGTTCACTTGGTGACAGATACTACTCACCTCTAGACTCTGGTGGTTTTTTTCCGTAGCAACGCACGGGCACTCACCTAGTCATGAATAAAAAACCGATGGCCAAAGTGATGCAGTGGTGGGAGAACGCCTCAAGCAAAGTGCCTTGCACGGAGTGGAGACGGTTCGATGGCATGACCTGACCACATGTATCTTCTTTCTTCTGGAAACTCTAGAAGGAGAGGAACGGAAGAATCCTCAACAATGCTTATGATTATGAATGGTGCAGGTGGCCACGAGAATTAATATAGAGCAGAGAAGTAGAGGCCCCTGATTTCTTCATTCTTAACAGTCCGGCAATTCGCCAGACGAGAAATGTCAAGCTAGTATATGATATATAAAACCCGAGACATTTTCCTTCTTTATTTACAACCATTACAGCGAGCAACGCCACGAGAGTATCGTCTGTTGGTCGGCAACGGCTTCGCTTTGCCAACTCGATCCGCAGAGGATGGTCGGCTGCGGGTAACCCTTGTCGCTTGTACGCCGCGTCTTCTTCCCAGACCCCCTTCCTCTTCCAGAGCTTCAGAGTGGGGGGTGGGGGGAGGAGCCTTGCTAGACTAGGTAGTCGTAGTAGACCAGCAGCATGTTGTCGGGGACGATCAGGGGCAGGCTGTCGATGAAGCTGAGGAAGTGCTTCACGTTCTCCTTCTCCAGCGTCACCGTGTCGATCACGTCGTCGTCGCCAGTGAGCACCCACAGGTCTCTGGACCGGACCCTCTTCAGGCTCCCGCGGCAGAACGGGCATGACTGGGACCTTGTGTACCTGCAGCCACGGAACATCCAGGTTTCAGCGTTCAGCATTGGTGTTGCTTGGAACAGGATGGGGTCATTAAAACAATTGGCGATGATCCATCTTATCGCTAGTATTTTCAGTTACTGACGACAATAGATGGGCGCAGTGGTCACCAAAAGAATCTACTGCAATAACCAATCTCATTGAGTTTATCCGTAATCTAAGTGAAGCAACGTTATTGGCGAAGCTATTGACTTCGCCAAATTTCGGGTGACGCAGCCGAATAATGAGTACCATTGAAACCAACAATCTGACATATACTCAAAACACAACGACTTGCAGATGACATCCTTGGTACACAAGCATGATCCGCCAGCTAAGAGAATACAATCATTTAGGATTTAGAATGCCACGTCAACACTCCCAGCGTCTCCCCTTTTATCCCTTTATTAATTTTTTGTCTGTAACTTAGCAGTTGGCTGGCACTGGTGAATAATGGTTTAACGACTTTATTAAAGCTACAACAACACTCCCAGTTGTCTGCTTTCGATTCCGTTAATGGACCATTGCTAATTGTTGACGAAACGTGGGGGCTTTTTAACAACGGCGCAAAGTATCATAAACTTTGTCCAGCAAATCTCTGGCATTCAGCTGGACTGCTGGAGGAATGAAGATAATGAATCTCCTGACATGGCACATGGTCATTAGATCACATAAAATCCCTCCTAGTTGACAAACAGAAGGCTGAAAAATGTAGAACAAGAAACACATGGACTCCCATGCCATCATGGTGGTAAAAAACAAATAGAAGAAACTCCGCACATGAGGGCAGCGAAGATTTAAATGGACCATTCAGGAGAAACACACACACACGCACACATTCAGGAGAATATAGCATCTGAATTTGACCTAATGGAGGCTGTAAATGCTGAACATGAAAAAAAGAAGTGCATTGGGACTATGATGGGTTGTTCAACCACCCCCTCCCCACTCCCCACCAAGGCACCAACAACAATGAGTGAGTAGAAGTAGCCCACAGAGAAGTTTAAGAAAATCATTACTGAACCACCCTTGCGCTATCAACAGTTCAAGACTGCGTCAATGCTTACTCGTTTCCTCGAACCTTATTATCTTTAAAATCGACATCACATTGAGTCTGTTCAAACCGCTAGCGAATTTTTTTAATGGTGGCGTGTGATATCGGGGCCCTAACTGATAACGATCCAGGCTCAGTCAGATATATTGTTGCTTAAATAATACACCCCCAAACGGATAAGCAAGAGCGACAGGGAGCAATACCAGTCTCGGTAACAGTTGATGCACATGGCATGGTTGCAATTCGGAAGGACCATCTTGGTGCAGGTCTCCAGGCAAATGCCACACTCATCCTCCCTGTCATCTTCGGCAACAAGCTTCCGACCGCCGCCGCCGCCGGCGGCGGCGGCGGAAGAAGACCACCATTTGTCCTTGCAGTCATTGTCCATCAAGTTGTCCTCAAGTTGTTGCAAGAAAGGGTATATGATAGCTGCATTCCATGGGGTCCCAAAACTATATTAAACCACTGCTGCTGCAGCAGCAGAATCAACAAAAAAAATCTTGAACAGAAAAATAAAGCTTCTTAATCACTAGTTTCTATAGTAAGCATACTGTAGAATTCCTTCAGGCTCGCCCTCCTTTCTATGGTGGATATGGAGGCATCTTCATCGACATAAACCTGCGTGTTCAACCACCAAGACCGTGTCAACATTCGGGAGCCTCTGGAGATACCAGTTCGTCGTGGATTCAGCAAACTCTCTCGGCAAGTGCTATTCGTCGGTACCTTGTAAACGAGAACCTCGAGCAGGCCAAGGTAGCTAGGGAGCGTGTATGACAGGGAGCAGCTGCAGTCCATCCATTGGATAAGGTTGAGAAAGATTGGAGCCATGGAGCTGTAGGACAGCCTCATCTGCACGCAGGCACCCCCATACGCCCTGTGTATAGCATGCGCCCTGGAGAAGAGAGAGGGGATTTTACCTATATTCATCAGTAAACGCATAGAACAGGAGCCGAATACAATCGGGGACGGAAAACAAAAGGGCAAACTTTTCCCTACTCTATACAGCTTTTCCAAAGAAAAATCAGGTAGCAGAGGAGAACGCCGAGAATCAAGAGAGTAGGAAATACAGGGCAAATTAAAAGGGAGGAGAGGACTTACAGGGTGTTGGCATGGTGGATATCAGCTTCAAGCGCCTTGAGAGACCCCCGGAGGGACAGAGGCCTGCCGCCATGGAACATGACTCCCCTCTAGAACACAAAACGAAGCTCCTCTTCCGCTTCCTCCACCCCCCGCTATTCCAAGCTCTCAAGCCTATAAAAAACACACAGAGACTTGGGCAAGGCGCACAAGGGGCGGGCTCGAGCTCAAGAAGCAACGAGCAAGCAAAAGCAAGGCAAGGAGAAGGCCAACAAGAAAAGAAACGAGAGACGCAACGCAAGCTGCTCTGGTCTGGGTTTGTGGGAAAGTAGTTTTGGGGGAGGGAAACTGTGAAAGGGGGGCCCTTTGTTCCGTCCTGCGTCCCCTTGGGTTTTATATAAGCAAGGAGTGCAGGAGATGTCTTGGCAACTTGCAAATTGTTTTTGCTTGGTTTGCTTGACAAGAAGTGCAAAAGCTTTGGAATAAAGTTTGGGGGAGGGAAGGAGACAAAGGCTGAGGAAAAAAGCCTACACGGATAGAGGGCACTCATGGTGCTTAGATTAGGAGCAGTTATGGTACCGTTCTGATTGTCTCCAAATTTCCACTCTTGTCCAGTTGTTAAATTGTTTTAAGACAAAAAATGACAAAAAAAATGTAAGTGAAAAGCCTATACGAGTAATTATCTAGTGATTTATTTATATGATTTGGATTGTTTATTAAAATCTGGAACACAAATGTTGCAGAAGAGAAAGGTTCTGGAGCAGAATGAGAGAGAGAGAGAGAATGAAAAAGAGAGAATAATAGTGTGGATAGATTGATGACGGACGGATGGTGATAAAGGGTCGATGGACGGCTTGGGGTAGGGCTCAGATGACACGCAGAAAAGAGGGGTCCGGTCATCCGGTGGCGCAGGCGGCAGGTGGCTGGCTGAGCCTATCCACTAGCAGCACGGTGTGGGACCCGGCGCCGGTTTTTGTGGGATCCACAATCATATTCCTTGTGATTCATTGTGGCCATGGAAAGAGATATCCATTATCTCCTGGCAGCACGGTTGCAGAGTTCTTTTAAAGTATTGGATAAAGCTGTGTGTGATGCACTAGTACTAAAAAATTGCTAGATAGCTATTAGCTAATTTGATAAAATTAGTTAATAACTTAACTATTAGCTAGACTATTTGAATGTCTTTAGCTAAGATCATCTCCAACAAGAAATCCTATATTTGAGTCCTCAAAATTAAAATATGACATGGTTTAAAATGTTTAGGGTAAAAAAACGTTTGCAGCTCCAACTATCGAGCCATATATTATATTATTAGGAAATAAAAGGTTAAAAAATAGTGTATAAAATGATATAGGGCTTTAGTATATGAGGTACTATATTTAGTACCCGAGATACCGAGCCCTATAATAGTTTGATTCTTTTGTAAAATAAAGCCATGTCAGAGCATGTTTTTTTATGTTAGAGTCCTATAGTTCAAAATATGACCCCCGTTTAGCTCTAATTTTAGTAGCTAACGGTTAGCTCCGGTGCATTCAAATATAGCCTAAACGTTGTTCGCATTAAATTTTGTGCTTATATGAAAAATGTACAATTCGAATTTGTTCCCAGTCAAACAAGCTAACGTTTTTTGCAAGAAAGAGTGCCAAAATTTATAATAACAGAGAGGTATTTTTTTAATATAAAAAGCTTGGTCAAAACTAAGATAATCAGGCTCGGTACTACTACTACTCTGTCTTATGTTTTTTCCCGTGGTTTGTTTACCACCGTAAAGTTCTTGGAGCTGTAGAAATTCCATCTCCATCTGTGGCCTAATTCTTCCTGCCGCCCACAGGTTTACGCGTCGTCTATGGATCAGAAAAAAAAAGCAGCTTTTAATATATAGCACAGGGAAGGCATCCAGCACAAGGAAAAAACAGGAGTGAGGCGCCGCATAGAGACAAACCATAACGGGAGGTATATATAGTATTGGGAGCCATAGTCTGGCCAATCCACATAATTATATACATAGACCTAACGTAGTAAACTATAAGTGCAACTCTTCATAAAAAAGTGAGCACATCATCTGTCATGTGTTCAAACTCCAGGTTTGTCGAGGCTACAAACAACAAATACAAGAATGTGAGTATAAAAGCTCCATAAATACATGTGTCATGTTCCATCCACCAAAAAATTGGCATATGAAATCTTCTAATTCACAAGTACCAGATATCGAATGTCCTTATTATCTATCCATATGACTATGAGGTACCTCAAGTAAACTGTTTTCTAAAATTTACACTATTCTTGGCTTTGACATTCATGTGGTCAAACTCTCTTGCCTTTTAATGAAAGGTAAAGAGTTGTGTAACTCACGTTGAAGGTGGCTGAAGAAAGGATTAAGCCAAAAAAAAACAGCAACCATCACAAAGTACACCCCCTGTTGACATGAGAATATAGATTAGTTTATAAGCCCTACTTAAAATGGTAACCAACACATGAGATGAAGAAAAATGGTGATCAGAAGTACTAAGTTCAGAACAAAGAGAAATTCATAAAAGTATAGCTGCAAGCACTACTACAGGTATCCTCTATACAGGCGGTCCGGTTAGCCTCTACACAGGCGGTTCCAGGAACCGCTTGTGGTGCACCGCCTGTGATGTAAAACAACATCACAGGCGGTCAATCAAAAACCGCCTGTGATAGACACACATCACAGGCGGTCCAGTTTAAAAGAACCGCCTGTGATAGGCACACATCACAGGCGGTCCGGTTTAAAAGAACCGCCTGTGATAGAGACACATCACAGGCGGTTTTAATTATAAGCCGCCTGTATTTCCCAGATTCATATACACAGAAACAGATTCATATATATTTTCCAGATTCATATACAGAAACAGAAATAATAACAGATTCAAACACAGATTCAAACACATTGTGTTTCAAACACATATTCATCATACAAAGATTCAAACAAGTTCTATAGCAGGTTCCATACACAGATTCATCCACATATATATCAAGTTCCATCATACACAGATTTATACACATCAAGTTGCATAACAACTCAACATCTCAAAGTTCCATAGACAACTAAACATCTAAAGTTCCTAACTAAAGACCTAAACACTGTGTGATATTGTGTACAAACTTAGTTCTGGGATATTTTGCAAATTTCCATTTACATTGTAGAATAGCCCTTGTTGATGAAGAACTTCACGGCGCATAAAGTATAGCAAGTCTCTTACAACCTTAGCCACGCCGGTGGAAACCATATCTCTTTCTAACCATTCAGCATTGATCTTAGATTTAGGAACCTGCAATGAAAGCAAAAAGCAATCGGTGCTAAGAGTAATGTGATGAGCAACAATATAACATAAAAATTGCAATATAGACAATGATAGCGAACTTACATCCTCACGATTGACCATGTAATGGAAGGTGACACGACACCATTCGCATACATAATAACCGCACAGGACAGTACCCGGAGGTTGTTTGTCACCATATGGAAATAATGATATTGACAAATTAGGCTTGTCCTCTGGATGTTCGCCGCCAAGATCTTTCCAATAAAAACGGTATGCACTGCATATAAGAATAGCATTGTGAGATTAAGAATACATTTGTTAAGTTGTAATAAGTACAAGTGTGCAATAATAATCATACTTCTCTAAAATCTTCAAGAAGTCATTATACGTAGCCTTTTCCATTCTCAGTGAGTCGAAGACCACGACTTTACCATCCTTTGGCCAGATCATGATACAAATGTAGTGGTCACTATATAGACATAGACGAAAACACATGTTAATATCACGATTGCCATAATTTATAGTTCAAAATTAAACCATGTCGATAACTTACTTAAAGTGGTGCGGAGCTATTATTAAGTCCTTGCCATGTTGTACATGATTATACATGGCTCGTCCAATGTATGCCGCCATTACCTTCATTTTCTTTCTCTGATTCTGTTTGACGGCTTTCTCAAATTCAGCATCGTCCAAGTCTTTGTATTCTTCTCCTTGCCTCCGAGCTACTACTTTGTAGCAAGCTTGGGATATCATCAACGGGTCAAGAAACCCTGTCTTAAGTTGTTTCTTCTTATCATCCATGTATTGCATCCTACGTGTAATAGTGTTAATCGTTAGACTCTCGTTTATGTGTGCGTGTACAAAACTAACAAATATGAAAGTTTAGAGGTACTTACAAGCAAAAGAGGGTTAAGTAGTTGGTTTCCATCCTTTGTCGGTGGTACAATGACCAGAGATCGTCAAAGAATAAATGCCGCACAGGATTTATATGATCATTGCTCCAAAATGCATCTTCTGGCACAACAAATGTGAAATCCTCGAGTTTGTATTTGTTGCTAGCCACCATGTACCACTCATGCATTCTAATCTCCGGAGTTGACAACTTAGAAAGTTGCACTGTCGTTAAGAACGGCCTCCCATTCACAAATTTAGGAGGAACATCCTCCTTCTTGTATACCGAGATATTGGTTTTAAGACGTAATGATTCTCGAGTATGAATCATTCTATCTTCTTCCCATACTTCAAAATTGTCTATTTGGGCCGACCGTGTGCCTACTCCATGAGATGCTGATATTGCTTTTGATTGATTAGTCATAACTCTCTGCAATTTATGCAGGTAGCGTGCCACTGATTCTGACGGTTTCTTGACATCGTCTGTGGCGATTCGCTTATGAATTTTCTTTGAAATAGTTGGCCCTTCAACATTGGTGCCAACCTTTGGTTCCTTTTTGATGTTGACGTCGACATTCTGAGGAACAATTTTGTCTACGTCCCCCTCGTCGAGTTCCTTCGCAAGAGGCGATATGATTGTTTCAACGATTTTTTTGGAGGTCGGTGTCATATCTTCCCGCACTGGTGTTGAATTCGGCTCATCACCAAACTTGATGTCGCGCCGATGCCAAAGAACCAACTCGTTCATTGCCTCTTGCAAAGTTATGATCCCCTCAACTGGAAAATCTATCTCCCAATCTTCACAACCACTGTTTGTGATTTCTAGAACTTGGACCACAGCATAGTGTGGCGGGACAGGATTGTCCTTGTAGTTAACAAGTCCTGGTTTTACCAAACCAGTAGCAGCTTGCTTTGTTTTTGTCCCTGATCGATTGATTGGAATATGAAGAAAGCAAGGCTTGTCCTCAACAATATCGTCTACAGGGTACTTGGTCAAGTCTTGCACAGATCCAACGCTGCTAGGGACTATAGGTGGACTCATGTGGCTTGGCTTGAGTTCAAATGATATGCATTCTGTTTTCTTCATTTTGTTCATCACGTCATTAATAGCCTTTTGTACCCTTTCATCAATAGTCTCTTCAAGGGTCCTTTTCGACTTCTCGTGTTTCCTATATGACGACGCATACTCTGGAAACGCCTCTCTCCAGGAAATCTTAGAAGAGATTCCCCGAGCCCGTCCAGTGTGTTCAGGATTGCCTAGGGCTGCAGTTAGTATGTCATTCTCCCTCCGAGGCTTAAATTCTCCTTTTTTTCTCTTATCTGCATATTCTTGAATTTTTGACGAAACTTCGCCTACCAATTCTGGATGCAAAAGTTTGCCGTCCTCACTCAAACCTGCTCGACCTAAGATCCAACGAATAGCTCTCTCATCGATATCTTTTAATATTGGGTCCAAAGTGCCGTTAGTTATAGCTTCCTCGATAATCTTGTTCCACTGCACAACTTTATGGTGATATCCGCTTGACCCCAGGCGATGGGGGTGTTTGTTCATCTTCGCTCTCTGAGAATTAGTTTCGCCCAGTTCTTTGGCCTTCAGATCGGTCTTCTGACGAACAAATTCCTCCCACTGAGCTTGAGTGATTTTCCCCATTTTCTTGGGCGGAGGAACCTTATTCTTCTTAACAAAGTCCCTATTCATCTCGGCCTTCCACCCACGAAACATCTTGGCCATAGCAGAGAGCATCGACTTCCTTACTGCATCCTCTGTGCCTTTTGGGAACTTGAATGACTCAGACAACTTAGCCCATAGCTTGTTGTGGGTGTCTTCATCTAAATCCTTCCATTTTTGAAGTGTGATTGGCACTATATCTCTAACAGTAGCCCCGCAGGAATTTCGAAACTTTGTAACCACGTCAAGTGGTTCTTCAGGAAACCCCTCTGCATTTAGTTTTGTTACATACATAACTGCACCTTCTTTCATCTGATTTGGACCTCGTCGCCCTCGTTTCCGCTTATGTGAAACGGATGATTCAGGCATCGGAGCATCCTCCGTGTTTCGTGTAGAAGATGCATCCTCTTTCTTCTCTTCATTTGAAATCTATATAGTGAAAAAATTAATGGCCTTTCATATATGAACATTATTTTACAATATAGTCGACATATTTCTATTTACCTCTTCATTGTTGGGAATATAGTCGGCATCAAGCTCATCTGATGTTTTTTTCTTCCTTGGAGGTATAGGAGTACAAGGATTGTCGTCACTAGAACTATCCTCCCCGCTCCCTTCACTGGAGCTGCTCGTTGTCTGCCATTCAAGTTTGGTCGCGTCTTCATCAACTTTGTGAGACGCACTGGTGCAGACCACATCCATACTAGGCTGCTCGTTGTCTGCCATTCAAGCTGGTTCCATCGATAAAGGGATATACTGTTAGTCTGATATACTGGTTCCATCAATAAGGGAACTTGGAGAAAAGGCACTTTCCAATGCAGTTAGACAGAGAAGGCATGGCTGTGATGTTATAATGCTGAAGGACCCCAAGAAGAGATTAAGCCCTATAGTCTACCACCTCTCGTTATTTGTGGGCTTCACCGAGGGCGGGAAACATTTGGTGACATCAAACGACCTTCGGGCTGTGGACGTCTGCGAGCTTGTTAAGGGGCCAGACGATGGTGAGCCGGTGTACTCTGTCCGGATGTGTGGTCACAAAATTTAAAGCCGCCCCGGCTTCATCTGTGCGCTTCTCTTCTCTTATGTCGGCTACTAAGATCACTTAGCACCCCACCTAAGAGAAGAGAAGCACACACATGCAGCCGGGGCAGCTTTTAATTTTGTGACCACACATCCGGACATAGTACACCGGCTCAACATCGTCTGGCCTCTTAACAAGCTCGCAGACGTCTTCAGCCCGAAGGTCGTTTGCTATCACCAAATGTTTCCAGCCATCGGTGAAGCCCACAAATAACGGGAGGTGGTAGACTACAGGGTTTAATCTCTTCTTGGGGTCCTTCAGCATTATAACATCACAGCCATGCTGAAGGACCCCAAGAAGAGATTAAGCCCTGTAGGACCCCAAGAAGAGATTAAGCCCTGTGGTCTACCACCTCTCGTTATTTGGGGGCTTCACCGAGGGCGGGAAACATTTGGTGACATCAAACGACCTTCGGGCTGTGGACGTCTGCGAGCTTGTTAAGGGGCCAGACGATGGTGAGCCGGTGTACTCTGTCCGGATGTGTGGTCACAAAATTTAAAGCCGCCCCGGCTTCATCTGTGCGCTTCTCTTCTCTTATGTCGGCTACTAAGATCACTTAGCACCCCACCTAAGAGAAGAGAAGCACACACATGCAGCCGGGGCAGCTTTTAATTTTGTGACCACACATCCGGACATAGTACACCGGCTCAACATCGTCTGGCCTCTTAACAAGCTCACAGACGTCTTCAGCCCGAAGGTCGTTTGCTATCACCAAATGTTTCCAGCCATCGGTGAAGCCCACAAATAACGGGAGGTGGTAGACTACAGGGCTTAATCTCTTCTTGGGGTCCTTCAGCATTATAACATCACAGCCATGCTGAAGGACCCCAAGAAGAGATTAAGCCTTGTAGGACCCCAAGAAGAGATTAAGCCCTGTGGTCTACCACCTCCCGTTATTTGTGGGCTTCACCGAGGGCGGGAAACATTTGGTGACATCAAACGACCTTCGGGCTGTGGACGTCTGCGAGCTTGTTAAGGGGCCAGACGATGGTGAGCCGGTGTACTCTGTCCGGATGTGTGGTCACAAAATTTAAAGCCGCCCCGGCTTCATCTGTGCGCTTCTTTTCTCTTATGTCGGCTACTAAGATCACTTAGCACCCCACCTAAGAGAAGAGAAGCACACACATGCAGCCGGGGCAGCTTTAAATTTTGTGACCACACATCCGGACATAGTACACCGGCTCACCATCGTCTGGCCCCTTAACAAGCTCGCAGACGTCTTCAACCCGAAGGTCGTTTGCTATCACCAAATGTTTCCAGCCATCGGTGAAGCCCACAAATAACGGGAGGTGGTAGACTACAGGACTTAATCTCTTCTTGGGGTCCTACAGAGAATAGGGATGACAAGGCTGGTCGAAGATAGTTCATTGACTTGACAATAGTACTCGAAGATAGTTCATTGACTTGACACTCTCTAAGATGAGTGGTTGGAAAAACACAAACATCGTTTTCAGGGATCCTCTCAGAAGGAAGGTAACAATGGAAGTGCTGGTCAGTGGAAACCCAAGATGACACATCGTTCTGATGTGGGCAGTAGTGGCAGTTCTAACAAAGGCAAGCTCACTTCCAAAGGAACTCCGAGGAGGAAAGGGAGGTGCAGAAATTGTGGCATCTATGGTCACTGGGCACAAGACTGTAAGCGTCCAAAGAAGGATGAAAAAGAACATAAACCACCAGAGGCAAATATAGCTGTGGGCGGCACTGAACATGCAACTCTTTTGTTCGCCCAAGTGGAGCAGGCTTCAGGTGGATCTACACTAACAGTTCACCTTGCAGAAGACAAAGTGGTGCCAGTGGTCTGCCCAAATGAAGTGTGGGTGCTAGACACGGGAGCTAGCAACCATATGACTGGACAGTTGTGGACCACTGATTTCAAGTCGGGCGACCAGCTAGTCGACCGACAGGACCGACCAGGCGCCTAATCGCGATTAGGGCGACGATTAGGACGACTAATCGGTTCTGGTCGGCCTCTGGTCGTCCCTAGTCGTCCTATGTATATTCCTAGGCATATATATATGTATATATGTATTTGTAGGCATATAAGCCATATAGAACTGAAATTAAATTGGAAGTTTAGAACTGAAATACTGAAACATAACAGTAGCAGGCTAGCAGCAATGCAGCATAAGTGAAACCAGTGAATGAGCTATATATAAGTGAAACCAGTGAATGCAGCATAAGTGAAACAATAGAGTACCTGCTAATCTGCTACCTAGAGCAGATCAGCATCCAAGCAAAAAGCAGCAGCAGCATCCAAACAAATGGGTACTGCTGCGCAGTATGCAAAACTGCAGAGTGCAGACAAGGGGGAAGGAGAGGAGCAGGGATGACGAGTTCATCTTGTGCCTTGTAGATGAACAAGGGGCAGGGACGACCTTCAAGGATGAACAAGGGGCAGGGACGCCGGCGCTGGTGGACGGTGGTGCAGCTCGGAGACGGTGGCGCTCGGGGACGGGGACGGGCGCCCAGCTCGGAGACGGTGGCGCTCGGGGACGGGGACGGTGACGCTCGGAGACGGTGGCGCTCACGGCTCGGAGACGGGGACGGGAACGGCGGCGCAGCAGCCTGGCGGCGTAGTATCAGTCCGGGCGAAAACTAAACCCTAAGCCACCGTACCGAGGCTTTTATACTACATACACATCACAGGCGGATTTTTAGAAAAACCGCTTGTGATGTTATACATCACAAGCGGTTTTTCTAAAAATCCGCCTGTGATGTGTATGTAGTATAAAAGCCTCGGTGGTTCCAGCGCAGGAACCCTAATTCCGGAGCCCGACGCCGCTATAGGCTGCACACTACTGTAGCGGCGGCGGATTTTTTGATCTACGGGGAGAAGGTTTTGTTTTTGATTTTCGGGCTTGATTTCAAGAGTTTATGCATATATATGATCTCCGTTTGTTTTCTTTCTCATTTTGATACGATTTTTTGCCTCAATTTTGTAATATAGACCAGAATTGAAGAAAAACTCAGGAATTCCAAGATTTGGACTTGTAGTTGATCTAATTTAAAGATTTTTTTTGAAGAGTTGTCTCACCTCAAGGTACCTATATTGCTGCAATCTTGTTTCATTTTCATGCACATTAATTCGTTCATGATTTAGGGATTAAATTCAATTAATTAGGGATATTTTAAAATTTTTTGTCTCATGTACTAGGTACATCTCGATATGATCTTGTTTCACTTTCATGAACATTTATTTTTTTCATGTTACATCTCGATATTGACGTTAATCAATATAGGGATAGGTAATGGACCGAGGTTGGATGTACAATGTGCCAAGACCACATCCGTCGTACATTCGAAATTTGAGAAGCTTTATTGAAGCAGCCAACAAGCACGCGAATTTGCGAAAGAGCAAGGAGATATTATGTCCGTGCATCGATTGTGATAATAAGATAGCTTGGAGAGATATAGGAGTAATCCAATCACATCTGCTAAAAAGAGGGTTTAAAAACAATTACACGATATGGTCAGAACATGGTGAGTTGGATCCGTGTGAAGTGCCTGGTAATGACGAGAGAGTTGTCGGAATTTTAGATCTTAAAGTTGATGGTAAAGTGGATAATGTGGATGCTAATCAAGAATTTGAAGAATTTGATTGTGAAGAGATGTTGCGCCATATGGAACCAGAAATGTTAAGTTCTGTGGGATCGCAGAAAGGGCTATCTAAAATGGAGGGACTGGAAAGTGCCTCAAAAGAACCTTTATATGATGAATCAAAGGGTTGTGACAAAGAGTTTACTACACTGCGTACAGTTCTAGAACTTCTGAAGTTGAAGGCTAGCGCCGGATGGTCTGATACTAGCTTCACAGATCTTTTGAATTTTCTGTCTCAATTACTACCAAAACCCAACAAACTACCAACAAGCACTTATAAAGCGAAGAAGCTTATATCTCCCATAGCTCTGGGTGTGCAAAAAATTCATGCATGTCCGAACCATTGTATTCTGTATCGTGGCGATTTTGAGAACGCATCAAGATGCCCAGTTTGCAATGTCAGTCGATACAAGAAGAGCTACAATCAAGACTGTGTAAAAAAATTCCCGAAGAAAAATAAAAACAAGAAATCCACTATTGGACCTGAAAGTGACGATGACACTTTTGATGACATGGATGGGAAAAAGAAGTCAAAGAACCCAGCTTTGGTGATGTGGTATCTTCCAGTAATTGATCGCTTAAAACGTTTGTTCTCAAACCCTAGGGAGGCTGAGCTTATGCGTTGGCATGCTGAAAATCGCAAGCAGAATAACAAACAGATTCGACACCCTGCTGATGCATCACAATGGAAAAATTTCGATCTTATGTATCCTGAGTTTGCCAAAGAAACCAGAAATGTAAGATTTGGTTTGGGTACAGACGGAATGAATCCATTTGGTGAAAAAAGAAGTGTACATAGCACCTGGCCCGTGACTTTAACGATGTACAACCTTCCATCATGGCTGTGTCACAAAAGAAAGTATATTATGTTGACTATTCTTATTCAAGGTCCGAAATCAGCTGGTGTTGATATTGATGTGTTCCTAGAACCTCTTATGGAAGATATGACAAAGCTCTGGAATGAAGGAGTTAGAATATGGGATGAGTATTGCCGTGAGTATTTCAACTTAAGAGCAATTATATTTGTTACCATCCATGATTCTCCCGGTGGCGCCACACTATCAGGGCAAAAGACTAAAGGAAAGAATGGTTGTGTAGTGTGCGTCGATGGAACTGCTTCCATGTACCTTAAATCATCCAAGAAGTTGGTGTTCATGGGACACAGACGGTTCTTGATGAAGCAGCATAAGTACCGAAAGATGAAAGAGGAATTTAACAATCAACTGGAAAGTGAAGGTGCACCAAAGCCTTATAGTGGGAAACTTGTTTTTGAAATTGTAAAGAACATTCATGTTGTATTCGGAAAGGGAAAAAACAAAGGAGAAAAGAGAAAGAGAATTGACCCTTCAACTTACACAACTTTCAAGAAGCAATCAATATTTTTCAAGTACCTCCCATACTGGAAGGATATGGAAATTTGCCACAGCATTGATTTGATGCATGTAACAAAAAATGTTTTTGACAGCATCATTGGAACCTTGCTGGGCATGCCGAGTAAGACAAAAGACGGACTTAAATCACGCAATGATCTAGTAGATCTTCAAATCAGACCGGAACTTCATCCAGTGGATAGAGGCAAAGGGAAGCCTTACCTCCCCCCAGCTAGCTACAACTTGTCAGTTGAGGAGAGAACAAAGATTTGCAAATGTTTGCGTGGGGTCAAAGTGCCCACAGGTTTCTCATCCAATATCAGCAGACTAGTCAGGATGAAGGACTTGTCTCTATTTGGCTACAACTCTCATGACTGCCATGTGATGATGACGGTGTTCCTCCCAATTGCGGTAAGAGCCCTCGAAACAGAGTATGTCAAAGTTGTCATCACACGCTTGTGTTACTTTTTCAATGCGGTTTCACAAAAAGTAATAGCTTTAGAAGACTTGGACTATCTAAAGGCATACATCATCGAGACTATGTGCAAGCTTGAAATGTGTTTTCCTCCATCATTTTTTGATATGCAAGTACACCTAATCATACATCTCGTGGATCAGATAAAAATATTAGGGCCACTATATTTACATCATATGTTTCAGTTGGAGTGATACCTGGGAGTATTAAAAGGTTATGTGCGAAATCGCGCTCACCCAGAGGGTTCAATCATGGAGGGATACACTACAGAAGAAGTGATTGAGAGCTGTATAGATTACATCAGTGACGGAACAATGATAGGTGTGCCTGTACCTAAACATGAGGGTAAACTATGTGGGAGAGGGAGAATGGGCAAGAAAACTTTTCGCGTTGAGGATTACAAGCTAGTACATTGTGCTCATGGTAGTGTACTACAACATCTCACGATAGCCGAGCCTTACATAGAGGAACACCTGAATGAGCTTCGTAAAGAAAATCAGAACCGCACAGAGGACTGGATCATGAGGGAGCACAAACATCGTTTTAGCGAATGGTTAATGGACAAAAACATCCCATTCGGAGACTCTTCGGATGAGAAAACAATGAAGAATTTGGCTTCTGGGCCATCGTGTTTTGTGACATCATGGCAAGCATATGACATCAATGGGTACACATTCTACACTAAATCAAAAGACATGAAAAGTGTTGCACAAAATAGCGGTGTTCGTATCGATGCTTTTGACCTACATGGACAGAAGACCACATATTTTGGATTCATAGAGGAAATATGGGAACTTGATTATGGCCCAAGCATGAAAATACCCTTGTTTAAGTGCCAATGGGTACAACATCCCGTGGGGGTGATAGTGGATAACTACGGACTCACACTGGTAGACTTAAAGAAAGTAGGATATAAAGATGACCCGTGGGTTCTCGCCGAATGTGTTGCACAAGTGTTCTATGTACTCGATCCAGCAGATGAGAAGATGCATGTAGTTATTTCTGGAAAGCAAAAAATTGTTGGAGTTGAGAATGTGGGAGACCAAGATGAGGAATACAATAAGTATGAAGAGATGTTCGTCTTTAACGGTCCAGAGAGAATCAAGCGTGTGGAAAAGAAAATTGATAAGAACTTAAAGCCATACATGCGGAAAAATGGTAGTTCATGAAAAATTGTATGAATCAAATTGTATTTGTTATCATGTATGATCGACTATGAATTGTGGTTGCCAATTAATTTAAAATCTCTCTAGTTATCTATGTGTGCTATTATAATTCATTTAAATTGTATTTGCATATTATTGTTAAAAATTAAATATTAATTCATTTAAATTGTATTTGCATATTTCTGTTAAAAATTAAAATTATTTTCATATTTAAATTGTATTTTCATATTTTTACAATCACAGGCGGTTTTGTCTTAGGAACCGCTTGTGAAAAGCATAGAGAATCACAGGCGGTCCTAAACAAAAACCGCTTGTGATACTATTACATCACAAGCGTACTAAACCGCCTGGGACATCACAGGCGGTTTTCTAACCGAACCGCCTGTGATTTAAAAATCCTACCGCTTGTATAGAGCCAAATTGTACTAGTGAAGAAAAGTAATGGAAGAGGACCAATCATTAAAAACACATATTGACTTACGAAACAACGATCAACAGATGAGCTCCTTTCTGGATCGAGAGCACCACTTGCCCAACTGATATAGAACATGAAACAATACTCATCAAACATAGAAGTCATGTGCATCTGCTAAGTAATATTTTGAATAATATATATAATAGTTGTTCAAATCGAAGGAGAAGGTCCAAAAACACAGACCAAGCAAAAAGCGACAAATTACTTAGAAAGCTTGTACTTTTCTTATCTGAGATGGTATTCTTTTAGCATTTCAGAACAATGAATCAATTTTTCACTTTGTTCAAAAGGATTCCTAGCATCCTAAAAAATTCTATATATGCGTAAAGAAGGGACACGTTTAAGATCATTACCCTCCACTCGATAACACAAAATGGTACTGCTTGAACTGATTAATGTCTTAGTTGGACGCCCTACCCGGTACTCGAAAAATATGAATAAACAACTATATATGATATATTAAAATTAAATGGAGGATGACTAAATCTTAAACAGAATTGTTTAGTTTAGAGAGCAAGTATATCTTCATCGGTACCAGTAGGAATCCAGCATTATGCTGGGACGAAGTGCTCTACATAATAAAAAGAAAACATGCACACTGACACTGAAAAAATCCATTCTTGGACTGCAAATAAATTACCAAACTGTGCAGCACCGTAAACGGAACCAAGATAAAGAGAGGTTCACATTTTTTTACTGCAATAGCCAAAATGGTTTATCCTCCCCAAAATTATTCAGTAACCAAAGCCAAAGAAAATTTTGTGGCGTGGTGGTGCTGGCGTGGTGCTGGTGCAGCTGAAAATTTTGTGGCCACTGCCAAAGAGACATTTTTACACAAGCAGCAGGAAGCTCACATTGACGGGATCATGGGAAATCATGCAAAGTGCAGATCAGCAGATGCAACTGCAGACCGCGAGATAGTAGAACACGTGACTGCTGGTTCTCTGATTAACACAACTCTGCTACTCCATCCCCTAGTCCACGCTCGAGGTCACCCCAACTGATATATGAATATATGATGTACAGTTTCTCTGCCGCTATGGAGAAGAAGGGATCGTCTGCTGATCAGATCACCGACGGTAGATGTTAATGCTGCGCAGGCACGTACAGGCTTGCCTGGAACTGGAACGAACAGGGAACAATCGGGACAGTTTCATTGGCCAGTCAGGGCTGAGACCACCTCGGTCTTCTTCCCGTACATCACGTTCCACGAGTCCAACGTCGGGTACAGCAGCTGCTGCTCCGCCGTCGCGGCGGGCGGGGCAGGCGTGTACGGTGCAGCAGCGGCGCGCGGCGCCGCGTGTCCCGCCGCCTGTAGGAACCGCTCGACGCCGAGGTGCGGCAGGAGGAGGCCGAGGCCGAGCCCGTCCTGCTGCGGCGGCTGTAGGTCGGCCTCGTCGATGCCGGTGACGCGCTGCACCATGGCGCGGAAGGTGGCGGCGTCGGTGCTGATGTACGTGATGGGCGCGCGCTTGGACGGCCGCGGCCGGCGCCGCTTCCCCGTGTGCCCGCCCGCTGGGCCCAGCCTGCACCGCGCGGACGAGGACGGCGACGCTACGCCCGTCGGGTACAGTCCGTCACTGCCACGACGCCTTGCATCAGCATCGCCGCTGTCGCCGTGGCGACGAGGCCAGAGGTAAGGCGGGCCGATGGAGCGGAGCTAGCCAGCACGAGCGACGACTGGGATGTGGGGCTGGCGGCGAGTTTGGGAGGAGCAGAGAAGGCATGAGCGCGGTGGGACTGGAGGTCGGACGTGGACCATTGGAAGCTGAATTTGAGTAAATTTTCGGGTCCGCACAACCCACATGCTGGCGTGGCAGCATCTGCTGCGAGGAAATGGCATGGGGTTTTAATCGGATGGCTGACCTTTTCTGGACGACGTGGCTGCTGTGAGGCGCCGAGAATCCTCGTAGATTTTATTTGAGTAAATTTTCGGGCCCGCACAACCCACATGCTGGCGTGGCAGCATCTGCTGTGAGGAAATGGCATGGGGTTTTAATCGGATGGCTGACCTTTTCTGGACGACGTGGCTGCTGTGAGGCGCCGAGAATCCTCGTAGATTTTAAGACTTGAGATACCTTGATCATCCAATCCAAGCACGGCCGCGGTCACCGTATGGTTTTCGCGTACAAGTGCGATGCAAACAGTGTAGGCAAGCAATCCTGTCCGGTCCGTGGTCCCGTTCCGCTCTCTGGCCTTGGCCGCAGCAGCACCACTACGAGAAAAAAAGGCGAGAATCTACTGTATCTCTAATCTGTCCAGCGACCAGCGTCAAATATCTAGCGGTGGTGGTGGGCACTGCTCGGGTGAGTGCTAGTAGTAGTAGCAGCAGCTAGGCAGCCAGGCAGGCTAGCTACGGGAAACACTGAATGGGGCTGGTCAGCTCATGAGATGAGAGCCTCCTCTCCATTGCAGTTGTAGGCCCTCCTCCTGTGAGCTTTACGCTAGATTCGCGGCCCTTGTCCTCCCGAGATTTGCTGCTGCTGCTACTAGGCAGGAGTACATGCTACAAATATCTTGAGCGAGCAATCAAACGGCTATTTCGGTCATCAGACGCGGTCGTTTTGCTGCCGCGGCTATTATCTGGGGATGATGAGGCAAGCTATGATGCCATGATCTCATCACCTCTCTGCTGGAGCACGAAGGCCGTTGGAACAAGTCACGAGAGGCTAGTGGTTAGTGGGGTTGTCTGAGTTTGACCGTGTGATCACGCTATCAGAGGGAAATGAGAGGAACAAGACCGTATTTTGCATTGCGTCAGTCTTGAGCCATAGCCGGACCGGACCGGCCGGCAACATGTTTTAGTTGAAAATTTTTGAATTCAGGCCGCCGCTGACGCGGTTACGCGACGGACTTTCCGATGCCCGTGATGGGAGGGAGGAGAGGAGGCGCCGAGGCGGGGGGTGGAGCTGGAGCTGGATACAGGTTCATCATGACGTCCCCAGGGACGAGACTCCTCCGCGCTGTTTTCCCGGAGGATAGGATCTCCGTGTTTCTGGCCTACCGTAGGTTCCAAGCTTGCCGTGTCGCCTGTCGACGGCGGGCTTTCGGGGGTCCAGGAGGCACGCTGCGGGTACGGGTACGGCTACGCCGACAGGATCACAGGACCTGGTTTATTAGGAAAAGTATTGTGACGCTTACTTTTTTCGAGGCGTTGAGAACAGCTGGTTTTTCAGGTGTCTAGATACTGGAGGTTTTATACTATCTAATAATAATTAGTATATGGAGATTAATTAAGCTGTCCAGTTCATCGAGATTCCCGTCGCGCATATCGTCTCGTTGCGGCGTGCTCGTTCGGGCTGATCACGGCGGCGGCGGCGCTGTACGCAGTTCTGCAAGCTGCGGCTCGGGCAATCATTGGACGGACGGATCGCCACGCCACGTCCCCATTGGCGTCACGGCCACGTACGCCCTCGCGGGCCGCCGGCCGGGCTGCATTTATATTTTACTACACGAATGAAAAAAACTGACCAGGTGCGCGCGGCCAATAGCTGGAGTACGTACGGTCACAGCAGCCGCGGTGTGCTCTGGATTGACCACGCACACAGCCACGGGTTTCCATGCTTGCTGAGGTCCTCACTATTGCTCGGCGGTGGGTGGACGGTGGAGAGCCTCCCATTAGACTGAGCGCAACGGCGCCCCCTAGCCATCCCCCTCCCCTTGCGTAGCGGCTGTAGGGGGCACCCTATGGCCGCAGCGGTGCCCCCTACAGCGCCCCCTACGTGTCGGTCCCCTTCTCTCTCCCCCCAGATATAGCGTGTCACTGTTCATCACCCTAAACACTGTGCTGTGGGTCCACGAGTAATTGTTAGTAGATAAAAAAATTGATAGTTGGTATAGAAAATGATATTTTATAGTGGTAGTGGAGTATAGGGGGAGTATTTAGGGGGAACCGCTGCGGGAGATGGAAAAATAGGGGGAAAAAGTGATATAGGGGGAAAAATTTAGGGGTAACGGTTGCGGATAGCCTTAGTTCCCGTCCGCACGGTGACTACATGGTGGCCACGGCCCACGGGCCACGGTCGCTGTCTCATGGTTTCTTTCGGCTGGACGCCGATGGCCACAAAGAGTGGTGGTGGAGTGCTAAAAGCTACTACTAGGCCGATGTCCGGCATGGAAACGTGGCTTCTTGCCCTTTCGCTTTTGGAGGGCAAAGCGCCGCCCATGCTCTCTGAAACGGAAGCGTCACGAAGGAAGGGAAACTGCACCCACGTCAGCCAGTTCGTCGTCCGTCCGTCCGTCCGTCCATCCATCCATTCGATCGATCCACCGCGCGCACAGGTGCGACGCTGCGACTACGGGATACCAGACCACAGGCGCTGGCGAGGAGGGGCAAGTCAAAGGGCGGCCGAAACGGACGTGCCAACCGAAAGCCTTTCTTCGGCACTCACTCACCTAATGCATAAGCATCCTGCATTCCTGCGCTGCGCTGCGCTGCTTAACCATTGCGACCCCTCGCGTAACCGGCAAGGGAACCAATCCCGCCCAGATTTACTCGTTGACGAATTCGCCGCGCCGATTCGAATGGATCCGCCGAATAAGGAACCTTCGCGTCTTTTCCTTTTCCTTGGCGACGCCTCCGTCGGCGTTCGCCTGCGCCCGAATAATTAGAGTTCCTTCTCTTTTTTTTTGAAAGATTGAAGGATAAATGGCTTTGGACCGACGGGACTGTTGGGCTGGGTGAACTGTGCGTCTCCAGTGGAGTGCCGTACGTGTACGAGGACAATGCAGCAGCGCAGGGCAGGGGTGTGTGTGTTTCCAATCCATGCGATGTCGTTAGTGGTGGTGCTGTTCTGCAAGTTCCAGCAATCTTTGTTTGGCGGTCCAACTACTAATCACCAGCTTAGACTACGTTGTGCGTTGCTGTTGCTGGTCCAAAAAGAAGCTCGCTAGACGGCACTAGAGCACGCGCGCGCGTCTGCTGCCTGTGACCTGCTTTCTACGGCGGCAACCTTACCAACTCCACCCCTATGCTTTGGACTCCTCCGCAAGGCCGGCCACCGCCCGCCGTCGGAGCTGTGCCCGGTCGACTTCGTTTCCATTTGGTCCTAAAGTAAAGTCACATCACAAAAGACCCCGTTTTTTTTTTTGTTAAGAAAAGGTCGTGAGGGAGATGCAAAGCAATGCGCCAATGCCGGCATGGATCTTTTCTGTTTCCTACCACGAAATCCTCGCGTTGCCTGGTCTCGTCTCGATTTTTTTACCCCGCCCAGCAAACAAGCCTATGTATTAACAGGCTGGGCCGGACCCCGGTCGGAGCGAATTTGGCCCAACACTGCTGGAACCATACAAATAAAATTAGGAAGTCACTATAAGAAGAATGAAGGCAAATAAATAAGAGTTCAAAAAATAAACGGTAATGAATCGAAAGGATAAAACAAGAAAATAGAAAACTCATGTACCGGATAAAAATAAAAGGGGAAAATAGAAACGAAAGCCGAAAACTAACTTTCATGGAAAAAAAAGGAGAAATGGACAGAACTTTTGATTTTCCATGGGCCTAAGACTGATTTATTGGGCCAAAATCTGACTTAGGGCTAGTTTGGCAATCTTATTTTTTTAATGGATTTTCATTTTCTAAAGAGAAATTAGTTCAATTTTTTTTGGAAAAATAAAAAATCCTTAAGAAAATAAAGTTGCAAAACTAGCCCTTACATGGACCAATCTTTACATAAAAGCCACTTCGCCTCGCTGAATTATGAGTCATCTTTTTTTTCCTACTCCTTGAACACCAACACGAGATCTTACTCTGGAATCTGAAAACAGTTCAAGTAACCTCCCTATCCCGCTTTGAAGTGGGTTTCAAACCGGTTTTGTATCTTGTAGTTCAAAATATGGTACATAATTGATAAGCTTATTAAGCAAAATATATCTACATTTCTAAAAATTCCGAAAACATTTCCTAGAGAAAGATTAGTATATGACAAATAAAAAAAGTCATGAAAATATCTTTAGAAGCTTCTAGAAATTAGTTTGAGTTCTTTTTTGTCAAAAAATATGGGAACCGTAGGAAATGCCCAAAACATTATGATTGTTTCTACACAAAAAAAAGATACAACCAACATATTTGGATTCTACGTTAATGTATGTTGTATTCATGCTATTTGCATCTTAGATTTCTCTAGTCCAAAGTTTTCTAAAACACGTTTACATATTGATTAGAATATTTTGGTAAATTTCTATTTTTACCAAAGGTAGAGGCAGAGGCACAAGTGAGGGGGAGAGAGGGGGGTGGTTAGATCCTGATCGAAGGGCTAGGATTAGATCTACTTGGGTTGAGTCCGAACCATTCGATCTCGGACAGACGACCGAGATCTAACGACCAAGGCTGGTTTGGGCGCGGTGGCGCCAGCGCCACTCGGTCCCGCGGTGAGAGTTCACCGGAGACGAGCAGACCGGCCACGGCAGGGCACTAGAGGCTCGGGGACTAAGCTAGGCGCAATCAGGGAGGTCTGGCGAACTCGGCCATGGCCTACACGCTGGCACAGGGGCACTCGAGGGCGCAGACCACGGCGGAGTGGGCTAACAACGGCGCTGGATTGCTCCGGCGAGCAATTGCGCGAGCTATAGAGCGTGGATAACCAAATTAAGGGCACGGGCAGGTTGCTTACCTCGAGCAGAAGCGCTGGTGTCGCGAAACGACGGCGGAGGCGCAGGGGGCTCGATAGGGTGACAATGGCGGACTTCGGCTACGCAAGAAGATGCTCCGGTGAGCGCGAACCGGACGAGACAGAGAGGGAGAGGACACACCGAAGGGTGTCCCGAGTAGCTGACGACAAGGCGAAGCTCACCGTGGCACTGGACGGGGCACAGGCGCAACGGTGGTGAAAGGGAATTAGGCTTAAGACCTAGTTCCTAAATAATTTTGGTGGTTGAATTGCCCAACACAAACATTGGACTAACTAGTTTACTCTAGTGCATAAGTTATACAGGTGCAAAAGGTTCACAATCAGCCAATAAAAAGACCAAGTGTTGGATTCAACAGAGGAGCAGCAAGGCAACCGAGGGCTCCTCTGGCTGGAGGCACCGGACTGTCCGGTGTGCACCGGACTGTCCGGTGCGGCCAGAGGACTTCGACTTCAAACTCTTCGCCCTCGGGATTTCTCGGGAGCCGGCGCGCTATAATTCAACGGACTGTCCGGTGTGCACCGGACATGTCCGGTGCTCCAAGGAGACGCGGCCTCCGGAACTCGTCAGCCTCGGGTTCGCTCGACAGCCACTCCGCTAAAATTCACCGGACTGTCCGGTGTGCACCGGACTGTCCGGTGTGCCAGCGGAGCAACGGCTCCCTGCGGCGCCAACGGCTCCCTGCGGTGCATTAAATGCGCGCGCAGCGCGCGCAGACGTCAGGCTCGCCCATACCGGTGCACCGGACATCAAACAGTACATGTCCGGTGTGCACCGGACACCCAGGAGGGCCCAGAAGTCAGAAGCTCCAACGGTCAGAATCCAACGGCAATGGTGACGTGGCAGGGGCACCGGACTGTCCGGTGTGCACCGGACTGTCCGGTGCGCCATCGAACAGAGGAGTTCCAGCAACGGTCACTTTTGGTGGTTGGGGCTATAAATACCCCAACCACCCCACATTCATTGCCATCCAAGTTTTCCACTTCTCAACCTCTACAAGAGCTCTAGCATTCAATTCTAGACACACCAAATAGATCAAGTCCTCTCCAAATCCCACACAACTCCATAGTGACTAGAGAGAGTGATTTGCTTGTGTTCTTTCGAGCTCTTGCGCTTGGATCGCATTCTTTCTTTCTCACTTGTTCTTAAGATCATCACTCAATTGTAACCAAGGCAAGAGGCACCAATTGTGTGGTGGCCCTTGCGGGGAAGTTTTGTTCCCGGTTGATTGAGAAGAAGAGAAAGCTCACTCGATCCGTGGGATCGTTTGAGAGAGGGAAGGGTTGAAAAAGACCCGGCCTTTGTGGCCTCCTCAACGGGGAGTAGGTTTGCGAGAACCGAACCTCGGTAAAACAAATCCTCGTGTCACACTCTTATTTGCTTGCGATTTGTTTTGCGCCCTCTCTCGCGGACTCGTTTCTTTACTACTAACGCTAACCCGGCTTGTAGTTGTGATTATTTTTGTAAATTTCAGTTTCGCCCTATTCACCCCCCCTCTAGGCGACTATCAATTGGTATCAGAACCCGGTGCTTCATTAGAGCCTAACCGCTCGAAGTGATGTCGGGAGATCACACCAAGAGGGAGATGGAGACCGGCGACGACAAGCCCACTACAAGCCAAGGGAGCACTTCATCTTCATCGGAAGAGTCCCGCACCAAGAGAAGAGAGAAGAAGAAGAAATCCTCCAAGCGGAAGGAGAAAAGATCTTCCTCTTCTCACCACAAAGAGAAGAAGGAAAAATCTTCTTCTCACAAGCCGCATCGGAGTGGGGACAAGCACAAGAGGATGAGGAAGGTGGTCTACTACGAGACCGACACCTCATCAACATCTACCTCCGGCTCCGACGCGGCGTCCGTCACTTCTAAACGCCAAGAGCGTAAGAAGCACTAGTAGAAAAAGGCTCAAAGCCTGCGGCACCCATATATTTTTACAGACGGATCCGGTTATCCACCGACTGTGCTATTTCTAGTGGCGGTTCCTTAAGAAAACCGCCACTAGAAATCGTATTTCTACTGGCGGTTCCTTAAGAAAACCGCCAGTAGAAATCCATGATTTGTAGTGGCGGTTTTCTTAAGGAACCGCCAGTAGAAATACGATTTCTAGTGGCGGTTTTCTTAAGGAACCGCCACTAGAAATCATTTTTATCCTTAATTTTTCGAGTTTTTCAAACGACCTCGTATGATAAAACCACCAAAATAAAAGTTGTAGATCTCTAAAAGTTATGAAACTTTGTAGTTGACAACTTTTTTATTTGAACTCATTTCGGTTCTCAAAAATTGAATCTAAGTATGTCAAATTTAAAATTCAAATTTTGCAAACTACCTCGGATGAAAAAAGTGTCAAAATAAAAGTTGTAGAACTTCAAAAGTTATTTATCTTTGTAGTTGACAACTTTTTTATTTGAATTCGTTTAGGGTCTCAAATAAGCAATTTACACTCAAATGGTTGTAATATGTGGAGAAAACAACTACAAACTAGACACAAGTCATGTCATAGACGGAGTGGTAGTGGAGGGTACGCGCGAGGGTGAGGTCTAGGGTTCGATTCCTAACAACCGCGTAGCGCGCGAATTTTGCGCGAAAAATGCCGCGACTTGCGACTTCGACGGAGACGGGCGGGTGGGGTGGTCTAATAAAAATAAATTTTTTTACTATTTTTAAAATCTGTTTTATGTTTTCTGGAACGATTTACACTGGCGGTTTTATTACGTCGACCGCCAGTGAAAATCAATTTTCACTGGCGGTTTTATTACGTCGACCGCCAGTGAAAATCGATTTTCACTGGCGGTCTTCAGTTACCCGCCTGTAAAAATGGTGATTTCTACTGACCTCTAGCACTGGCGGTTACGAAAAACGTCACTGTAAATATGTTTAGGACCGTCAGTATAGAGCTTATCTGTACTAGTGAAGTATAGTAAGATCCCCCTACGCTACCCTCGCATTCCTAAACATACACCTTTACTTTCCGTCCCATTAGGCAAACCACCAACTTTTAATGGTGAAGATTATGCTATGTGGAGTAATTTGATGCGATTTCATCTAACCTCTCTCCACAAAAGATTATGGGATGTTGTTGAGTATGGTGTACAGGTACCATCCGTAGGGGATGAGGACTATGACACGGACGAAGTAGCCCAAATCGAGCACTTCAACTCTCAAGCCACAACAATCCTTCTTGCCTCTCTAAGCAAGGAGGAATACAACAAAGTACAAGGGTTGAAGAACGCCAAGGAAATTTGGGACCTACTCAAGACGGCGCACGAGGGTGATGAACTCACCAAGATCACCAAGCGGGAAACGATCGAGGGGGAGCTCGGTCGCTTCCGTCTTCGCCAAGGGGAGGAGCCACAAGACATGTACAACCGGCTCAAGACCTTGGTGAACCAAGTGCGCAACCTCGGGAGCGCAAAATGGGATGACCACGAGGTGGTTAAGGTTATTCTAAGAGCCCTTATTTTCCTTAACCCTACTCAAGTACAATTAATTCGTGGCAATCCTAGATATACACAAATGACCCCCGAGGAAGTCATCGGGAATTTTGTTAGTTTTGAATGCATGATTAAGGGCTCCAAGAAGATCAACGAGCTTGATGAGCCCTCCACATCCGAGGCGCAACCGGTGGCCTTCAAGGCAACGGAGGAGAAGAAGGAGGAGTCTACACCAAGTAGACAACCAATTGACGCCTCCAAGCTCGACAACGAGGAGATGGCCCTAATCATCAAAAGCTTCCGGCAAATCCTCAAGCAACGGAAGGGGAAGGACTACAAATCCCGTTCCAAGAAGGTTTGCTACAAATGTGGTAAGCCCGGTCACTTTATTGCTAAATGTCCATTATCAAGTGATAGTGACAGGGACAACGACAAGAAGGGCAAGAGGAAGGAGAAGAAGAAGTACTACAAGAAGAAGGGCGGCGATGCCCATGTTTGTCGGGAGTGGGACTCCGATGAAAGCTCAAGCGACTCCTCCGACGACGAGGACGCCGCCAACATCGCCGTCACCAAGGGCCTCCTCTTCCCCAACGTCGGCCACAAGTGCCTCATGGCCAAGGACGGCAAAAAGAAGGTAAAATCAAAGTCCTCCACTAAATATGAAACATCTAGTGATGAGGATAATGATAAAAATGAAGAGGATAATTTGCGTATTCTTTTTGCCAACCTTAACATGGAACAAAAAGAAAAATTAAATGAATTGATTAGTGCCATCCATGAAAAGGATGATCTCTTGGACTCCCAAGAGGACTTCCTAATCAAGGAAAACAAAAAACATGTTAAGGTTAAAAATGCTTATGCTCTAGAAAGAGAAAAATGTGAAAAATTGTCTAGTGAGCTAAGTATTTGCCATGAGACTTTAGACAACCTTAGAAATGAAAATGCCAATTTGTTAGCTAAGGTTGATTCTCCTATTTGCAATATTTCAATTCCTAGAAATGATAGTAATGATTTGCTTGCTAGGATTGAAAAATTGAACATTTCTCTTGCTAGCCTTAGAAATGAGAATGAGAAATTAATTGCTAAGGCTAAGGATTTTGATGTTTGCAATACTACTATTTCTGACCTTAGGACTAAGAATGATTTGTTGCATGCTAAGGTTATTGAATTAAAGTCTTGCAAACCCTCTACATCTACTATTGAGCATGTGTCCATTTGCACTAGATGTAGAGATATTAATGTTGATGCTATCCATGATCACCTTACCTTAATTAAAAAACAAAATGATCACATAGCACAACTTAATGCTAAAATTAGAGAGCATGACTTAGAAAATGAAAAATTTAAATTGGCTAGAAGCATGCTCTATAATGGGAGACGCCCGGGCATTAAGGACGGCATTGGCTTCAAAAGGGGAGACAATGTCAAAATTAATGCCCCTCCTAAGAACTTGTCTAACTTTGTTAAGGGCAAGGCTCCCATGCCTCAGGATAACGGGGGTTACATTTTGTACCCTGCCGGGTATCCTGAGAGTAAAATTAAGAAAATTCATTCTAGGAAGTCTCACTCTGGCCCTAATTATGCTTTTATGTATAAGGGTGAGACATCTAGATCTAGGCAACCAACCCATGCCAAGTTGCCTAGAAAGAAAACTATTAATGCATCAAATGATCATGCCATTTCATTTAAAAACTTTTGATGCATCTTATGTTTTGACTAGCAAGTCCGGCAAGGTAGTTGCCAAAATTGTTGGGGGCAAACACAAGGGCTCCAAGACTTGTGTTTGGGTACCCAAAGTTCTTGTATCTAATGCCAAAGGACCCAAAACCGTTTGGGTACCTAAAACAAAGAACTAAACTTGTTTTGTAGGTTTATGCATCCGGGGGTACAAGTTGGATACTCGACAGCGGGTGCACAAACCACATGACCGGGGAGAAAAGGATGTTCTCCTCATATGAGAAAAACCAAGATCCCCAACGAGCTATCACATTCGGGGATGGAAATCAAGGTTTGGTCAAAGGTTTGGGTAAAATTGCTATATCTCCTGACCATTCTATTTCCAATGTTTTTCTTGTAGATTCTTTAGATTACAATTTGCTTTCCGTATCCCAATTATGTCAAATGGGCTACAACTGTCTTTTTACTGATACTGGTGTTACTGTCTTTAGAAGAAGTGATGATTCAGTAGCATTTAAGGGAGTGTTAGAGGGTCAGCTATACTTAGTAGATTTTGATAGAGCTGAACTCGACACTTGCTTGATTGCTAAGACTAACTTGGGTTGGCTCTGGCACCGCCGACTAGCCCATGTTGGAATGAAGAATCTTCACAAGCTTCTAAAGGGAGAACACATTTTGGGACTAACCGATGTTCATTTTGAGAAAGACAGGATTTGTAGCGCATGCCAAGCTGGGAAGCAAGTTGGGATACATCATCCACACAAAAATATCATGACTACCGACAGGCCACTGGAGCTCCTACATATGGATCTATTCGGCCCGATCGCTTACATAAGCATCGGCGGTAGTAAGTATTGTCTTGTAATTGTGGATGATTATTCTCGCTTCACTTGGGTATTCTTTTTGCAGGAAAAATCACAAACCCAAGAGACCTTAAAGGGATTCTTGAGACGGGCTCAAAATGAGTTCGGCTTAAGGATCAAGAAAATTAGAAGCGACAATGGGACGGAGTTCAAGAACTCTCAAATAGAAGGCTTTCTTGAGGAGGAGGGCATCAAGCATGAGTTCTCTTCTCCCTACACTCCACAACAAAATGGTGTAGTGGAGAGGAAGAATCGAACTCTATTGGACATGGCAAGAACCATGCTTGATGAGTACAAGACACCGGATCGGTTTTGGGCCGAGGCGGTCAACACCGCCTGCTACGCCATCAACCGATTATATCTTCATCGAATTCTCAAGAAGACATCCTATGAACTCCTAACCGGTAAAAAGCCCAATATTTCATATTTTAGAGTTTTTGGTAGCAAATGTTTTATACTTGTTAAAAGAGGTAGAAAATCTAAATTTGCTCCTAAAACTGTAGAAGGCTTTTTACTAGGATATGACTCAAACACAAGGGCATATAGAGTCTTTAACAAGTCCTCAGGACTTGTTGAAGTTTCTTGTGACGTTGTGTTTGATGAGACTAACGGCTCTCAAGTAGAGCAAGTTGATCTTGATGATATAGGTGAAGAACAGGCTCCATGCATAGCGCTAAGGAACATGTCCATTGGGGATGTGTGTCCTAAGGATTCCGAAGAGCCTCCACATGCACAAGATCAACCATCCTCCTCTACGCGAGCATCCCCACCAACTCAAATTGAGGATGAAGCTCAAGATGTTGAACAAGAAGATCAAGAAGATGAGTCACCTCAAAATGACGGCAACGATCAAGGGGGAGATGCAAATGATGAAGACAAGGAGGATGAACAACCAAGGCCGCCACACCCAAGAGTCCACCAAGCAATACAACGAGATCACCCCGTCGACACTATCCTTGGCGATATTCATAAGGGGGTAACTACTCGATCTCGTGTTGCTCATTTTTGTGAACATTACTCGTTTGTTTCCTCTATTGAGCCAACCAGGGTAGAGGAAGCACTACAAGATTCGGATTGGGTGATGGCGATGCAAGAGGAGCTCAACAATTTCACAAGGAACCAGGTATGGCACTTAGTTCCACGTCCTAATCAAAATGTTGTAGGAACCAAGTGGGTCTTCCGCAACAAGCAAGACGAGCATGGTGTGGTGACTAGGAACAAAGCTCGACTCGTGGCCAAGGGGTATTCACAAGTCGAAGGTTTGGATTTTGGTGAAACCTATGCACCCGTAGCTAGGCTTGAGTCAATTCGTATATTATTAGCCTATGCTACTTACCATGGCTTCAAGCTCTACCAAATGGACGTGAAGAGTGCCTTCCTCAATGGACCAATCAAGGAGGAGGTCTATGTTGAGCAACCTCCCGGCTTTGAAGACAGTGAGTATCCTAACCATGTTTATAGGCTCTCTAAGGCGCTTTATGGGCTCAAGCAAGCCCCGAGAGCATGGTATGAATGCCTTAGAGATTTCCTTATTGCAAATGGTTTCAAAGTCGGCAAGGCCGATCCTACTTTATTCACCAAAACTCTTGACAACGATTTGTTCGTATGCCAAATTTATGTTGATGATATTATATTTGGGTCTACTAACAAATCTACATGTGAAGAATTTAGTAGGATCATGACACAGAAATTCGAGATGTCGATGATGGGGGAGTTGAAATATTTCTTAGGATTTCAAGTCAAGCAACTCCAAGAGGGCACCTTCATTAGCCAAACGAAGTATACTCAAGACATTCTAAGCAAATTTGGAATGAAGGATGCCAAGCCCATCAAGACACCCATGGGAACTAATGGACATCTCGACCTCGACACGGGAGGTAAGTCCGTGGATCAAAAGGTATACCGGTCGATGATTGGTTCATTGCTTTACTTATGTGCATCTCGACCGGACATTATGCTTTCCGTTTGCATGTGTGCAAGATTTCAAGCCGACCCTAAGGAATCACACCTTACGGCCGTAAAACGAATCTTGAGATATTTGGCTTTTACTCCTAAGTTTGGGCTTTGGTACCCTCGGGGATCCACATTTGATTTGATTGGTTATTCGGATGCCGATTGGGCGGGGTGTAGGATTAATAGGAAGAGCACATCGGGGACTTGCCAGTTCTTGGGAAGATCCTTGGTGTCATGGGCTTCAAAGAAGCAAAATTCGGTCGCTCTTTCTACCGCCGAAGCCGAGTACATTGCCGCCGGTCATTGTTGCGCGCAATTGCTTTGGATGAGGCAAACCCTGCGGGACTACGGTTACAAATTAACCAAAGTCCCTTTGCTATGTGACAATGAGAGTGCAATCAAAATGGCCGACAATCCCGTCGAGCACAGCCGCACTAAGCACATAGCCATTCGGTATCATTTTCTTCGGGATCACCAACAAAAGGGGGATATCGAGATTTCTTATATTAATACTAAAGATCAATTAGCCGATATCTTTACCAAACCACTTGATGAACAATCTTTTACCCGACTTAGGCATGAGCTTAATATTCTTGATTCTAGGAATTTCTTTTGCTAGTCTTGCACGCATAGCACATGAATATACCTTTGATCATGTCTCTTTTATATATGCTATGACTAATGTGTTTTCAAGTGTATTTCAACCTAAGTCATAGGTGTATTGAAAGGGAATTGGAGTCTTCGGCGAAGACAAAGGCTTCCACTCCGTTCTACTACTCATCCTTCGCCGTCGCTCCGCATCATCTCTCCAACGTTGGTATAACCTTCACTCATTTATTTCATGACCAAAGGGGGAGAATGTACTTCATTGGGCTCTAATGATTTCGTTTTTGGCGATTCATGCCAAAGGGGGAGAAAATATGAGCCCAAAGCAAAAGGACCGCACCACCACCCCACCACCCTAATTTTAAATTTGATGATTTTCAATGATAAATTTCAAAATTGGTATCTCTTTGTGTTCTAAGGGGGAGCAAGTAGTGTTTTCAAAATTAATGGAAAACCCTCTTGAACACTAAGAGGAGACATTATTTTAGGGGGAGTTTTGTTTAGTCAAAGGAAAAGCATTTGAAACAGGGGGAGAAAATTTCAAATCTTGAAAATGCTTTACAAATCTTATTCATTTACCTTTGACTATCTTACAAAAAGTACTTTGAAAAGAATTTACAAAAGAATTTGCAAAAACAAAACTCGTGGTGCAAATATGGTCCAATATGTCAAAAACAAAAAAAACCATCCATGCGCATCATATAAGTTTATATTGGCTCAATTCCAAGCAACCTTTGCACTTACATTATGTAAACTAGTTCAATTATGCACTTCTATATTTGCTTTGGTTTGTGTTGGCATCAATCACCAAAAAGGGGGAGATTGAAAGGGAATTAGGCTTAAGACCTAGTTCCTAAATAATTTTGGTGGTTGAATTGCCCAACACAAACATTGGACTAACTAGTTTACTCTAGTGCATAAGTTATACAGGTGCAAAAGGTTCACAATCAGCCAATAAAAAGACCAAGTGTTGGATTCAACAGAGGAGCAGCAAGGCAACCGAGGGCTCCTCTGGCCGGAGGCACCGGACTGTCCGGTGTGCACCGGACTGTCCGGTGCGGCCAGAGGACTTCGACTTCAAACTCTTCGCCCTCGGGATTTCTCGGGAGCCGGCGCGCTATAATTCACGGGACTGTCCGGTGTGCACCGGACATGTCCGGTGCTCCAAGGAGACGCGGCCTCCGGAACTCGTCAGCCTCGGGTTCGCTCGACAGCCACTCCGCTAAAATTCACCGGACTGTCCGGTGTGCACCGGACTGTCCGGTGTGCCAGCGGAGCAACGGCTCCCTGCGGCGCCAACGGCTCCCTGCGGTGCATTAAATGCGCGCGCAGCGCGCGCAGACGTCAGGCTCGCCCATACCGGTGCACCGGACATCAAACAGTACATGTCCGGTGTGCACCGGACACCCAGGAGGGCCCAGAAGTCAGAAGCTCCAACGGTCAGAATCCAACGGCAATGGTGACGTGGCAGGGGCACCGGACTGTCCGGTGTGCACCGGACTGTCCGGTGTGCACCGGACTGTCCGGTGCGCCATCGAACAGAGGAGTTCCAGCAACGGTCACTTTTGGTGGTTGGGGCTATAAATACCCCAACCACCCCACATTCATTGCCATCCAAGTTTTCCACTTCTCAACCTCTACAAGAGCTCTAGCATTCCATTCTAGACACACCAAATAGATCAAGTCCTCTCCAAATCCCACACAACTCCATAGTGACTAGAGAGAGTGATTTGCTTGTGTTCTTTCGAGCTCTTGCGCTTGGATCGCATTCTTTCTTTCTCACTTGTTCTTAAGATCATCACTCAATTGTAACCAAGGCAAGAGGCACCAATTGTGTGGTGGCCCTTGCGGGGAAGTTTTGTTCCCGGTTGATTGAGAAGAAGAGAAAGCTCACTCGATCCGTGGGATCGTTTGAGAGAGGGAAGGGTTGAAAAAGACCCGGCCTTTGTGGCCTCCTCAACGGGGAGTAGGTTTGCGAGAACCGAACCTCGGTAAAACAAATCCTCGTGTCACACTCTTATTTGCTTGCGATTTGTTTTGCGCCCTCTCTCGCGGACTCGTTTCTTTACTACTAACGCAAACCCGGCTTGTAGTTGTGATTATTTTTGTAAATTTCAGTTTCGCCCTATTCACCCCCCCTCTAGGCGACTATCAGGTGGCCACGGAACAGGCGGTGGTGGAGCTATCGGTTCGCGCGGGCAGAGCGAGAGAGAGGGCGAGGGAGCTGGGCAGAGGGCGCAAATGAGAGAGGAAAGGTGGGCGAGCAGGGCGCGGGGGCTCGGACGTGGCCAGAGAACGCGCGGACATGGGCGCGTCCACGGCGGGGAGATCATGGGCGAAAGGTTAGAGACAACTGATAGGTGGGGACGGCGGGACAGAGAGAGAGAGAGAGAGTGGGCGCAGGGAAAAGAACGGTGCCGACAGCTCTGGCCCATGGGACAGAGAGAGAGAGAGGGGGAGTGAGCGCGCAGGCTTGCGCCGACAGGCGAGACCCGCCTGTCAGACGCAGGGGGCGCGCGGGCGCGGGCGCGGGCGCGCGCAGGGGCTGGGCTAAATGGGCCGACTGGGGCTGAAATGCCCTTTTCCTTTTTCCTGGAATTTCTATTGCCTTTTCCATTTATTTTCTCTAGGGTTTTCAATTCAAATTGAAATCAAGTTTCAAATTCAAACCAAATCAAATATGTGCAACAATTCAAAGAATATTTAGGCTCAATATGATGCAACATTCCATGACTCATATGTTTTGGGCAAAATAAATTAAATAATCCCTCACTAATACAACTTACTCCAATTAAAAGAGAAAGAAAGAGAGAGAAAACTAGAGAGAGAGAGAAACTAGAGTGAGATAGAGAAGAGTAACATCTGAATTTGGATGATCATAAGAAAAAAAATTTATACCCCTAAATTCTGGGTGTTACAGACCTATCCCCCTTAAAAGAATCTCGCCCTCAAGATTCAAGCCTGGCTAGCAAAGAGTTCAGGGTACTTGGCTCTCAGATCATCTTCTCTTTCCTAGGTTGCTTCTTCTTCTGAGTGATGGCCCCATGAAAGGGAAATACTTTCAATATTTCCTATAATCAATTTTGGTGTTTGATGACAATCACAAACCTTGTGGACTAACCAGTTTGCCCAGTTGATCACTTCACAGGTGCATAAATTCATCTACAACCATTCTAAGTCGGCTGTCCGGAATTCCGGACAGGAGAAGCTTTTTGGAAAAAAATACCTACGCGCGGACTGTCTGGGTCCTTGCGGCGGACCGTCCACGGCACCAAGGTGACCCTCGGACAGGAGCACTACAAAAACACAAATCTACACTATGGACCGTCTGACGGAGAAGCGAGCACCATCCGAGACCAAGCGCGGACCGTCCGGCCGGTGAAAACCAGAAAAACCCGAAGGTGGCGGGTTCGGTAAAATGTAATTTTAGCATCCTCGCGGATCGTCCGGGGTGCACGACCGGACCGTCCGTGACTGCTTTATCTGACATATGACGACACATTTAATGCATAGTAGCAGTTGATATAGCCGTTACTGTTGACCGTTGCGATTTCAACCGTTCATGTGTAGGGGCGGACCGTCCTGACCAGGGGCGCGGACCGTCCACGGTCGACAGAAAGGGAGCAATGGCTAGGAAGTGGTTGGGGGCTATAATTACAACCCCAACCACCTCCATTCACATCATCCAAGCACTCCAATCCTTCACATTCAATGCAAGAGCTTGCAATCCATTCAAAGACACAATCAAAGCTTCCAATCTCTCCAAGTTCCACAATTGAGATAAGTGATCATTAGTGATTAGTGACTTGAGAGAGAGAGTGATCTGTGTGTTATTTGTCGCTTTTGTCGCTTGGCTTTTGCAATCGTGCTTTCTTCTTTTCCTATTCTTATTCTCAAGTGCTTTGTAAGCAAGGCAAGAGACATCAAGTGTGTGGTGGTCCTTGCGGGGTCTTAGTGACCCGTGAGTTTAAGGAAGAAGGCTCACTCGGTCTAAGTGATCGTTTGAGAGAGGGGAAGGGTTGAAAGAGACCCGGTCTTTGTGACCACCTCAATGGGGACTAGGTTCTTTAGAACCGAACCTCGGTAAAACAAATCACCGTGTTCATCCGCTTTACTTCTTGGTTGATTTGTTTTTCCCTTCTCTCCTGCACTTGATATTTGTTCTAACGCTAACCCCGGCTTGTAGTGTGCTTAAAGTTTGTAAATTTCAGTTTTTGCCTATCCACCCCCCTCTAGGCGACTTTCAATTGGTATCAGAGCCGGTGCTTCATTAGAGTTTAACAACTCAAAGTGATGTCGGGAGATCACGCCAAGAGGGAGATGGAAACGGCTACAAGCCACAGGAAGGCTCCATCAAGGGAGTCCGACGCCAAAGGAAGGGAGGATCACCTCCCTGCGTCAAGTCGCATCGGAGTGGCGACAAGAAGAAAAAGATGAAGAAAGTGGTCTACTACAAGACCAAGTCTTTGTCGCCCTCCACCTCCGGCTCCGACGCACCGTCCGTCACTTCTAAGCGTCATGAGCGCAAGAAGTTTAGTAAGATCCCCCTACGCTATCCTCGCATTTGTAAACACACTCCTTTACTTTTCGTCCCACTAGGCAAACCACCGGTTTTTGACGGTGAAGATTATTGTATGTGGAGTGATAAAATGAGGCATCATCTAACCTCACTCCACGCAAGCATTTGGGATATTGTTGAGTTTGGAGCGCAGGTACCATCCGTAGGGGATGAAGGATATGATTCGGAGGAGGTTGCCCAAATCCAACACTTTGACTCTCAAGCAACTACTATACTCCTCGCCTCCTTGTGTCGAGAGGAGTATAATAAGGTGCAAGGGCTAAAATGTGCCAAAGAGATTTGGGATGTACTAAAGACCGCTCATGAAGGGGATGAGGTTACCAAGATCACCAAGTGGGAGACGATCGAGGGGGAGCTCGGTCGATCCATCCTCAACCAAGGAGAGGAGCCACAAGCAATGTACAACCGGCTCAAGACCTTGGTCAACCAAGTGCGCAACCTCGGGAGCACAAAATGGGATGACCATGAGACAGTCAAGGTTATTATAAGATCCCTTGTTTTTCACAATCCTACTCAAGTACAATTAATTTGTGGGGATCCTAGATACAAATTAAGTCTCCCGAGGAAGTGATAGGAAAGTTTGTGAGCTTTGAATTGATGATCAAAGGCTCCAAACATATCGTCAACTTGGAGCAAGGCGGCACCTCCACACCCGAGGTGCAACCCGTCGTATTCAAAACGACGAAGGAGAAGAAAGAAGAGTCTACATCAAGTAGGCTCCCCATCGACGCCTCCAAGCTCGACAACGAGGAAATGACGCTCATCATAAAGAGCTTTCGCCAAATCCTCAAGCAAAGGAAGGGAAGAGACTACAAGCCCCGTTCCAAAAGGGTGTGCTACAAGTGTGGTAAGCCCGATCATTTTATTGCAAAATGTCCTATATCTAGTGAAGGGGCGACGACAAGAGAAGGAAGAAGAAGGAGAAGAAAAGATACTATAAGAAGAAGGGCGGCGATGCCCATGTGTGTCAGGAATGGGACTCGGACATGAGCTCCACCGACTCCTCCGACGACGAGGACACCGCTAACATCACCGTCAACAAGGGTCTTCTCTTCCCCAACATCGGCCACAAGTGCCTCATGGCAAAGGACGGCAAAAGGAAGAAGGTAAAATATAAAGCCTCTACCAAATATACAACATCTAGTGATGAGGGTAGCTCTAGTGATGATGAAGATAACTTGCTTAGTCTTTTTGCCAACCTTAACATGCAACAAAAAGAAAAATTAAATGAATTAATAGGTGCTATTCATGAGAAGGATGAACTCTTGGATAGCCAAGAGGAATTCCTTATTAAGGAAAATAAAAAGCATGTTAAGGTAAAGAATGCTTATGCTCAGGAAGTAGAAAAGAATGAAAATTTGACTAAGGAGCTTAGCATTTGCCATGACACCATTTCCAACCTTAGAAATGAGAACGGTAATTTATTTGCTAAGGTTGAAAAATCAAATGTTTGTCATGATTCAATTGTCAATCTTAAAAATGATAATGCTCGTTTAATTGCTAAGATTTATAAATTGAATGAATCAATTTCTAGCCTTAAAATTGAAAATGATAGTTTAATTTCAAAGGCTAAAGAATTGAATGTTTGCAATATTTCTATGTCCAATCTTAGAGATGAGAATGTCATGTTACATGCTAAGATTGATGAATTAAATGCTTGCAAAGCATCTACATCTAGTATTGATCATGTCACTATTTGTACTAGATGTAGAGACATTAATGTTGATGCTATCCATGATCACCTTGCTTTAATTAAACAACAAAATTATCACATAGCTCAACTAACTACTAAAATTAATGAGCATGAGATAGAAAATGAAAAATTTAAATTTGCTAGAAGCATGCTCTATAGTGGGAGACGCCCTGGCATTAAGGATGGCATTAGTTTCCAACAGGGAAGCAATGTCAAGCTTAATGCTCCTAAGAAATTGTCTAGCTTTGTTAAGGGCAAGGCTCCCATGGCTCAGGATAACGAGGGTTACATTTTATATCCTGTTGGTTATCCTGAGCACAAGATTAGGAGAATTCATGCTAGGAAGTCTCATTTTGTTCCCCATCGTGCTTTTATGTACAAGAATGAGGCATCTAGCTCTAGACATTCTACCCATGTTAAAATGCCTAAAAAGATAACTCCTACTACATCAAATGAACCTAATGTTTCATTTAAAACTTTTGATGCTTCTTATGTGCTTACTAGCAAATCAGGCAAAGTAGTTGCCAAATATGTTGGGGGCAAACACAAGGGCTCCAAGACTTGTGTTTGGGTACCCAAAGTGCTTATTTCTAACATCAAAGGACCCAAGACTATTTGGGTACCTAAGAACAAGGCCTAAATTGTTTTACAGGTTTATGCATCCGGGGGCTCAAGTTGGATTATTGATAGCGGATGCACAAACCACATGACAGGGGAGAAAAAGATGTTCTCCTGCTATGAGAAAAACGAAGATCCCCAACGAGCTATCACATTCGGGGATGGAAATCAAGGTTTGGTCAAAGGACTTGGTAAAACTGCTATATCACCTGATCATTCCATTTCCAATGATTTTATTGTAGATTCTTTAGATTATAACTTGCTTTCAGTTTCTCAATTATGCAAAATGGGTTACAACTGTCTTTTACGGATATAGGTGTTACTGTCTTTAGAAGAAGTGATGATTCAGTAGCTTTTAAGGGAGTATTAGAGGGTTAGCTATACTTAGTTGATTTTAATAGAGCTGAACTCGATACTTGCTTAATTGCTAAGACTAATATGGGTTGGCTCTGGCATCGCCGACTAGCTCATGTTGGGATGAAGAATCTTCACAAGCTTCTAAAGGGAGAGCACATTTTGGGACTAACCAATGTTCATTTTGAGAAAGACAGGGTTTGTAGCGCATGTCAAGCAGGAGAGCAAGTTGGTACCCACCATCCACACAAGAACATCATGACGACCGACAGGCCGCTTGAGCTACTCCACATGGATTTATTCGGCCCGATCGCTTACATAAGCATCGACGGGAGTAAGTATTGTCTTGTAATTGTGGATGACTATTCTCGCTTCACTTGGGTGTTCTTTTTGCAGGAAAAATCTCATACCCAAGAAACCTTAAAGGGATTCTTGAGACGGGCTCAAAATGAGTTCGGATTAAGGATAAAAAAAGATAAGAAGCGACAACTGGACGGAGTTCAAGAACTCACAAATAGAAGGCTTTCTTGAGGAGGAGGGCATCAAGCATGAGTTCTCTTCTCCCTACACACCTCAACAAAATGGTGTAGTGGAGAGGAAGAATAGAACTCTACTGGACATGGGAAGGACCATGCTTGATGAGTACAAGACTCCGGATCGGTTTTGGGCTGAGGCGATTAACACCGCCTGCTACTCCATCAACCGGCTCTACCTTTATCGAATCCTCAAGAAGACATCATACGAACTCCTCACCGGTAAAAAGCCCAATGTTTCATATTTTAGAGTCTTTGGTAGCAAATGTTTTATTCTTATTAAAAGAGGTAGAAAATCTAAATTTGCTCCTAAGGCTGTAGAAGGTTTTTTACTTGGTTATGACTCAAACACAAGGGCATATAGAGTCTTCAACAAATCCACTGGATTAGTTGAGGTTTCTTGTGACATTGTGTTTGATGAGACTAATGGCTCCCAAGTGGAGCAAGTTGATCTTGATGAGCTAGATGATGAAGAGGCTCCATGCGTTGCGCTAAGGAACATGTCCATCGAGGACGTGTGTCCTAAGGAATATGAAGATCCCACACAAGCACAAGATCAACCATCATCTTCCAATCAAGCATATCCACCAACCCAAGATGAGGATCAAGCTCAAGACAATGAAGAAGAAGATCAAGACAATGAGCCACCTCAAGGAGATGACAATGATCAAGGGGATATGACAATGATCAAGACAAGGAAGATGATCAAGAAGAACAGGGTCAAAGACCGCCACACCCAAGAGTCCATCAAGCAATTCAAAGAGATCACCCCGTGAACTCCATCCTCGGTGATATTCATAAGGGGGGTAACAACTCGATCTCGAGTCGCACATTTTTGTGAACATTACTCTTTTGTGTCTTCTATTGAGCCATACAGGGTGGAAGATGCATTAAGAGATTCAGATTGGGTGTTGGCAATGCAAGAGGAGCTCAACAACTTCACGAGGAATGAGGTATGGCATTTAGTTCCACGTCCTAACCAAAATGTTGTAGGAACCAAGTGGGTATTCCGCAACAAGCAAGATGAGCATGGTGTGGTGACAAGGAACAGAGCACGACTTGTGGCCAAGGGTTATTCACAAGTCGAAGGTATGTATTTTGGTGAAACCTATGCACCCGTAGCTAGGATTGAGTCAATTCATATATTACTTGCCTATGCTACTTACCATGGCTTTAAGGTTTATCAAATGGACGTGAAAAGTGCCTTCCTCAATGGACCAATCAAGGAAGAGGTCTATGTTGAGCAACCTCCCGACTTTGAAGATAGTGAGTACCCTAACCATGTTTATAAACTCTCAAAGGCGCTTTATGGGCTCAAGCAAGCCCCAAGAGCATGGTATGAATGCCTACGAGATTTCCTTATCACTAATGGCTTCAAAGTCGGTAAAGCCGATCCTACACTCTTTACTAAAACTATTGCAAAAGATTTGTTTGTATGCCAAATTTATGTTGATGATATCATATTTGGGTCTACTAACAAATCTACTTGTAAAGAGTTTAGTAGGATCATGATACAGAAATTCGAGATGTCTATGATGGGGGAGTTGAAGTATTTTCTAGGATTTCAAGTCAAGCAACTCCAAGAGGGCACTTTCATCAGCCAAACTAAGTACATTCAAGACATTCTCAACAAGTTTGGAATGAAGGATGCCAAGCCCATCAAGACACCCATGGGAACTAATGGGATCTCGACCTCGACATGGGAGGTAAGTTTGTAGATCAAAAGGTATACCGGTCGATGATAGGATCTTACTCTACTTATGTGCATCTCGACCGGATATTATGCTTTTCGTATGCATGTGTGCAAGGTTCCAAGCCGATCCTAAGGAAGTTCACCTTAGGACCGTAAAAAGAATCATGAGATATTTAGTTTATACTCCTAAGTTTGGACTTTGGTACCCCAAGGGATCCACTTTTGATTTAATAGGATATTCAGATGCCGATTGGGTAGGGTGTAAAATTGATAGGAAGAGCACAACAGGGACTTATCAGTTTCTAGGGAGATCCCTGGTGTCTTGGGCTTCAAAGAAACAAAACTTAGTAGCTCTTTCTACCGTCGAAGCCGAGTACATTGCCGTAGGCCATTGCTGTGCCCAATTACTTTGGATGAGGCAAACCCTCAGGGACTATGGCTACAAATTGAGCAAAGTCCCTCTTATATGTGATAATGAGAGTGCAATCCGCATGGCGGATAATCCCGTTGAACACAGCTGCACTAAGCACATAGACATTCGGTTTCACTTTTTGAGGGATCACCAACAAAGGGGTATATCGAGATTGCTTATGTTAGCACCAAAGAACAATTAGCCGATATCTTTACCAAACCATTAGATGAGAAAATCTTTACCAAACTTAGGAATGAGCTAAACATTCTTGATTCTCGAAATTTTGATTGAAACTTTGCACATTAATATACCTTTGATCACATCTCTTTCATGACTATGACCAATGTGTTTTCAAGTGCATTTCTATGCTAAGTCGTAGATTGAAAGGGAAATGGAGTCTTCGACGAAGACAAGGCTTCCACTCCACTCTATCGGTATTATTTACCCTTCGCCGTTACTCCACATCACTCCAAATTGGTATAATCCTTCACTCTTATTTTGTGCCAATGGGGAGAAAGTAAAAAGGGCTCTCCAAGTCTCCGTTTTTGGCAATTAATGCCAAAGGGGGAGAAAGTTTTAAGCCCAAAGCAAAAGGACCGCACCACCACCTAATTTTTAAATTGTGTTTCGAAAATTTTTATTGGTATATTTCAAATTGGTATGTGTTATTTTCAATTGGTATCTATTAAAACCCTCTTGAAAACTAAGAGGAGAATTTCAATTCAGGGGGAGTTTTGTTTAAAGTCAAAGGAGAAGCATTCGAAACAGGGGGAGAAATTTCAAATCTTAAAAAATGCTTCTTGCAATCTTTCCAAAAGACTTTGAAAAGATTTTTCCAAAAGAATTTGCAAAAACAAAACAAGTGGTGCAAATGTGGTCCAAAATGTTAAATATCAAATCAAACTTATATATTTAGAAATACTTTCATTTCAAAATAACTTATGCACATCTGTCAAAATGCAAGCTAGTTACATTTATACACTTTATATTTGCTTTGGTTTGTGTTGGCATCAATCACCAAAAAGGGGGAGATTGAAAGGGAAATACTTTCAATATTTCCTATAATCGATTTTGGTGTTTGATGACCATCACAAACCTTATGGACTAACCAGTTTGCCTAGTTGATCACTTCACAGGTGCATAAGTTCATCTACAACCATTCTAAGTCGACTATCTAGAATACCGTAGATTATTCCGGATAGGAGAAGCTTTTTGGAAAAAAAAACACCTATGCGCGGACCGTCCGTGGCACCAAGGTGACCCTCGGACAGGAACACTGCAAAAACACAAATCTACACTACGGACCGTCCGACGGAGAAGCGAGCACCGTCCGAGACCAAGCGCGGACCGTCTGGCCTCAGGCGCGGACCCTCCGGTCGGTGAAAACCAGAAAAACCCGAAGGTGATGGGTTCAGTAAAATGTAATTTTAGCGTCCTCGTGGACCGTTCGGGGTGCACGACCGGACCATCCGCGACTGCTTTATCTGACATCTGACGACGCATTTAATGCATAGTAGCCGTTGATATAGCCATTAGTGCTGACCGTTGCGATTTCAGCCGTTGATGTGCAGGGGCGGACCTTCCTGACCAGGGGCGCGGACCGTCCATGGTCGACAGAAAGGGAGCAACGACTAGGAAGTGGTTGGGGGCTATAATTACAACCCCAACCACCTCCATTCACATCATCCAAGCACTCCAATCCTTCACATTCAATACAAGAGCTAGCAATCCATTCAAAGACACAATCAAAGCTTCCAATCTCTCCAAGTTCCACAATTGAGACAAGTGATCATTAGTGATTAGTGACTTGAGAGAGAGAGAAAGTGATCTGTGTGTTATTTGTCGCTCTTGTCGCTTGGCTTTTGCAATCATGCTTTCTTCTTTTCCTATTCTTATTCTCAAGTGCTTTGTAAGCAAGGCAAGAGACACCAAGTGTGTGGTGGTCCTTGCAGGGTCTTAGTGACCCGTGAGTTTAAGCAAGAAGGCTCACTCGGTCTAAGTGATCGTTTGTGAGAGGGAAAGTGTTGAAAGAGACCCGGTCTTTGTGACCACCTCAACGGGGACTAGGTTCTTTAGATCCGAACCTCGTTAAAACAAATTATCGTGTTCATCCGCTTTACTTCTTGGTTGATTTGTTTTTCCCTTCTTTCCTGCACTTGATATTCGTTCTAACGCTAACCCCAGCTTGTAGTGTGCTTGAAGTTTGTAAATTTCAGTTTCCGCCTATCCACCCCCCTCTAGGCGACTTTCACCCCATTTGACTTTGCACATCCTGATGGTGTTCCTCTAAGTGACCCGATCTGCTATCTCTGGAATCTGCGTTGGCTTCTCAATGTATGTCAGATCTTCTTGAACTTCAAGGTCTTCCATTGGCAACTGCTCTTCCGGTATTCGCAAGCATTTCTTCAACTGAGACACGTGAAACACATCATGCACTGCGGACAGGTTCTCTGGTAAGCTGAGTTGATAAGCCACTTCTCCACGTCTTGCTTGAATCTGATAAGGACCGATATAGCGAGGGGCTAGCTTGCCTTTGACTCCAAAAGTTTTGGTTCCTCTGATGGGTGACACTTTCAAGTAGACGTAGTCTCCCACTTCAAAATTGAGTTCTCTTCTTCTAGTGTCAGCATAGCTTCGCTGTCTGGACTGCGTGCCTTCAGATTTTCCCGGACCATCCTGATATTCTCTTCAGCCTCAAGCAAAATCTCTGGACCGAACACCTGCCTTTTGTCGGGTTGGTCCCAATGCAATGGAGTTCTGCAATTTCTCTCATAAAGTGCTTCGATTGGTGACATCTTCAGACTGGCTTGATAACTGTTGTTGTAGAAGAATTCTGCATACGGTAGCCTCTTGTCCCAACCTAATTTGTCTTGCAAAGCACAAGCTCTCAACATATCCTCAAGAATCTGGTTGGTTCTCTCAGTCTGACCATCTGTCTGCGGGTGGTAAGCTGAACTGAATTTCAAGTGAGTGCCCAAAGCTTCGTGTAGCTGCTGCCAAAAGTGAGAAGTAAACTGGGTGCCTCTGTCCTATATTATCTTCTTTGGAATACCATGCAAGCACACAATTCGAGACATGTATAACTCTGCCAACACTGCACTGTTATAGGTGGTCTTGACTGGTATGAAATGTGTCGTCTTTGTTAAACGGTCCACTACTACCCAGATGGAGTCATAACCAGCTCGAGTGCGGGGCAGACTAGCTATAAAGTCCATCCTGATCTCATCCCATTTCCACTGTGGAATCTGCAACAACTGCAACAATCCTGCGAGTCTCTTATGTTCTGCCTTGATCCTCTGACAACTGTCGCATCTGGCCACATACTCTGCTATCTCTATTTTCATACCGTACCACCAGAATCTCTTCTTCAAGTCTTGGTACATTTTCTCGCTACCAGGGTGTATAGAATATGTTGTCTCATGAGCCTCCTTGAGAATCAATTCCCGGATCGAGGTGATGTCGGGAACACACAGCCTATCCTTGAACCATACCACTCCTTCTGCATCTTCACGGAAATATGGACCTTTCCCATCTATGATTAGCTACCGGATCTCATTGATCTTCTCATCATCCTTCTGACCTTTCCTGATGTCTTGCTCTAGAGTGGGCTCTAGCTCAATTGTCACTCCTTGAGTGTTGTTGAGAAATCCGAGACTCAACCTATCGAATTCCTTCGCTAGCTCAAACGACATCGGGTGAGCGGCCAACATTTTGACTTGACTCTTCCTGCTAAGAGCATCTGCAACCACGTTTGCCTTGCCTGGGTGATAATGGATCTCCAGCTCATAGTTTTTAATCAATTCTAGCCATCTTCGTTGCCTCATGTTTAACTCTGACTGAGTGAATATGTACTTGAGGCTCTTGTGGTCCGTGTAGATATCACACTTCTGCCCATAAAGATAATGTCTCTAGGTCTTCAATGCATGAACCACCGCTGCTAGCTCCAGATCATGAGTGGGGTAATTCTTCTCATGAACTTTCAGTTGTTGGGACGAGTATGCCACTACTTTCCCTTCCTGCATCAACACACATCCCAGTCCGGTGTACGAAGCATCACAATAGACTGAGAATGGCTTATGAACATCTGGTAGAACCAATACCGGTGCTGTTGTCAACTTCTGCTTCAACATCTCAAATGATTCTTGGCACGCTGGGGTCCACTTGAACTCAACCTTCTTTGCTAGTAGGGCTGTCATTGGTATAGCAATCTTGGAGAAACCCTCAATGAAACGCCGATAGTAACCGGCCATTCCAATAAAACTCTTGATTCCTCGGACATCTTTTGGTGCTTTCTAGTCCAGAATTGCTGTTACCTTCTTCGGATCAACAGCCAATCCCTCTCAGTTTATAATGTGACCCAAGAATAGAACTTCGCTGATCCAGAACTCGCACTTGCTAAGCTTGGTATACAGCTGACAATCTCATAGCCTCTGAAGTACTTTCCTCAAATGCTCCTCATGCTCTTGCTCATTCTGGGAATATACGAGAATATCATCAATGGACACTACTACGAACTTGTCGAAGTAGTCCATGAACACACTGTTCATCAGATACATGAAGTAAGCTAGCGCATTCATCAATCTGAATGACATAACTATGAACTCATATAGTCCATACTTGGTGATTAATGCGGTCTTCGGTATGTCTGAAGGTCGGATTCTGAGTTGATGGTAACCTGACCTCAGATCTATCTTTGAGAACACATTGGCTCCTCTCAACTGATCAAATAGGTCCTCAATTCGAGGCAGGGGGTACTTGTTCTTGACAGTGACTTCATTCAAGGCTTTGTAATCAATGCACATCCTCTTCTAGCCATCCTTCTTCTCCACAAATAATACTGGGGCTGCCCAAGGTGAGGTACTTGGTCTGATGTAGCCTTTCTCTAACAACTCATCAATTTGCTTCTTGAGTTCCACCAACTCTGCTCCAAACACTCGATAAGCTCTCTTGGAAATAGGGGTGGTGCCTAAGATAAACTCTATGGCAAATTCAACTTTCCTTTCAGGTGGCCTGCCTGGTAACTCCTCAGGAAATACATCGGGGAATTCTGACACAATCCTAATTGCCTCAATCGGATTGGACTCCTTGTCATCTACTGATAAATGGTGATAGGCTCCTTCTTCTAGTTCAGGTAAGTACAGTTTGGTTACTACTTCCTTTCCGGATGGGGACACCAACTTAACTGTTCTCTTGTCACAACTAACAGTGGCTTGATTTCTGTGTAGCCAATTCATCCCTAGGATGACATCTAACCCTTGAGTTCCCATTACTACTAGGCTAGCGGGGAAGTCTATCCCCCTTATTTCAATCCTTAGATTCGGACAAATCCTATCGGACTGAACTTTTCCCCCAACTGAATTAACTCTTAAAGGTGGGATCATTGGTTCTATGAGAATGTTATGTGATTCTACCCAAGATGTAGAAACGAAAGAATGTGTGGCACATCTATCAAATAGTACTTTTGCTGGGTAGGATTCGACTGGAAACATACCCACTGCCACGTCCTAAGCATCCTGGATTGCTTCGGCCTCAAGGTGGTTCACCTTTCCACGGTTGTAGGCCTGACCACACGCTCCTGGTGCTTGCTGTGGCGCTCCTTGTCTTGCTGGGGCATTGACTGCTGGCGGCTGGCGGGCTGCTTTCTTTGGATAGTTCTTCGCCCAGTGATTTTGTTCTCCACAGTAGAAGCATGCACGACCTCCTACTTGTGCTAGGGCTGCTTGGCCATTCTGGTTGGTTGCTAGGGCAGGAAGGCGAGCTGCCTGGTTGTTCTGACGCTGGTACTGATTTCCTCCCGGCTGAGTGTTCTTACGGTACTGCTGCTACTGCTGAGGAAACTGTCTCTGGTACTGGTGTTGGTGCTGATGCTAATGCTGGTGCTGGTGACCTTGCTTGAATTGCTGGGGCGAGTTGCCTGAGTAGCGGGGACGACTGCTACTCCTGGCCTGAGGCCCACCAATCTTGCGCTTCCTATCCTCCATCTCTCGACGCTTCCTTTCAGTCATGATTGCTCTGTCTATCAAATGCTGGAAGGTGGGGAAAGTGTGATTCATCAAGTGATAATGGAGGGGATCGACCAATCCTCTCAGAAAACGGTACTGCCTCTTGGCATCCATGTTAACATCTTCTGGGGCATAACGTGACAGCTGCAAAAACTTATCCCTGTACTGACTGACGGACAGGGGACCTTGCTTCAGGGCGAGAAACTCCTCCTTTTTCACTATCATCAGTCCCTCGGGCACATGGTAGCGATGGAAGTTGTCTCTGAACTCCTCCCAAGTAATGGCTTCAGGGTTGGCATGGGTGGCGAGGTAAGACTCCCACCAAGACTGTGCTGCTCCCTTGAGCTATCGGGGACCATACAACACCTTCTCACGGTCATTACACTGGGCAGTGTGCAACTCACGCTCCACAGTACGCAACCAATCTTCCGTGTCCATGGGATCTGCAGAGTGGGCAAAGACAGGGGATGACCCCTCATGAATTCTGCCCGCTTGTCTCTGGGAACTTGTGGCATCTGGACTTGCACTGGAGGCTATGGTGGTGGTGGCTGCTACTGAACCTGCTGCATCGCTGCTAAGGTCTGACCAATTGCCTGAACTGCGTGAGTTTGCATCATGAACATCTGCTCGATGGTCATCGGGGGTGGCGGTGGCAAATGCTGTTGCGGGGTTGCCTCCTCTTGGGGTGCCTGCTGTTCTGGCTGAGCACGCCTCACACCTCTACGCCTGTTCTCAGACATCTGTAGAAACCATACACATATCAGATCTGACTCTGCAGTCTTTCAACATAAGAAAAGATATACGGAAATCTTCACAGCATTGAACAATTGATCATCTTCACTGACAACTTCTCAGATAAAGAGGAAAGTGGAAATAAATGGATTACCCAACTAAATAACTGACTTTATTGATAACTACACCAAGTTGCAGGGGATACCCACACCTTGGTGACAATCATTACAAAGATCCAACTTCATTACATGTTCATCATGACAAGCATCCAACAAAAGATAACCAAACTAACTCTAACTAAGACTGACTAGACTAGGACACTGAATTAAGCATTATTACAGACTCCGACTCCATCGATATATGGATCTAAATCTATGCGGGTCCTGCAGTCTGGGGTACCATAGTCGAAGCGACCATGGGGCGATGAACGGTAAGGGTGCTGAATCCCGACAGGGGCGGGAGAACCACCATCAAGATATTGGCGTGCCGCGCATTTAGCACGCAGTTCCACAACCTCCGCCTGAACCTTGCCCAACTCATCAAGAGCGTGGTCCAACTCTATGTTGAGCACGACAGCCTGGTTGACCATGCTGCTCAGCCTGGGATTGCCCTCACCTACTGGCAAGACAATCACACCTCCGGCACTACCGGTCGAACGACGAGGGTAGTACTTCAGTTCAAGGCCGTCAGCTACCCTACTGAACAACGAGCAATACTGAGGAAGTGCCCGTCGTGCTGCATCCTACATGGCTACCTCGGCAGTGTCCCTCTCAGTGGTAGAATAGTGCTCTGAGAAGGCCTCTGCACCCTAGAGATCATCGTCCAGACAGCGCACCAAGCAAGTAGCCTCCCACTGGTCCCGGTATAACCAGCGACGATGCTGGTAGACTACACAACAGTACTCGATGGACGAAGTGTGTCGGTCAAAGGCCTGACGCAACAGGGTATCAAGAGCGTCGTGGAAGTGACACCTGTGAGCAGCGTCACGAGTGATGAGTCTAGCGATCCACCCCTCCACCTCTGGCTCCTCCGAGCGCTCCGTGCCGTGGCTCGAACTGCCACCGGCGTCGTCATCGTCTCCGTCTCCGTCCGGGTCTCCTCTAGTAGCCGGGATGCCCTGTGGTGGTGCAGGGGGCATCTCTGGCTGAGGTGCAGGGGAAGGCGGCCTCTCAGACTACACCTCCTGCTGAGGCGAGGGGGAAGAGTCCTGCTGCTCCTGCTCCTGCTCCCGCTCCTGGCGTCGGCGCTCCTGCTCCTCATGCAGGCGATGATGCAGTCTCTCCAGGTGACTGGACTGACCTGACACCGTGCGACGCAGTGGACGCTCCGCCAAGCATGAAGGCAAAAAGGGGATCACAGACTTACATGCAGTGCACCTGATATGGGCCATCTATAAAAGACACCGTAAGCACAAGAGTAAGAGTAGAACTATGAGACCAGAAAGTAAACAGAAAGAAAAGTGAGACAAAACTTTTTGGGATAAGTAAATAACATAGAGTTGGTCAAGATAACCAACTTTTGAAAGGACACTAAGGTCAAGGTAAGAGTAGAGGTCTATGGTCCTTAGGGCGACCATTCTAGTCTAGGTTAGCGGTCCTACAGTTAGCAAGGGCTTTGATACCACTTATGTCACACCTGGTTTTGGAAGGTAAACCGAATGCGAACCATGTACGTGCCAGGATCAGAACTCACATACACAATGATTAAATAATTGGACATCATCACACAATGCTTGAATTAAATAGCGGAAAGGTACTTAGTTACATCAAGATGTCTGAGACATCCACAGAGTCTATTACATAACCACAGTGTTTAACATTAACATCAAAGTGCGGAGTAACGAAATGTAGAATGTAAGCCTACAGAGGCAGCTGACTGGGGGTTTGCCACTAAAGTAAACTAGAACTCGTCGTAGTCCTGGAACTCTTCAAAGTCCTCCATGTTACCAGCTTCACCTCCTGAGCACTGAGAACAGTGGGGACAACCTGGGGTGGGGTGGTTTGTAAAGCAAGGGTGAGTACACATCAACATACTTAGCAAATGTCCCGTTTGGCTAAAGTGGACTAGCTGTATGTGGAGTTAAGGTTAAGCAATTGCTTTTAGTTGGTCAAGTTTTATTAATATAAGTAGAGCCAGATTTTTGTAATAAACCCAATTATTACCCAGGAGTACTCCCTCTAAGAGGAAATACCAAAGATCAGAATTATAATCACCATTGTTAATCATCATCATAAAAGTAACCAAAGTTCTTCTAATCGAAGAGGATCCCAAGGCTACTCGTAACCGTGAGCATGGCTGATATACCAGTTTCTAACACTCTGCAGAGGTCGCACACTTTACCCACAAGCTGTGATTCCCATTATGCCCGAGGTTCTAGCCTCCCCATTGATCACTACCAAGGTGACCTAGCAGGGTCTCACTACGTAGCCTTTACAAAGATTTCCCAGAGGTCATAGCCACCCGTTAGGTTTCTCCAGTTTGATAAACACAATACATCTCCCCAGAGGAAGGGTGACTAACAAAACCAAATCAAAGAACCTCTGCAACCAGCCTCGGCAGAGCAAGTACTGTGCCCGGACCCCATTGATGGTCCTACGGCGAAGCCAACTACTCCTCTGGTTCCTCTAATTAATCAGCTAAGGGCGTCCCATTCCACCCTCATGGTTGTACTGTTATCCCGGGTTGTCACTCCCCAAACAGGTCCTTACGGAGAGGTACACAGGAAACATCCTAAGCCCCCTAAAAGAGTCACAAGAACCTCATCGGGATAACATCATCGTATAATAAATAATCACATCATGTTCATTGATTAAGTTAAAGCAATAGCATAAGCTAACCATGATTAACCCAAAAAGGTAAACAAGGGTAAGGTAAATACAGACTAGTCAATCCTTAAGTTTCAATAATGTAATGTGGGACAATGAATTATAAAGTAAAGTAGGACATGATAGGTCCGAGGACACTTGCCTTCACCAGGTTGTTGCTCAGAGGGATCTTCGGCAACACACTCAGGAACCACGAGCTGCTCGTTGTCTAAGTAAAGCGAGCATACATTCAATACATTTGGAAAGTAAAAATGAACATCACATCACAGATGTACAAACATTGGCATACAACTCAAAAAGGTATAGTATTAAGTACAGGGGAATGAGGTCAAGTTATAAAATGGACTAATTCTAATTGGAGAATTGATTACTCTCTAAGTGTTTGGAACATAGCTCAAAAAGGTTAAGTGGTAACTAAACAAGAAAAGATTAAATTATAAGGTGAACTACTCTTATTTAGGAATTTAATTATCTTTTAAGTGTTATCCATAACTACATTCCTAATTCTATTAAGACCTAAAGGTTAAGTCAAAAATAAATCCATGTATTGCATAACACTAACCTCATAAAATTGAATATACTTTATTCTTAGGATTCTCCTTTTATTTATTTCATTAAATAAATAGATCAACATATACTTTAATTCTATATTCTAAGTGTAAAAATTAAAGTATATATATATTACAGTTGGTCATATTTTATTTGAATAGAGAATAATCTTGTGAACATTTTGCAATTTGAACCACTAAATTTGGAGTTCATATGAAAAAGATATAAAATAAACAAGTTTTAAAGTTTGAAATATGAAATTAGGGCTAAATCTGTGATTAAATAAAAGTCTAGGAGGCTATTCAAAAGAAACCAGGGACCTATGCGCTAAAATAGAGAACGGCGGGTTGATTTCCTAAAACCAGGGGGGTTCTTAAGCAAAACAACCACGCGAAGGGGTATCGGGCTCCCTCAACCGTTGGATCAGGAACCGACGGCTGAGATTAGATCGCGCGGGCGCGCAAGCGCGGCTGACAAGTAGGGCCAGGGCGTCAGCGGGTCAGGGCGGGCTGACCGACCGGGCCAAGAGGCAGAGGTGCGGGTGAGGGGGAGAGAGGGGGTGGTTAGATCCTGATCAAAGGGATAGGATTAGATCTACTGGGGTTGAGTCCAAACCATCCGATCTCGGACAGACAGCCGAGATCTAACGGCCAGGGCTGGTTTGGGCACGGTGGCACCGCTCGGTCCCGCGATGAGAGTTCGCCGGAGACGAGCAGACCGGCCACGACGGGGCACTAGAGGCTCAGGGACTAAGCTAGGCGCAATCAAGGAGGTCTGGCGAACTCGACCATGGCCTACACGCTGGCGCAGGGGCACCCGAGGGCGTAGACCACGGCGCTGGATTGCTCCGGTGAGCAATCACGCGAGCTATAGAGCGAGGATAACCAAATTAAGGGCACGGGCAGGTTGCTTACCTCGAGCAGAAGCGTTGGCGTCGCGAAACGACGGCGGAGGCGCAGGGGCTCGATAGGGTGATAGTGGCGGACTTCGGCTACGCAAGAAGATGCTCCGGTGAGCGTGGACCGGACGAGATAGAGAGGGAGAGGACACACCGAAGGGTGTCCCGAGTAGCTGACGGCAAGGCGAAGCTCACCGTGGCACTGGACTGGGCACGGGCGCAACGGTGGCCACGGAACAGGCGGTGGGCGTCGGCGAGCGGTGGCGGAGCTCTCGGTTCGTGCTGGCAGATCGAGAGAGAGGACAAGGGAGCTGGGCAGAGGACGCAAATGAGAGAGGGGAGGTGGGCGAGCAGGGCGCGGGGCTCAAAAGGGGCGCGGGGGCTCGGACGTGGCTAGAGAACACGCGGATGTGGGCGCGTCCACGGCGGGGAGACAGTGGGCGGAAGGTTAGAGACGGCTGACAGGTGGGGACGGCGGGACAGAGAGAGAGTGGGCGCGGGGAAAAGAACGGCGCCGATAGCTCTGGCCCATGGGACAGAGAGAGAGAGAGAGGGGGAGTGAGCGCGCAGTCTTGCGCCGACAGGCAGGACCCGCCTGTCAGACGCAGGGGGCGCGCGGGCACAGGTGCACGCGCGGGCTGGGCTAAATGGGTCGACTTGGGCTGAAATGCCCTTTTCCTTTTTCCTGGAATTTCTATTGCCTTTTCCATTTATTTTCTCTAGGGTTTTCAATTCAAATTCAAATCAAGTTTCAAATTCAAACCAAATCAAATATGTGCAACAATTCAAAGAATATTTAGGCTCAATATGATGCAACATTCCATGACTCATATGTTTTGGGCAAAATAAATTAAATAATCCCTCACTAATACAACTAACTCCAATTAAAAGAGAAAGAGAGAGAGAAAACTAGAGAGAGAGAAACTAGAGTGAGATAGAGAAGAGTAACACCTGAATTTGGATGATCATAAGAAAGAAATTTTATACCCCCAAATTCAGGGTGTTACAGTACTAGTTGAAAAGAACTTTGAAAATAGATATTAGTAGTACAGGGAAGTGTTTAATGAATGATGATCTTTAGATATGAATTGCAAACAAATCACCATTTATGAGGCATAAAGGCATAAGTTAAATTTCGTTTAAGTTAATGCACATGGAGGAGAGGATTACCAATATGCACCAATTTACAAATTTAAGCCAAAAGGAATTTAACCTTCATACACTACTACAGCAAACCTCTGTACATGCGGTTTGGTTAACCTCTACACAGGAGGTTCCAGGAACCGCTTGTGGTGCACCGCCTGTGATGTAAAACAACATCACAGGCGGTCAATCAAAAACTGCCTGTGATAGACACACATTACAGGCGGTCCAGTTCAAAGGAACCGCCTGTGATAGACACACATCACAGGCGGTTTCTTATCCTAGTCGCTTGTGTTAGCCACACATCACAGGCGGTTTTAATATAAGTCCGACTGCATACAATATAAATCACAGACGGTTTTCAATATACAGATTCATATACAGAATTTTCAAACACAGATTCAATACACAGATTTCATACACAGATTATACACATATTTCATACACAGATTATACACAGATTCACACAGATTGCATACACAGATTTATACATATCAAGTTCCATAACAGGTTCCATACACAGATTCATCCACATATCAAGTTCCATCGTCATACACAGATTTATACACATATCAAGTTCCATAGACAACTAAACATCTCAAAGTTCCATAGACAACTAAACATCTAAAGTTCCTAACTAAAGACCTAAACACTGTGTGATATCGTGTACAAACTTAGTTCTGGGAATTGTTGCAAATTTCCGTTTGTATTGTAGAATAGCCCTTGTTGATGAAGAACTTCACGGCGCATAAAGAAAAGCAAGTCTCTTACAACCTTAGCCACGCCGACGGAAACCATATCTCTTTCTAACCATTCAGCATTGATCTTGGATTTAGGAACCTGCAATGAAAGCAAAAAGCAAGCAGTGCTAAGAGTAATGTGATGAGCAACAATATAACATAAAAATTGCAACATAGACAATGATAGCGAACTTACATCCTCACGATTGACCATGTAATGGAAGGTGACATGACACCATTCGCATACATAATAAGCGCACAGGACAGTACCCGGAGGTTGTTTGTCACCATATGGAAATAATGATATTGACAAATTAGGCTTGTCCTCTGGATGTTCGCCGCCAAGATCTATCCAATAAAAACGGTATGCACTGCATATAAGAATAGCATTGTGAGATTAAGAATACATTTGTTAAGTTGTAATAAGTACAAGTGTGCAATAATAATCATACTTCTCTAAAATCTTCAAGAAGTCATTATACGTAGCCTTTTCCATTCTCAGTGAGTCGAAGACCACGACTTTACCATCCTTTGGAAAGATCATGATACAAATGTAGTGGTCACTATATAGACATAGACGAAAACACATGTCAATACCATGTCGATAACTTACTTAAAGTGGTGCGGAGCTATTATTAAGTCCTTGCCATGCTGTACATGATTATACATGGCTCGTCCAATGTATGCCGCCATTACCTTCATTTTCTTTCTCTGATTCTGTTTGACGGCTTTCTCAAATTCAGCATCGTCCAAGTCTTTGTATTCTTCTCCATGTCTCCGAGCAACTTCTTTGTAGCGAGCTTGGGATATCATCAACGGGTCAAGAAACCCTGTCTTAAGTTGTTTCTTCTTATCATCCATGTATTGCATCCTACGTGTAAAAGTGTTAATCGTTAGACTCTCGTTTATATGTGCGTGTACAAAACTAACAAATATGAAAGTTTAGAGGTACTTACAAGCAAAAGAGGGTTAAGTAGTTGGTTTCCATCCTTTGTCGGTGGTACAACGACCAGAGATCGTCAAAGAATAAATGCCGCACAGGATCTATATTATCTTTGCTCCAAAATGCATCTTCTGGCACAACAAATGTGAAGTCCTCGAGTTTGTATTTGTTGCTAGCCACCATGTACCACTCATGCATTCTAATCTCCGGAGTCGACAACTTAGAAAGTTGCACCGTCATCAAGAACGGCCTCCCATTCACAAATTTAGGAGGAACATCCTCCTTCTTGTATATCGAGATATTGGTTTTAAGACGTAATGATTCTCGAGTATGAATCATTCCATCTTCTTCCCATACTTCGAAATTGTCTATTTGGGACCGTGTGCCTACTCCATGAGATGCTGATTCCGCTTTTGATTGATTTGTCATAACTCTCCGCAATTTATGCAGGTAGCGTGACACTGATTCTGATGGTTTCTTGACATCGTCAGTGACGATTCGCTGATGAATTTTCTTTGAAATAGTTGGCCCTTCAACATTGGTGTCAACCTTTGCTTCCTTTTTGATGTTTACGTCGACATTTTGAGGAACAATTTTGTCTACGTCCCCCTCGTCGAGTTCCTTCGCAAGAGGCGATATGATTGTTTCAACAATTTTTTTGGAGGTCAGTGTCATATTTTCCTGCACCATGGGGTATGGAATGATCAAACTATCTTTTTGTTGCATTGGTGTTGAATTCGGTGTTGGTGACTTATGATGCGATACACGGCTTAAGATTGGCTCATCACCCAACTTGATGTCGCGTCGATGCCAAAGGACCAACTCGTTCATTGCCTCCTGCAAAGTTATGATCCCCTCAACTGGAAAGTCTATCTCCCAATCTTCGCAACCACTGTCTGTGATTTCTAGAACTTAGACCACAACATAGTGTGGCGGGACAGGATTATCCTTGTAGTTAACAAGTCCTGGTTTTACCAAACCAGTAGCAGCTTGTTTTGTTTTTGTCCCAGATCGATTGATTGGAATATGAAGAAAGCAAGGCTTGTCCTCAACAATATCGTCTACAGGGTACTTGGTGAAGTCTTGCATAGATCCTACGCTGCTAGGGACTATAGGTGAACTCATGTGGCTTGGCTTGAGTTCAAATGATATGCATTCTGTTTTCTTCATTTTGTTCATCACGTCATTAATAGCCTTTTGTACCCTTTCATCAATAGCCTCTTCAAAGGTCCTTTTCGACTTCTCGTGTTTCCTATATGACGACGCATACTCTGGAAACGCCTCTCTCTAGGAAATCTTAGAAGAGATTCCCCGAGCCCGTCCAGTGTGTTCAGGATTGCCTAGTGCTGCAGTTAGTATGTCATTCTCCCTCCGAGGCTTAAATTCACCTTTTTTTCTCTTATCTGTATATTCTTGAATTTTTGTCGAAACTTCGCCTACCAATTCTGGATGCAAAAGTTTGCCGTCCTCACTCAAACCTGCCCGACCTAAGATCCTACGAATAGCTCGCTCATCGATATCTTTTAATATTGGGTCCAAAGTGCCATTAGCTATAGCTTCCTCGATTATCCTGTTCCACTGCACAACTTTATGGTGATATCCGGTTGACCCCAGGCAATGGGGGTGTTTGTTCATCTTGGCTCTCTGAGAATTAGTTTCGCCCAGTTCTTTGGCGTTCAGTTCGGTCTCCTGACGAACAAATTCCTCCCACTGAGCTTGAGTGATTTTCCCCATTTTCTTGGGTGGAGGAACCTTATTCTTCTTAACAAATTCCCTATTCATCTCGGCCTTCCACCCACGAAACATCTTGGCCATAGCAGAGAGCATCGACTTCCTTACTGCATCCTCTGTGCCTTTTGGGAACTTGAATGACTCAGACAACTTAGCCCATAGCTTATTGCGGGTGTCTTCATCTAAATCCTTCCATTTTTGAAGTGTGATTGGCACTATATCTCTAACAGTAGACCCGCAGGAATTTCGAAACTTTGTAACCACGTCAAGTGGTTCTTCAGGAAACCCCTCTGCATTTAGTTTTGTAACGTACATAACTGCACCTTCTTTCATCTGATTCGGACCTCGTCGCCCTCGTTTCCGCTTATGTGAAACGGATGATTCAGGCATCGGAGCATCCTCCGTGTTTTGTGTAGAACATGCATCCTCTTTCTTCTCTTCATTTGAAATCTATATATTGAAACAATTAATGGCCTTTCATATATGAACATTATTTTAGAATATAGTCGGCATATTTCTATTTACCTCTTCATCGTTGGGAATATAGTCGGCATCAAGCTCATCTGATGTTTTTTTCTTCCTTGGAGGTATAGGAGGACAAGGATTGTCGTCACTAGAACTATCCTCCCCGCTCCCTTCACCGGAGCTGCTCGTTGTCTGCCATTCAAGTTTGGTCGCGTCTTCATCAACTTTGTTAGACGCACCGGTGCAGACCACATCCATCCTAGTAGGTACCTAGTGCACAGCTGGTTCCATCGATAAAGGGATATACTGTTAGTCTGATATACTGGTTCCATCAATAAGGGAACTTGGAGAAAAGGTGATTCAAAAGAAATCGAGCCCAAACCCGCCTTCGTGTCCCTCCTTTTACTCCCCAAACAGAAAGCCCAAACAGGCCTCCAGGGTAGGATCGGGCCGGGAAGCACGGAGCAGATAGAAGTGCACTTTCCAATGCAGTTAGACAGAGAAGGCATGGCTATGATGTTATAATGCTGAAGGACACCAAGAAGAGATTATGGCCTGTCATCCACCACCACTGCCCGTTATTTGTGGGCTTCACCGAGGGCTGGAAATATTTGGTGACAGCAAACGACCTTCGGGCTGGGGACGTCTGCGAGCTTGTTAAGGGGCCAGACGATGGTGAGCCGGTGTACTCTGTCCGGATGTGTGGTCACAAAATTTAAAGCCGCCCCGGCTTCATCTGTGCGCTTCTCTTCTCTTACATCGGCTACTAAGATCACTTAGCACCCCACCTAAGAGAAGAGAAGCGCACACATGAAGCCGGGGCAGCTTTAAATTTTGTGACCACACATCCGGACATAGTACACCGGCTCACCATCGTCTGGCCCCTTAACAAGCTCGCAGACGTCCCCAGCCCGAAGGTCGTTTGCTGTCACCAAATGTTTCCAGCCCTCTTGGATTTATCATACTTTTTGATGGACAGAGCACACTTCTCAAGCATGTCGCATACATCTCCAATTTGAAACAAAGTGGTCTTAAGTGTGTACACTGATTCCGGTTCACTAGTATCCACAACCCCATCAGTCACTAGACTACGAATGATGTCAACATGTGTCTCGATGACTCGAACTGAGCTCTCAACCATGTCAAGTGGTTCTTTTTCCATCTCTGAAACTGAAAATGACCAAGTCTCACAATCAAAATTGAGATCGCAACAAAGGCAGGGATCAGAGGGAAAACAAGGATGTGGCTTATAGGGCAAAAAGAGGGGTCCAAATAACATTGTCATGGCTATGAACAAGTCAAAGATGGGAGATAAGAACAAGTCTTATAACATAGGGTTGGGAAGCAAAGATAGGTATTCAAAAAACTTAGAAGGGAGATAAGAACAAGTCTTATAACATAGGGAGATAATAACATTGTCATGGCTATGTACTTCCATGATGTATGTGGCCATAAGCACATTTGGCCTAATGATTATCAAACAAAGATAGGTAGTCAAAAAACACTAAAAATAGACTTCATTCGAAGGATACTAACACCTTAATGGTATACAAACATTTAATCAACAGGGATAAAAGAAATAAAAAAAACTGATACATGAGAAGTAATTGACAACCAAACAATAAGCAATAAGCATATTGACAATATATGTAAGTGAAAACGCCAACAATAATTAATCTAAGCACTGATAATCAGGGATAGCCATTGATTAACACCTTAATGTATTGTCATACTGCAAGAGATTGAGCAGAATGTTACTTACGAACAATGAAACTATTTTACAAGCAATTGGGCAGACTATTACTTTGTGAATAATGTATGCACCTCAACGTAGCAAGTGAAGCACTTATGAAATACTCCAAGTACTTAGGAAACCTTCATATACACAATGAAATGTTATTAAGAGCATTTTTCTGCTTGGCTCTTGAACTGAAATAAGAATGCATATACAAACAATTTGTAGAACATTGCTTGCTTGTAGCCAACAGACTGAATTACAACAGATCAAGAGATGCATACGACGACTAATCACCAACATTTGTATGGCGGCGTATGTGAATTAAGAGCTCGGGGAAGAAGAAATGGAACCTGAACTTCGACCTTACTTCGAGAGGAAGAAGAAAGAGCTCGTGGACGGCGGCGCTTCGGGCTCGGGGACCGTGACGGCGGCGCTTGAGCTCGGGGACTCGGCGCTTGGGCTCGGGGACGGCGGACGCTCGGGCTCGGTGAAGGGGACGGCGGCGCTCGGGCTCGGTGAAGGGGGCGGCGGCGCTCGGGCTCGGTGAAGGGGACGGCGGCGCTCGGGCTCGGCGGCGCTCGGGCGCTCGGGGACGACGGCGCTCGGGCTCGGGGACGGGGACGGCGGCGCTCAGGCTCGTGCTCGGGGATGAGGACACGGCGACAGCCTGGCAGCACAACTGTGTCAGCTCGGGCGGGAAGAGTTAGGGTTCCTACCGACCAACGAGCCTTTTATATTGTAAAGAATCCCAGGCGGATATTTATCAAAACCGCTTGTGATAGATAACATCATAGGCGGTTGTTTATTCCGACCGCCTGTGATAGATTAACTTCACAGGCGGTCGGAGTAAAAAACCGCCTATGATGTTATCTACCACAGGCGGTTTTGCTAAATATCCGCCTGTGATGTGTGTACACTATAAAAGAACTAGCCCCCCACAGGTTCCAGAACCCTAACTCCCAGAACATTCACAGCACTGTAGCGGCGACGGGTTTTTTTAGATCTACAGGGAGAAGGTTTTGTTTTTGAGTTTATTGATTGATTTCAATAGTTTATGCATATATATATAATCTCTATTTGTTTTCTTTCTCATTTTGATGCGATTTTTGTCTCAATTTTGTAATATAGACCAGATTTGAAGAAAAGCTTTGGAATTCAAGATTTGGACTTATAATAGTTGATCTAGTTTAAAGGTTCTTTAAAAACACAGTTGTCTCACCTCAAGGTACCTATTGTTGCAATGTTTGTTTCATTTTCATGCACATCAATTCGTTTCATGTTTTATGGATGAATTCAATTAATTAATGATTTTATTGATGTTAATCAATATAGGGATAGGTAATGGACCGAGGTTGGATGTACAATGTGCCAAGACCACATCCGTCGTATATTCGAAATTTGAGAAGCTTTATTGAAGCGGCCAACAAGCACGCGAATTTGCGAAAGAGCAAGGTGAAAGGGAAATGTGCCCTTGGGCCATTTCTAAGTATTTTGGTGATTGAGTGCCAACATAAGTGCTTTTGTGTTAATCTATGCAAAGTGGTGGACAAAGTGCAAATCAAGTCAAAAGGTATGTTTCTAGACTTAGTACATTGTTTTATGGACTAATGTATTGTGTCTAAGTGCTGGAAACAGGAGAAATCGAATTGGAAAAGAGATGGCTTTGTTCAGCCAAAGTCTGCGCAGTCTGGGTGCACCGGACAGTGTCCGGTGCGCCAGGCTGGCTCTGGCGAACTTGCTGCTCTTGGGAGTTCGACGGCGGTGTACGGCTATAAATCACCGGACTGTCCGGTGAGCCGTTCACAGGCGAACTCGTCGCTCTCGGGAGATGATTAACAGCGTACGGCTATAATTCACCGGACTGTCCGGTGAACCAACGGTCAGCCGGGGCAACGGTCGGCCGAGTTTCCGCGCGTGACGCGTGGCCGAGCCAACGGTCACATTGGGGCACCGGACTGTCCGGTGTGCACCGGACAGTGTCCGGTGCGCCAACGGCTCTCAATCAGCAACGGTCGGCTTCGCCAAATAAGGAAACAAATCCGCACCGGACAGTGTCCGGTGGTGCACCGGACTGTCCGGTGCGCCAGGCGACAGAAGGCAAGATCTGCCTTCCTGGAATGCTCTCAACGGCTCCTAGCTGCCTTGGGGCTATAAAAGGGACCCCTAGGCGCATGGAGGAGCACACCAAGCATACACTAAGCATTCCTAAGCACCAAGACTTCGATTCCGCGCATTTGTTCATTCGTGATAGCATCTAGAGCTCTAGTTGAGTTGTGAACTCGTCGGGTTGTGTTGCGAGCTCTTGTTGCGACTTGTGTGCGTGTTGACATTCTGATTTTGTGTCTTGTATGCGTTGCTCATCCCTCCCTTACTCCGTGCTTCTTTGTGAACTTCAAGTGTAAGGGCGAGAGACTCCAAGTTGTGGAGATTCCTCGCGAACGGGATATAGAAAAGCAAAGCAAAACACCGTGGTATTCAAGTTGGTCTTTGGATCGCTTGAGAGGGGTTGATTGCAACCCTCGTCCATTGGGACGCCACAACGTGGAGTAGGCAAGCGTTGGTATTGGCCGAACCACGGGATAAACCATTGTGCCATCTCTGTGTTGATCTCTTGTGGTTATTGTGTTTTGTTGAGACTCCTCTCTAGTCACTTGGCGATTATTGTGCTAACGCTTAACCAAGTTTTTGTGGCTTAAGTTTTTAAGTTTACAGGATCACCTATTCACCCCCCCCCCTCTAGGTGCTCTCAATTGGTATCAAAGCCGTTCTCTTCACGAAGGGACTAATCACCCAAAGAGATGGATCCTAAGGGGAAGGGAATCGTGATCAACGATAAGGAGAAGGAGTTCTTCGTCAACGAGCCGAAGGATGACAAGCCTACCGACTCAGGCTCGGGCCACAAACGGAAAGATGGGAAGAAGAAGAAGACAAGGCGCATCAAGGAGATCGTCTACTACGACGACAGCGATGAGTCCACTTCTTCCTAAAAGGACGACTACTACTACGAGAAAAGAAAGACGGTTAATTCGAATTTTTCTTTCGATTACTCTCGTTTTCCTCAGAGTTCAAATGCTCATTTGCTTTCCATCCCTCTTGGCAAACCTCCACACTTTGATGGGGAGGACTACGGATTTTGGAGTCACAAAATGCGTAGTCACTTGTTCTCTCTCCATCCAAGCATATGGGAGATTGTTGAGAATGGAATGAAATTTGATAGCTCGGATAGTCCTATATTTATTAATGAACAGATTCATAAAAATGCACAAGCTACTACTGTGTTGTTAGCCTCTTTGTGCAGGGACGAGTACCATAAGGTGAGCGGCTTGGACAATGCCAAGCAGATCTGGGACACCCTCAAGATCTCTCATGAGGGGAATGACGTCACCTTGCTCACCAAAATGGAGTTGGTGGAGGGCGAGCTTGGAAGATTCGCGATGATAAGGGGAGAGGAGCCAACCCAAACATACAACCGGCTCAAGACCCTTATCAACAAAATAAGGAGCTACGGCAGCACGCGATGGACGGACCACGACGTCGTCCGCCTAATGCTAAGGTCCTTTACTGTACTTGATCCACATCTGGTGAACAATATTCGTGAAAATCCTAGGTACACCAAGATGTCGCCCGAAGAAGTTCTTGGGAAGTTCGTAAGCGGGCGAATGATGATCAAGGAGGCGAGATACGTGGACGACGCGTTGAATGGTCCAATCAATGAGCCTCAACCCGTTGCTCTCAAGGCAACGAGAAGCAAGGAGGCGCTACCTAGCAAGGTGGCACAAGTTGAGGTGGCAGGGCTCAATGATGAAGAGATGGCCCTAATCATCAAGCGCTTCAAGACGGCGCTAAAGGGTCGCAAGGGACAGCCAAGCAAGACCAAGACAAAGGGGAAGCGCTCATGCTTCAAATGTGGTAAGGTTGGTCATTTTATTGCTAACTGTCCCGATAATGATAGTGACCAGGGACAAGGGAACAAGAGGGAGAAGAAGAAGGCATACAAGAAGGCTAAGGGCGAGGCACACCTTGGCAAGGAGTGGGACTCGGATTGTTCGTCATCCGACTTCGACAATGAAGGACTCGCCGCCACCGCCTTCAACAAGTCATCCCTCTTCCCCAACGAGCGTCACACCTGCCTCATGGCGAAGGAGAAGAAGGTATGTACTCAAAACAATGCCACTTATGATTCTTCTAGTGATGATGAGTCTAGTGATGAAGAAATAGACTTTTAGAGAAACAAGAGGACCTTTTATATGAAGAGCATGATAAATTTGTTAGTGCACAAAATTCACTTGCTCTAGAATTTAAAAAGGAATGAAATGCTTTCTTGTGAATTATCTACTTGTCATGAAACCATTTCTACTTTAAAAGGTGTTAATGATAATTTAAATGCTAAACTAGAAGTAGCAAGTAAATCTAACTCTTGTGTAGAACATGTTATGATTTGCAATAGGTGCAAAGATTTTAATGTTGATGCTTGTAGTGAACACCTAGTTTGCATTTCTAAATTAAATGATGAAGTGGCTAGTCTTAATGCCCAACTTAAGACTAGCAAGAATGAATTTGACAAGCTAAAATTTGCAAGGGATGCCTACACGATTGGTAGACACCCCTCAATTAAGGATGGACTTGGCTTCAAGAGGGAAGCCAAGGACTTAACAAGCCATAAGGCTCCTATCTCCGCCAAGGAGAAAGGGAAGGCCCCTATGGCTAGTAGTGCTAAAAAGAACCATGCTTTTATGTACCATGATAGGAGACAGTCTAGAAACGCTTATAGGAGTTGTAATGCTTATGATGCTTTTGATTCTCATGCTATGGTTGCTTCTAGTTCTTCCTATATGCATGGTAGAGATATGCCTAGGAGAAATGTTGTTTGTCATATGCCTAGGAGAAATGTTGTTAATGTTCCTAGGAAAGTTAATGAACCTTCTACAATATATCATGCTTGCAATGCTTCATTTGCCATTTGTAGAAAGAATGTGAAGGTGATTGCTAGGAAGTTAGGGGCAAGATGCAAGGGAGATAAACCTTGCATTTGGGTCCCTAAGACAATTGTGACTAACCTTGTAGGACCCAACAAGAGTTGGGTACCTAAGACCCAAGCCTAAATTTGCCTTGCAGGTTTATGCATCCGGGGGTTCAAGCTGGATTATCGACAGCGGATGCACAAACCATATGACGGGGGAGAAGAAGATGTTCACCTCCTACGTCAAAAACAAGGATTCCCAAGATTCAATAATATTCGGTGATGGGAACCAAGGCAAGGTAAAAGGGTTAGGTAAAATTGCTATTTCATCCGAGCACTCTATATCTAATGTGTTTTTAGTTGAGTCTCTTGGATATAATTTGTTATCCGTTAGTCAATTATGCAATATGGGATATAATTGTCTATTCACAAATGTAGATGTGTTTGTCTTTAGAAGGTGTGATGGTTCACTAGCTTTTAAGGGTGTACTAGACGGCAAACTTTATTTGGTTGATTTTGCAAAAGAAGAGGCCGGTCTAGATGCATGCTTAATTGCTAAGACTTGCATGGGCTGGTTGTGGCATCGCCGCTTAGCACATGTGGGGATGAAGAACCTCCACAAGCTTCTAAAGGGAGAACACGTGATAGGTCTAACTAATGTGCATTTCGAAAAAGGTAGACCTTGTGCAGCTTGTCAAGCAGGGAAACAGGTGGGAAGCTCTCATCACACCAAAAATGTGATGACCACATCAAGACCCTTGGAGATGCTTCATATGGACCTCTTCGGACCCGTCGCCTATCTAAGCATAGGAGGAAGTAAGTATGGTCTTGTTATAGTTGATGATTTTTCCCGCTTCACTTGGGTATTCTTTTTGCAGGATAAATCTGAAACCCAAGGGACCCTCAAGCGCTTCCTCAGGAGAGCTCAAAATGAGTTTGAGCTCAAGGTGAAGAAGATAAGGAGCGACAACGGGTCCGAGTTCAAGAACCTTCAAGTGGAGGAGTTCCTTGAGGAGGAGGGGATCAAGCACGAGTTCTCCGCTCCCTACACACCACAACAAAATGGTGTGGTAGAGAGGAAGAACAGGACGCTCATAGACATGGCGAGGACGATGCTTGGAGAATTCAAGACCCCCGAGCGGTTTTGGTCGGAAGCCGTGAACACGGCTTGCCACGCCATCAACCGGGTCTACCTTCACCGCCTCCTCAAGAAGACTTCGTATGAGCTACTAATCGGTAACAAACCCAATGTGTCTTATTTTCGTGTATTTGGGAGCAAGTGTTATATTCTTGTGAAGAAAGGTAGAACTTCTAAATTTGCTCCCAAAGCTGTAGAAGGGTTTTTATTAGGTTATGATTCAAATACAAAGGCGTATAGGGTCTTCAACAAATCATCGGGTTTAGTTGAATCTCTAGCGACGTTGTATTTGATGAGACTAATGGCTCTCCAAGAGAGCAAGTTGTTGATCTTGATGATGTAGATGAAGAAGATGTTCCAACGGCCGCAATGCGCACCATGGCGATTGGCGATGTGCGACCACAGGAACAATTGGAGCAAGATCAACCTTCTTTCTCAACAATGGTGCATCCTCCAACCCAAGATGACGAACAGGTTCATCAGGAGGAGGCGTGTGATCAAGGGGGAGCACAAGATGATCATGTGAGGGAGGAAGAAGCACAACCGGCACCTCCAACCCAAGTTCGAGCGACGATTCAAAGGAATCATCCCGTCGACCAAATATTGGGTGATATTAGCAAGGGAGTAACTACTCGTTCTAGATTAGTTAATTTTTGTGAGCATTACTCCTTTGTCTCTTCTATTGAGCCTTTCAGGGTAGAAGAGGCCTTGCTAGATCCAGACTGGGTGTTGGCCATGCAGGAGGAGCTAAACAACTTCAAGCGTAATGAAGTTTGGACACTGGTGCCTCGTCCCAAGCAAAATGTTGTGAGAACCAAGTGGGTGTTCCGCAACAAACAGGACGAGCACGGGGTGGTGACGAGGAACAAGGCTCGACTTGTGGCAAAAGGTTATGCCCAAGTCGCAGGTTTGGACTTTGAGGAGACTTTTGCTCCTGTGGCTAGGCTAGAATCAATTCGTATTCTGCTAGCATATGCCGCTCACCATTCTTTCAGGTTGTTCCAAATGGATGTGAAGAGCGCTTTCCTCAACGGGCCGATCAAGGAGGAGGTGTACGTGGAGCAACCCCCTGGCTTCGAGGATGAACGGTACCCCGACCACGTGTGTAAGCTCTCTAAGGCGCTCTATGGACTTAAGCAAGCCCCAAGAGCATGGTATGAATGCCTTAGAGACTTTTTAATTGCTAATGCTTTCAAGGTTGGGAAAGCCGATCCAACTCTTTTCACTAAGACTTGCAATGGTGATCTTTTTATGTGCCAAATTTATGTCGATGACATAATATTTGGTTCTACTAACCAAAAGTCTTGTGAAGAGTTTAGCAGAGTGATGACGTAGAAATTCGAGATGTCGATGATGGGCGAGTTGAACTACTTCCTTGGGTTCCAAGTGAAGCAACTCAAGGACGACACTTTCATCTACCAAACGAAGTACACGCAAGACTTGCTAAAGCGGTTTGGGATGAAGGACGCCAAGCCCGCAAAGACTCCGATGGGAACCGACGGACACACCGACCTCAACAAAGGAGGTAAGTCCGTTGATCAAAAAGCATACCAGTCTATGATAGGGTCTTTACTTTATTTGTGTGCTAGTAGACCGGATATTATGCTTAGCGTATGCATGTGTGCTAGATTTCAATCCGATCCAAGGGAGTGTCACTCAGTGGTTGTGAAGCGAATTCTTAGATATTTAGTTGCTACGCCTTGCTTCAGGATCTGGTATCCAAAGGGGTCTACCTTTGACTTAATTGGATATTCAGATTCCGACTATGCTGGATGTAAGGTCGATAGGAAGAGTACATCGGGGACGTGCCAATTCTTAGGAAGGTCCCTGGTGTCATGGAACTCTAAGAAACAAACTTCCGTTGCCCTATCCACCGCTGAGGCCGAGTATGTTGCTGCAGGACAGTGTTGTGCGCAACTACTTTGGATGAGGCAAACCCTCCGAGACTTTGGCTACAATCTGAGCAAAGTCCCACTCCTATGTGACAATGAGAGTGCTATCCGAATAGCGGAAAATCCTGTTGAGCACAGCCGCACAAAGCACATTGACATCCGACATCACTTTTTAGGGACCACGAGCAAAAGGGAGATATCAAAGTGTTTTATGTTAGCACCGAGAACCAGCTAGCCGATATCTTCACTAAGCCTTTAGATGAGAAGACCTTTTGCAGGCTGCGTAGTGAGCTAAATGTCTTAGATTCGTGGAACTTGGATTGATTTATAGCATACATGTGTTTATGCCTTTGATCATGTTCCTTATGCATATTAGTGTTTACTTGTGGTGCTCAAGTTGTACAAACACTCCTCGGACCTCACAAGTCCTTTTTGCAAGTGATGCACATATTTAGGGGGAGTTGCGCTACAACTTGACCCTTTGAGACTAACCATGTGCTTGAGTTTTCTTAATTTAGTCTCAAAGGGGGTTTGAAAGGGAAAAGGTGGACTTGGACCATGAAAGACTTCCACTGCACTCCGATGAGAGGGTAACTTATTCCAAGTTCATCTCATGTACTCCTATTGCCTTTGTATTCTTATTTGAAGATTTTGGTGAGGCAATGGGGTTCAAGGGCCAGGATTGATCCCATTTTGGTGCTTGATGCCAAAGGGGGAGAAAATAAAGGCCAAAGCAATAAATGGATCAGCTACCACTTGAGAAATTTTGAAAATAGTAGAATAGAGCTTTTGGTTTGTCAAAACACTCTTGTTGTCTCTTTTGTCAAAAGTTGGCCTCTTGTGGGAAAATAGTCGATTATGGGAAAAAGGGGGAGTTTTTGAAATCTTGAATCAATTTCTCTTGGAACGACTCTCTTTATGTCTTAACAAGTGTGTTTGACTTAGAGATAGGAAGTTGAGGTTGATTTGCAAAAACAAAACCAAGTGGTGGCAAAGAGTGATCCATATATGCCAAATTTGAATCAAAACTATATTGAGTTTTCATTTGCATTGATATTGCACTTGTTCTAGTTGCTTTATGTTGTGTTGGCATAAATCACCAAAAATGGGGAGATTGAAAGGGAAATGTGCCCTTGGGCCATTTCTAAGTATTTTGGTGATTGAGTGCCAACACAAGTGCTTTTGTGTTAATCTATGCAAAGTGGCGGACAAAGTGCAAATCAAGTCAAAAGGTATGTTTCTAGACTTAGTACATTGTTTTATGGACTAATGTATTGTGTCTAAGTGCTGGAAACAGGAGAAATCGAATTGGAAAAGAGATGGCTTTGTTCAGCCAAAGTCTGCACAGTCTGGGTGCACCGGACTGTCCGGTGCGCCAGGCTGGCTCTGGCGAACTTGCTGCTCTCGGGAGTTCGACGGCGGTGTACGGCTATAAATCACCGGACTGTCCGGTGGTGCACCGGACTGTTCGGTGAGCCGTTCACAGGCGAACTCGTCGCTCTCGGGAGATGATTAACGGCGTACGGCTATAATTCACTGGACTGTCCGGTGGTGCACCGGACTGTCCGGTGAACCAACGGTCAGCCGGGGCAACAGTCGGCCGAGTTTCCGCGCGTGACGCGTGGCCGAGCCAACGGTCACATTGGGGCACCGGACTGTCCGGTGTGCACCGGACAGTGTCCGGTGCGCCAACGGCTCTCAATCAGCAACGGTCGGCTTCGCCAAATAAGGAAACAAATCCGCACCGGATAGTGTCCGGTGGTGCACCGGACTGTCCGGTGCGCCAGGCGACAGAAGGCAAGATCTACCTTCCTGGAATGCTCTCAACGACTCCTAGCTGCCTTGGGGCTATAAAAGGGACCCCTAGGCGCATGGAGGAGCACACCAAGCATACACTAAGCATTCCTAGGCACCAAGACTTCGATTCCGCGCATTTGTTCATTCGTGATAGCATCTAGAGCTCTAGTTGAGTTGTGAACTCGTCGTGTTGTGTTGCGAGCTCTTGTTGCGACTTGTGTGCGTGTTGACAATCTGATTTTGTGTCTTGTGTGCGTTGCTCATCCCTCCCTTACTCCGTGCTTCTTTGTGAACTTCAAGTGTAAGGGCGAGAGACTCCAAGTTGTGGAGATTCCTCGCGAACGGGATATAGAAAAGCAAAGCAAAACACCATGGTATTCAAGTTGGTCTTTGGACCGCTTGAGAGGGGTTGATTGCAACCCTCGTCCGTTGGGACGCCACAACATGGAGTAGGCAAGCGTTGGTCTTGGCCGAACCACAGGATAAACCATTGTGCCATCTCTGTGTTGATCTCTTGTGGTTATTGTGTTTTGTTGAGACTCCTCTCTAGTCACTTGGCGATTATTTTGCTAACGCTTAACCAAGTTTTTGTGGCTTAAGTTTTTAAGTTTACAGGATCACCTATTCACCCCCCCTCTAGGTGCTCTCACAAGGAGATATTATGTCTGTGCATCGATTGTGATAATAAGATAGCTTGGAGAGATACAGGAGTAATCCAATCACATCTGCTAAAAAGAGGGTTTAAAAACAATTACACGATATGGTCAGAACATGGTGAGTTGGATCCGTGTGAAGTGCCTGGTAATGACGAGAGAGTTGTCCGAATTTTAGATCTTAAAGTTGATGTTAAAGTGGATAATGTGGATGATAATCAAGATTTTGAAGAATTTGATTGCGAAGAGATGTTGCGCCATATGGAACCAGAAATGTTGAGTTCTGTGGAATCGCAGAAAGGGCTATCTAAAATGGAGGGACTGGAAAGTGCCTCAAAAGAACCTTTATATGATGAATCAAAGGGTTGTGACAAAGAGTTTACTACACTGGGTACAGTTCTAGAACTTCTGAAGTTGAAGGCTAGCGCCGGATGGTCTGATACTAGCTTCACAGATCTTTTGAATTTTCTGTCCCAATTACTACCAAAACCCAACAAACTACCAACAAGCACTTATAAAGCGAAGAAGCTTATATCTCCCATAGCTCCGGGTGTGCAAAAAATTCATGCATGTCCGAACCATTGTATTCTGTATCGTGGCGATTTTGAGAACGCATCAAGATGCCCAATTTGCAATGTTAGTCGATACAAGAAGAGCTACAATCAAGACTGTGTAAAAAAATTCCTGAAGAAAAATAAAAACAAGAAATCCACTATTGGACCTGAAAGTGACGATGACACTTTTGATGACATGGATGGGAAAAAGAAGTCAAAGATCCCAGCTTTGGTGATGTGGTATCTTCCAGTAATTGATCGCTTAAAACGTTTGTTCTCAAATCCTAGGGAGGCTGAGCTTATGCGTTGGCATGCTGAAAATCGCAAGCAGAATAACAAACAGATTCGACACCCTGCTGATGCATCACAATGGAAAAATTTCGATCTTATGTATCCTGAGTTTGCCAAAGAAACCAGAAATGTAAGATTTGCTTTGGGTACAGACGGAATGAATCCATTTGGTGAAAAAAGAAGTGTACATAGCACCTGGCCCGTGACTTTAACGATGTACAACCTTCTATCATGGCTGTGTCACAAAAGAAAGTACATTATGTTGACTATTCTTATTCAAGGTCCGAAATCAGCTGGTGTTGATATTGATGTGTTCCTAGAACCTCTTATGGAAGATATGACAAAGCTCTGGAATGAAGGAGTTAGAATATGGGATGAGTATTGCCATGAGTATTTCAACTTAAGAGCAATTATATTTGTTACCATCCATGATTCTCCCGGTGGCGCCACACTATCAGGGCAAAAGACTAAAGGAAAGAATGGTTGTGTAGTGTGCGTCGATGGAACTGCTTCCATGTACCTTAAATCATCCAAGAAGTTGGTGTTCATGGGACACAGACGGTTCTTGATGAAGCAGCTTAAGTACCAAAAGATGAAAGAGGAATTTAACAATCAACTGAAAAGTGAAGGTGCACCAAAGCCTTATAGTGGGAAACTTGTTTTTGAAATTATAAAGAACATTCATGTTGTATTCGGAAAGGGAAAAAACAAAGGAGAAAAGAGAAAGAGAACTGACCCTTCAACTTACACAACTTTCAAGAAGCAATCAATTTTTTTTCAAGTACCTCCCATACTGGAAGGATATGGAAATTTGCCACAGCATTGATTTGATGCATGTAACAAAAAATGTTTTTGACAGCATCATTGGAACCTTGCTGGGCATGCCGAGTAAGACAAAAGACGGACTCAAATCATGCAATGATCTAGTAGATCTTCAAATCAGACCGGAACTTCATCCAGTGGATAGTGGCAAAGGGAAGCCTTACCTCCCCCCAGCTAGCTACAACTTGTCAGTTGAGGAGAGAACAAAGATTTGCAAATGTTTGCGTGGGGTCAAAGTGCCCACAGGTTTCTCATCCAATATCAGCAAACTAGTCAGGATGAAGGACTTGTCTCTATTTGGCTACAACTCTCTTGACTGCCATGTGATGATGACGGTGTTCCTCCCAATTGCGGTAAGAGCCCTCGAAACAGAGCATGTCAAAGTTGTCATCACACGCTTGTGTTACTTTTTCAATGCGGTTTCACAAAAAGTAATAACTTTAGAAGACTTGGACTATCTAAAGGCATACATCATCGAGACTATCTGCAAGCTTGAAATGTGTTTTCCTCCATCATTTTTTGATATGCAAGTACACCTAATCATACATCTCGTGGATCAGATAAAAATATTAGGGCCACTATATTTACATCATATGTTTCAGTTGGAGCGATACCTAGGAGTATTAAAAGGTTATGTGCGAAATCGCGCTCACCCAGAGGGTTCAATCATGGAGGGATACACTACAGAAGAAGTGATTGAGAGTTGTATAGATTACATCAGTGACGGAACAATGATAGGTGTGCCTGTACCTAAACATGAGGGTAAACTATGTGGGAGAGGGAGAATGGGCAAGAAAACTTTTCGCGTTGAGGATTACAAGCTAGTACATTGTGCTCATGGTAGTGTACTACAACATCTCACGATAGCCGAGCCTTACATAGAAGAACACCTGGATGAGCTTCGTAAAGAAAATCAGAACCGCACAGAGGACTGGATCATGAGGGAGCACAAACATCGTTTCAGCGAATGGTTAATGGACAAAAACATCCCATTCGAAGACTCTTTGGAAGAGAAAACAATGAAGAATTTGGCTTCTGGGCCATCGTGTTTTGTGACATCATGGCAAGCATATGACATCAATGGGTACACATTCTATACTAAATCAAAAGACATGAAAAGTGTTGCACAAAATAGTGGTGTTCGTATCGATGCTTTTGACCTACATGGACAGAAGACCACATATTTTGGATTCATAGAGGAAATATGGGAACTTGATTATGGCCCAAGCATGAAAATACCCTTATTTAAGTGCCAATGGGTACAACATCCCGTGCGGGTGATAGTGGATAACTACGGACTCACACTGGTAGACTTAAAGAAAGTAGGATATAAAGATGACCCGTGGGTTCTCGCCGAATGTGTTGCACAAGTGTTCTATGTACTCGATCCAGCAGATGAGAAGATGCATGTAGTTATTTCTGGAAAGCAAAAAATTGTTGGAGTTGAGAATGTGGGAGACCAAGATGAGGAATACAATAAGTATGAAGAGATGTTCGTCTTTAACGGTCCAGAGAGAATCAAGCGTGTGGAAAAGAAAATTGATAAGAACTTAAAGCCATACATGCGGAAAAATGGTAGTTCATGAAAAATTGTACGAATCAAATTGTATTTGTTATCATGTATGATCGACTATGAATTGTGGTTGCCAATTAATTTAAAATCTCTCTAGTTATCTATGTGTGCTATTATAATTCATTTAAATTGTATTTGCATATTTTTGTTAAAAATTAAATATTAATTCATTTAAATTGTATTTGCATATTTCTGTTAAAAATTAAAATATTTTCATATTTTCACAATCACAGGCGGTTTTTCCTTAGGGTCCGTTTGTGAAAAGGATAGAGCACCACAGGCGGTTCTAAACAAAAACCGCTTGTGATACTATTACATCACAGGCGTACCGAACCGCCTAGAACATCACAGGCGGTTTTCTAACCAAACCGCCTGTGATGTAAAAATCCTACCGCTTGTATAGAGCCAAATTGTACTAGTGATATTAACATTTCTTTCCATAGAATAGATTATTACAAATTGAAAGAATGTCACTTGAAAGGAACTATTATTGGTCACATACCAAATGAAACAACTAGTTCCATACCTTTGCGTTGAGCATTCCTAGTCTTTCTTTTAGGTGAATATTAACCTTTAATGCTTGTGATTTTACCAAATGAAAGAGCACAATCTCTACTTATGAATTTCCATGAAATAGTAAAATAAGGAAACCTCATGATATGAACTGAGTTACCCTTACAAGCATCATGTATAGCACTGATTTAAACATGTTGAAAATAACATGATTATTTAATTAAGTTTACATGGCAAGTTTAATTCATAGCATGGTGAGTAATTAATGTAGAAGACTCAAACCAATTTAAAACAAGAAGGAATACATCACATATTATTGGATTGATCTTCTTTGAATGTTGAATGGCACATTCCATGTGAGAAACACATTCTCATCTTGTGAGACTACATAAACACTTAGATAGAAACATTAGTCTCACAACTCTAGTCATATAGAGAATTCCTCTTTTGGTAAGTGCTTTAAGAATTTGAATTTCTTACTTAGCACTCTATTCATTTAAGAACATGGGATACGACTCTTTATGTCTAGGTCATGTCAATAGTATGATAATTAACTTGAAATATGCCACAAGATACATACAACCAGTTTAAAGCATGTAGATTGTCACAATATAAAAATATGAACTTGCAATCTACCATATAATTTGAACTTTTCCAAGACAAGGTAAAATATTTTAAGTTCATTCTCAAGTGCTTCATTTTTCCTTGTGTGGCTACAAAAGACACGAAGGAATATACTCATTAAGAGCAATGTGCACTTAAGATTTAATTGTTATCATCCTTTGGGTAGCCCTTAGTTGTAGGCCTTTTGCTTGATTCCCACAAAGGTTAATCCTTATTCCCTACAACACAAGTTCTTGCTAGAGATGAATATGAAGTTAGAGATATAACAACTCAATTCATCTTTGGGCCAATCTTAAGAGTATAGTCAATGTAAGATTGATAGCTTGAGATAAGAATTGAGTTAAACCGCTCAAGCACCCCAAAGCTTCATATCATCTCTGGGTACCTGTAGAACTTATTGAGTACATTTTGGTACCCATCTCATGATGGGTCCATCAAGTTTAGCCAATAAGGACTTATGCACCCAAATAGCCTTGGTCCTAGAATGTGGTGAACTCATCACCTTTCTAGCACAAGAGTCAAATTTGGGTCTCCTAAGCATATTTGAATGTATTGACAAGTTAGGCTTAGGAGTTTTACCCTTTGGACAAACCTTGAATAGATGACCTTTTTCATGGCAATTGTAGCAAATGTGGTGCTTATCCTTGCAATGCATTTGTCTTTTGCTTTCATCCTTTTTCATGGTCATCTTTCTTGATCGTGCAAGATCTTGGTTCTTCATGTGGGGGCATGAACCAATTTCATGACCCTTCTCCTTGCATCCATAACACCTCCTATCACTTCTCTTTGATCTTTCTTTGTTGAAGCACATAGGTACATTGTTAGAGCAAATAATATGAGCATTAATTTTCTCACCTTGAGTCTTGCTCATGACCTTCTTGGAAAGCTTGGTATTCTTTTGAAGGGGTTTTGTGCATGCTACGGTGGTCCCCTTCTCGAGCTTTTTCACCATATTATCACTATTATCTTGAGAAGGTTGAGCATGGCACTTTCCCTTCAATTTAGTCAAGCTTCTTCTTAGCCTCTCATTTTCTTCCTTGAGCTCATTGTTTTCTTTTGCATAGGAAACATTACTTGTTCCTGAAAATTCTAGCTCAATGGAAGATTGGCTTTCTTGAGAGCAACATTTGTTAGCACATGATTATATAGTTTCTATTTGAGTATATGTGCATAAGTGAGGTTGGTATGATTTCAAATTAGTTAACACAGCCTCATGAGCCATTTCTAACATGATATGTGAATCCATAAATTTATTATGAGAGCACACAAGCATATCATGTTTTCTTGCAAAGCTAGATTTTTAATATCTAACTTTTCTATCGTGTTCTTGAGCATAACATTTTTATTTTCTAATTGAGCAATATATGATGAATGATTAACAACTCTAATTTGCTCAATTGAAATGTCTTCATACCTTTGGACCAAATCATCATGAGAGCACTTTAGCTTCTCATGCTCTTTGGTCAACTTCTCTAAGTCTTTGATTTTTCTGATGAGTAAGTATTCTTGCTTATGAAGCATTTCTTTTTGTTCTTCCGCTCTTTTCATGAGTTTGAGCAAGCTCATCCGGTTTTTCTTGCTTAGCTGAGCGAAGAATTGTTGAAGATCATCCTCATCTTCACTATCACTTTCTTGCTCCTCCTCATCCTCACTTTCGCTTTCACTGTCACTCCCATTAGCGATAAAGCACATATGAGAAGTGGATTTGAAACACGAACCTTGTGAAGAGGTGGATTCGTCGTTTTGTCTCCATCGATCATTTTCTTCTTCAATCTTGTTCTTTGCCTCATCTTCCTTCATTTTGAGGAACATCCTTTCGGCGATTCTCATGGCAAGGTCTATTGCCCTAGGATCAACATCTGCACCAAAAGATAAAGTCGAGGCAACCTCAACTTTTTCAAGCTTAGAAGCACTTTCGTTTCTTAGTCCCCCCGACATGATCTTTTCCTCACACGGTTAAGCGTTAGAACGAGGATTAGGCTTTGATACCAATTAAAAGTTGCCTAGAGGGGGGTGAATAGGCAAGTTAAAACTTTTTCAACAAAAATTAGAAACAAACTGGGTAAAACCGACTCAGCTAGTGTCAAAACCGGTTCAACCAGTTTGAACGAGCTCAACTAAAGAATAAGATATAAAATTGAATTGATCTGGAAATTCACCCAATAACTTTGGAAATGAGATGTTCTAGATAATCCACAGGGTTCAAAGTAGTACATCTGAGAAGAGCACTTCTCAAAATCCACACACTAAAAAGATATAAGCAAATCTTCCATGGAATGGTGAGAGAACGAAGAACACAAACAAACACACTGAGCAAGAACACAAGAGACACAAGATTTATCCCGAGGTTCGGTTACACCACCAAGGTGCCCTACTTCCTCGTTGAGGCGCCCATAAAGAGCCAGGTCTCTTTCAACCCTAATCCTCCCTTTGCTGACCACAAAGGTCAAGCCCACACACTAATCTTTGCTCAAACGTGCGGGTAATACAAACTTTCTTATGGTCTTCCACAAGATTTGGAGACTCACAAGAGACACCTAGTCGTCTAGGAGCTAGAAGCTCCAAGAGTAATGAATCCACAAAGAATTTGATGTAGTACCAAAGCTCGAATGAAGAAGAGCAAGAGAGATTTCAAGATGAAGCACAAAAACCACAGCTCTCAAACTCACTCAAAGATTTCTCTCCAAAGATTTGAAATGGGAGAGGCAAGAGATGTGTGTGAGAGAGTGAGAGGTGTTCTTCAAGTTAGAAATGGAGTTTGGGTCGTGCTCTTGTGGGGGAGAGAGGTAGGAGTGAGCATATATAGGTGGGGCTTCAAAACTAGCCGTTGGACCAGAAATCCCGACTAAAACCGGTTGAACCGCCCCTGGCAGGCCTGGCAGACTGTCTCCCAGTCTGACTGGCAGACTGGTCAAGTTGACCAAAACTGGTTGAACCTCTCTGGGAGGGCGGTTGAACCTCTCTGGGGGACGGTTGAACCTCTTTGGTAGACCTGTCAGCCTGTCTGCCAGTCTGATTGGTTGGCTGCTGCGCAGTCTGGCCAAGTTGACCAAACCAGTTGAACCGCCCCTGATGACTCTGTCGACCTATTCGCTAGCCTGACTGGCAGACTGTTGGTCAGAGGTCAGAGGGGTCAGAGACTAGTTGAACTGCCCTGAAAAACCAGTTCAACTAGTTTTGACCAGAGAGTTCATGATAGAATACCCCAGTTCAACTGCCCGGAGGCAAGTTCAACTGGTGTATGGTCAGAGAGGTTCACAGTTGAAGTTGAAGTTCAGCTAGAGTTGAGAAAGCTCAACTGTAGTTGAAAAGGCTCAACTCCAGTTGAAGAAGTTCAACTCAGCTGAAGTTCAGCTCAGCTGAAAAAGCTCCACTACAGCTGAAGAAGCTCAACTCAGCTGAAGTTTAGTTTAGCTGAAAAGCTCAACTACAGCTGAAGAAGCTCAACTCAGCTGAAGAAGCTCAACTAAGCTAAAGTTTAGTTCAGCTGAAAAGCTCAACTACAGCTGAAGAAGTTCAGCTGCTTTTCAACAAGAACACTCTCAGTTTCTCAAACCTAACCACAGTCAACCATAGAATGTTCAAGAGATTTTTGGTTTTCAAAAATAGCTTTTGAATATAGGGGCTTGAGCTTTGGCCAAGTTGACCAAAACCGGTTGAACCTCTTTCGAGGGTGGTTGAACCTCTCTAGGGAGGGTTGTTGAACCTCTCTAGGGGGGCGGTTGATCCTCTTTGGCAGACCTGTTAGTCTGTCTGCCAGTCTGACTGGTTAACTGCTGCGCAGTCTGGCCAAGTTGACCAAACCAGTTGAACCGCCCCTGACGACTCTGTCGACCTGTTCACCAGTCTGACTAGAAGACTGTTGCTCAGAGGTCAGAGGGGTCAGAGACCAGTTGAACTGCCCCGAAAAAACCAGTTCAATTGGTCTTGACCAGAGATTTCAGGAGAGAAAACCCTAGTTCAACTGCCCAGAGGCAAGTTCAACTGGTGTATGGTCAGAGAGGTTCACAGTTGAAGTTGAAGTTCAGCTGGAGTTGAGAAAGCTCAACTGTAGTTGAAAAGCTCAACTGCAGTTGAAGAAGTTCAACTCAGCTGAAGTTCAGCTCAGCTGAAAAAGCTCAACTGCGGCTGAAGAAGCTCAACTCAGCTGAAGTTTAGTTCAGCTGAAAAGCTCAACTGTAGCTGAAGAAGCTCAACTCAGCTGAAGTTTAGTTCAGCTGAAAAGCTCAACTGCAACTGAAGAAGTTCAGCTGCTTTTCAACAAGAACACTCAGTTTCTTAAACCTGACCACGGTCAACCATAGAACGTTCAAGAGATTTTTGGTTTTCAAAAATAGCTTTTGAATATTGAGGCTTGAGCTTTAGCAAACACCAACCTTCTTTTTGGATCCCCCCTTGATAGTACGACAATTTCTATGCTCAAGTTAAACAAAATATAATTAAGTAAACTCCTTGAGTCATTGGTGTCTCATGTGAGATTTCTTCATGGCGTTGCTTCATAAGGATCACAAACATCTTTGTCTCACCTTTTGAAGCAAACACAAATCAAACCCTATGACTTGTACCATATCACCATATATGAGTTCAAATCATGGCTTCAAGTCACCTTACTGATGCATCAACATGTTATAACTCTTCATAGCTGATTAGTTCATCGACTTAGTGCAAGTACTCTCTTCTTCACCTTAGCCATGGTACCTCGGTCCACAAGCCGTCGCTTGGCCTTCACCTTCGCTTAGTTCCTTGAAGCCCTTTCCTTGCTATCTTCACCCTATCAAGCCATTCTTGAGTCACATCATATTGAGCATCCATTGAGAGAATCATTTCTTCAATATTGTGAACCTTGCTTGAATGTCTTCTATATATAACTGTTAAGATTAATCAAGCTCTAGTTTGATTCTCATAGAAGCATATATGGACTGATAGTAATATGGTCAAGCCAATTCACGATTCCTCATATCTTATTCTCTTTGGCTTGACCAATCCTCTTAATCACTTCATCCTCTATTCTGATCATATGTATGTAGTGATTTCTTAGGTCTTGTCCATATATTTAAACCAATATAGGGATAATATTATATCCATTTGCATTGTCTCATTTGTTATTTAACCTCGTGTTGAACCTTTGTTCACTGATCATTATACACTATTCAAGTATGTTCATCATACTGAATTTCCTGTTCAACACTTAGCAAACTCGTTAGACCTTTAAATGTGTTGTTATCCAAATCACCAAAACTCACAAAAGGGATTAATGCACTTTCAAAGACCCATGGCGTCATACGTGGTAGAGTAGAGAATGATGTGTCCACTTCCTCTGTCCATGAGCACTTTGGACAATTGTATTGTCCTGACAATCGGGTCGACGATAGCTGGTATCGACCTGACTGAGAAATGCGCTCGGGGAGCTCAGACCGATCGAAGGCAATGGCGTTGTCGGACTAGTTGAGGAAAGCGGGGTCGCCTGTCAGGCACTGAATACCTCACGTTGTTCAAGCTTCCGACATCTCTTCGAAGCATAGTAGTCATACCCCCCAAAGATCAGCAGACAACATGTTTCTCCGGGGAATGCGGGGCCTCTTCTCCTTACGTCTTCGTCCTTCCAGGGCTTGAGCCCCTTCTCGGGCGGTGCTTCCTTGCTTAGGAACTTCCTAAGCATCCCGCAACCCTTATAGGTGTGTCGGACCGGGTAACGATGGTTTGGAAAGGGGGCCTCAAGGAGTTTCTCAAAATGGTCAGTGGTCTCCTTAGTTGGGGGGCTCCTTCCCTTCCAGCCTATCACAACCACCAACATTTCAGTCTACCATTGTCGGTCTCTCTTCTTCCTTTTGTCGGGCTGGCTGTCAAAGCCCTCATCAGGCTCCTTGTCTCGTTGGCCTTCTGCCTGCGCTGGTTGAAGATTGCTCCTATCGCGTCCTCTCCCGGCGCGTGGTTGGTCATGATGCCGAGAAGTTTCATCGTTGTTCAGAGGCTTTTCCGCATCATCTTGTGCACCAGGGTCTCGCTAGTGGTTTCTGAGATGAAAGCGCTGATAACGTCAGCGTCAGTGAGGTTGGTTAGCTTGTTGCATTGCCATGAGAAGCGTCAGATGTAGTTCCTCAGGGTCTCGTTCGGTTTCTGCCGATAGTTCTTAATGTCCCACGACCTGTATGGGCGTACGCATGCGCGCAATTCTCAATGAAGATTTCCTCGAGGTCAGCCTAATTTTGGGTACACCTAAGTCTCAGGTTCTCAAGCCATGCTCGTGCCAAATTCGCTAGATACAGGAGAAAGTTCTAGATTATGAAGTCGTCGCGATCTCCCCCCTGCCTAGCAATCAAGCTGATAGTCTCCTAGCCAAAGGTTGGGGTTTGATTCCCCATAGTATTTCGTGATGTCGGTGGGGGCCTATAGCATTAAGGTACTAGTGCCCAGAGGATGTGACGGCTAGAAGCTCGAGGTCCTGGTGTTGTGGCTCAGACTTCAGTCCTCATCAGGGTTGAAACATCCCTACAACATCGGTTGTACCGAGGGTCGTCGTCCATTGCCCTCTTCATTCCCTCGATGTTCCCTGGGTCAGGCGTGTCCACGCTCTTCCGCCTAACCCCGGGTGCTAGCGAGGTGAGGTTCGTGCCGTGTCTTCCTTAGGCTCTGGTGGTTGCCCCATCAAGGTGTCATTTCCCGCTGGGGTCGACATGATATACTAGTCAACCCTGGCTCTCAATGTCACGACATGCTGTTGCATGGCAAGGTCGAGGAGGCATCATATATCTTGATGGGTCCTTCATTCGCTTGGAGTTTCTGTCTTGGGGAGTTTGTCGAGGAGTGTTGGAATGGCTCCAACGTTCTGGCTTGCCCGGGGGAATCGTGGTGGGCTGGCCCCACCATAGATCAGATGGCGACAGACGCTTGTTGTCACAACACGCATTTGCCAAGCACCTCAGCGTAGCCGCCTTGTTTGCCATTACGACAATCCCCTCCTCCCAGTTGTAGGACCTCAGTCACCCTAGGAGGGGCTTTGCCCCTGTGGTGGTTTTCGGGCAGGCGGGTCGAATCGAGACGGAGCGGATGTCGTGGCGTGTATCATAGTATCAGCGTGGGTCCCCTAGAGGCTCTCCACAAGCGGGGAAGGATCCCCTATCGAGTTGACCATGAGGCATTCTTGGGCCGGATGTTGCTGGTCCCGCTCGATGGGGAACTGAAGTCGCCTTCTAACCCTGACGGGAGGAAGTCATGGAACGAGACCCAAATAGGGTTTAGCATTTCCACGGTTTTGATGAAAGCGGGTTGCGGCATATGCCGCTGCTCATCACCTCCTCCTAGGGGACCAAGCTAGAGGCTATCAAGACCTTCGGTGATGTCGAGCGAAACACTCATTAGTGGAACCGGGCTTCCAGGGCCCTATCCATTGTTCCCTCGCTATTGATGACGAAGTCGAGACTCCCGAAACGAATGGTCGCTCGAGGGGTCCAAACTGCGCTAATGTCTTTGTTAGCCATCCAGAGCTTGAAGAACTTCATCGAGAACGCGCAAGGCCCTAACTAGCGTGATAAATGTCGATGTTTCAAACCTCGCCCCGACAGATAAATTTATTGTACGCGTTCCCGGATCCGGACGGTGTGCATGGTGGGTGCAAAATTTATACTGGTTCAAGCAGAATGTCCCTCCATCCTGTCATCAACGACTTGTTCTATTGACACCATTGATGATCAAAAGCTCGTAGTACGGGTTATAAGCGGGCAAGAGAAGGAGGAGAGGCTCCCAAGTCTCTTGTTATGGAAGAGGTGGAGCTAAGGGTTACAAAGTGGAGTCCTAACTAAGTCTTGGCTTAGCGATAGGGATCCGACCTCTAGGTCCTCAACGATGCGTCCTCCATCCTCCGTCAGTCCATCTTCTTCACGTCTGGGGTCCGTGTGTTGTTTGTGTAGGCATCCTTGTTCGTGTGCCCACTTATTCGTTAAAGGGACAACCTCTTCCTTTTATAGGTCAAGGAGGGGGTTGGCCAGTGGTGGCTTGCTTAGGAAGGAGTCACTAGGCGATGGTAAACCAAGCGCTCTACCCTGGTGACGCCACATGTGCATGTGGCCCTCGGGGGTTGTTTGGTTGTCTTGTATTCTTTATAGCGGACGACTTTGTGCAACGTGAGGTGTGAGCGCCATGATCCAAGTATACTGACCCCTGGTCTTCGTAGCTTAGGGCTTGGCGTGACTCGTTGTGTTGTGCCTTGCCAACAGTCTGTGCACTCAGGCCTAGTCTCGATAGGCCATGAGTGCGTTGCAGGTCGGGGGCGCATGGGCCATAAACGCGTTGCAGCCCCAAGGGGTTCATAGGCTATGTGTGCGTTGTAGCCCGAGGGGCTCGTAGGTCATAGTGGGAGGCGGACCGATGCCCCTGCGATGGCACAACACTAGGTGTAGTTAATGCGACCGATCACTCATGATGGGTCGGTCTCAGGACGAGCGAAGGATCCACTCGATTAGTTTCCCTTCGACGCGCTTAGCCCTCCTATTTAGTTCTGCCACGTCCGACCCTAGGCTTGGTGTCGTGGGGTTCGTCTGGGGCAAGTTCTTCTAGGACAAACATTACCTTTCTCCTCCTGCTAACTGATGGGCCTCGATCGCTAGAGGCTTTCTCTAGCGCGCTCTATGACCGATGGGCCCCAGGGACCGGTGATCTTATCCCCGATGCATGGGTACAATCATGCTTTTAGAGAAGTTGATGTGGAGGTCTATTGCCTCGTTGAAGAGGTCAACCTTAGATTTTAGGCGGATGGCATCGGTGAGGTCTCCACGGAGGATGGTCAACGTGTCATTAGCGTATTGAAGGACCAAGCAGGAGTTGTTTAGCAAGGCGAGGTGGTTGGTGCCAAACCGTAACACGCAATAACCATTCAAGCACCCAGAGTTAATAATGGTTAACAACAACAACAACCATTCAAATAGTTCACTCATATGACAACAAGTTAAGTGTGCTGCCAAACACGTTGACATAAAGTTATATGTTGTAATGGAGAATTTTCGTAACCATATTAAAAGTATTGAACATATAAGTAATAAGCAAGTGCTTGCTCCGCTTATCAAAGGCTTACCATTAGGTACGTTCAGAGAATACACAATCGATATTGGTATATGGTATAGTCTATGTTTTTGTTCAATAAAAAGATCGAAAGTTAAAGAATCTATTTCAGAACAAAGACGTGTATTGTAACTGTTAAATCTATCGATAATTGAGTGTGATGTTGAAACATGCTCTATACACTAATCTATAATGAAATATGAAAAGATCCAAAATTTATGAAGTTGAAAGTATAAGATGAGATCAAAGAGGAGAATATTAGAATTGATCTCTACTAGTTGGTCCGACGGTCAATTGGGTCCTTAACCTCGTGCCCTGATTAGGGCATCCAACCTAAGACAAGGCTAGTGGGACCTCGTTGTGTGGCCCTATAAAAGGAGGTGAGGACGAGTTGCCCAAGTTACGAGGTTCGCTGCCATCTACGAAACCCTAGACCGATCTAGAGAGAGTATGTCGGCAGCGAGAAGTTCACCGTCAGTCTTTATCATCAGCAAAGTCGTTGGCATAGCGCAGAGCTTTAGCGATAGAAGTGATGGAAACCAGATCTAACATGGTGTAATATGCTATTGATTTAGATCTAGCGGCTAGGGTTTTTAGAAGATCCTAACAAATAGTGTCGGGGACCATAATTAGGGGTACCCCCAAGACTCCTAAACTCGGCTGGTAAACACCATCAGCACAAAGCTGCAAAGGCCTGATGGGCGCAATACAGGACAAAGCTCTGTCCGCTCAAGGAACACGATATCGCCTCGCCCGAGCCCAGCCTCGGGCAGGAACAGTAGACCCAGGCAGATTCACGCCTCGCTCGAGGGCCCCCTCAGGCAACGGGCGCACCTTCGACTCGCCCGAGGCCCAGCTCGGGCAGGCTTCACGGAGAAGCAACCTTGGCCAGATCGCCTCGCCAGCCGACCGGATCGCAGGAGCATTCAATGCAAGGATCGCCTGACACCTTATCCTGACGCGCGCTCCTCAGTCGACAAGGCCGAAGTGACCGCAGTCACTTCGCCCTTCCACTGGCTGACCTGACAGGAAAACAGCGCTGCCTGCGCTGCTCCGACTGTTGTGCCACCCGTCAGGGTGAGGCTGACAGCCACCAAGTCTGGCCTCAGGCGCCATAGGAAGCTCCGCCTCGCCCGACCCTAGGGCTCGGACTCAACCTCGACCTCGGACGATGGACTCCGCCTCACCCAACCCCAGGGCTCGGACTCAACCTCGACCTCGGACGACGGACTCCGCCTCGCCCGACCCCAGGGCTCGGACTCAACCTCGACCTCGGACGATGGTCTCCGCCTTGCCCGACCCCAGGGCTCGGACTCAACCTCGACCTCAGACGACGGACTCCGCCTCGCCCAACCCTAGGGCTCGGACTCAACCTCGACCTCGGACGATGGACTCCGCCTCGCCCGACCCCAGGGCTCGGACTCAACCTCGACCTCGGACGATGGACTCCGCCTCGCCAGACCCCAGGGCTCGGACTCAACCTCGACCTCGGACGATGGTCTCTGCCTCGCCCGACCCCAAGGCTTGGACTCAACCTCGACCTCGGACGACGGACTCCGCCTCGCCCGACCCCAGGGCTCGGACTCAACCTCGACCTCAGACGACGGTCTCTGCCTCGGCCGACCCCAGGGCTCGGACTCAACCTCGACCTCGGAGGAGCCACCGCCTCGCCCAACCTTGGGCTCGGACCGACCACGTCGCAGGGGGTACATCATTACCCTACCCCTAGCTAGCTCAGGCTACAGGGAACAAGACCGGCGTCCCATCTGGCTCACCCCGGTAAAACAAGTAATGATGGCACCCCGCATGCTCCATGACGACGACGGTCCTCAGCCCCCGACGGAAGTAAGGAGACGTCAGCAAGGTCCCGACAGCCCGGACAGCTGTGCTTCTACAGGGCCCAAGCGCTCCTCCGACGGCCACGACATCACATGAACAGGGCACCAACACCTCTCCAACAGCCACATCGGCATGTACATAGGACTCTAGCTCCTCTCTGCCGGACACGTTAGCACACTGCTACACCACTCCATTGTACACTTGGGCCCTCTCCTTACATCTATAAAAGGAAGGTTTAGGGCCCTCGTACGAGAAGGTGGTCGCGCGGGAGGACAGGCTGACGAACAGGCTTTCTCTCTCTCCCTCGCGAACGCTTGTAACCCCCTACTGCAAGCGCATCCGCCCTGGGCGCATGACAACACGAAGCCACGGTTCCCCTTATTGTTCCCCCTTGTGTTCCGTCTCGCGCGGACCCATCTGGGCTGGGACACGCAGCGACAATTTACTCGTCGGTCCAGGGACCCCCCGGGGTCAAAACGCCGACAGTTGGCGCGCCAGGTAGGGGCCTGCTGCGTGTTGACGAGCAGCTTCCCATCAAGCTCCAGATGGGTAGTCTCCATCAACCTCTCCAACCCGGGACGATGCTCCGTTTCGGGAGTCTCGAGTTCATGTCCCTCGACGGTAGCTACGATATTGTACTCCTTTCTCCGCCGCGCGACAACGACAATGGTGGCCTTCAGCACGCCCGCCAGCGGCGGAATCGACGACGTCTTCCCCGCGTGGCAGAAGAACAGCATCCGGGTCTGTCCCGTCACCTTCCCCACCGACGGAGGAGGAGGCGGGGAACCATGGCCAAGCAGGAGGCGGCACCTCGTCGGCTGTTGAGCGAGTCGACGGCGCCGACGCCCCAGCGGGGGACACGTCGGGTGTCGACCTCGCGTCTGAGACGAAGACGGGCGTCGTTTCCTCGCAACACGCCAACCCCAATCAGACGGATGACGCCAGCACGCTCGCGAAGGACCTGCTGGGCGTTAGCCTCGTACCCGAGACAACGGTGCAGTCCGTCGCCGACACGACTTCGTCACCACTCGTCGATCAAGAGGTACCGTCCGTTTTCCATCCTGTGCCTTTTAGATTCAGCTTCGATCCACCAAGCGACCCCACTTCGGTGGACGCTTTCATAAAGGCATATTCGAACCTTCCGGGGTATCATATGTGGTCAACCTGGGACCGACTGACGGCCGTCTCGACCTACGGGCCCCCGGTGTTGGGGGCCTTCGTCCTCCGAAGGTCCTCAAAAACATGATTTGACAATGTTTTCCAAGTGGATTATGTGAACAGGTATCTTCGGACTCAGAATTATGAACATAAAGCACGGTCAGGACGAAGCCTGAACCAGACGAAGGACGAGCTGATTACCAAGCTCTACGAAGGTGCACAGCCGAAGCTGTGTGCAAGGAAGCTTCGTCGCGATAGCGGAAAGGGGAACCGACTTAAAGATGAAAAGACTACGTGGGCCTTGACAGATTTCCATAAGTCATTAACAAATGTAATGGACATGGATGTAATTTTACGAGGGCTGCGTCCCGCGTCTATAAATAGATGAACAGTACTCCCGTACTGTTCACGCTGACTTGGCATTGGCATTTGCGTCACGCTTGTACTTTTACCTTCTCTCAAGACCGAAGGTACATTTGTAATTTGAAATCATTTCTATTTCTCTGTGTTAATAAAATAGAAATGATTCTATGATTTACATTTCATGTTTTGTATGAATCCTTCGTTATTACTTGTTATATTTACGAAGATATGTCTCTTGTGACCTTCGTCCGGAATTCATTATTCCCGAAGGGGAATAATGTTTGGTAGGACGAAGGGCTTTAACATTTAACACTTTTTATGTTGCCTTGTTCTTAATACGAAGCATTTGAGAACAAGTCCCCAACATTGGCGCCCACCTCCGGTGAACTCACTTCCACTTCGAGTTTTTTGAACACCTTCGGAAGCTGTAGACCTTCGCTATGGCGCCGAAGAAAGCTTCAGCGGCTGGGGCTGCAGCACTGCAACCGCTGGACCACAACCAGGAGACCGTCTCTCTTCGGGAGGCCCGAAGCCAGAAGAGAAAGGCCGTCAGCCCAACGCTTCAGGAGGAAGAGCTAGACCAAGAAATCAGGGATATGGAGATGCTACATCAACAGGTGCAGAGAAAGAAGGAGAAGATGGCCCGGCTAGCTGAGTTGCAACGGCAGATAGACGAAGCCTCTGAGGAAGTTCGCCATCTTACTCATGATGAGCAAAACAGAAGGCCTCAGCAGAAAGACCTTCATCAGGAGGGCTTCGTCAACGAAGATGACTGGTATGACAATTTCCATCAGGGAAATTTTGTTTTCGATGATGCTTCTCCTTTGTCCGCTGAGCTGCAGGCTACACCTTGGCCTCCATCCTATAAGCCACCCCAGCTTCCCATGTTCGACGGCCACTCAGACCCGAAGCAGTTCTTGATGAGCTACGAAGCAACAGTGTCTTCGTATGGGGGCAATGCTGCAGTCATGGCGAAGTCTTTCGTCATGGCCGTCAGGAATGTTGCTCAAACCTGGTACTCCTCCCTTCGACCAGGAACGATCACCTCATGGCAGAAGCTGAAGGATATGTTGTTAACCAGCTTTCAAGGATTTCAGACGAAGCCGGTCACTGCTCAAGCTTTGTTCCAGTGCACTCAGGACCATGAAGAATACCTTCAGGCGTATGTCAGAAGGTTCTTGCGTTTGAGGGCGCAGGCTCCAACGGTGCCCAATGAAATTGTCATCGAAGCCATGATCAAGGGGCTTCGTCCTGGACCTGCAGCCCAATACTTTGCTAGGAAGCCTCCTCAGACTTTGGAGAAGTTGCTCCAAAAGATGGACGAGTACATTCGTGCTGATAATGACTTTCGCCAAAGAAGGGAGGAGGCCTTCAGATTTTCTGAGATGACCAGGGGCTTCGGGGGAAGATTCTATCCGAGGCATGTCAGGTCCATTCACAACTCCACTCAAAATGATGACAAGGGGAGTCAGCAGAACAGGCCGCAGTGCTCCTCACAGGCTTCGGGGCAGCAGCAAACTTTCTTTCGGCCACCAGCTCCAAGAGGCAGAGGCGCCAGGGGCTTCGGCGGGAGATTTGGAGATCAACCAAGGAGGACATTTTGCTTATTCTGCGGTGAGAACAAGGGCCATACCACCAGGATGTGCCATGTTACCATCCAGAAACAAAAGGAGCTAGCAGAAGCTGCAGCGCATCAGGGACAGCCGAAGCAGGTCATGCATACTGCTTCGTACCATCAGCCTTACATCCCGGAGTACGTGGGCAACCACCCTGCAGTTTCTGTAGCTTCGGCAAGTCAACCTCAAGCTTCATGGCAACAGCCCCCGCCTCCACCTCCGCTGCAACAAGGCCAGCAGCCAGAAGGGAGCCAATATGTTCCGCACCAAAGGGACCTCAGAGAGCAATCTGAAGCCCGTACAGTCAACAGTACTGTGCCGGAGTCGAAGCACATTTATTGACAAATATCCTACTTTGATAGCAGTCTTTTCCGTTTAAGTTCTGTTTTCGGTGTAATAAAGCATACTTCAGTTTTCATATAATAGTTTCGTGGTTGGTTATCAGAAAAACCTATCTTCTCTACAGGCTTAAGTTGCCGAAGCTTAAAAATTTGCGGTAACAAGGAGGGTCTTCGGATTATTAAAGATCCTTCAACGCAACCAAAAGTCGTTCTAAGGAACGCAGAGTAAGTTGCCGAAGTTACAAAAAGCCGTTCCAAAGGGAGCGCAGTGTAAGTTTTTTGCTCCAAAGACGTTCCTAAGGGAATGCAGAGCATACAGCGAAAAGTCAACGCTGATACCGCCTAAGTAAAAGGCGAAGAAGCTCCAAAGACGTTCCTAAGGGAATGCAGAGCTTATACCGTCTAAGTAAAAGACGAAGAAGCTCCAAAGACGTTCCTAAGGGAATGCAGAGCTTATACCGTCTAAGTAAAAGACGAAGAAGCTCCAAAGACGTTCCTAAGGGAATGCAGAGCTTACGAATATATTTTGTGTGTATCTTCGGAACAAATGTCATTTGCATAACATAACATCATCACATCATTTTGCATAACATAAGCATCATACATCATGTTGCATCTGGCAAAAGAAGGGGACACAGTATCAACCTTCGAAAGGACGCTTTGAGAAAGTGAAAATTGTGTAAAGTCACGAGGGAATACAATGATAATCTTCGGAATACAGCTTCGGAGAATATTTTTACGAAGCATGGACGAGCTTCATCAGAGCAATATCGAAGTTGTATAGCTTCGGAGAATGTTTTCATGAAGCATGAACGTGCTTCATCAGAATAATTTTAACGGAGAATGTCTTCTTCACGAAGCATGAAAAGAAGGGAAGGTGTTTTTTCGCCGAAGGCTCAAAAATGGTATGTATGTAGAGTTTCATGCATCGTAAAGAATTGAATAATGAAAAGAAACTTGTATATTACATTCAAATGTACAAAATGTTACATAGATCACACTTTAAATGTTTTTTCTAAATAGCATCTAGTCTTCTCTTAATACTGCTTCGGCGGCTTCATTTAGAAGTTGATCAACAACTTTGTCCATGATAGCTTCGGCCATTTGTTTAATTTCATCATCCCCTTTTGTGTGGGGGTCGGCAGTCGATCCAGCAGCTTCTGAGGGAAGAGAACATTTCTTCATTACTATTACAAACCGTGAGCAAAGTCTGAAATAAAAATTACAGCACAATAAGAGCGACTAATTGGTACCTAATTGCCTTTCGGGCTCTGTACTTTTTTCGGCAGCTTCTGCCACTTTCCTAGCATCATGGATGCCTTTTTCGCTTCTTTGAATTATTTCTTGCGCCATTTCTCGGTCGCCATTGTCCCAGATATCAGTGAAGAATTTACCGCCAACCATGCTTGCTTCGGTTGAGGGATCTTTGATGTCTTCAGGGGACAGGGCAGCTTCGGACTGAGCTAAGGATTTTATATGTTCACAACCTTTCTTCTCCAAAACAGCAGCAACTCCCCTGGCGCCTGAAAAAGCGCAGATATCACCGCGGCTGCTCAGGATTTCTTCGAAGGCTTCTGCTTCGTGACTAATCCAGTCCAGTGGACCTTCGGGATTGCCTCTTGAAAAGTCCTCTTCACTAGAAAAGGCGCCAACGCTGGCGAAGCTGGATTTTATCCTTTTCACGCATTCTACAGATTTAACATAACATTTCCTCTGAGATGCACGAAGCTCTTTAACACTTAACTCCAATTTATTGACCATATAATCACTAAGTTCTCGTTTCGTTTCCTCAAGCACACGTTCCTCTTTGGCTCTAGTTAGCTGTTTCTGAAGATCTTTAATTTCACGTTTTTGAGCTTCGGCCTGAGCTTTTGAAGCAGCTTCGTCCTTCTTCACTTTATCTACCAGTGTAAGCAGAATTTTATCCTTTTCCAGAGCTTCGTTTCTCAGTTTGATAACTTCGGAGCGTAAATTGTTAAACGCAATATCATAGCTTTCATCTTCGGCGCTTTTTTGGGCTCTTAATGCGTTGCTCAGAATCAGGCCCTGTATGAAAAAGAATCCATATAAGAATAAAGGAATGAATTACGCATTAAAAAGTTTTTTCAAACGCTTAATTTCCATACCTTTAGGCTATTATATGCAAGACTGTCTGCGAGATCCTCTTTCGTCATGGCGCATAATCCAGCTTCGAGTTTCGGGAACCCCATGCTTCTAGCCATTTCCCGGCACACGGATAATTCTTTATTGTCTGGGAGACAGTACAGGAAATCATCTTCGTTTGTTCCATTGAATACTACTGCCCCCTTCGGATACTTCAACTCTCTAGCATAGTGATTCGCTTCATAGATTTCTTCTTCAGACATTTTCTTCCCCGAAGCATGCCGCACGATGTAATCGCGTATGCTGGAGGGAGCATCGGGGGCGGCAGTGTCAATTTCTTCAACTAAAGCTGGTTCTGATATTTTCTCGGATTGTTCCTTGGCGGGCTCTGAAGGCCCAGCTTCAGCTTCAGCTTCAGCTTCAGCTTGTTGTTTCAAAGCTTCCGTAGATGCTTCAGCGAGTTCAACAGACTCCTTTGCGGTTGTGCTTGAAGACTTAATTGTCTCCAAGACATCCAGTACGTTCACCATTCTTTTTCTTCTTGGGGTCACCAATGGGCCCTTTTGATTTTTTGTTGTGTCGACATTTGTTGGACTTAAAATTTCTGATGTTTTTGGCTCTTCAATCTTCGGTTTTTCTACTGCTGAAGGCGCTTCAGTCTTCTCTTCCATCTTCGGCACTGGAGCTGGTTCTGTAGCTTCAGAGGCCAAAGAAACTTCACCAATGAATTCTGGCACTGTGGCCGGCTCAATAAAGCGTGTCCGATGGGTGAGCACCTTCATCTTTTTTCTTTGAGGCGCTGGCTCACTAGGGGCACTCGTGGTAGCTTCTGTCGCAGGAGAAGTATTTTTCCTTTTGCGACCCAATACCGGATAGTGATAGTCAGGGTACATAAACCCGACTGCGTCAAACACACGGTTGAGCCTTTTCTTCTTTCGGCCTCCGAAGGCTGCTGATAGCGCAGTATTTTCGGCCTTCGAATATGCCCCAAGTAGTTCATCACTTAATGTTTCAATGCTTTTCAGCCAGTCATCATCAGGTTCAACAAATTTATCTGCATATTTGAATGTGTATTTCAGTCTGACCAGTCCGCCTTCGTCGGACTCTTTAATGGTCTCCTTCGGCATTTCCCACTTTTCTGCAAGTGGCCATACCCTGAAGGCAATGTGCTCTTGGACCAAGTCCCTTGTCCCAATGAAAGAGCAGACTATGCCGAAGGCTCTTTGGCATTCCTCGGCTGCTTCGTCCATTTCAACCTTCGGCCTTCGAAGTCCGAAGCGTTGCCAGATGGGGCGCATAATGATACTCTTGACATTTTCTTGCGCTGTTAAGTCATTTTTTACATAGAACCATTCAGTCATCCAGGCTCCAGGCCATCTCTTCCGAAAGGTTGGCACAGGGCGGCTTGACCCGGAGCGGGCACCGAAGCTGTAGCACCCAAAATTATTGTGATATTGTTCTTTTCCCCACGGCTTCGTCTCATATAACAGTTCATGAATGTTGCAAAAACTTTTAGCATTTGGTTCTAAACCTTGGCTTCTTGCAGCCCAGACAAACATCCCCATTCTTATGATAGCTTCAGGAGTAAGTTAATGAAGGTAGACTTGAAATGTTTTCAGTACCTCAATAACAAAGTTGATCAGGGGGAATCGAAGCCCAGCTTTGAGAAAGCTTCGGAAGATTACAACTTCATCTTCTTCTGGGGTGGGAGAAGTCTTTTCTCCAGCGTCAGCCCTCACAATAGATATATCTCGAAAATACCGCCCCCTCATATTATCAATATGACTCTGCTTGATAGTGGTCTTCCCGAAAACCGTGTGACTTGGCCGCCATGGTCGATCTTCGGCCTCTTCTCCACCACTTTCTACATCATAGCTGTCGCTGTCATCAGTATCTTCGGACAAACCTTCGAGAATCTCTTTGGTGATTTTCTCTGTATTGGTCTCCGCCATCGCAATCAGGAACCCCAGATTCTTCTCTTCCTCGAGACTCAGCTTCGTATCAGCAGGAATCTTCTTACCTTCAGACATCTTCGGAAACGCTAAAAAACTGCTCTCGAGGCCGAAGCTTCAAAATAAAAAAGACCAGCAAATCCTAAAGCACAAGAGCTAAAAATTTAGTGGACCGAAGCAGATGGCAAGTATGCGTACCAAATGAGTTCGCGATGTGATCTTATTTATACGCCCAGGGCGTTGAAAATTGAAAGACCCCGCTTGTCAGTGAATGTTGCTATTCTAGCAAAGGGAAGGTGTTTTTTCGGACCTTCGGCTCAAGGCCTTCGTCCAAATCGCAATCTGAATTTAATATTAACAAATTAATATTGCGAGGGGCTACTGTTGGGGGCCTTCGTCCTCCGAAGGTCCTCAAAAACATGATTTGACAATGTTTTCCAAGTGGATTATGTGAACAGGTATCTTCGGACTCAGAATTATGAACATAAAGCACGGTCAGGACGAAGCCTGAACCAGACGAAGGACGAGCTGATTACCAAGCTCTACGAAGGTGCACAGCCGAAGCTGTGTGCAAGGAAGCTTCGTCGCGATAGCGGAAAGGGGAACCGACTTAAAGATGAAAAGACTACGTGGGCCTTGACAGATTTCCATAAGTCATTAACAAATGTAATGGACATGGATGTAATTTTACGAGGGCTGCGTCCCGCGTCTATAAATAGATGAACAGTACTCCCGTACTGTTCACGCTGACTTGGCATTGGCATTTGCGTCACGCTTGTACTTTTACCTTCTCTCAAGACCGAAGGTACATTTGTAATTTGAAATCATTTCTATTTCTCTGTGTTAATAAAATAGAAATGATTCTATGATTTACATTTCATGTTTTGTATGAATCCTTCGTTATTACTTGTTATATTTACGAAGATATGTCTCTTGTGACCTTCGTCTGGAATTCATTATTCCCGAAGGGGAATAATGTTTGGTAGGACGAAGGGCTTTAACATTTAACACTTTTTATGTTGCCTTGTTCTTAATACGAAGCATTTGAGAACAAGTCCCCAACACCCGGGTTCCGAGGAAGATGACGAGCCCGACTATGGTTGGGATTTCTCCGGGCTCGTTAACCCCAGTGCCATGCGGGACTTCATGACCACATGTGACTACTGCCTCTCCGATTGCTTCGATGGTAGCCACAGCCTCGACGACGAGGACTATGGCCCAAGATGCGAATGTTTCCACGTCGATCTAGGGGGTCTCGACGAAGGCAACCACCTTGGTATGCCGGAGGACGGCGATCCCCCTAGGCCTGCGCCTCGCGTTGACATCCTTCGGGAGCTAGCTGTGGTCCCAGTCCCTACGGGGGGTCAGGACGCACAGCTCGAGCAAATCCGTGAGATGCAGGCCAGGCTCGACGAGGAAGCAGGACAACTTGTGCAGCTCCGGCAAAACATCGGGCAGGAGTGGGCAGGTCGAGCATCGGCCGGAGAAGCGCGTCATCTGCCCCAGGACGTCCAACACCGCATCGCTGACGATGCCAGGGCAAGGCTGCCCCCGGCTTCTAGTGGGGTCGGCCAGAACCTAGCTGCAGCAGCAATACTACTCCGAGCGATGCCGGAACCATTCACCACCGAGGGGCGGCGTATCCAGGGAGAACTCAAGAATCTCCTGGAGGATGTCGCGGTCCGACGGGCCGAAAGCTCTGCCTCCCGAAGGCAGGGGTACCCCCCGGAGCATCACGCCGCGACTTCCCAATTCATGCGGGAAGCCTCGGTCCGCACCGGGCGCACGAGGGACACAGCGCCTGCGACCCTGGGTCGCCTCCGCAACGAGCACCACCGCCGCGACCGTCGAGCCCACCTCGACGAAAAGGTGCGCCGAGGCTACCACCCCAGGCGTGGAGGACGCTACGACAGCGGGGAGGATCGAAGTCCCTCGCCCGAACCACCCGGTCCGCAAGCTTTCAGCCGGGCCATACGACGGGCGCTGTTCCCGACCCGGTTCCGAACCCCGACTACCATCACCAAGTACTCAGGGGAAACAAGGCCCGAACTGTGGCTCACGGACTACCGGCTGGCCTGCCAGCTGGGTGGAACGGACGATGACAACCTCATCATCTGCAACCTCCCCCTGTTCCTCTCCGACGCTGCCCGAGCCTAGCTCGAGCATCTGCCTCCTGCGCAGATCTCCAACTGGGATGATCTGGTCAAAGCCTTCGCCGGAAACTTCCAGGGCACATACGTGCGCCCTGGGAACTCCTGGGATCTTCGAAGCTGCCGCCAGCAGCCGGAAGAATCCCTGCGGGACTACATCCGGCGATTTTCGAAGCAGCGCACCGAGCTGCCCAACATCACCGACTCAGATGTCATCGGCGCGTTCCTCATCGGCACCACTTGCCTTGACCTGGTGAGCAAGATGGGTCGCAAGACCCCCACTAGGGCAATCGAGCTGATGGACATCGCCACCAAGTTCGCCTCTGGCCAGGAGGCGGTCGAGGCCATCTTCCGGAAGGACAAGCAGCCTCATGGTCGCCAGCAGGAAGACGTCCCCGAGGCGTCCGCTCAGCGCGGCACGAAGAAGAAGGGCAAGAAGAAGTCGCAAGCGAAATGCGACGCCGCCGACGCAGATCTTGTCGCCGCCGCCGAGCACAGGAACCCTCGGAAGCCTCCCGGAGGGGCCAACCTGTTCGACAAGATGCTCAACGAGTCATGCCTTTATCATCAGGGCCCCGTCAAGCACACCCGTGAGGAGTGCGTCATGCTTCGGCGCTACTTCCAAAAGGCCGGGCCACCGGTGGAAGATGGCAAAGCCCACCACAACGACAAGAAGGAGGGCCACAAGGCAGAAGAGTTCCGCGAGGTCCATGACTGCTTCATGATCTACGGTGGGCAAGTGTAACACCCCGAATTTTTGGAGTTGAATTTTTTTCTTTTCTTCACTCTCCAAATTCGGGTGTTACCTCTCTTTCCCATTTCTTTTCGCTAAAACCTCACCCGTCTTCAAAACTTTAAGTTATGTGATAATAGTAAACCCTAGAGTTAATTTCTTTGATTTGCTGCATCATGTCGAACCATGCATTTTTGGTTGTTTGAAAGTGTGAAGGCATTCATATAGAAAATAGATATCAAAAAAAGGAAAATCTTTTCTTTTCTCTCTCCTCCCTCTCCTCCCCTTTTTGGCCCAGCCGCCCCCCTTTTGGCGTGCGGCCCAGCCGGCCTTTCCCCCCCTCTCTCCCCCCTTCCCGCGTGGGCCCCGCGGTGGCCCAGCCGGCCTCCCCTTCCCCCCCGCTTTGGGCCCAAGCCAGCCCAGCCGCCCCTCCCTCCCCTCCCCCCCAAATCTCTCTCCTCTCCCCTACGGGCCCCGCCTGTCATCCCCTCCCCTCCCACAAATCCCTCTCCCCTGCTCAACCGCCCGCCCCCTCCCCTGCACGCCCGAACCGCCGCCGATCTCGCCGCGGTGAGGCTCCCCCTCCCCCCTCCCCTCTTCTCCCTCCCCTCCCCCCCCTTCCCCGCCCGCCGGCGCTCTCCCGCGCCGCCCCGCGCCCGCCCGGCCGCGTCCGCCCGCCGGCCCCGCCTCGCCGACCCTCGGCCGCGCCGTCCCGGCCGCGCCGACCCCGGTCTCGTCCCGCCCCGGCATGAGCGCCCCGCCCCTCGCCTTGGCTCGCCGGCCATGGCGCCCGGCCCCCGGCGCTCCCCCGCCCGCGGCGAACCTCGCCCTCCCCGCGCCCGGCCCCGCGCTCGCCGGCGCCCTCCCGCGGCGCGGCGGTCCCGCCCCGGCCCCGGCAGCGCCGCCCCCGACCGCGCCCGTCCTGCCCCGGCCCCGGCAGCGCCGCACCCGGCCGCGCCCGTCTCGCCCCGCCCCCGGCCGCGCCCGCCCGGCCCTGACCCCGGCCACCCCGCCCCCGTGCGCGCTGCCCCGACCGCCTCGGCCCCGCCTCGCCCGTCCCGGCCCCGGCCGCGCCGTCCCTGGCCGCACCCGCCGGCCATGGCGGCCCCTGCTCGTCGCGCCCGCGCCGTCCCCTGCCCCGGCGTGGTGGCCGGCCGTGGCCTCACTGGCCATGCCGCCCGCGCGGCGTGCCCCGCCTGCCCGGCCGACGTGCCCTCACCCCGCCCTGCGCGCGCGCCCGGCCTCGGCCCCGTCCCGGCCATGGCGCGTGGCCATGGCGCCCGCCCGTGCTCGCCCGCCCGCCCCGGCATGTCCTGCTTGCGTCGTGACGGCCCCGCGCGGCCTCGAGCTCGGCGCAGCGTGCCTATGGCGCGCGGCCTTGAGCTCAGCCAGCGCGCGGCCCCGACGTGTGCACGGCTAGTTCGCGGCGCGTGTGTGCGGCCTTGCGCGCGCGCTACTCGCGTAGTGCGCGGTGCCTTGCCACGGCTCGTCGTGCCCTCGTCCACCCCTAGACGTGCCCGTCTACCCCCCCTATATTTTATGCGCGCTAATCACGTTGTTTATATTAATAAAATAGGAAACTCAATTGAGGAATTTGGTTACGTTAGTTAATTCATATAGTCAATCGTCTATCTCATTTAATGTTGATCAACTAAAAGTGGTTAAGTTTCTATTAGTGCATGTAGCTAATCCTTTTTGTTAGAGCTAAGTGGAACTAGAGCATGTAACATCTAGTTATTCGTCTACCCGTGATGCGCCTCGAGCATAAGCTTTAACCCCTGTGAGACCTTCCCCCATCTCTTTCTAACCATGGTAAATGCAATATCGTATGTTATACTCTATGCATATTTAATTTATTTTGTTCTCTTGTATGATGTACTGTTTGTTTCCTAATTCGAATGGATGGATGTATGTATGTTTGCACTCGCATAGAGAACAATCCGGTCGAAGAGCCCGAAGAGCTCGCAGGAGAAGCCCCTGAGCAGCAGTCGGTTGGTGGAGGCAAGTGTCCCTTGACCTATCTCTGTCCTATACATACTTTAATTCACCTCCCGCATTACATATTTATACCTAAGGATTGACTAGCTTTTGTTGTCCATGTCCTTGTTTACCTATTTGTGTCGGATTATTATTGCTTAGTCTTATGCTATTGCTCAACTCTAATCAATGAACATGATGAGAATTATCAATGATATGCTGTTTTCCCCTCTTTTATTATGATGTTATACTTGTGGTCTTCAAGGGGGCTCGAGCGGTTTCTCGAGTGCCTCTCCGTAAGGACCTGTTCGTTGGATGACCGCCTGGGAAAACAGTGCAACCATGAGGGTGGAGTGGGACGCCCTTAGCTGAATAATTAGAGGAACCGGGGTGTAGTTCGCTTAGCCGTCGTGCCGTCAATGGGGCTTGGTGTATGCGGCTCGCTCTGCCAAGGTTGATTTGTCCCTTGGGGAGGAGTGCAGTACATTTAGGAAACCTAACGGGCGGCTACAGCCCCGGGGAATCTTTGTAAAGGCTTCGTAGTGAATCCCTAGCCATTCACCTCGGGAGTGAATAAGGGTCTTGCAAACCCGGGCTAGAGAGGGAATCACGGCTTGTGGGTAAAGTGCGCAACCTCTGCAGAGTGTTATGAAACTGATATATCAGCCGTGCTCGCGGTTATGAGCGGCCAAGGGAGCTCCAGTGATTAGTGATACTTGATCAGAGATGCTCGGATTATAGGTTGCAACGAAACTGATGGTTTTTGGTATTGATTATGGTAATGGTAAGTGGTATTCTTTCCATTTGGAAAGAGTACGTTTGGGTTAATAACGTGGGTTAACTCTAAAACTTGGCTTTCTCTATTAGTAATAATAATCTGACCAACTAAAAGCAACTGCTTGACTTATCCCCACATAAAGCTAGTCCACTACAGCCAAACGGGATACTTGCTGAGTATGTTGATGTGTACTCACCCTTGCTCTACACACCAAACCCCCCCTTCCCTAGGTTGTCTGCATTGCAACCACTGCTCAGGAGAAGACGAAGTCGTGGAAGGAGACTTCCAGGAGTTCCAAGATTACGATGAGTTCTAGGTGTGGGTTAGCGGCAAACCCCCAGTCGGCTGCCTATGAAGGCCGCGTTTATCTACGTTTCTTTTCCGCACTTTGATTTATTGTAAAGACTATGTGGATGTCTCAGACATATGATGTAATCGACTATTATTTCCCTTTTTAACACTATTTGAGCACTGTGTGATGATGTCCATGTTATGTAACTGCTGTGTACGTGAATTGCTGATCCTGGCACGTACATGGTTCGCATTCGGTTTGCCTTCTAAAACCGGGTGTGACAGCAAGTGGCGAACGCCTCGGCTCGGCACCGCAAGCAAGAGCGCCGGGAAGTCTGCTCGGTGAAGGTGGCGGCGCCAGTCTACCTAGACTGGTCCGACAAGCCCATCACCTTCGACCAAGGCGACCACCCCGACCGCGTGCCGAGCCCGGGGAAGTACCCACTCATTGTCAATCCCGTCATCGACAACATCAGGCTCACCAAGGTCCTCATGGACGGAGGCAGCAGCCTCAACATCATCTACGCCGAGACCCTCGGGCTCTTGCAGATCGACCTGTCCACGATCCGGGCCAGTGCGGCGCCCTTTCACGGGATCATCCCCGGGAAGCGCGTCTAGCCCCTTGGACAACTCGATCTGCCCGTCTGCTTTGGGACTCCCTCCAACTTCCGAAAGGAAACCCTCACGTTCGAGGTGGTCGGGTTCCGAGGAACCTACCACGCAGTGCTGGGGAGACCATGCTACGCCAAGTTCATGGTCGTCCCCAACTACACCTACCTCAAGCTCAAGATGCCGGGCCCCAACGGGGTCATCACCGTCGGCTCCACGTACCGACACGCGTACGAATGCGATGTGGAGTGTGTGGAGTACGCCGAGGCCCTCGCCGAATCCGAAGCCCTCATCGCCGACCTGGAGAGCCTCTCCAAGGAGGTGCCAGATGCGAAGCGCCACGTCGGCAACTTCGAACCAGCAGAGGCGGTTAAGTCCGTCCCTCTCGACCCCAGCAACGACGCCTCCAAGCAAGTCCGGATCGGCTCCGAGCTCGACCCCAAATAGGAAGCAGTGCTCGTCGACTTTCTCCGCGCGAACGCCGAGGTTTTTGCATGGAGTCCCTCGGACATGCCGGGCATACCGAGGGATGTCGCCGAGCACTCGCTGGATATCCGAGCTGGAGCCCGACCCGTGAAGCAGCCTCTGCGCCGATTCGACGAAGAAAAGCGCAGAGCCATAGGCGAGGAGATCCACAAGCTGATGGTTGCGGGGTTCATCAAAGAGGTATTCCATCCCGAATGGCTAGCCAACCCTGTGCTTGTGAAAAAGAAAGGTGGGAAGTGGAGGATGTGTGTAGACTACACTGGTCTAAACAAAGCATGTCCAAAGGTTCCCTACCCTCTACCTCACATCGATCAAATCGTGGATTCCACTGCTGGGTGCGAAACCCTGTCATTCCTCGATGCCTACTCAGGGTATCACCAAATCAGGATGAAAGAGTCCGACCAGCTCGCGACTTCTTTCATCACACCCTTTGGCATGTACTGCTACATTACTATGCCATTCGGTTTAAGGAATGCAGGCGCGACATACCAAAGGTGCATGAACCACGTGTTCGGACAGCACATTGGCCGAACGGTCGAGGCTTACGTCGATGACATCGTAGTCAAGACAAGGAAAGCCTTCGACCTCCTCACTGACCTTGAAACGACATTCAAGTGTCTCAAAGCGAAAGGCGTAAAACTCAATCCCGAGAAGTGTGTATTCGGAGTCCCCCGAGGCATGCTCCTGGGGTTCATCATCTCCGAGCGGGGCATCGAGGCCAACCCAGAGAAAATTGCGGCCATCACCAACATGGGGCCCATCAAGGACTTGAAAGGAGTACAGAGGGTCATGGGATGCCTTGCGGCTCTGAGCCGCTTCATCTCGCGCCTCGGTGAAAGAGGCCTGCCCCTGTACCGCCTCTTAAGGAAGACCGAGCGCTTCACTTGGACCCCCGAGGCCGAGGAAGCCCTCTGGAACTTGAAGGCGCTCCTTACAAGCGCGCCCATCCTGGTGCCCCCCGCTGCCGGAGAAGCTCTCTTGATCTACGTAGCCGCAACCACTCAGGTGGTCAGCACCGCGATTGTAGTCGAGAGACGAGAAGAAGGGCATGCATTGCTCGTCCAGAGACCAGTCTACTTCATCAGTGAGGTACTGTCCGAGACCAAAATCCGCTACCCGCAAATTCAGAATCTACTTTACGCGGTAGTTCTGACGCGGCGAAAGTTGCGACACTACTTCGAGTCTCATCCGGTGACTGTGGTGTCGTCCTTCCCTCTGGGGGAGATCATCCAGTGCCGAGAGGCCTCGGGTAGGATCGCAAAGTGGGTGGTTGAGATCATGGGTGAGACAATCTCGTTCGCCCCTCGGAAGGCCATCAAGTCCCAAGGTTTGGCGGACTTTGTGGCTGAATGGGTCGACACCCAGCTACCAGCAGCTTCGATCCAACCGGAACTCTGGACCATGTTTTTCGACGGATCGCTGATGAAAACAGGAGCGGGCGCGGTCCTGCTCTTCATCTCACCCCTCGGGAAGCATCTCCGCTACGTGCTGCGCCTCCATTTCCCGGCGTCCAACAACGTGGCCGAGTACAAGGCTCTGGTTAACGGGTTGCGCATCACCATCGAGCTAGGGGTTCGGCGCCTCGACGCTCGTGGCGACTCACAGCTTGTCATCGACCAAGTCATGAAGAACTCCCACTGCCGCGACCCAAAGATGGAAGCCTACTGCGACGAGGTTTGGCGCCTGGAAGACAAGTTCTACGGGCTCGAGCTCAACCACGTCGCCCGACGGTACAACAAGACTGTGGACGAGCTGGCTAAAATAGCCTCGGGGCGGACAACGGTCCCCCCAGATGTCTTCTCCCGAGACCTACATCAACCCTCCGTCAAGACCGACGACACGCCCGAGCCCGAGAAGGCCTCGGCCCTGCCCGAGGCGCCATCGGCCCTGCCCGAGGCACCCTCGGCCCCTGAGGGTGAGGCTTTGTGCGTCGAGGAAGAGCGGAATGGGGTCCCGCCTAATCGAAACTGGCAGACCCAGTACCTGCAATATCTCCACCGAGGAGAGCTATCCCTCGACAGAGCCGAAGCTCGGCGACTAGCGCGGCGCGCCAAGTCATTCGTCTTGCTGGGTGACGAGAAGGAACTCTACCACCGCAGCCCCTCAGGCATCCTCCAGCGATGCATATCCGTCGCCGAAGGTCAGGAGCTATTGCAAGAAATACACTCGGGGGCTTGCGGTCATCACGCTGCACCTCAAGCCCTTGTTGGAAACGCCTTCCGACAAGGTTTCTACTGGCCAACAGCGGTGGCCGACGCCACTAGGATTGTACGCACCTGCCAAGGGTGTCAATTCTACGCAAGGCAGACCCAACTGCCCGCTCAGGCTCTGCAAACAATACCCATCACCTGGCCGTTTGCTGTGTGGGGTCTGGACCTTGTCGGTCCCTTGCAGAAGGCACCCGAGGGCTTCACGCACCTGCTGGTCGCTATCGACAAGTTCTCCAAGTGGATTGAGGTCCGACCCCTAAACAGCATCAGGTCTGAACAGGCGGTGGCGTTCTTCACCAACATCATCCATCGCTTTGGAGTCCCAAACTCCATCATCACTGACAACGGCACCCAGGTCACCGGCAGGAAGTTCCTGGACTTCTGCGAGGACCACCACATCCAGGTGGACTGGGCCGCCGTAGCTCACCCCATGACGAATGGGCAGGTAGAGTGTGCCAACGGCATGATTCTACAGGGACTCAAGCCGAGGATCTACAACGACATCAACAAGTTCGGTAGGCGATGGATGAAGGAACTCCCCTCGGTGGTCTGGAGTTTGAGGACAACGCCAAGCCGGGCCACGGGCTTCACGCCGTTTTTTCTAGTCTATGGGGCCGAGGCTATCTTGCCCACAGACTTAGAATACGGCTCCCCGAGGACGAGGGCATACGACGCCCGAAGCAACCAGACCAGCCGAGAAGACTCACTGGACCAGCTGGAAGAGGCTCAGGACGTGGCCTTACTACACTCGACGCGGTATCAGCAGTCCCTGTGACGCTACCACGCCCGAGGGGTTCGGTCCCGAGACCTCCAGGTGGGCGACTTGGTGCTTTGGCTACGACAAGACGCCCGAGGGCGCCACAAGCTCACACCTCCCTAGGAAGGGCCGTTCATCATCGCCAAGATTTTGAAGCCCGGAACATACAAGTTGGCCAACAGTCAAGGCGAGGTCTACAGCAACGCTTGGAACATCCGACAGCTACGTCGCTTTTACCCTTAAGATGTTTTCAAGTCGTTCATATGCCTCGTTCATACGCAAATAAAGTCTAACCATCAAGGAAGGGTCAGCCTTGCCTTAGCAAAGCCCGACCCTCCCTCGGGGGCTAGAAGAGGGGACCCCCCTCTGCGTCAAAATCTTCCTCGGAAAAAGTCTTTCGGCCAGAACATCTTTCGCGCTTTTCGACTACTTCGATAGTGGGATCCTAAAAATGATGGAGTACACGTAAGCGGCAAGGCCAACCGAGCCGAGGGACTCCTACGCCTTTAGGATACGGATACCTCACTCATCACCTTCCGCGATAAGTAACTCACGCTCGGATAAGCGATTATGCTGACCGAACAAGTCTTAACGCTCGAAAACTTTTCTATCGAAACGATTTTTCGTGCCTTCTCAACCATATCGATAACAGAATCCCGCGGATGAGCAAGAGTACATATAAGCGGCGAAGGTCGACCGAGCCGAGGGACTCCTACGCCTCCGGGATACGGATACCTCACTCATCACCTTCCGTGATAAGTAACTCACACTCGGATAAACGATTCTGCTACCGACAAGCAAGTCCTGATACTCGAAACAAGAGGAAAAGAAACACAGCTTTATAACACGACAACGATATGTTTGGGCCTCGGCGGCCGCAAAAAACATACGCACACTACAGACAAACTGTTCCTGTAGGTTCAGACATCAATAGGGGGAGCAGCAGCACCCTCGGCATCGTCTCCACCTTCGGCGGAATCTAACCCGGCCTCAGACGGTGACACGGGCGGAAGGATTTCCACCTCGAAGGAAGATGTCAGCACCGCGCCTAGGCCATCGTAGCCAGGGTCTCCTCTAGGATCCCGGCCCGAGCAGACGGCTCGGCTGGCCGCTCCGTAGCCTCAGCCAGCTGTCCCCCGACGACATCAGCCCGGTGCATGGCCTCGGCAGCCCGACCCCAGGGTCAGTCCCGCCAGTGGATGACCCGGCCCGGCGCCGGCCGCCACTGCTATGCCTCCTCGGCCTAGGAAGTCACCTACTCCTGGGCCGATGAAGCTTCTTTTCGAGCCAACTCCGCCTCTGTCCGTGCTGACACCACTGCCTCTGGCTTTGGCTCATCGCAGAGCAGCCGAGGGTTCCTTAACTAAGCGAGAGAAGCCTTGAGCGGCAAGGCCGACCGAGCCGAGGGACTCCTACGCCTCAGGGATACGGATACCTCACTCGTCACCTTCCGCGCAGGGCAACTCACACTTGGTTAAGCGGTTCAGCTAGCCGACAGGCGAGTCCTGGTGCTCTAAATGAAGGGGAAGACACGGCTTCACGCCCAAATAGACAAATGTTCAGGCCCCGACAACCGCAATGAACATACACCGACACTCAAGGTGCCATTACAAACGGAAATCCGGTTCCACTCCCGCAGGTACGAACAACCCCCACACTGGAGGGCCTGCGGGACGACAAATTCCAGGTGGCTCGCCGCCGCCCACTCCTGCAGCAGCGACAACGACCTCCGCTCCGGGCGGCCAAACAGCAGCAGTGATGACCTCAGGGCAGACGCTGCTGCGACAAGGCCCTCGCCCACGTCCCCACTCGAGGGGCGAGGACAAGCTATCAAAGCCAAAGAGCTGGAGGCGCGGAGCGCAGATGGCGCCGACGATCTCGTCGGCGACGAGGACTTCTCCAGCTGCCACCACCTCAGCACCGACGACGGCAGCCACCTGCCTACCGGCAGATCCCCACTCAAGTCCTCCCGAACGGGCGAGCACCGACCTCCGCACGGAGGCGTCGTGCCGGAGCACGGGCAGGACAGCCCAAGAACACGAACGCTGCCCTAGCAACGCACGGCGTCTTGGACGGTCCCCCGATACGCGCGGCGCGACAGCCGCCCGTACAACGGCTAGATAGCCACACTCCGCCCGACGGGGGGAGGGGCACCGGAAGCTGAGCCAGCGAGCCCAACACACTGGAGCTGACAACGCTCGCGGCCGACCAGCCCCACGTTTTCGAAGTCCGCCCCCTCCGCTAGGCCGGTGGGCGCCCTCTCTCCTGAATGCTGAAGGAGAAGGTGGCCCACCGACCCGTGCGGGAGGTAGAGCTCCGGCTCAGCTTGCCCTCCGCCCCAGCAAGGATGATGAAGATCCTTGAAACTAAGGGCGGGGCAGAGGCCGCAGCCCGGCTTGCTTCTCCCCACCATCGAACTGGTGGTCACCGTCTTGGGTGACCATTGGTGAGGGGATGCAGCCGGGCTGCCTGATGAAAATCCTTGAAGCCGAGCGATGGCTGAAAGGTGCCAACTTCCGCGAAGTTGCGCTCCTCCAACGGCAGCAAGACGAAAGCAATGCGGGTGCTCCCCATCCGGGGGCTCGGAAGGCGGAAGGGCACGATGCATGAGGAGAGTGCGAAGGCGTGGCTGCCACCCAGGAGGTTGATCCCTTTTTAAAGTCGACTCACCCCACTCGCGTCCTCAGGCGTCGCGGGCTAAGTCTTCACCAACACGCTCCAAGGTCCTCCCCCTACGACACGGGGGCTGGGTCCCACACGACGTGCAAGCTGGCCCAGGATAGAAGAAGCCAAACCGCCATGCGCGGAGCGTGTAACCGCCCAGCGGTTACAAGCACTCCTCCGTCTTCTCCTAAACCAGTGGGTGAAAGGGCGGACCGCCATGCAGGCGGCATGCAACCGCACCACGGGGATGCACCCTTTTGGCTCCGACGCGTCCAGCATGGAGTCCCAGGCCCACACGTCATGTAACCGGCGCGCCGGTTACTACGTGCGAAAAAACTGCACCGCCACTTGCGTCAGTGCTGCGCCTCCTCGACTGCGGAACTAGTGCCACGACTCAAGGCAACCCTGCGCATAGCCCAACAGTGCCAACCAGGCGCATCGGTCACGGGTCTGTCAGCCGCGGGAGAAGGCACGACGGTCGATATGGCCAAAAGTGGGTCGACAGTAATGGCGGCAGCAGGCGAGCGGAAGCGGCTGTCAAATCGTCTGCAGGCTCACGTCCCCTCCTGGGGCAGCAGGAGAGCCCTCTCCCACGGTGTGAAGACGACGCGCCCGTGTTCCGTTCCTTGAACGGCTCGCGCAACGGCTGCCCCGCGAACCACTCGTCCCATCGCATTAACTCCGCGGCAGGGCAGGCGACACCTTTGGCAGGCGAAGCGGGCGACGCTTCACCTCTACCATAATGACCGCATCAAAAAAAGGTGCGCCACGTCGTTCAATTTTGTATCCTTTTCCTCTTCCCCTTTCTCTCTCTTGCTACAGGGACCGGGAAAGGGGATACTCCAAAAGGGATCCTTCTCTGCGAAGGAAGCGGGCCCCGAGCCCTCCTACTGATCAGAGGTTCAAAGGCTGGCCCCTCAGAAGGATTCGACAGCCGCCTCAGAGCACTCGGGCCCCGAGCCCTCCTACTGATTAGGGGTTCGAAGGCTGGCCCCTCGGAAGGGTTCGACAGCCACCCCAGAGCACTCGGGCTCCGCGCCTACTACTGGTCAGAGGTTCGAAGGCTAGCCCCTCGGAAGGGTTCAACAGCCGCCTCAGGCCACTCGAGCTCCGCGCCCACTACTAATCAGGGGTTCGAAGGCTGGCCCCCGAAGGGTTCGATAGCCGCCTCAGAACACGCAGAGCGAGGGATGACTCTGGATACGTCCGATACATGGCCGAGGCTCGGGCTACGCTCCCGAGGTACCCTAGGACATTTCCGAGACCAGTAGGAGCGATTCTGTAACGGAATCTCATCAGAGGGAGGCATCAAGCCCTCGGACCCTATCAAACGGGACCGGGTCCAGCAAATCACCTGCAGGTACTTTTGGAGCGCGCCTCTGGGCCACTAGCTGACCCTTATCGAACGGGGCACGGGCGTCCACTCGGATCACCCGTTAGCAACTCACTGGAGACACCATGTTCGGCGCCCTCCAAGGGCAACATGGCGCTTTCCCCCCTCCTCCTTGCGGAAAGGTGACGAAGGGTCGTATGATAAAAGCCGAGTCAGTCCTTGGCCGTCCTCTCGCTCTGTGCGGAGGCTCGGGGGCTGCTCTCGCAAACCCGGCTCTGGCCAAACCGTTGACAGCGTTAACATACCAGCCCGAGAACTCGGAACCCGACTATGCACCCGGGCTACGACCAGTTCGCATGAGGGAACAATCAGACCGGCCGAGGCATCACAAAAGGCATTAAGACCTCGAAGGAGTCAAACCACTCCTTCGAGGCCTCGGGGGAGACACCCGGCGGGTGCGCTCGCGCGCACCCACCGGAACAAAATGCAACCGAGAAAGGCCGGTCCCCTTGCAAAAAAATGCGACAAAGCCTCCAAGCGAGTACCCACACTCCCTTTGAGGCTCGGGGGCTACTGTCGGGGACCATAATTAGGGGTACCTCCAAGACTCCTAAACTCGGCTGGTAAACACCATCAGCACAAAGCTGCAAAGGCCTGATGGGTGCAATACAGGACAAAGCTCTGTCCGCTCAAGGGACACGATCTCGCTTCGCCCGAGCCCAGCCTCGAGCAGGAACAGTAGATCCAGGCATATTCACGCCTCGCCCGAGGGCCCCCTCAAGCAACGGGCGCACCTTCGACTCGCCCGAGGCCCAGCTCGGGCAGGCTTCGCGGAGAAGCAACCTTGGCCAGATTGCCTCGCCAGTCGACCGGATCGCAGGAGCATTCAATGCAAGGATCGCCTGACACCTTATCCTAACGCACGCTCCTCAGTCGACAAGGCCGAAGTGACCGCAGTCACTTCGCCCCTCAACTGGCTGACCTGATAGGAAAACAGCGCCGCCTGCGCTGCTCCGACTGCTGTGCCACCCGTCAGGGTGAGGCTGACAGCCGCCAAGTCCGGCCTCAGGCGCCATAGAAAGCTCCGCCTCGCCCGACCCTAGGGCTTGGACTCAACCTCGACCTCGGACGACGGACTCCGCCTCGCCCGACCCCAGGGCTCGGACTCAACCTCAACCTCGGACGACAGACTCCGCCTCGCCCGACCCTAGGGCTCAGACTCAACCTCGACCTCGGACGACGGTCTCCGCCTCGCCTGACCCTAGGGCTCGGACTCAACCTTGACCTCGGACGATGGACTCCGCCTCGCCCGACCCCAGGGCTCGGACTCAACCTCGACCTCGGACGACAGACTCTGCCTCGCCCGACCCCAGGGCTCGGACTCAACCTCGACCTCGGACGACGGTCTCCGCCTCGCCCGACCCCAGGGCTCGAACTCAACCTCGACCTCGGACGACGGACTCCGCCTCGCCCGACCCCAGGGCTCGGACTCAACCTCGACCTTAGACGACGGTCTCCGCCTCGCCCGACCCCAGGGCTCGGACTCAACCTCGACCTCGAAGGAGCCTCCGCCTCGCCCAACCTTGGGATTGGACCGATCACGTCGCAGGGGGGTACATCATTACCCTACTCCTAGCTAGCTCAGGCTACGGGGAACAAGACCGGCGTCCCATCTGGCTCGCCCTGGTAAAACAAGTAATGATGGCACCCCGCATGCTCCATGACGACGGCGGTCCTCAGCCCCCTACGGAAGCAAGGAGACGTCAGCAAGGTCCTGACAGCCCCGACAGCTGTGCTTCTACAGGGCCCAAGCGCTCCTCCAACGACCATGACATCACATGAACAGGACACCAACACCTCTCCAACAACCACGTCGGCATGTACATAGGACTCTGGCTCCTCTCTGCCGAACACGTTAGCACACTGCTACACCCCCCATTGTACACCTGGGCCCTCTCCTTACGTCTATAAAAGGAAGGTCCAGGGCCCTCGTACGAGAAGGTGGCCGCGCGGGAGGACGGGCTGACGAACATGCTCTCTCTCTCTCCCTCGCGAACGCTTGTAACCCCCTACTGCAAGCGCATCCGCCTTGGGCGCAGGACAACACGAAGCCGCGGTTCCCCTTATTGTTCTCCCTTGTGTTCCGTCTCGCACCGACCCATATGGGCTGGGACACGTAGCGACAATTTACTCGTCGGTCCAGGGACCCCGAGGTCGAAACACCGACAAATAGATTGTTCGTTTTAGACTGTTTGGATTACTGTAGTTGCGTAGTTGTAATGTATAGAGATAAAACATTGTAAAAAATGTAGAAGAGTATACGAATTAAAGTGAATAAGCTGAATCAGCTCCAAAGCTCGAGGTCATCCGTGCAAGCGCAAAGCAAGCCTGTGTCTATACATGTCCATTCGTGCGTGCTGGGCCGGCACGACACGAGCACGGCAAAGCACGACACGATCTTGGACGTGCCGGGCACGGCCCGATTCAATTCCGTGCCGTGTCGTGCTAGCCCGCGGGCTGAAATGCTGGCCCAAGCACGGCACGAAAGGGATAGAAACGGGCCGTGCCGTGCCTGTAGCCCGGTCAGCCCATAGTGCCGGGCTGGCCCGAAGCACGATTCAAATAAAAGCACAGAAATTCACAAAAAATCAGAGATAATCACAGATATTCACAGAAATTCACAATTCACATACACATATAGAAATTCACACAGTTCACAAAACAACCCAGAGACAATCACAGATCACAAAAGTTTATGCAAACAATATATACTAATGGAGCTTTAGTGCAATGCTGCTTCATTAAAAACCTTCCTAGGTAAAAACTTACACCTCGTGAGAAAACCCTAGGAAGGAAAAGAGTACAGCCAGCTCCTATATAGGTTCAATGTATACAGTCCAGAGTTTAAGTTCATCACAATTTACAACATAAGAACAGATCACCCACACCCACAGTTACACTTCCACCAACAGATCAACCACCTCTTCTTTCTTTGCCTCCACCAGTTTCTTCTAGGTACATTGCTTCAAAAACAACTTCAAGTTCTTTGGTGTCTTTTTCCACCGTGTGCTGACTACGCAAGTCAGCGAGCTCCCAGTCCTTTATGCAGGACAAAACTTCAACCATATCAGGAGTTAGGTACCGCCGCCAGTCTTCAAGCACCCTGCCAGCTAAACTGAAAGTGGACTCTGATGATACAGTGGAAGCAGGCACAGTTAGAACATCTTTAGCAAGTATAGAAAGCACAGGATATGTCAACTTGTGTCGTTGCCACCAGTTTAGAAGATTGAAATCAGAGTCAAATTGGGTCACAGTATCACTATCAATATATGATGATAACTCAGATATAGCAGCAGCAGTAGATGATACAGATGAAGGAGTAGGTATAGTAGATTGGGATGGCATGAGGATATCATCCCCATATATGTCATCCCATGCCTCTGTAGCCTTACCTGCCGTACCAGCACTCTTATGTTGTTGTGCACTCAAGCGTACTTCACCAAAATTCAATTCATATATCTGAAAAATCTTAGTTAGTTTAGACCGAATGGATGTAGGATACCTTGAATAATCAGTTCCATTAAGCCCAGACAACCTCATAAGAAGCTTATTAAACCCCCCTCATTTTTGCTCTAGGATCCAATACAAAAGCAAAGCAATATAGAACAGGTATCTTCCTCCAATATTTCAAATATTTTGTTTTCATAGGAACAATAGCATCTCTAAGCAAAGCATCATTTTCAAAATCATTTAGATGTCTAGCAATTTTAAGTATATGATGAAGCATTAATGCTGAAGTAGGATAATAAATTCCAGACAAAGCAACAGTTGTATCATAAAACAACTCAAGAAAAGATAGAATTTTCTCAGCAACATCCCAGTGATCATCTGTCAACAAAAAAGAACCATCTCTTTGAACTGGATGGTTAGTTTGGATAAAAACAGAGAAGGTGCTTCGATAAGGAACAAGATGCTTCAACATTAAGTAAGTAGAGTTCCATCTAACATCCATATCAACACCAAACTTGCAAGGAGGCACTCCAAGACTCAAGCAAAAGCTTTTAAATGCAGCAATACGTTGGTTAGATGCATTCAAAAATGTAATTGCAGTCCTAAAATCATCTAAATAATTCTTCAGTCGTTTCAAACTAGACTTGACAATCAGATTAACAATGTGGCAATTACAGCATTGATGCAAAAAAATAGATGCTAATTCATCCTCTTCTCTAACTTCTACAGGCAACAAATGACCAATATAAGCAGAAAAACAGGTTTAAGAACAGATACTGCAGTTTTATTTGCTGAAGCATTGTCTAGCACAATAGAGAAAATCTTATCAGAAATGCCAAAATCATCAACAACCATATGAACTCTATCAGCAATGTTTCTTCCATTATGAGCCACTTCAATTTGTCTTAAACCTAGCAATCTCTTTTCTAACTCCCAATCTGAATTTACATAATGAGCAACTACACTTATGTAATCTTCTTTAGCCTTTCCTGACCAGATATCAGATGTAATAGCAATAGATGACACAGACTTTTTCAAAGTTTCAATTAATTTGTCTATGCGTTCATTATAAAGCTTGATTAGGTCTCTAGCAATAGTTTGTCTAGATGTTTTTAACAAATCTAGGATTATGAGCATTCACAATATATTCTTCAAATGAATCACATTCAGCAAAGGAAATAGGTAAATCTGTTCTAGCAATCAAACGACACAATTCAGTACGTGCCCTAGCATCAGAGTACTCCCAACGCATTAGTGAACCATCAGGATTATATTTAAGAACAGATTGAATTCTACCAGATCGTTCCTTTTCTTTCTTAGCAGCACAAGTATCAACATGGCGTAGCAAATGTCCAGTGCCACCAGAGGATTTAGCAGAAAATGTAGCCTTACAGTGGATGCATATGGCAGAGACTCTTACCCTCTTACCATTCACCAAATCTTTGACCTCTGTGAAGTCATTCCAAGCTTTAGACCTCTTCTTCCCTGCTCTATCACCTTCAACTGTGCTCTCATTGGTCGGGCTCGTGGTTCCCGTCCCAGTACCACCAGCAACAGGATCTATCTCGGTGTCCAAATTGACAGCAGCATCTGCGCTGCTGCCAAGGATGAAACGACGAGCATCCTCGGCGTCGTTGTGGTCCTGCAGCCTTATCTCCGCGGCCTCAACGGCCGGATCCAAGTCCATTTCCATGGATGCCGCCCGCTGGACACCCACACCACACCTCTACAGGTCCGGTTCCTCAACGGCGTGCGCGGCACCAACCAAATCAGTCGGCGACCTTCACAATTAACAGAACAAAAGATAGGATTAGAGATGATGCACGACAAGCGGCACCAAACTTAACAGTGAGGAGGATGCACGACAAAATACCTGCGCAGCCGGAGCACCGGAGAAGGGAGGATGATGGAGATCTGGCCAGCAGAGATGGTGACTTGACCAAAATGAGTAAACAACGGAGGATTAAGAGAAGCCGAGTGATTAGGGATTAGGGTTAGGGTTAGCTACTTAGCTGCCTGGGAGGAGATCCACAACCGTGACAAGACGCGCCGGTTCCTCAACAGCGAGCGCGGCACCAACGGACCAACCTAATCGGTCGGCGGCCTGAGCACAAAACAAGAGAGGATTAGCGACGGATTAGTGGATTAGAGAGGAGAGGAAGATGGAGATTGGAGATTACCTGCGCAGCCGGAGCACCGGAGAAGAGAGTAGAGGTAGATCCACAATGGCACAGCCACAGTCCACACTCCACAGTACACAGGAGGGAGAGAAGAGGCTCTGGTTCGGCGGTGCGACGACCGGACACAGGAGGGAGAGAAGACGGGAAGGGAGGAAGCCGAGGAAGGAAAGACCTAGTCCATACCGACGCGTCGACGTGGATGACCGGAGGCCGGAGGGAGAGAAGAGGCTCCGGTTCGTACCGTTCGGTGGTTGCTCAACGGCGAAACCGGCGATGCCGATGCGACAACGACGACCGAGTAGCCGAGAAGAGGCCATAGCGACGACGACCGAGCTGCGAGCGAGATGAGGCGGTCGGCGGTGGTCGGCGCCTCGGCGGGATTGGGGATTTGGGGCTAGGGTTTAGAGTTTAGACAGTCGCGTCGCGAGGAGAGACCGAGGGAGACTGGGAGAGTGAGGGCGCCGCGTGACTGAGGCGGGGGGGGGGGGGTTTGGGGCGCGGCCGCGCGGGCGCCTAGGGTTTTCTCGGGCCGATATTGTGCCTAGGAAATTTTCGGGCCGGGCCCGTGCCGGCACGTGGGTCGCTACACCAGCCCAAGCACGGCACGGTGGGCGTGCCGGGCTGGCCCGAGCCCATTTTGCTTCGTGCCATGCCGTGCCCGTGACGGGCCAATTCCGTGCCGTGCCACGGGTTGCCCATTCGGCCCGGTCCGGATGGACATGTATACCTGTGTCCATTAGTAATAGTGCTAGTGCAACCTCAGAGTTACCAAGAGAAGTAACATGAAATAGCGCACACACACTAGCAACAAGCGAGAACCAGGAAGTGGCCGTCAGTCAGGCACCGACTACGAGGCAGTCAGAGAGGAGAGGAAGAGCTCGATCACTGCCACCTGGGAATCCCGTCCGCACAACACAACGTCCGGCGCGGGCAGCTCCGCCGATCATCGATCACCGGAGAAGCGACCACTCAGTTTCGTGCCTCGCATCCCCCGCCACGGGCCCCGCCGTCCGTCGGTTACTGCTGCTGATGCCAAGTGTGAATCAAGGGAGCACTGGAACTGGAACATCGATATGCTCTCCTCAGGTCCTCTCACACAAACAGTGGAAAGCAGTAGCCTATGTGGATACCGAAGCAATTAATTTCTTTCTGCAAGACATCTCCAGCCGTTTACTTATATCTATATTTAAACTATACTCTATAAACAGTACAATCTATAATATAAAATAATATTTTTTTATCATATATGTGCAATATACAGCAGTTCACCTATATAATCACAAAATACCTTTTATACTGTACATTATATTGATTGTAGAGTGTAATTTAAATTTGAGTATGAGTATAGATAAGCTGCGTGCTGGAGATGTTCTGGTATACGGAAAGAACACGTATCAGCGGTTTTATTTTGTCTCTATATATTACATATTTTAATCCAACAGCGCATAGTCCGATACAGCAAGCCCCAGGCACTATTGGTGTCTTCTTCGCCCTGCCGTTCCGCGCGGAACATTTCCACCGCTTTCCACTTGCCTGGCGGCCTGGCCCCTGTGATTTGTGGAATTTTCGCGCGCATGTGTTAGCATGCAGCCAGCAACGGACACGGAGGTGGTAGGGGGAGCTGTGAAGAAAGAGCCAGAAGAGATCGTGGTCGAAGTAGACGGCGACGGGGACGAGGAAGCCGAGAAAGTGGTCAAGAGGAGGCGGAGGAGGAGGAAGAAGACGACGGCCTGCGATCCGCACAAGAAGCGCGCATGCGTGGATTGCACGAAGAGGTGCGCCCGGATCCATGGCCAGCCTGCTTCGCCGTCCGCATTGGCGTCGTCTTCCAGCAACGCGCGGCCGGTCCCGGCAGTGCCGTCCTTCTTCAAGGTCATGTTGGGCTACTTCTCCGAGGACATGGTATGTTTTCTTTTCCTTTATTTTCTTTTCTCCGGATTACTTGCTTCGATCTCGCTGCATGTCTGCATTGTTTTGTAAAGGCATAGTTTCTGTGCATGTTTGCATAGATGAGTAGGCAGGAGGTCGCCCAAGGATTTCAGTGATACCAGAACGAGCTCATGAACCACGTACTGTTGCACAAACGCAGGATATACCACCCACTTTTGCCAAGAAAATCTGGGACCTGGCAGGCTCCAACGTCTTTCTCGAAGACGCATTTGGGCTCCGCTGGCGCGTGCGGCTCTGCCTGCGCGACGGCGTGCTGTCATTCGGGCACGGATGGAAGAACTTCGTGCTGGACCATGCCGTCAGCTGCGGCGAGTTCCTGGTGTTCAGGCAGATCGCCAGGTCGGTCTTCACCGTGCAGATGTTCGCCCCATCAGCCGTCGAGAGGCTGTACCTCTGTGAGAGGAACAAGAGGCAGAGCCGGAAGAGGAAGCCCAGGCCGCAGAGAACAAACTCTCCCAGTATCCAGACTGTCAAGGCGACCAAGAACAGAGTGAAGAACAGTAATAAGAAGAGACAGCGTACTGATGATCACCAAAACGGTGTACGCCCGAGAGGCCGTAAGAGCAAGACGGCAGCTCAAGTCTGCGTCGACGACTCTGACGTCCCCGATCCTGCGTCTGAACCGAAGTGTCTAGACACGTCGGAAAGAGTGCCGGAGGCTGAAGCCACAGAACCGCAAGAAATTTCTGAGTCCCCTGTGGGACGACATGAGCGTGAAGCTCAGAAGGTGTTAGACGGAGAGGCAGAGGTAGCAGACGACAGCGCAATGCTTGAAGAGACTGAAACCATCTACAATGATAGACTTATGGAGCGCCAGGTTCCTGCTGCCAATGAAACAGAGCATGGCGAGTGCTTAGCAAATTTCGATGCTATGATGGATCTGAATGAAGTGAGCATAGACGATATATTTCTGTCGGCTGATACGTACGAATTTGGAAGTGACATGTGTAACCCAGAACCGTTTTCTGTTGGTCTGAACATGGAAGGCACCACTACTGGCCAAAACTCGGAATTCAGTTGCCTTGAGGAGCTGGATACCCCACAGAACCACCTTTCTTCCATGGGAGATGGCCATTGTTCTCTGGTTCCAGAAGCAGGACCATGTACCGAAAACAACAAAGAGACGGCTGATGTACTAGAAACGAGGGCATCGTATTTCTGTGACTCCTCGTTTCATGATATAGACATCAAAGCGTTGCCCGCTAAGGAGCCGCCGTCGTTTGGAGAGGATAGCCCTTCTCCTCGAGCTGGCGCTGAAATGCATCCTAATGAATGTGGATTAAGCAGCTGTAGTAAGGATAGAGCCAATAGTTCCCTCCTTATCATCAACAAGCAAGCTGCACATAAACAATGTCAGTACTATTTTCCAAACCTTTCTTTCTGAATTTACACGTACACTTTTCTTTTGTTCCCCTCTGTGTTTGCATGGGTTTTTAGAGTCACCACAAACATTCAGTGTTTGTTGCAGCAGATTCTTTCATGGCAACGAAGCAGGATAAACCACAAGGTGGACAATGTAGCATGCAGGATGGGATAGGACGACAGCATCCTACTGAAATCATGTCGAGAGATGCAAAGCCTCGTGAATCTCCTGAACTCATGCGGAATCCTCTGGGAACGGGTATTGCAGTGTTCATCATGATTTATGACTCTCCGAGAATTTAGAACCTTGAATGAACTGGATGGACGTTAGTTTCGCACCTGTACCTGCCACACAGCACTCAGTTCACGCGTTTCAGCACAACTTGCAGGAACTGGATCTGAATCCATCCACAGCGGAACCTCTGGATCTGGTGGTGTTCTCACGCTCACAGCAAACATCACCAAATTCTGCATCGCCGTGACTGCACCAGGGCAAACATGGCTTGTGAGTAACCCTGACTGATCTGAGCTCACCGTTATGAACCATAGTTCTGAAAGATTTTTCTTCGTACAGGAGATTCCCGGCCGACTGCCGGTCATTCCAAGAACGAAGAAACATGGGAGGAAGGTTGTGATGCTCAAGGACCCACGCATGAGACTCTGGCCTGTGCTCTACCAATGCACCCCGAGGTTCAGCGGCATCATCACTGGCTGGGCTGACGTCTGCAGGGAGAACAGCCTCCAGGAAGGTGACACCTGCGAGTTCGAACTCAGCGGTAACTCTGAACTCTCATTCCAACTCCAAGTGCGCGTGCCCAATACGCACCCAGAATGTTGACCTTATCTTAGGCTTCTGTGTCCCATCTTTTTCCTTCAATCCCGAAATAAGAATGAATGTAGACTTCTGTTAACAAGGAAATGTCGATGCTTTCTGGCACATTTTCATGTCCAGATTGTTCCCTTTTCTTTTTTTTTATTACAATGGAATATTCAGATTATCCGTGCATGCTAAAAAAAGAAGTCTGACTGCTACCACTGGCTGCTACTCCATTTATTCAGAGTATCAATGAAGAAATGGAACTTTTTTGTAGTGTTACAGAAGTCAAGCGTTCTCAGTTTGGCAAACTTGAAAGCTAGATTTTCATGCCATCCGTGGATTCCCCTTCGAACAACTCCGACAGCAACTCGACCACATCATCTGCCGTGTACCTGGCAGATTTCCCAAGCTTGGGTTGCTTCTGCAGGAACGCGCAGTAAGCAGGGACCACCATCTCCGACACGGCGTTCCGCAGCACCGCTCGGAGCACGGGGTCCGGGACCTCGCGGCACATCTCGCTGTCGCGCGATCTGTTAAACGCCGCGTTGAACTCCGCCAGAACTTTCGCCGACTTGCCTCTGCCACACGCGGTCGTGTCCAGGAGAGCGACGACGGGGCCCCACGACGACGCGGCGTAGCTCGCTACGTGCTGCTCGACCCGGCTCCGGCGCCGCGCCGTCCACGCGTCCCCGAGCAGGGACGCCACGCCGTCGTCGTCCGCGACGCGGCTCAGCACGAAGCTGATGTTGTTCGCCAGGAAGAGGTGCCGCGAGCCCCCCGCGTCCGCGCAGGCGACAGCGAATCTCCCCTGGAGGTTGCGTTCCAGGCCCGCTATCAGGTCCGAGACGACGCCGGCGAGGGAGCCGCGTTCGTCGGCGCCCGCGAGGATCAGATCGAGCGTGGTGCGGTGCCTCGCCAGCAGCTCGACGCAGGTCATGGCGTCGCGTGTCAGCGGGTGGACGCCACCTGCGGCGCTCGGCGTGTGCGGGGACAGTGAGTCGCCTTGGATCTTGGCTATGGCGCCGCTGACCATGATCCTCACCGCGCCAGCCAGTTTCGTGAGGATACCTTGTGTCCGCTCCGAGATGGCCTCCTTGCGCGCGCCGCTGAGGAGGAGCAGGAGGCTGGGAGCGGCGTCGGTGAGAGCCTCGTACATGCCGAGCATGTACACGAGCTTCTCGTGCGACGTGATGCTGGTGAATCCGTCGGCGAAGTCGAGCAGGATCAGGATGCGGTTCTCCGCGATGGCCAGCAAGTATTCGTCCCTGAAACCGTCGAAGGCGCCTGGGTTCTGCGCGTACAGCTGCCTCCGCATGGCGACCATGGCCTTCCCTATGATCTCCGTCACCGTCGTCCACCGCTTGATCACGGCCTCAGTCGTCTGCTGCGAGCATTCGACCCGAAGAATTGACAAGAAACTGCACCGTGATCGTCGTCACTCAGTCACATCCGAGCATGGAAATCAATTCACCAGCAGGAAGACAGAGAAACCAGAAGCGTCGAAGTTACCTGTCTAGCACATCGCAGGGAGCGTTGGCGAACGCCCGGAAGAGTACCTCGGTGCATCCGGCACGAACGACCCGAAGCGCGATTTCGTGAAGGACGGACACGCCTGCGGGGCAGATGAGATCGAGGTCGTCCCAGACCTCGGCGTCCAAGAGGGCCGCGACCTCGTGAGGCACGCTCGAGCTCGCCCTCGACCGGCTCCCGTCGGACGCGTCGACCACCCCGCCGGTGCCCGCCGAGCTGTTCCTTTCGCCGGCGCTGGGGAAGATCAGCCGTGATTGGTTAGTGGAGGCGAGCGAGAGCCTGTGGACGGCGCCGCGCAGCAGGGAGGCGTTCCAGACCCTGACGCGCAAGAACTCCTCCACCATGCGCGACGCGGCGGCGCCGACGGCGCTGTCCAGGCGGCGGCGCGCGGAGGCGGCCTCCGGGAGCGGAAAAGGGTTCTCCGCCGCCAGGAGGAGCACCTCGTCGACCGCCGCCAGGAGGCCTCTGTTAGTGTAGCTCGCCCCGGCGTCCCAGATGCCCGAGTCGGCGCCGGGTGAGCGAGTCCACTGGAGCAGGGCGTGCTCCGCGAGGGCGAGCCGCTCCTCCGCCTGCGTCTTCGGCGCGACGGCGACACCGAACGCTGGCTTCCCAACGGCGGCCCCCATGATTGCGAGTGCGAGGACCCGAGTCCGCTGCGCGTTGCGGCGTTGCCGTGTGTGATTCAATATCCGAGGAGATTACTGGAGAAGTGGAGAGGTTAACTAGCATAGTTTTCAGGTCGCCTAGTGCAGGCGCAGCCGCGCAGGTGGACACCAAAAGTACTAGTAACAATAAAATAAACCTGAAAAAAAAACAATCCCCCATAGGTCTCCGGGATGGGTTGAAGAAAAAAAAAAGATTCAATGGGTCGGCCTGTCTCCCTAAGCCTGTCTCCAAGCAGCGTCCCCTAAATTTCGTCCCCTAAAGAAATATTTTCTGTACTTTACAGGACATTCTAAAAGATTCTGTCCTTTATATCTTCTGTGTCTCCAGCAACATCCCCTAAATTCGATCCCCTAAAGCTACAGTGTTAACAGAATTCGTTTTTTCTTTTCTTTTTCTGTTTTCTTTGATTTGTACCCATTTAATGGTACTCAAAGGATGCTAAAAAATTTGTAATCAATAATATTACAAATAATAATATAAAAACTATTGTTCATTAATAATTTCGAAAATATACAAAATAAATAACATTGCATTTTATGTTCTGTGTAATTATTGTGGAAAAAACGTGACACAATATTTGAATCGTACGAAAAAATGTTTACGAATGCACATGCTTCCACCGTAAGCCACGACACTTCTTCAACAAGCCATTGTCTAGCTTCGGTTGCACGACAAGAGCATGGCTTTACTCCGAAGCCTATCCGTTCTATAAATAATCACTACTTCAACACTTCACTCACACTTCACATACACTCATCCACAACAATGGACCGGTTCGTAGATTCCAATATTTTTCTTAGGATGGCACAAGACATGGAAGATGAAGACCATGAGCTCGAGGTTGCGACGTACCAACATCGTAGGCGTCGTGCACTTAACGAGCGTCGGTACGCTGGTTCCATTCCCGGTCGTGTTCGAATCCATCGTGACCATATCAGTGGTGATGCAAGAATCCGAACCGACTACTTTTGCGCCCAACCGGTTTACACGGATGCACAATTTCGGAGGAGGTATGTTTATTCATACGCACATCTATTAACGTCCATAGTACGTACTTGATAATTGTACTCAAAAAAGTTTGCAATATAGGTTTCGCATGCGTCGCCATGTGTTCGAGCGTCTCGTTCTTGCTGTGCAACAAGTGGATCCGTACTTCGTTCAACGTCCAAACTGTGCCGGTGAGCTAGGCCTATCTGCCCTTTAGAAAGTTGTTGCTGCCGTACGTATCCTTGCATACGGTGTTCCTGCGGATGCCGTTGACGAGTACGTACGAATTGGAGAGTCTACAGCACATGAGGCTTTGAAACACTTTTGCACTGCCATACAAACTGCTTTTGGGGGTACTATCTTAGGAAACCTACTCCTGCTGATATCGCTAGGCTTCTCCAAGTTGGAGAATCACGCGGCTTCCCTGGTATGGTTGGTAGTGTCGATTGCATTCATTGGGAGTGGCGTAACTGCCCAACTGCATGGAAGGGGATGTTTACCGATCGCGGTAAACACCCTACAATGATCCTCGAAGCTGTTGCCTCATATGACTTATGGATTTGGCATGCATACTTCGGCATGCCCGGTAGCTGTAACGACATCAATGTTCTTCAGCATTCAAACCTGTTCGATTCACATCTTAATGGTGATAGTCCACGAGTGAGTTTCTCCGTCAATGGACACACCTACAACATGGGATATTACCTAGCAGATGGTATTTATCCGGACTGGCCAGCGTTTGTCAAGACAATCCGTCATCCGTATGATGTGAGGACCCAACATTTTGCCACTGTTCAAGAGTCTGCTAGAAAAGACATTGAACGAACATTTGGAGTACTACAGAAGCGATGGGCCATAGTTCGTGGTCCTGCATATGGTTGGTCTCCACAACACATTGGAGATATCATGAAAACATGCATCATATTGCACAACATGATCGTAGAAGATGAAGGACCTTCGTCTTTGAACACAAGCTTCGACAACATCGGAGTTTTGGCGGATACTAGTCATGGTTCCATTTCGGAGCGCAATGAGTACATCAACAACAGGTACGACCAACTACATGATCCAGTCAAATATAATCAGTTGCAGGTTGATCTAATCCACCACCACTGGGCGCGGCTTGGATCCGGAGCTGCTTAAGTATGAAGTTTATGTCTGCCATGTGTTAAGTATGTTTGTCATTGTCATGTCTAGTGTGTTATGTCGTCAGTTCTGTTAATCCCAAGGTAGTATGAGTTAAGTATGAAGTTTGTCATGTCGTCGGTTCCGTTATTCCGAAGCTAGTATGTGTTAAGTATGATGAAGTTTATGTTTCTACTATGTGTAATGCAAAAATATGAATAATAGAAACAGATGAATGTTTCTACTAATCCGAAGTTGGCCACTGTGTAATGCTATAATTGACGAATGATATAAGAAGTCTACTATTATTAAGCAACATGACTGAGTTCTAATATCACAGAACATAAAATTGTCGAGTGCAGAAACATAAAATTGTTCTTGAAAACAAATAAGAGTACTTCCTCAACCACTAGATTGAACTTTCACTTGCTTGACGACGAGCTTCCAGTAACCCTTGCCAGAATCTCCTGTTGTTTTGCCTCGTAGTACTGGCGAAGAAGGGGGTTACATTTTGTCAAATCCATGCTCAATATGAGAACCTCCTGTTCCGTGTCCTCCTTCACCTTTTGTCGTTCCATCTTCATCTTCTCTAAATTTAGCTTCTTCCTCTCCAATATCAGTTTCTGCCTCTCCTGTTTTTTCATGAACTCCAACTTCCTCTCCTCAGTTGAAGCTACTGATTTGTAGACAGATAACCGTTCCAAAGAGAGCTCACCCATCCGTGTTAGGTACTCCGAATCAGTGGATGATGTGTTCTCTGATCTTTGCTTCTTTGCCTTTTCCTTGGCTGAATCACGACCAAGCGGCCTTTTCGAAGTAAAGCTTGATGGAGCTGATTCTTCAGCAGCATCACAGTCAATAGTATTTGATTGGGTACCAATTGGGTTGGGTGGAGGATTTTGGGTGCTCATGTGCTGGTCCATCCATTTAGGTTGATCCTTCAATATGGACCAGCAATGTAAGAAATGGAAGGGCTTCTTTTCGACAGCAGCAAAACGAGTAGCCGCAAGCGAAGTCTGCAAAAGAAAATGCGTTGGTTTTGTCGAACATTTACTTACAAAAGGCTGTTAGCTTCTTCTGAACATTTACGAACATTTACGTACCTTATCTGCATCAGTCATGCCACTTGGGTTTTGTCGAAGCACAGCCATCATGTATCCAGCAAAGGTAGAACATTGAGTTTTGATACTGTCCCACCTGCTCATGAGAGATTTCGTAGACCTCTCTGGCATTGATCCTCTACGAGAGTTGTATGCCTCTGTAATCCGATTCCAAAATCCTTGACGCTTCTGACCAGTGTTCACAATCGGATCACAACTGACAGCCAACCATGCTTGACAAACCCTCATATCCTCTTCAGACGTAAAATTGGCTAGCTTTGTGCGTTGAGGAGGCTTCTTCACTGGAGGTGGTGCTGGTGAGGCCTGGGCTGGTATATCAGGCGGAGGAGGAAGTACAGTGTTGTCAAACTGAGTGCCATCATCCTTGGATAGGAAACTGCCATATTGTGCCATAACTTGGTTCCAATCCGTACCCATGCTGTACATTCAAGGTAGTCACATAAGAACCATGTGAAATGAAAGCAGAACCATGTGAATGTTAACAGGACAGGCACAAGAAACTCAGAATTGGTGCAGACTAGATATATTGCAAAGTTCATAACATTTAACAGACCACGTTAACATAAACATGTCATCAACATCGCGTCCGGATAGTTGTCGACATCATAAACATGACATAAAATAAACCACTCAGTTGTGACACACATCTGTTGTGTTCACATACAAAAGACTACTTGGTCTCACATAAACCTAACACATACACATATTCCTTAGGTGCATGCTAATCTAGTAGGGATAGGTGTCGTCGGTGGAGTAGTCGCGTCCATCGTCGTAGCCGACGATATCGTCAGATTCAACTCTGAATCATAATCAAGCAGAAGCTCATCCTCTGTTTCTGATGATGAGGCAATTAGAGAAGGGGCCATGTGCTCCATCTCCTAGTCTTTTTCCAGAGCTAGGTGATCAAGGTCCTTGGCGAGGTCCTCGATCTGAACTAAAGCACGATTCATTTCATTGAGGACTGGTCCGCTAACTGGTTGGAAGGCACTGTGGACGACATCTACGATGTCGGCACAACGCCGCTCCACTACTCTGATTAAATGAGCCAGTGCTCTTCGGAGCTTTGCGTTCTTCGAATCCATGGTCTACATAAAACATATGGTTGTGTTAATATATGTAGGTGATAATTTTATGTATCGTGCTTTAGTTCAGCTAGTATTAGCTAGTATTGGGAGTAGGCAGTTGAAATCAGCACATGAGTAATGAACATGAATTATGAAGATAAAATCATCATTGAGTGTGTCAAAAGAATTGGCCAAGTCATTGTGAATACACCTCGATTCCTATATCAACAAAGCTTGTACCACAAAGATATTTGGTTAATGCGAACATCAATTATCAAGAGATAGCATAGTGCTCATGATTCAGTCTGTGTAAAACAGTCCCCATGTATTTGTAAATACACATCGATGACTACAACAGAGAATTCTTGTACCACAATAAAATTTTCTGTAATGGGAACCAAATTTATGAACACAAAACATAATGGTCAAGGAATCCTACATTCATCGAATGTATAACCCTAAATCCGTAACCCTAGATCTGGACGAGTTGTAGCATTTGAAGTACTAGAATCATAGAAAGCAAAATCGATCTTCAATGTTTACCTTTTTTTCTTCGGATCTGGACCACCTGACCTAATGGAAGACGATGAAGAAGGTGGCGTCGAGATGCGCTTGCGTTTCTCCCCAGCTTCCTTCGTCGGCCCGGTCGATCTTCTCAGCTTCTTGGCGATGGCGGTTCGACGGCGACGAACACCCACGGAACCACCCGCTCCTTGGATCTTTGAGTCGTCGGCGCCGACCTCCTTGCCTCCAGCCACCGAGAGCGGTCCGCCTCCGGACCCGCTTGAGCATGGCCTCTTCGAGCCCAGCTTGGGCGGCGCCGCCGAGGAGCAGCGCCGTGAGCCCCCCTCGCCGACTTGGATGGAAGTCGCCAGCGACGGCACAACAGCGGCTCCGGATTTTTCACCACCGCGCGAGCCCGACCCCGAGCCCGGATACCGTACGTCTGGAATTCTCCACATCTAGGGTGCGTGCGGCGTCCTCTAAAATTTAGAGTGCGATATAGAGTATGTTGCTGGGCGCGTTGAGGACGTGTCTGAACCCTATATTAAGGGTACCAGACGGTTTACCTTCCCTTGCTGGACACAGCCTAATCCCGCTCCTCTACGGTCTGGCATGGGGTGCTCCCCATGCGATTCGGTCCTCCTCTTCTTCTCTTTCGGCGCGGTACATGGTCCAGACGATGGAGCGATCTGGGACGTACCAGTCCGCGGTGCGGCTTGGTTCTGTTCACACACCATGGGTGAGGTGGTATCTGGGTGTGGACCACCATGGAGCCCCGCGTAGACATTGGCCTAGGCCCAGATTCTAGAAGCTTCTCCGTCGTTTAGTGCACCCAATCGTCCTGAGTGAGTTAGGGTTTCCCCCGGATCTTATTGGGCCTCATTCCTTTAACCACTTCGCCGCTTTTCTCGTCTCTGGTCGTTCCTGTTGTCTTCTCGTTCCAGCTTTAATGGCGGGTAGTGCGTAGCGCCTCTGCGTCCTCCGATGGGTGAAAAGGAGTGGCTGCGTCCGAGTGTTGAGGGAGCCAGACGTGCTACTCCTTTTGTCTGGATGGATTCGAAGGCAAGAAAACCCGAGTGGGATCGCTTGGGTCAAAGAGAGTCCCCATGGTGCTTAAGCTTAGAACAAGAACAAGAATCTCAGCTGGAGATTGAAGCCGTCGCCTGAAAAATCTAAGCACAAGGAGGAACTGATGACTTCTTCCTCGGGTGATGGGATCCAGTAAGGTAACCCGAACACCACCCCTAGTGTTGTGAAGAAAGAAACTAAGCTTGCTCGTGTGTTTTCTATCAAAAGTGTGGGATAGATGGGTATCATGATAGGGATTGTTTCAATGCTTTGTGGTGCGAGATTTGCTGTAAGAATACACATGTTACCGCCAAATGTGTTCTTCCTAAACAAAGCAAACCTAATATGCCCATAGTTGTCATGGCTGTTGATGGATTAGGGTTTTACCTCTCTCACTTTGCAAAACCTCTGTCCAAGAAACCGAAGAGAAGCTTTATTGGTCTGGTTAAGGTGGTAGATGGTCTGGTCTTGGTTGAAGATCTTGAAAAGGACTTTGGGTTTTATTTTCCATGGGGTAAAATGTGGAAAGCCACAAAATGTCACTTCGGTTTTCTGATGCAATTCCCCTCTCAGGAGAGGCTGGATGAGATGATTAATTTCCCCCAAACTCAAAATGAAAATGTCTAAGGCAAAAATTGCAGTGCTCCCATGGAGTTCTCATGCCAAACCCAAATCCAGACTACATACGGTTTGGGTTGTCGCTGAGAATGTCCCTAAGGAGCTCCAAAATTATCAATCTATTTGTGAATTGGGATCCATGATTAGAGCTGTGGAGGATGTTGATATGTTGTCTTTCGATACTAAATACACTGTGAGGTTTAAAGTGCATATCAAAAGTGTTGCTATGATCTCGCCTGTAGTTGAGGTTGCTGTCAAGCCCTTTCTATATGATATTTTCTTCAAAATTGAATCCATCAGCGAGGAAGGGTGGAATGATGATAGTGTCAGTCTAGGAAAAAGGCTTCGATTGAAATACATGGTTTGGATGATCCTATGTTTGATAAATCTGGTAAAAAGGCTAGAAATGAGGAAGAAAAAGGAAGGAGAAATTAGCCCTCACTATAAGTTAGGGGAGTCTTCTTCTCAGGGCAAATGTACCTTGAAGCTTTCTAAGATTTGTCGTGAAGATCTTAAAGAGAAGGATGGTGGTCAACCGACCGTTTAATGTGATAGGATGTCCTGTCGGTCAACCAACCGTTTGTGGCGCACGTGCGCGTGGGATTCGAAACGACCATCGTCCGGCCGTTACGATTCGCACCTTGGTGGCTTTCGCCTGTTCCTATAATAAGTGTACCGAGACGAAGGCTTCCGACCGTTACCTTTGCCGCTTTAGCCTTCCTGCTTCCATACGCCGTTTTCGCCTTCTACAAAAAAGAGCCTTTTGTCTTCTTCCCATCCTCTTCCTCTGTTCCGATGGCTAAGAAGATCAGCGTCCTTCCTCCTCACGACCCATGGCCCATCTCCATCACCGATGAGGATTTGGAGGCGCTGGTCGAGGTCGGTCTGCTCCAGCCCCCGCTCCTCCGGCTCGCAGCCAGAGTGGTTTGCGCCGGGTGACGAGCAGATGCCGAATCCACCCGCGGGCTACATAGTGAGCTTCACCTCGTTCCATGAACGGGGGTTTGGAGTTCAGCCGAGCTGCTTCATGCGGGCTCTTCCACACTACTATGGGGTGGAGCTGCACAACTTCAACCCCAACTCCATCCCCAGGCGGCCATCTTTGTCGCCGTCTACGAGGGGTACTTGGGGATCGAGCCCCATTGGGACCTGTGGCTCCACCTCTTCCGTGCAGAGCCCTTATCTCTCCCCAACTAGGTGAGGAGGGAGCGCCATGCCATCCAGGCCGGCGGTTGCACGCTTCAGTTGCGCTCGGACCGGGCACAGCTGTACATCCTTGCCACGCTCACCTCATCGAATAAGGGGTGGTAGAGTCGATGGTTCTACCTCTGCAACGACGACGGATGGCTTCCGGCGTTCACGCACCGCGTCGTCCTCGGAGTGGAGGAGCGGTGGAGATGGGGCCTGCCTTGGGAGCTCCAGACCCACCTAAAGTCGCTGTTGGAGGCCCTGCAGAAGCTTCGGGATCATGGTCTCATAGCAGCTGGAGTTGTCGCGGCCTTCAACCGGAGGCGGGTTTTGCCACTGGTCGACCGCCGACTCCGCCTGGACAAGATGACGCCCTGTCATTGTCACTTGATAATGGACATTCAGCAATAAAGTGACCGGGCTTACCACATTTGTAGCATACTTTCTTGGAGCGGGGCTTGTAATCCTTCCCCCTCCTTTGCTTGAGGATTTGGCGGAAGCTCTTGATGATGAACGCCATTTCCTCATTGTCGAGCTTAGAGGCATCGATGGGAAGCCTACTTGATGTAGACTATTCTTTCTTTTCTTCCGCCGCTTTGAATGCAACGGGTTGCACCTCAGGTGTGGAGGTGCCGCCTTGCTCGATGATTTGTTTGGAGCCTTTGATCATCAACTCAAAGCTCACAAACTTTCCTATCACTTCCTTGGGAGACATTAATTTATATCGAGGATCACCATGAATTAATTGAACTTGAGTGGGATTTCGAAAAACAAGTGATCTAAGAATAACCTTGACCATTTCATGGTCATCCCACTTTGTGCTCCCGAGGTTGCGCACTTGGTTCACCAAGGTCTTGAGCCGGTTGTACATGGCTTGTGGCTCCTCTCCTTGGTTGAGGACGAACCGACCGAGCTCTCCCTCGATCGTCTCCCGCTTGGTGATCTTGGTCACCTCATCTCCTTCATGCGCGGTCTTGAGCACGTCCCAAATATCTTTGTCGCTCTTCAACCCTTGCACTTTATTATACTCCTATTGACATAGAGAGGCGAGGAGTATAGTAGTGGCTTGGGAGTTGAAGTGCCGGATTTGGGCAACCTCGTCCGAATCGTAGCCTTCATCCCCTACGGATGGTACCTGCGCTCCAAACTCAACAATGTCCCATATACTAGCGTGGAGTGAGGTTAGATGATGCCTCATTTTATCACTTCACATACAATAATCTTCATCGTAAAAAATCGATGGTTTGCCTAGTGGGATGGAAAGTAAAGGAGTGTGTTTAGAAATGTGAGAGTAGCGTAGAGGGATCTTACTAAACTTCTTGCGCTCATGGCGCTTAGAAGTGACGGACAGTCCTATGTCGCACCTGATAGGTACTGTTCACTGTCCGGTGCGCCTTCTAGCGCTGCTCTGACTTTGCGTGAACTGTCCATGCACTGTTCATGCCACTGTTCACTTTTGTAGTCGACCGTTGGCGCAGTAGCCGTTGCTCCGCTTGGCACACTAGACAGTCCGGTGCTACACCGGACAGTCCGTTGAATTATAGCGGAGTGCGCTGGAGAAAACCCGAAGCTGAGGAGTTTAGAGTTGATCTCCTTGGTGCACCGGACACTGCGCCAGACTAGGGCTGCCTTCTGTTTCTTTTGCTCCTTTCTTTTGAACCCTAACTTGTTCTTTTTATTGGTTTGTGTTGAACCTATGGCACCTATAGAACATATAATCTAGAGCAAACTAGTTAGTCCAATTGTTTGTGTTGGGCAATTCAACCACCAAAATCATTTAGGAAAAGGTTTGACCCTATTTCCCTTTCAACTACGAGACCGACTCTTCGTCACCCTCCACGTCCGGCACCGAGTCGTCCACTACTTCTAAGCGCCATGAACGCAAGAAGTATAGTAAGATGCTCCTACGCTATCCCCGTATTTCAAAGCGCGCTCCATTACTTTCCGTACCCCTAGGCAAACCATCATACTTTGATGGTGAAAATTATTGTATGTGGAGTGATAAAATGAGGCACCATCTAACCTCACTCCACGAAAGTATTTGGGATATTGTTGAGTTTGGAGTGCAGGCACCAAAGGTTGGGGACGAGGACTATGACTCGGACGAGACCGCCCAAATTAGGCACTTTAACTCCCAAGCCATCTCTATACTCCTCGCCTCCCTGTGTCTATAGGAGTATAATAAGGTGCAAGGGTTAAAGAACGCCAAAGAAATTTGGGACGTCCTCAAAACCGCGCACGAAGGGGACGAGGTGACCAAGATCACCAAGCGTGAAACGATCGAGGGAGAACTCAGTCGATTCGTCCTCAACAAAGGGGAAGAGCCGCAAGCCATGTACAATTGGCTCAAGACGATGGCCAATCAAGTGCGCAACCTTTGGAGCACTAAATGGGATGACCATGAAATGGTTAAGGTTATTCTAAGATCTCTCGTATTTCATAATCCTACTCAAGTTCAATTAATACGTGGAGATCCTAGATACAAACATATGACCCCCGAGAAAGTGATTGACAAGTTTGTGAGCTTTGAACTAATGATCAAAGACTCCAAACACATTGTCAACTTGGAGCAATGCGCCACCTCCACACCCGAGGTGCAACCCGTTGCATTCAAAGCAATGGAAGAAGAGAAGAAGGAGTCTACATCAAGTAGGCTTCCAATCGATGCCTCCAAGCTTGACAACAAGGAAATGACGCTCATCGTCAAGAGCTTTCGTTAAATCCTCAAGCAAAGGAGGGGGAAGGACTACAAGTCCCGCTCCAAGAGGGTGTGCTACCAGTGTGGTAAGTCTGGTCACTTTATTGCTAAATGTCCAATTTCTAGTGAAAGTGATAGGGACAAAGACAAAAAGGGAAAGAAGGATAAGAAGAGATACTACAAGAAGAAGGGCGGCGATGCGCACGTGTGCCGGGAATGGGACTCCGATGAGAGCTCCACCGACTCCTCCGATGAGGACGCTGTCAACATCACCATTAACAAAGGACTTCTCTTTACTAACGTCGGCCACAAGTGTCTCATGGCTAAAGATGGCAAGAAGAAGAAGGTACACTCTAGAGCTAACCCCAAATATACAACATCTAGTGATGAGGGTAGCTCTAGCGATAATGAAGATGATCTACTTGCTCTTTTTGCCAACCTTAACATGGAACAAAAGAAAAAATTAAATGAATTAATAGAAGCCATTAACAAAAAGGATGATCTCTTGGAAAACCAAGAGGACTTCCTCATTAAAGAGAACAAAAAATTTGTTAAGTTGAAAAATGCTTATGCTTAGAAAGTAGAAAAATGTGAGAACTTATCTAAAGAGCTTAGCATTTGTCATGATTCAATTTCAAGTCTTAGAACTGAGAATGCTAGTTTAGTTTCTAAGATTGAAAAATTAAATGTTTGCAATGATTCAATTTCATGTCTTAAAGATGAAAATGCTAAGATAGAAGAATTGAATATTTGCAAACCTTCTACATCTACTGTTGAGCATGTTACTGTTTGTGCTAGATGTAGAGATGTTAATGTTGAAGCTATTGATGATCAACTTGCCATGATTAAACAACAAAAATGATCACATAGCTAAATTAACTGCTAAAATTGCCGAGCATGAACTAGAAAATGAAAAATTTAAATTTTCTCGCAGTATGCTTTATAATGGGAGACGCCCTGGAATTAAGGATGGCATTGGTTTCCAACAAGTAAGCAATGTCAAGCTTAATGCCCTTAAGAAATTGTCTAATTTTGTAAAGGGTAAGGCACCCATAGTTCAGGATAGTGAGGGTTATATTTTATATCCTGCAAACTATCCTGAGCACAAGATTAGGAAGATTCATGCTAGGAAACCTCATAATATTTCTCACCATGCTTTTATGTATAAAAATGAGGCTTCTAGCTCTAGGCATACCACCCATGTTAAAATGCCTAGAAAGAAAATTCCTACTACATCAAATGAGCATAACATTTCATTTAAGACTTTTGATGCTTCTTATGTGCTAACTAACAAATCCGGCAAAGTAGTTGCCAAATATGTTGGGGCCAAACACAAGAGTCCTAAGACTTGTGTTTGGGTACCTAAGGTGCTTGTTTCTAATGTGAAAGGACCCAAGACTGTTTGGGTACCTAAGAACAAGGCCTAAATTTATTTTGTAGGTTTATGCATCTGGTGGTTCAAGTTGGATAATCGATAGCGGGTGCACAAACCACATGACAAGGGAGAAGAGAATGTGCTCCTTCTATGAGAAAAATGAAGATCCCCAAAGAGCTATCACATTCGGGGATGGTAAAATTGCTATATCTCCTGACCATTCCATTTCTGATGTTTTTCTCGTAGATTCTTTAGATTACAATTTGCTTTCTGTTTCTCAATTATGCAAAATGGGCTACAACTGTCTATTTACTGATGTAGGTGTTACTATCTTTAGAAGAAGTGATGATTCAATAGCATTTAAAGGAGTGTTAGATGGTCAGCTATATTTAGTTGATTTTAATGATAACAAAGCTAAATTAGACACTTGTTTAATTGCTAAGACTAATATAAGTTAGCTCTGGCATCGCCGACCTGCCCATGTTGGAATGAAGAATCTTCACAAGCTTCTAAAGGGAGAGCACATTTTAGGACTAACAAATGTTCATTTTGAGAAAGACAGGATTTGTAGCACATGCCAAGCAGGAAAGTAAGTTGGAGTCCACCATCCACACAAAAACATAATGACGATTGACAGGCCGCTCAAGCTACTCCACATGGATCTATTCGGCCCGATAGCTTACATAAGCATCGGCGGGAGTAAGTACTGTCTAGTAATTGTAGATGATTATTCTCGCTTCACTTGGGTGTTCTTTTTGCAGGAAAAATCACAAACCCAAGAGACATTAAAAGGATTCTTGAGACGGGCTCAAAATGAGTTCGGATTGAGAATCAAAAGATTAGAAGCGATAATGGGACGGAGTTCAAGAATTCACAAATAGAAAGATTTCTTGAGGAAGAGGGCATCAAGCATGAGTTCTCTTCTCCCTACACACCTCAACAAAATGGTGTAGTGGAGAGCAAGAATAGAACTCTACTAGACATGGCAAGGACCATGCTTGATGAGTACAAGACACCGGACCGGTTTTGGGCCGAGGCAATTAACACAACATGCTACTCCATCAACCGGTTATATCTTCATCGAATCCTCAAGAAGACATCATATGAACTCCTCACTAGTAAAAAGCCCAATGTCTCATATTTTAGAGTCTTTAGGAGTAAATGCTTTATTCTTATAAAAGAGGAAGAAAATCTAAATATGCTCCTAAGGCAGTAGAAGGCCTTTTACTTGGTTTTGACTCAAACACAAGGGCATATAAAGTCTTCAACAAATCCACTAGATTAGTTGAAGTTTCTTGTGACATTATATTTGATGAGACTAATGGCTCCCAAGTGGAGCAAGTTGATCTTGATGAATTAGATGATGAAGAGGCTCCATGCGTCGCACTAAGGAACATGTCCATTGGGGATGTGTGCCCAAAGGAATCCAAAGAGCCCACACAAGCACAAGATCAACCATCATCTTCCAACCAAGCATCTCCACCAACTCAAGATGAGGACCAGGCTCAAGATGATGAAGATCAAGAGGACGAGCCACCTCAAGAGGAGGACATGGATCGAGGGGGAGATGAATATGATCAAGAAATAAGGGATCAAAGAACGCCACATCCAAGAGTCCACCAAGCGATTCAACGAGATCACCCTATCAACTCCATCCTTGGTGACATTCATTAGGGGGTAACCACTAGATCATGAGTTGCACATTTTTGTGAGCATTACTCTTTTGTTTCCTCTATTGAGCCTTACAGGATAGAGGATGCACTAAGAGATCCGAATTGGGTGGTGGCAATGCAAGAGGAGCTCAACAATTTCACAAGGAATGAGGTATGGCATTTAGTTCCACGTCCTAATCAAAATTTTGTAGGTACTAAATGGGTATTCCACAACAAGCAAGATGAGCATGGTGGTGACAAGAAACAAAGCCCGACTTGTAGCCAAAGGTTATTCACAAGTCGAAGATTTGGACTTTGATGAAACTTATGCATCCGTAGCTAGGCTTGAGTCAATTCGTATATTACTTGCCTATGCTACTCACCACGGCTTCAAGCTTTGTCAAATGGACGTGAAGAGCGCCTTCCTTAATGGCCCTATCAAGGAAGAAGTCTACGTTGAGCAACCTCCCGACTTTGAAGATAGTGAGTACCTTAACTATGTCTATAAACTCTCAAAGGCGCTTTATGGGCTAAAACAAGCCCCAAGAGCATGGTATGTGTTGGTCCTTGTTCTCGGATGCTATACATCAAGAACAAAGCAACACAATTGTTAACGATTAGAGACCTTCATCCTTTGATGCATTATCTCCCCTGAGATATAATGATCTTCAGACGAAGATCATGAAGGGCATACCTTCATCATTTCAGTGAACAAAATGTGAATAGAGATATATGAAACACAAAAGAATGTAAACAATCATCACAGATCATCAGATTATTTATATTCTCATTTTATAAACATGAATAAACATCAATGATATTTATGTTATATTTATACCTTCGGCTTGATAGAAGGTAGAAAAGCGAGAGTGACACGATAGTGACTGCAATTCAGCGTGTCGTACGGTGTTACTATTCATCTATTTATAGGCACAGGACGCAGCCTGGTTAAAATTACATTCATGTCCCTGACATTTACTGTTGACCATGAAGCAAACTATCAAGGACTAGGTAGTCTTTTCCTCTTTAGGGCGGTTCCATCTTTCACCATCGTTATCATACTAAGCCGAAGGTCCTTCAGCCATAGCTTCGGCGCTCGTTCGCCCTTTCTTCAAACCGCACCTTCATATTACACACAGCTTCATCTCAAGGCCGAAGCCTCCTGTAACAGTCATACTTGGAAACATGTTAGTTAAGTTTTTGAGGACTTTCGGAAGAGAAAGGCCCCCAAAAGTAGCCCCTCGCAATATTAATTTGTTTTTACATTTAACAAATTCAGACTGCGATGTGAACGAAGGCCTTTAGCCGAAGATCCGAAAAAACACCTTCTGTAATACCCAAAATTGTAATCGAATAAAAGGAGGTAGTTATTCCTATATAATATTCCTCCCTTATGATATCATATGTGAACGACCTTATTTAAGTGAGTACTTAAAGTAAATGACATCTAAAAAAATAATTTGTGCATCATACCGAGGTTTATTTGTTTGTGAATTCACTCATGAAGACAATGATAATAAAAAACTAAAGTTGAAATGGGCATTAAACCTAATTTGGAAATTAGGATTTGGAGAAAAGAAGAAAGGATGCAATACAAAAAAATAATACTAAAGGAAATAATCATATAAATAATTAAACCTCCTTTAATACTACTAAGTTTATTTTGAATATTTAATTTGAGTATAAGTTCACATCACTGTTTAAATTCAAATTTGAATTTTTAAATAAAGGAAGAAGATAGAGACAGAAAATAATAAAAAGGAAAATTGGGAAAGTGGAGTATGGGCTCAATTCTGCGTTTTGGCCCAAGTCCCCCTTACCTCCGCACAGCCCGCACCGCCACCTATCCTGACATGGCGGGCCCCACTGACCAGGACTTCACCCACGCACGGGCTCCACCTTGTCATCTCTGGCCTTCCTATGCCCAAACGGCTGCTGCCGCTGACTTCTGGGGCCGGGTCATCAGCCTTATTAGCCGCCTGGGGCCACTGGTCAGTCCCTCTGGTCGCGCTAGCACTACCTAGTGGGCCCCCGCTCGTCAGGGGCGTTTCTTCCCCGCGGATGTCGCCTGCATTGCCCTGAGCTCCGCAATGGCCGCACGTCGCCGTATGACCCGAAAATCTGTTGCTAGCTCGGTCTCCGCATAAAACCAGGAAAGCCGCACCCCTCGCACTCGATGCACGCGTTCACCCTAGCCAAGCCGTTCAGAAACCAAAACACAGAGAGAAAGGGGCAAAGAGAGGGAAGGCCGCCGCTGCCAGGGATTCTCGACCTAGGCGACTCGACCTGGGCGTCGCTCTAGTCTCGGCTTGCGGTTGGGGATCTTCGTCAGGAAACTTTGGTGTTAGTGGCTTCCTCGGCTGGCACAACTGGTGTCCGGACCTCTGCGAATTTCTTGCCGGAATCAGTGATTTGCCACAAATCCGCCATACCACGTGGTCGGGTGTTCCTAGGCCAAAAGCACCGGTAAAATCCCTACCTAACAATTTGTTGTTGTATCCGCATCATATAGCGCCTTTCGATTAAGAGATTTGTGCTCGAGCGGGTCGGGTTTACTGTCACCGGCAAGGGTCGCTGCCGCAGTGGGGGCTGGGCATCGGCGTCCATCTCGAGTAGAGGTAGAAGACAGACGGTGACCGTTCATCAGAAAATTAACGGCTACAATTAGTCCGAGCCATACCCCTTTGGATGCTTTGAATCTGGACCGTTGATCTTTAGCGGAGGGCTCGGATTAGATCTAGGTTATAATGGATTCTGGCCGTTGGATCTAGATCCAATAGTCCTTGTAGCATACCGGTTCGATTGTAAGTCAATTTAATCTGAGCTGTCCCTACTTCATCTGACGACTCTGATTCACTCACACCCGTCGCTGCGTACTACTTGCACAAGCGCCCCTGTGTTTAATGAGAATCAACCCACCGTCCTCGCGGGACACTTTTGAGTCTCGATACAATTTGCGCCTGAAACCCTGCATTCTCTGGTATTTGTCGCGTAGCCCAGATAATTAAGAAATAAATTAAATTAAATCCAGAAACCATTTTAGTGTAGAAAAATAGTGTTCCCAATCTTAGGAAATTCATATCTTGATGAATTTAACTCCTTTTCGATCCGTTCCAATTGCAATAAACTCATAGTAATATTGTTTATCATTAGGTAACTTCATTTTGTCATGAAATATAGATTAAAATAATGCACTTATTTTGTTCTATATTTAATCACCTAAAAGTTCAGAAAAACATAACTCAATCACTGTAACTCCGAATTGACTCATTTCAGTTCCTATAATTTTATAATATTATTGTTTATCAATTAGTGCCACTGTTTTGACATTAAAGTCAAATTAAAATTTATATCCTATTTAATCTTGTACAAAACACATAAAACGTTCAGAAATTCATAACTTAAAATATATAACTCCAAATTGATTCATTCTAGTGGCATTTATTTTGTTTAAGTATTGTTTATCACCTGGTATCTTTGTTTAACCATGAAACTTAATTTAAAATTATCCACATGAATAACTCTATTCTAGGCATTAAATAACTTCAAAAAGTCATAACTTAATAACCCTAACTCCTATTTTAGTGGTTTTCGAACCCACGATCTCATAGCGACATGTAGATTATTATTATTTAGTTTATGCTTATGTTTGGTATAATGTTAATTTTGTCCATACCATGTTTGTTTGTATTGCTACAGCTAGCAGTGAGGTTGAGGATCTAAAGAATCACCCTGGTAACTGGAATCTCAAGTGCCAGGCAAGTTGTGCCCTTGATCACTTTTGTTTACCCAATAATATTCCTTATGATCATTTATTCAATGCATAGGTTAATTTTGATGGGACCCGATAGGTCACCATAGATTGTTTATCTCATGACCTTGTTTACCCCTGAATCACTTGGGTAGTTTGCTATTGCTTTACATGGTTTTGGGATAATCATTTATTTTATCTTTGTTCCAATTCTTTTGTTATTCTATTTCTATTCATGACAAGATCATTAATGTTAATTGGAACATAGAGCTTAACTTGAGAAACATGTGCCACCACAAGGGAGGAATGGGACCCCTTGGCTAACTAATTAGGAAAGCTAGTGGAAGACTACCTTACCCGAAAGGGGCAAGGGCAATGTCACACCCGGTTCCAGGGGGTAGAACCGAGCGCATACCATATGTGTGCCAGGATCCATTTCCACACATATGTTGACGTCACAAGTGTAATATATCAAAAGACAATGCAATAAAGGCGTAAAGAGAGAATATAATACTTTATTACATCATCTGCATCATTGTATCTTGAATAAGTATCACATCAAAGTAAAGCGGAAATAAATAATAGGGGCAATCTCCCACAGGAAGATGACCGGCGCATCGTTAGACTTAGAATTCATCGTTGTCGATAAAATCTCCATCAAAGTCTCTAGCATCACCCTCTGATCAAAATATTAGCAAGGGTGAGCTCACTTATGGTCGGGGCTCAGTAAGTGGGGAAAAAATTAATGCAGGTATAACAAGGTGAGGCTAAGGTTGAGCAGTAAGCATTTTAGTTGGTCAACATTTTATTAACAACACTTGTCATACTAATAAGTGTGAATCCCAAGTATCCCATTTAAACAAAGGAATATGAATATAACAAAAACACTTAAGTGAAACCACTTAAGCAAATTATTGGCAGATCATCGGATCTCAATTTAATTCCATCTTCAAGTTCAATTATCATGTGAGGAGTCTAGGTCGCTCATAACCGAGAGCAGGCTGATATATCAGTTTTACACTCTGCAGAGGTGGTACAACTTTACCCACAAGCCATGTATCCCATCTAGCCCGGGTTGATCGGACCCTCAAACACTGCCGAGGTGAATGGCTAGGGATCCATTATGAGGCTTTCACAAAATACACTTAATACGAAGCAACCCGCTAAGGTTTCTAAAGACGATGGTGGTGGACCCCTGGGTGAGGTACCTTAGCCAAGAATACGTCCCCATGTTAATGTGGGCTGCCAACACCTACCGCTCCCCCTCTTACCCATATTTCAGGTAAGGTTGCCAGGCACTAAGCATATAAAGCTAATTACCAAAGCCAGAGCTATGATAACACTCGTGGTTGCACTGTTATCCTGGGTGGTCACTCCATGTTCCAATTAATTTGAAATAATGTTATCTTAACCATCAGGTTAATGCCATAATTGCCAATTAAATTTTTGGAACATTAATACCAATTGATGAGTGACATTAAAAATCATTAAGTTGAGCGGTAGCATAAATCTTGTAAAGCTTAATATTTCCCAGGTTAAACAAGGAATACAGTTGATAAATCTAGGAAATTCTTAATTAGGTTAAACCCATCAAGTTATGCAGTATATTAAAAGTAAACATTATTATATGCAATGAGTGGGTACAAAAAGAATATGCAGAGGGAGAATCCACTTGCCTTGCTCAAATGCGTCCTGCGGATCGTCTTCGAACGAATTTGGTTTGTCTACCACACCGTCGGCTTCTAATAGAGTCACACATCGCACATACAAAAATAAAACATACTCCAATAAATAAGCACGCACCATTACATAAACATTCACCATTACATACACATTAACATATCGCACTTATCACACCTTAAGTACGTCCTAAACGCGTAAGTACTTATTAATTCGATTATAGTTATTATTGTGAATCCTAATGATGAATTTATGAGTGGGTGCAATAAATACAGTTTTAACTAGTATTAATATATTTTAACATCATCAATGAAATTAAATGATAATTATCATCTTTAATACTAATAAATTAATAGCTTTTATCCTTTTTATTTCTAACTCAAATTATTTAGTATAGCAAAAATGAATTTAACATTCTAAAAAAATCCCTATAAATACTAATTGAACTTTTTATAACACATGTGAGGTTATTTTGACATAAACTAGTATTTTGCTTACTCTAAAAATTTAAGTGCTCAATTTGCGAACATGTTTATTTGACTAGCAAAAATCTATTTTCCATCCTACTAATGATATTTTCTCCTTTCTTTATAAAAAGAAAATGTTAATAAAATAATTAGATAAATTATCTAAAAATCCTATATTATTCATATGACATGATTTCTATACCATTTTCTAAATCCATTAGAATGCACCTATGACTATAATTCTCCAACTAGTTTCTAAAGTTTATTGTGACCAAATTTGACTACAAAGTTTCTTATCTAGTATTTTTTATCACCAACGTGTGACTACTAAATCCACATCATATTTTTCTAATCCAAAAATCAACGCCACGACTAACATGAAATATCACGGTGTACTAACAATCGCATATCTCTACCAAAAATTCCATAACGCACATACACATAAATTGCGGATCTCACGTGTTCATATTTCAACAAACTAAATATACAATTTATGAATCGAATCAAAAATATTTTATAAAATACACAAAATAATTTGGGTCGTCTTCAACCTTGGGTTCGCATGTGTGATGGAAAGAGTTCGACGGGGGTTCGGCCGGGTGGAGAAGAGCAGGGGCTCGACTACGGACGACGGATGGTGTAGCTCTGGCAAACTCCACGGGCTCCGGCGACGAACGACAAACTCCGGCGATGAGCAGTGCACTGGCGAGCGAGGAGAGCTAGAGAGAGAGATGGGGGCGAGTTCGGGTAGGGGAAAATAAGAGAGAGCTCTGCTGCTCTTTTATAGAGAGCAGGAGGGAGAGAAAGAGTCTGCCAGGGACAGGGAACGATCGGTCTTCATGGTTACCATTGATGGCGTTCTTCACTGGGAGAGGTAATGGGAGAGGGAAACGGACGAAATCAAGCACTATTAACAACGGACGGCGCGTGTGACGGTTGGGCTTCGGGCGCGGGTCGTGCTCGGTGACGCGGCGTCACGCGGGGACCGGCTGCATGGGGCGTGGCTGCACGGGCGCGCTGGGCGCCGGTCAGCTGCCTGGCTCCCTGTGCGACCAGGGCACGGCGTAGGGGCCTGCTCGTGGCGGGTCAGGGGCAGGCGCGCGGTTGGCCGCGGGTGGGCGCGCTCGGCGCGCGACGGATGCAGGGCACGCGGCACGCTGGCTGCCTGGCGCCGGTTCAGCTGCAGAGAGAGAGAGAGAGCAGGGAGGAGGGAGATATGGGAGAGAAGAGAGAGAGTGGGTGAGAGAGAGAATTAGGGAGGGAGAAGAGAGATAGCAGGGGCGGTGGCGACTGTGCCTGGGAGCCAGCCACGCACACGCGGGTGCTAGGGTTTGGGATGGGCCCTTAGTTGGGCCGGTTTAGATTAGGAGATTTTGTTTTTTTTTTCTTTTTTTCTAATTCCGAAATACATTTTTAGATAGCTCAAAAATTCATAAAAATTTACTAAAACTATTTATAAATAAAATACTTGTTTTTATACTAATAATTATTATATTATTTAATTATTATATTAATTACTAGGTTTTTTTAAAAAGAATTGATAAACATCCGATAATCAATCAAGCGCATACAAAGAAAATGATCAAAATGCAAATAAATAATTAAACACTTAAAAAAAATCCTAATTACCTTAATAACTAAATTCATTATTTTTAGTTGATGGCTTTTGTGGTGTTACAAACCTACCCCTCTTAAAAAGAATCTCGTCCTCGAGATTAAGAAACTTCCGAGAATAACTGGGGAAATTCTGCTCTGAGTTCATCTTCTCTTTCCCAAGTGGCCTCATCTTCCGAATGATGACTCCACTGAACTTTGCACATGTTAATGACTTTACTTCGTGTAATTCTGTGAGATGTTCCTAGAATTCTGACCGGGTACTCCGAATAAGTCAAATCCTCATTAACATTCAGTTCTTCCATGGGTAACTGTTCTTCTGGTACTCTTAAGCACTTCTTGAGTTGTGATACGTGAAATACATCATGCACATCCGATAAACTATCGGGTAGCTCTAATTGGTAGGCTACTTCACCTTTTCTTTCCAAAATCTTGAATGGGCCAATATAACGAGGTGATAATTTTCCCTTAACCTTAAACCTTTTCATTCCTCTCATTGGTGAAACTTTAAGGTATACAAAGTCTCCTACTTCAAACATCAACTCTCTTCTTCTATTATCAGCATAGCTTTTCTGTCTTGACTGTGCTGTCTTCAAATTTTCTCTAATAATTTGCACTTGCTTTTCCGCCTCTTGGAGAATTTCTGAACCAAATACTTGACTTTCTCCAGTCTGATTCCAATAAAGCGGTGTTCTACACTTTCGTTCATAAAGTGCTTCAAATGGTGCCATTTTTAGACTTGCTTGATAACTGTTGTTATACAAGAATTCTGCATAAGGCAAACTTTTATCCTAGCTTCTACCATGCTTTAGAGCGCAAGCTCTTAGCATATCTTCTAACACTTGGTTTGTCCTTTCTGTTTGCCCATCTGTTTGCGGATGGTAAGCTGAACTAAAGTTTAGCTTGGTATCCATGGACTCATGAAGTCTTTTCCAAAAGCGCGAGGTAAATTGGGTTCCTCGATCTGATACGATATTCTTCGGTACACCATGCAGACAAACAATCCTTGACATGTATAACTTTGCTAACTGGGCTCTTGAGTAAGTTGTCTTCACAGGTATAAAGTGTGCCACTTTTGTCAACCTGTCTACTATGACCCATATTGAATAATAGCCATCTTGAGTACGGGGTAGTCCAACTATGAAATCCATACCGATTTCTTCCCATTTCCATTCAAGTACCTTGAGAGGTTGTAGCAATCCTGCTGGTCTTTGATGTTCGGCTTTAACTCGCTGACACACGTCACATAATGCAACGTGAGTAGCAACATCTCTTTTCAATCCGTACCACCAATACTTTTCCTTAAGATCCTGGTACATCTTTGTACTTCCCGGGTGAATAAATTAAGCTAAATCATGAGCTTCTCTCAAGATAAGTTGGCGTAGGTGCTCGATTTCGGGTACACAGATTCTCTTCTTAAACCATACTGTGCCTTGTTCATCTTCCGTGAAATCTGGGGCTTTACCCAAACCAATCAAAATTTTAATTTCCTTAATTTTCTCGTCGGACTCTTGTCCTTTACGAATCTCTTCTTCCAAAGTAGATTCAACTTCCATAACTGTTGCTTCTACATTATTGAGCATACCAAGGTTGAGTTGTTCCATTTCCCAACACAATTCTTATGACATCAAATGAGTAGTGATGTTGTTCACTTGACCCTTACGGCTCAAAGCATCAGCTACTACATTTGCTTTTCCGGGGTGATATTGTATTTCCAAATCATAGTCCTTAATCAACTCAAGCCATCTTCTCTGTCTTAGGTTGAGTTCTTTCTGAGTGAATATGTATTTCAAGCTTTTGTGATCCGTGAAGATTTTGCATTTGTTTCCAATCATATAGTGCCTCCAAATCTTCAAAGCATGCACTACGACAGCTAGTTCCGAATTGTGCATAGGATAATTCTTCTCATGTTTCCTCAACTGCCTTGAAGCATAAGCTATCACTTTTCCTTCTTGCATTAGCACACATCCATGTCCAAGGTGTGATGCATCGCAATACACATCAAATCCCTTGTGGATGTCTGGCATTACCAATATTGGTGTAGTGGTTAACCTTTTCTTGAGTTCCTCAAAACAATTCTGACAAGCTTCATCCCACTTGAACTCTTTACCTTTCTCCAGTAGAGAGGTAAGTGGTTTCACTAACTTGGAAAAACCTTCAATAAATCTTCTATAGTATCCTGCCAATCCAAGAAAACTTCTGATCTTGGATGCATCCTTTGGTTGCTTCCAATATAGTATCTCACTTATCTTTCTTGGGTCCACTTTAATTCCACCATCGATAACGATATGCCCTAAGAAAGAACTTCCTTCAACCAAAAATCACACTTCGATAACTTTGCATATAGTTGGTTGTCACGAAGCTTTTGTAGGACTAGCCTTAGATGATCTTCATGTGTTTCTTCATTCGGAGAGTATATCAGTATGTCATCAATGAATACGACCACAAACTGATCCAGATATTCCATGAATACTTTATTCATCAAGTTCATAAAGTATGCAGGTGCATTAGTCAGTCCAAACGATATGACAAAAAATTCATATAATCCATATCTCGTCATAAAGGCTGTCTTCGGTACATCTTCTGCTCGAATCTTTAACTGATGATATCCCGATCTCAGATCTATCTTTGAGAATATCTTAGCTCCCTTCATTTGATCAAATAAATCTTCAATCCGAGGTAATGGATATTTATTCTTGATGGTTACTTCATTCAAACTTCTATAATCAACGCACATTCTCCTCGAACCGTCTTTCTTGTTTACAAATAGCACTGGGGCTCCCCAAGGGGATGAACTTGGGCGAATGAAACCTTTTTCTAGTAATTCTTCTATTTGTTTCTTTAGTTCTACTAAATCTTTGACATCCATTCTATATGGTCTTTTCGAGATAGGTGCGACTCCGGGTAATAATTCAATAGGAAACTCTATATCACGGTCAGGTGGCATACCTGGCAATTCCTCCGGAAATACGTCTGGGTATTCGCACACTACTTTGATATTTTCCAAGGGCTTTTCTTCCAAGTGATTGATCATTGTTTTCCCTTTTTCATTCATTGACTTGTCTATGTTAACTTGGATTCTTTCACCTTGAGGACTTGTCAACATAATTGTTCCATTGGCACACTGTATCACTCCACAACTTTTCAACCAGTTGCATCCAAGAATCACATCCATACCATTGGATCCTAGGACCACTGGGTCGACTGAAAAATCTATTCCTTGAATCTTGATATTAACATGGGTCATGAGTGTGTGGCCTTCATGTCACCTCCCGGTGAACTAATATGTAACATCTTCTTAAGAGGATACTTAGGTATATTGTGTTTTTCCACAAATGACTCAGTTATAAATGAATGCGATGCTCCAGAGTCAAATAAAACTGATGCAGGTATGGAGTTAACAAGGAACATACCATACACTATGTCGGCATCCTCAGGCACTGATTTTGCGATGACGTGATTGACCCTTCCTCTACTCTGGTTCTACGGAGTCTTGTTCTGAGCAGATCCACGAGCGGGGGTGTTCTGGTCGTTTCTCTGAGTATTGCTTTTCTGGGGTGTTTGCTGGTTGCGCCTTGGGCAGTTGTTAGCATAGTGGCCTAGCTCACCGCACTTGAAACAGCCATTGGGTTGGACTTGTGCGTTGTTGCTTCTGGCCTGCGTGTTACTAGCGCCACCTTGTTGATTCTGTGAACTCCCACCAGACCTCTAGTTGGTCTGAGAGTTGCTCCTTTGCTGATTCTGACTCCGATTATTTCTCTGGCTTTGTTGTCCAGAGCGTTGCACTTGATAATTGTTTCCGCCTTGATTTCCATAGCGGAACTGTAAACCTTGAGCGTTGTTCGGACGGGTGTTCCTGCTAGATTGACCTTGAAATTTTCTTTTGTGGTCAAATAGCTCCTTTCTTTTACTTTCAAGGCCAATTGCCTTGTTCAGCAGTGTCTAGAAATTAGGGAAAGTATGACTCTGAAGTTGGTAATTTAGAGGTCCAATTAGTCCTTCCAAGAAACGCTCTTGGCGCTTCTCATCTATATCCACTTCTTTAGGGGCATAGCGTGAAAGCTGAGTGAAGCGATCACGATACTTGCTGACAGACATATTCCCTTGATTAAGGGAAAGGAACTCCTTCTTCTTCAACTTCATAATTCCTGAGGGGATGTGATGAGCGCGGAAGTTCTCCTGAAACTCCTGCCAAGTTATTGTATCCGCGTTGGGGTGTGCCGCTGTGAAGGCATCCCACCAGTCAGACGCGGAACCCTCGAGTCTTCCCGAGGCGTACAAGACCTTCTCCCAGTCGTTGCGCTGAGTGATGTCCAGCTTCTTTCCAATGACCTTGAGCCAGTCATCAGCATCCAGAGGATCAACCGCATGAGAGAATGTTGGCGGATGATGACTCATGAAATCCCGGTGCTTATCTCTGGCCGGGGGTGCATACTGCTGTTGCTGCTGATGTTGCTGAATTTATTGTACAGCCGCTGTGAGTCCTTGCAGAATCTGCATCTGGGCGGCGATGAACTGCTCCATGTTGGGATTCGGTGGTGGTGGTACTTGTTGACCATGCTGGTTCCGGTTGTTGTTGGGTCCTTGACGAGCGTTCACCATCTGATTGGTTAGGAGGTGAAGTCCTTAGAAAAGTGAGGAGTAGAAAAGATTCTAGGGGGGAATAGCTTATGTTTAAAAAATTTTATATGTTCTTATGGCCATCATTCCATAATACCATTGCACTCAAACAAAGATCCAAATCAAACATTTCAATCAATCACAATCACATGGTTGGTGTTTATTAATATGATAACTTAAAAAGAGTATCATCGTCTAATGCGAAGCATAACTTATTACATCATATCTCAAAACACCTAAAGCAGCCTAGTGACGGATCCAGGCTCTCCATAGCGCAGCCTCTTGCGGGGAGGAGACAATGCCGTGGCGGGGTCCTGAGCTTCGGGCGGATCCAATCCTTGCAGTTGGGCTTCTAGGGCTGCAATCCTGGCATGGGCATTCTCCGGCTCCAAGTGCACCCTAGAGAGATCCAGGGTGGCACTGTCCAGGTCGGTGTTGAGACCGGCCACTACACCAGCTAGGGTGTTGAGGCGATCCTCACCAGCTTCACCTAGGACGATGCTGGTCTGACTTCCTCCACACAGACGCTGGGGAAGATGCCTGAACCTCGTGTTCTGCAGCTGCTGCCGGTAGGTGTGGCTGAGCGACCACAGGGTCCGACAGGCAGCATCGCTGACCGAGGTAGTGTAGGTGGACAGTGGTGTCAGGGACTCGTGAGCAGACAGAGTTCTGAATCCCCTGTCCCCTGCATCCATCACCCTGACGTGGATGCGAGTGATGTAGTAGCAAGCCCGGGGAGGCTCGCTCACTCGCCTTGTTTCATACAGGGGGCGGACGTAGGTGCCTAGCGCGTGCAGCACTTCTTGCAGCAGGTTGGGGAAGTGCCTCGTCTCGAACATTGATGTATAATGTTCAACAACAGGACCAAACCCCATGAAGTAGTCCTGCTGGGTGTAGTCAGCTTCCTCGTGGACGTGTTTGTCTCCACCTTCTTCGTCGTTTTCATCCTCGTCATCGTCGTCTCCGGAGTCATCGGGGTCGTCGCCTCCGGGTGTAGGTGCTTGGAAGGCTGGTGCAGGCGGTGCTGAAGTCGATGACCTAGCTGCGAAGGCCAGGGACTCTACTAACAGGGTGGGCGACGACAGCTGTTCCTCCGAGCTATCCTCCAGATTGACTACATTCTCCACTCGGATGGAAGGGAGATCCGTCGGAACTTCCTCGACTACCACTGGGTAGACCGGGATCTGCCGGGGCTGAGGGGCGTAGCTGGTGTTGATGCGGGTAGTTTGGAGAGTACGAACCATCTACAAGAGAAGAGTCAACTCAGTTGAAATTTTAAAGAGGTAAGGCTGATTAAATAATTTTCTAACATGAAATTAGCATGTTTTGAACAAACTAGGCTTTCCATTTCTAACTAATCTAACGACCTAGGGTCAGCATAGCTTTGATACCACTTCTGTCACACCCGGTTCCAGGGGGGTAGAACCGAGCGCATACCATATGTGTGCCAGGATCCATTTCCACACATATGTTGATGTCACAAGTGTAATATATCAAAAGACAATGCAATAAAGGCGTAAAGAGAGAATATAATACTTTATTACATGATCTGCATCATTGTATCTTGAACAAGTATCACATCAAAGTAAAGCGGAAATAAATAACAGGGGCAATCTCCCACAGGAAGATGACCGGCGCATCGTTAGACTTAGAATTCATCGTCGTCGATAAAATCTCTATCAAAGTCTCCAGCATCACCTTCTGATCAAAATATTAGCAAGGGTGAGCTCACTTATGGTCAGGGCTCAGCAAGTGGGAGAAAAAATAATGCAGGTATAACAAGGTGAGGCTAAGGTTGAGCAGTAAGCATTTTAGTTGGTCAACATTTTATTAACAACACCTGTCTTACTAATAAGTGTGAATCCCAAATATCCCATTTAAACAAAGGAATATGAATATAACAAAAACACTTAAGTGAAACCACTTAAGCAAATTATTGGCAGATCATTGGATCTCAATTTAATTCCATCTTCAAGTTCAATTATCATGTGAGGAGTCCAGGTCGCTCATAACCGGGAGCACGACTGATATATCAGTTTTACACTCTGCAGAGGTGGTACAACTTTACCCACAAGCCATGTATCCCATCTAGCCCGGGTTGATCGGACCCTTAAACACTGCCGAGGTGAATGGCTAGGGATCCATTATGAGGCTTTCACAAAATACACTTAATACGAAGCAACCCGCTAAGGTTTCTAAAGACGATGGTGGTGGCCCCCTGGGTGAGGTACCTTAGCCAAGAATACGTCCCCATGTTAACGTGGGCTGCCAACACCTACCGCTCCCCCTCTTGCCCATATTTCAGGTAAGGTTGCCAGACACTAAGCATATAAAGCTAATTACCAAAGCCAGAGCCATGATAGCACTCGTGGTTGCACTGTTATCCTGGGTGGGCACTCTATGTTCCAATTAATTTGAAATAATGTTATCTTAACCATCGGGTTAATGCCATAATTGCCAATTAAATTTTTGGAACATTAATACCAATTGATGAGTGACATTAAAAATCATTAAGTTGAGCGGTAGCATAAATCTTGCAAAGCTTAATTATTTCCCAGGTTAAACAAGGAATACAGTTGATAAATCTAGGAAATCCTTAATTAGGTAAAACCCATCAAGTTATGCAGTATATTAAAGGTAAACATTATTATATGCAATGAGTGGGTACAAAAAGAATATAAAGAGGGAGAATCCACTTGCCTTGCTCAAATGCGTCCCGCGGATCGTCTTCGAACGAATTTGGTTTGTCTACCACACCGTCGGCTTCTAATAGAGTCGCACATCGCACATACAATAATAAAACATACTCCAATAAATAAGCACCCACCATTACATAAACATTCACCATTACATACACATTAACATATCGCACTTATCACACCTTAAGTACGTCCTAAACGCGTAAGTACTTATTAATTCGATTATAGTTATTATTGTGAATCCTAATGATGAATTTATGAGTGGGTGCAATAAATACAGTTTTAACTAGTATTAATATATTTTAACATCATCAATGAAATTAAATGATAATTATTGTCTTTAATACTAATAAATTAATAGCTTTTATCCTTTTTATTTCTAACTCAAATTATTTAGTATAGCAAAAATGAATTTAACATTCTAAAAAAAATCCCTATAAATACTAATTGAACTTTTTATAACACAAGTGAGGTTATTTTGATATAAACTAGTATTTTGCTTACTCTAAAAATTTAAGTGCTCAATTTGCGAACATGTTTATTTGACTAGCAAAAATCTATTTTCCATCCTACTAATGATATTTTCTCCTTTCTTTATAAAAAGAAAATGTTAATAAAATATTAGATAAATCATCTAAAAATCCTATATTATTCATATGACATGAGTTCTATACCATTTTCTAAATCCATTAGAATGCACCTATGACTATAATTCTCCAACTAGTTTCTAAAGTTTATTGTGACCAAATTTGACTACAAAGTTTCTTATCTAGTATTTTTTATCACCAACGTGTGACTACTAAATCCACGTCATATTTTTCTAATCCAAAAATCAATGCCACGACTAACATGAAATATCATGGTGTACTAACAATCGCATATCTCTACCAAAAATTCCATAACGCATATACACATAAATTGCGGATCTCACGTGTTCATATTTTAACAAACTAAATATACAATTCATGAATCGAATCAAAAATATTTTATAAAATACACAAAATAATTTGGGTCGTCTTCAACCTTGGGTTCGCACGTGTGACGGAGAGAGTTCAACGGGGGTTCGGCCGGGTGGAGAAGAGCAGGGGCTCGACTACGGACGGCGGATGGCGTAGCTCCGACGAACTCCACGGGCTCCGGCGACGAATGACAAACTCCGGTGACGAGCAGTGCACTAGCGAGCGAGGAGAGCTAGAGAGAGATGGGGGCGAGTTCGGGTAGGGGAAAATGAGAGAGAGCTTTGCTGCTCTTTTATAGAGAGCAGGAGGGAGAGAAAGAGTCTGCTAGGGAGAGGGAACGGTCGGTCTTCATGGCTACCATTGATGGCGTTCTTCACTGGGAGAGGTAATGGGAGAGGGAAACGGACGAAATCAAGCACTATTAACAACGGACAGCGCATGTGGGCTGTGGCGGATGGGCTTCGGGCGCGGGTCGTGCTCGGTGACGCGGCGTCGCGTGGGGACCGGCTGCCTGGGGCGTGGCCGCACGGGCGCGGTGGGCGTCGGTCAGCTGCCTGGCTCCCTGTGCGCGCGCAAGGCACGGCGCAGGGGCCTGCTCGCGGTGGGTCAGGGGCAGGCGCGCGGTTGGCCATGGGTGGGCGCGCTCGGCGCGCGGCGGATGCAGGGCATGCGGCGCGCTGGCTGCCTGGCACCGGTTCGGCTGCAGAGAGAGAGTTAGCAGGGAGGAGGGAGATAGGGGAGAGAAGAGAGAGAGAGTGGGTGAGAGAGAGAATTAGGGAGGGAGAAGAGAGATAGCAGGGGGCAGCGGCGGCTGTGCCTGGGAGCTAGCCGCACGCGAGCCGGTGCTAGGGTTTGGGATGGGCCCTTAGTTGGGCCGGTTTAGATTAGGAGATTTTGTTTTTTTTCTTCTTTTTCTAATTCCAAAATACATTTTTAGATAGCTCAAAAATTCATAAAAATTTACTAAAACTATTTATAAATAAAATACTTGTTTTTAGACTAATAATTATTATATTATTTACTAGGTTTTTCTTTAAAAGAATTGATAATAAACATTCGATAATCAATCAAGCGCATACAAAGAAAATGATCAAAATGCAAATAAATAATTAAACACTTAAAAAAGCCTAATTACCTTAATAACTAAATTCATTTTTTAGTTGATGGCTTTTGTGGTGTTACAGGCAATAGGGGAGTTGCATGCAAGGAGGTTCTCGGGTTGATTTTGCTGCGATGGCGGTCAGACGAGGGATTCTTGCAAGTGCTCTTCCCATAAACTGTAGCGGATTTTCAGAAGCTAGTGGAACTTTGTAAAGGCCTCGTAGTGGATCATTAGCCATTCACCTCGGTAGTGTCTAAGGGTCTAGCTAGCCCTAGCGACATGGGAAACACGACTTGTGGGTAAAGGGTACAACCTCTGCAGAGTGTAAAATTGGTATACTAGCCGAGCTCACGGTCATGAGCAGCTCAGGACTCTCTGATGATTAATTTATGGAACTTAAATCCAATTTGTCATTTGCATATGCATGGGATTATTATTAATTTTGTTCTATTACTTTATTTAAGGTTTGGTATTTACTTACATTTAGTAACTGCTAATAAAATTTTGAACAACTAATTAAAAGCAATGCTCAGCTTTAACCCCTATCATTGATTAGCCTTACACCACTGGTTCCCCACAACTTGTTGAGCTATGATCATGTGTGAGCTCACCCTTGCTGTCTCACACCCCCCCATAGGAGAAGAACTGTGACGGAACCTTCCAAGTCATTAGGCCCACCTACGGTTGTCCTTGTCCAACAGACATCAGACAACCCCGTAGATGTTCCTGAATTACTTGATAAGTTCGGTATCTTTCCTTACCTTACCAGGAACGTTTCACCCGTCTTGCAGACATTACAGAACATCGAAGATATCGAAATGCGGAAGTGATTACATAAACTTACATTTATTAAAAAGTAAGATTAGGTTATTTATTACAGACCAGTAAATATAAACGAGTGCAGAGTAGTATTATTACATACCAAGGGAGGCAAAAACTCCTCCCATTAAAGTTTATACACAAAAGTTTTTATGGAGGACCATGTCCTCCCGCATCTTCATTGCTGATTTTCATCCTGGGGAACCACCTTGGTACAAAAGCAACAGAAATCTGCTGCTCCCTCACCTAAAAACAACGAGGGAATAAACCCTGAGTATGGAATTACTCAGCAAGTCTTACCCGACTAAAGAAAAGACTCTCAAGGGTATGCTGGTTATAAGGGGAGTCAAGGTAAGGCTTAACAAGAATCAAAGACTCTGTTTTGCGGAAAAGCTTACTAAGAGTGGATCCTTAAAATCTAGTTTTAATTTCAGGTTAAGTAAAGTTACCTGCAGCTAGAGTTCTTTCTACCCTAGTTCAATCACTGGTCCTGCAATAGCCAATTTCTCATTAATCCCTTTACTTTTTGTGGATTGCTACGTATAGGGCAGTGACCAAGTCTTCATAACCGCGAAGGTACGGCGATCCGAATCGATTATACTCAGCTGAGGATCTCCAATCACACGACATATGTAGCACTTAACCCTTGCATATGTCAACCCGCCACCGGGGTTCTTAAGACTAGATCAGGTTCACGCAAACCGAGAGCACAGATACACCACCGTCCAGCCTCTTGCCACGGAGGGTACATGCTACTCTCGCCACCGCTCCACGCCCATTTCGTGTTATCTTATTCTGGCCTTAGTCTGCCCGGGGCAAGGCTTACCCATGACGAGGCATGTGACCAGTTAAAGGGTCCTCGGTCAGCAAGCCTACATCGACACGGTCCTTAATCGACACAGACGGAGACACTACACCGAGACTCTCTTCCCGTGCAAGTCACCCGTCCGGTCTCAGCTTAATCATTTCAAAACCAAAGTTTGGTACCTGGCAGAGGTACACCTTTTCTGATGTTGAACCCATCACGGCCATGATGGATCCACCATCAAGTTTAAAAACATCCCTCCCACTTTGCCAATCATCTTTTGTAAAACAAAACCTTTTGTTTTGCTAGAGCAATACTAAGCATAGTAAAAACCTTTTGTAAAGCAGGATATCAAGGAAGGTAATCAAAGATCAAGGAAGGTAATGCAGGAATTGTTTAAGCATTCAACTCCTATCACCTAATGCATCAAGCAAGTGAGAAAGATTTTAAAAACATCAAGGGAGGTGGCAAATGCACCGGGGCTTGCCATTGTTAACAGGTGAGTCTGGCTCGGATCCACAGATATCAAAGTAAAAGCAGTTGCCTGCTTGAGAATCCGAGGGTGGTGGTGTCCCTTCTTCGGTGACTTCTTCTTCTTCTTCACGTTCTAACATAACCATATATATATATATATATATATATATATATATATATATATATATATATATATATATATATATATATATATATATATATATATATAAGAATGGATGCCATGGGATGCTTATGAGAATGCAAAGATAATATAAACTTATTATCTAAGTCTTGAATACAACTTTCCTTCACGGAACTCCGAGAACTTAGGGTTTCCGGAGTCGGTAAAGGAGTTCATAGGGCAGGGGGGTGGTTTTGGGTTCTAGTTATCAAACATGGTCCAAATCAATTCAAACTCTACCCAAGGCTTCTAAATCATATAAGGAACTTATATAAAAATTTGAAGCATTTTTGGAATTACCATTTATCTTTTAAAAATCCAGAACTACCTCTTTAAACTTCTTAAAATGCCCTATAATTCCTAATTTAAACTAAAAATCATGAAACTATTTTTATTAAATACTATGGAAAATAAGAAGCCTAGGAAAATTGGTTTCACAATTTTAGGATTTTTCTACACTTTTCTAGATTTTATTTGGCTCTGGAATAAAAGAAAAGGATAAAGAATGAACAGTCCTGGGCTGATTTCAGCCCAGGCGGCCCAACTATACAGAGAAACAGGCCGCGCCCACGCCTGCGGTGGCGACTTTGCAGAAGAGCCCACGTTGAATGAATAATTCCACAAACCTCCTTAGCTACTGTTTACCTTCTTTCTGACATTTACAAAAGAGCCCCTGGGGTTTTGTTTCTTTACCACGGAGCTCCCCGACCGTGGCACGCTCCTCGGTCACTCCTACCGTGGTTCATACCGGCTATGGCCGGCGATGATCACTTAAGCTGACTATTGGGGAGGCTTTACCGACCTAAAACGGCCCCGGAACACACGCCAATTTGACCCGGACACCCCGAGAACGGCCAGTCCACGTGCACGGCGGAAACCGAGCACGGGAGTACATGTTCTCGCCAAACCATGGTCGATCAGAGCAAACGGACGCCACCGTGAGCTTCGCAAGTATGCAAGGGCACTAGAACAACATAAGGATTGGACAGTGACTTACCAGAGTAAGCTGGCCACGGGCGGGCTATTTCGGGTGGTGCGGCGGACTGATTTGGGGGAAAATGGCAATTCTTCGGCCAGAGCGACTAATCGAGGCCAGGAAGGGTTGCTATAGCTTCGCAATTTGGAGACGAAGGTCAGGGCTTGGTTGATTTGAGAAAGGGGAGACGAGCTTGGGTGAATTTATAGCCGCGGAGAGTCACCGTCGCGGTCACGGTGATAATCATTCCCGGCACGAGCTGGCGATCAAGAATGGCACCGAACACGGCATTCACTTGGAGCTTGCCACGTTCAACCATGGCCATAAGGCAGTCAATTCCGTGATGGCGTCGCCGAACAGAGGAGAGCGGCGCCGGTGATCGGACATGGCCGGAAGGAGGAATAACCGCGTGGCAGTCGGAGTTAGTGCCCTCCACCGCGGCGGTCCTATCCGGAGTAAGAAGGTCTTCGCGGGGAGACGCTTGCCGCCCGATCATCACGACCCCGGCGCAAATCGTGGCGCGGATAGGTCGTCGGCGGTGAGATTTTTCCACCACGGCGATCTAACCCTTATCTGCTTCCCCGCGGCACTGTACCATGACCAACGCCATCAGACAGCCTAACAGTCCATATTTGGGGTCGATTTTTCTCAACTTTTTATGTGGTGACAAAGCCAACCTTCTGTATCAAAATTATACACCTATAATCCATGCTCAACTTTGTCACAAGACTTGTCATCAAATAGTTACTGAAGACCATTCAAAATCGAGCTCAAAGTTCATCCATTACACTGCTACTGAAAATCAGTTCAGGGATCGACTGACAGCCCGACTTTGAGCTTCATTATCTCTCAAATACTCTTAACAACTATGCCTACAACCTTAAGCAAAGTTGTTCTCCTTAGTTTACTCTACAATCTTTATGTGGTGACCTAGGGCAAAAACCCTAGATTTTGAGAGTTACAAAGCCCCAAAGTTGGGCCAAAACTCTGAAATTTCAGACTTAGGTTAGAACTTAATAGGGTCCATTTTGCAAATAAGTCCAAAACCAAGGGTTTTGCTTGTAAATCTCCTCAAATGTGGACCAAATGACTTTATGGGTTTAAACATACTAGTTTTTACACTTTAGTCCAAATGTGCATCAATTTTGCACATAGGTCCCTAGGGTTTAGTTTTTGGGTTTTCCAGGGTTCTGTTTAGGGTGTTTAGTATCCCAAGGGTATAAATGTGATTCAACTTGGTTTTTGGGGATATTTTATGACTTTTTCCCAAAAGCCTTAAGGTTTTTCTCATTTGGGTTAAGTTTTACCCCTTTAATCCCTATTTAGGGTTAAGTTCCCTAACCAGGGGTCTATTTGCAAAATACCAAAAACAATACACTTGTTTGAAATTTTTACCTAGTAAATGCACTCTAGGTGTGTCAAACATATGCAATGCCAATGTTTATGATGTTATGCTCAAGTTTTAGTTACAGTAACACCAGGGATGTTACATCCTTCCCCCCATAAAAGAATCTCGTCCCGAGATTAAAAGTCCTAGGGTGAGTAATGGAAAAGGAAATGTGTCACATTTTTATTTCCTTATTTTTGGTACAAGGCAGGGGTGATGTGGGGGTTCACTCCTTTATTACAATAGCTGAATTTACTTTACAAAGTACATGAGGTTAGAAACCCTGGGAAATTCTTATTTAAAAAGTCTTGCGTTTCCCACGTAGCCTCTTCTTCAGAATGTTGGTTCCACTGTATCTTATAGAACTTGAGAGTTTTTCTCCGGGTAACCCGGTCCTTTTGATCCAAGACTCGAATTGGGTGCTCTGAATATGTCAAGTCTGGTTCAAGGACAACATCTGTCACTTCAAGGGTTCGGTCAGGAATCCGAAGACACTTCTTCAATTGCGATACATGGAACACATTATGTATAGCAGACAGGGTCTAGGGGAGCTGCAGTTGATATGCCACTGGTCCACATTGCTTAAGTACAGGGAAGGGACCAATGTACCTGGGTGCAAGTTTTCCTTTAACCCTGAAACGGGATACCCCCTTTATTGGTGAAACCTTCAGGTAGACATAGTCCCCTTCAAGAAAATACAAGGGCATTCGCCGCTTGTCTGCATAACTCTTCTGACGAGCTTGGGCTTTCTTCATATTATGGATTATTTTCTGAACCTTTTCTTCGGTTTCTTTTACCATATCAGGCCTAAAGAAATACCTTTCACCAGGTTCAGACCAATTTAGCGGAGTACGACATCGTCGTCCATATAAAGCTTCAAAAGGTGCCATCTTGATACTTTCTTGATAGCTATTATTATATGAAAACTCCGCTAAGGGCAAACATTCATCCCATTTCTGTGAGAAGTCCAGGACACATGCCCGCAGCATATCTTCGAGTATTTGATTAATCCTCTCAGTCTGTCCACTGGTTTGGGGATGATATGCCGAACTGTGGAGCAGTTTAGTACCCAGGGATTTATGGAGTTCCTCCCAGAATTTGGATACAAACTGGGATCCACGATCCGACACTATGGTCTTTGGAATACCATGCAAACTGAGAATGCGAGCAATGTATAATGCTGCATAAGTGGCCACAGAGTACTTTGCTTTGACAGGCAAGAAGTGGGCAATTTTTGTGAGTCGATCAACAATAACCCAGATAGAATCGTACCCTTTGGCAGTCCTAGGCAATCCCACAATGAAGTCCATACTTATGTCTTCCCATTTCCATGTTGGGATTAGCAAAGATTGTAATGGACCAGTAGTTTTCAAATGTATGGCCTTGACACGTCTACAGGTGTCACACCTGGCCACATAACGTGCAATCTCGATCTTCATTTTTGTCCACCAATAATGTTGTTTCAAATCTTGGTACATCTTAGTGCTTCCGGGATGAATAGAATAGCGACTAAGATGTGCTTCATCAAGAATTTGTTGGCGGATCTCTTCATTTTTTGGCACCACTATACGGTTATTGAACCATACAGTGCCTTGCTCATCTTCTTTGAAACATTTGGCTGTTCCAGCCTTTATCTTTTCTCAAATATGCTTCATACCCTCATTATCTTTTTGAGCATCAATTATCTTTTGCAAGAGAACTGACTCCAGCTTTAGCTGACTTAGGGTTCCTTGTTGGACCATCCCCAGGTTTAGTTTTTCCATCTCTTGACACAAGGTATTGTCAGAGTTCTTTGTCAGAAGACAGTGGCAGGAAACCTTACGGCTAAGTGCATCTGCCACAACATTGGCTTTGCCTGGGTGATAATGAATTTCCAATTCATAGTCCTTAATAAGCTCAAGCCATCGTCTTTGTCTCATATTCAATTCTGACTGGGTGAAGATATACTTCAGGCTTTTATGGTCTGTGTAAATGTGACAGACATTTCCCAGTAGATAATGACGCCAGATTTTCAGGGCATGAACCACAGCAGCTAGCTCCAGATCATGAGTTGGATAATGTTCCTCATGTCGGCGTAACTGCCTTGAAGCATATGCAATCACTCGGCCTTCTTGCATCAACACACAGCCGAGTCCACTGCCTGATGCATCACAATATACATCAAAAGGCTTGGTGATGTCCGGCTGAGCCAATACCGGAGCAGTGGTAAATAATGTCTTCAATTGTTCAAAGGCTTCTTCACACTTGGAAGACCAATTAAATTTACAATCATTTTTCAATAAACTTGTGATTGGTTTCACAAGCTTAGAAAAATCTAGTATAAATCTACGATAATACCCAGCTAGTCCAAGAAAACTCCGGACTTGATGAACAGTGGTCGGAGGTTTCCATTCCAGAATATCCTTGACCTTGCTAGGATCTACCGCAATTCCCTTGGCAGATAAGATATGTCCTAGAAACTGAATTTCTTCCAGCCAAAACGCGCATTTGCTGAACTTGGCATATAGCTGATGTTCCCTCAAGCGCGTCAATACAATCCGCAAATGTTGAGCATGCTCCTCTTCATTTTTGGAATATATCAAGATATCATCGATGAAGACCACCACGAACTTGTCCAACTCGGGCATAAAGACCGAGTTCATCAAATAAGTGAAATGGGCAGGAGCATTGGTCAATCCGAAAGACATTACCAGATATTCAAATAATCCATATCGCGTAGTAAACGCGGTCTTTGGTATGTCCTCGGGCCGAATACGGATTTGATGATAGCCCGACCTGAGATCAATTTTAGAGAATACCCTCGCCCCGGTCAATTGATCAAATAGGATATCAATCCTTGGAAGAGGGTACTTGTTCTTGATTGTGACCTCATTCAGGGGCCGATAATCCACGCACATCCGTAAGGTTTGATCCTTCTTTTTGACGAATATAGCTGGACAACCCCAAGGTGACGAGCTTGGCCGGATGAATCCTTTATCCAAGAGATCTTGTAATTGAATCTTCAATTCCGCCAACTCATTTGGAGGCATACGGTACGATCTTCGAGAAATTGGAGTCGTACCGGGCTTTAGCTCAATTACAAATTCTACATCCCGCTCAGGTGGCAGTCCCAGCAGATCTTCCGGAAACACATCTGGAAACTCACAGACTACCGGAATATCTTTGATTTCCGGTATAATGGCTTCGTATACTCTACCAGAAGCTTTGGCCGGATTGAACATGGGGAGAGACAAAAGAATTTCTTCTTGATTATAACTCAACCTGACGGTTCTGAGTTCAGTGTTGAGTATTGCCTTGTATTGGGTTAACCAATTCATACCCAAAATCACATCTATATCCTGGCCTTTCAGAACAATCATGCTAGCAGGAAAGTTCCGTCCGGCCATTATTACTGGCACTTCATAGGCCACTTCTCGAGCCAAAATATATCCCCCAGGTGAATGAATTTTAAATCCCTCTTTTGATTCATGGCATGCAATGTGATGTTGCTCCACAAATTTCTTGCTAATGAAGGTATGCGAAGCACCAGAATCAAAAAGAATAATTGTAGGGTGACTGGCCACGGAAAACGTACCCATCATCACCGGCTCTCCTTCCGGTGTAGTGGCCACCTGGGTGTAGTATACACGCCCTGTTTTCTTGGTATTCTTCCCCACAGTATTCCCTTTGGGCTGAGTGGACTTCCCAGTTCCTTGCTGAGCATTGGATTGATTTTGCTTGGGGTATGGGCAGTCTTTGATAAAATGTCCTGACTTGCCGCAGTTGAAACATCCAGTTGAAGAGCTGGGCAAGGCAGGGAATCGAGTGCCTGGGGCACCCGGCTGATTTGGGGAAGTGGGGGTATTGCTGGGGCGAATAATAATGGGCTGTTTGAAAGGGAATGTTGGTGGACGAGAAATGGTGCGGTTTTGGCTAGAAGGCCGGATGACGAACCGTTGCCTCTTCGCCTGGCCCTGATTAGGCCTCTCACCACTGAATCCCTTATTCTTCCCCGAACTTGCGTATTTTGCTTCCACAGATAAGGCTGTACTGACAGCCTTTCCATATGTGAGATCAATACATGTAGCCATCTTTCGCTGCAACCGGTCATTTAGACCCCTCATGAAACAGTTCTTTTTCTTCAAGTCAGTATTCACCTGGTCGATGGCATACTGCGACAGGTGATTAAACTTGTTGAGATACTGATTGATGGTATCCCCTCCTTGTTTCAGTTTCATGAATTCCTCTTGTTTCATATGCAGCACCCCTTCAGGTATGTAGTGCTCACGGAAGGCTGCTTTAAATTCTTCCCAAGTGATTTGATGATTGTCTGGTTGGATTGCCACAAAATTTCCCCACCAAGTACTGGTAGGGCCACGCAGTTGCTATGCCGCGAACAATGGCTTCTGCGTTTCAGAACAACGAAGAAGACCAAACTTTTGCTCAATGACCCGTATCCACTCGTCGGCTTCTAGCGGGTCTTCTGCCTTGGTGAATAGAGGTGGACGAGTTTCGGAGAAGTCCAGATAGGTGGTTTCACGGGGACCTTGCTGAAAACCCCTTCCAGCCTGCTGCTGGAACTGCTGTTGACCCGCCATTTCCCGAAGGAAGCGGGTATTATCGGCGGTGGCATTTACCAAGGCGGCAATCGCCTCGGCAAGCGTGGGTGGAACCGGAGGTGGATTTGGGGTGACATCCCGTCCCCCAGAAGTTCCGGCTGCGTCCTGTCCGCGAGTCCTGGTCGGCATCTGAGGCAAAAACATTTGAAATAAACATAATATGCCAAAGAGACCTTCCATTTTACATTACTATAAAAAGTAATGGTACAGACTCGATATTACATAACAGGACACATTACCCAACATACAATACACTATCTATTGTACAATAGTACACTCTACCATACTCTACTTTTATTTTTATAACTACACTACTACTTCTACTGCTGGTTACCCCTAGCAGCCTCATCATTAGGTGTAGGAGACCATTCATCGACCAGCCTCATAGAAGGAGGGGGTTGAAAAAGGTCTAGCTCACCACCAAGCGCTTGTCCCATCACGTGGGAGGGTCCAGCTTCCGACTCAGCAGGATGTATGGGCTCGCTAGGATGCAGTTGCGAATACAAAACATGCACTTCCTCATGTAATGTATTGCAGTAGGTCTGCAATTCTTCAACAACCAAGTTGAGCTCAGTTATACGGGCCTAAGCCCTTGCCTCCTTGGCCCTTGCCAATGAACGAGATTGAACGACCCAGTCGAGTGCCAAATCCCGATCTGCCAGCTGGTCTTGTAGATGGCGAACGTCTCTTCGTAGCTCATTTATACGGTCACCATCTCCAATCCATATGGCTGTCCTGCGGCGGAGTTCCGCTTGGAGTCTGCTTACTTCTACTTCCAGATCCCCTATAGGATCATTGCTTCCGCTACTACTATCTACATCTCGCGGAGCAAGTTGATGTCGGGGTACTCCAATGGGTCCAGTTGACTTACGCGCGGTCTTTCTCGTGCGCGGCGGCATTTCTCTAAGGGGGAAATTTATTAGTACAATTCTTAGCATGATGCATGAATAATTACAGAATCAATCCTGATTCAACCTTCTATACATTGCACTCTTCCTACCTGGTCTTTATAGATTCTTCAGATATAAGGGATAAGAAAGGAAGAAATCTTTGTAGGTAAGTCTTTCTTTTGAAATCCTTTTGAATATGCCTTATAATATCTGCAAAGAAGGGCTTCGCTCCGATACCAGCTGTGACGGAACCTTCCAAGTCATTAGGCCCACCTACGGTTGTCCTTGTCCAACAGACATCAGACAACCCCGTAGATGTTTCTGAATTACTTGATAAGTTCAGTATCTTTCCTTACCTTATCAGGAACGTTTCACTCGTCTTGCAGACATTACAGAACATCGGAGATATCGAAATGCGGAAGTGATTACATAAACTTACATTTATTAAAAAGTAAGATTAGGTTATTTATTACAGACCAGTAAATATAAACGAGTGCAGAGTAGTATTATTACATACCAAGGGAGGCAAAAACTCCTCCCATTAAAGTTTATACACAAAAGTTTTTATGGAGGACCATGTCCTCCCGCATCTTCATTGCTGATTTTCATCCTGGGGAACCACCTTGGTACAAAAGCAACAGAAATCTGCTGCTCCCTCACCTAAAAACAACGAGGGAATAAACCCTGAGTATGGAATTACTCAGCAAGTCTTACCTGACTAAAGAAAAGACTCTCAAGTGTATGCTGGTTATAAGGGGAGTCAAGGTAAGGCTTAACAAGAATCAAAGACTCCATTTTGCGGAAAAGCTTACTAAGAGTGGATCCTTAAAATCCAGTTTTAATTTCAGGTTAAGTAAAGTTACCTGCAGCTAGAGTTCTTTCTACCCTAGTTCAATCACTGGTCCTGCACTAGCCAATTTCTCATTAATCCCTTTACTTTTTGTGGATTGCTACGTATAGGGCAGTGACCAAGTCTTCATAACCGCGAAGGTACGGCGATCCGAATCGATTATACTCAGCTGAGGATCTCCAATCACACGACATATGTAGCACTTAACCCTTGCATATGTCAACCCGCCACCGGGGTTCTTAAGACCAGATCAGGTTCACGCAAACCGAGAGCACAGATACACCACCGTCCAGCCTCTTGCCACGGAGGGTACACGCTACTCTCGCCACCGCTCCACGCCCATTTCGTGTTATCTTATTCTGGCCTTAGTCTGCCCGGGGCAAGGCTTACCCATGACGAGGCATGTGACCAGTTAAAGGGTCCTCGGTCAGCAAGCCTACATCGACACGGTCCTTAATCGACACAGACGGAGACACTACACCGAGACTCTCTTCCCGTGCAAGTCACCCGTCCGGTCTCAGCTTAATCATTTCAAACCCAAAGTTTGGTACCTGGCAGAGGTACACCTTTTCTGATGTTGAACCCATCACGGCCATGATGGATCCACCATCAAGTTTAAAAACATCCCTCCCACTTTGCCAATCATGTTTTGTAAAACAAAACCTTTTGTTTTGCTAGAGCAATACTAAGCATAGTAAAAACCTTTTGTAAAGCAGGATATCAAGGAAGGTAATCAAAGATCAAGGAAGGTAATGCAGGAATTGTTTAAGCATTCAACTCCTATCACCTAATGCATCAAGCAAGTGAGAAAGATTTTAAAAACATCAAGGGAGGTGGCAAATGCACCGGGGCTTGCCTTTGTTAACAGGTGAGTCTGGCTCGGATCCACAGATATCAAAGTAAAAGCAGTTGCCTGCTTGAGAATCCGAGGGTGGTGGTGTCCCTTCTTCGATGACTTCTTCTTCTTCTTCACGTTCTAACATAACCATATATATATATAAGAATGGATGCCATGGGATGCTTATGAGAATGCAAAGATAATATAAACTTATTATCTAAGTCTTGAATACAACTTTCCTTCACGGAACTCCGAGAACTTAGGGTTTCCGGAGTCGGTAAAGGAGTTCATAGGGCAGGGGGGGTGGTTTTGGGTTCTAGTTATCAAACATGGTCCAAATAAATTCAAACTCTACCCAAGGCTTCTAAATAATATAAGGAACTTATATAAAAATTTTAAGCATTTTTGGAATTACCATTTATCTTTTAAAAATCCAGAACTACCTCTTTAAACTTCTTAAAATGCCATATAATTCCTAATTTAAACTAAAAATCATGAAACTATTTTTATTAAATACTATGGAAAATAAGAAGCCTAGGAAAATTGGTTTCACAATTTTAGGATTTTTCTACACTTTTCTAGATTTTATTTGGCTCTGGAATAAAAGAAAAGGATAAAGAATGAACAGTCCTGGGCTGATTTCAGCCCAGGCGGCCCAACTATACAGAGAAACAGGGCGCGCCCACGCCTGCGGTGGCGACTTTGCAGAAGAGCCCACGTTGAATGAATAATTCCATAAACCTCCTTAGCTACTGTTTACCTTCTTTCTGACATTTACAAAAGAGCCCCTGGGGTTTTGTTTCTTTACCATGGAGCTCCCCGACCGTGGCGCGCTCCTCGGTCACTCCTACCGTGGTTCATACCGGCCATGGCCGGCGATGATCACTTAAGCTGACTATCGGGGAGGCTTTACCGACCTAAAACGGCCCCGGAACACACGCCAATTTGACCCGGACACCCCGAGAACGGCCAGTCCACGTGCACGGCGGAAATCGAGCACGAGAGTACATGTTCTCGCTAAACCATGGTTGATCAGAGCAAACGGATGCCACCGTGAGCTTCGCAAGTATGCAAGGGCACTAGAACAACATAAGGATTGGACAGTGACTTACCAGAGTAAGCTGGCCACGGGCGGGCTATTTCGGGTGGTGCGGCGGACTGATTTGGGGGAAAATGGCAATTCTTCGGCCAGAGCGACTAATCGAGGCCAGGAAGGGTTGCTATAGCTTCGCAATTTGGAGACGAAGGTCAGGGCTTGGTTGATTTGAGAAAGGGGAGACGAGCTTGGGTGAATTTATAGCCGCGGAGAGTCACCGTCGTGGTCACGGTGATAACCATTCCCGGCACGAGCTGGCGATCAATAATGGCACCGAACACGACATTCACTTGGAGCTTGCCACGTTCAACCATGGCCGTAAGGCAGTCAATTCCGTGATGGCGTGGCCGAACAGAGGAGAGCGGCGCCGGTGATCGGACATGGCCGGAAGGAGGAATAACCGTGTGGCAGTCGGAGTTAGTGCCCTCCACCGCGGCGGTCCTATCCGGAGTAAGAAGGTCTTCGCGGGGAGACGCTTGCCGCCCGATCATCACGACCCCGGCGCAAATCGTGGCTCGGATAGGTCGTCGGCGGTGAGATTTTTCCACCACGGCGATCTGACCCTTATCTGCTTCCCCGCGGCACTGTACCATGACCAACGCCATCAGACAGCCTGACAGTCCATATTTGGGGTCGATTTTTCTCAACTTTTTATGTGGTGACAAAGCCAACCTTCTGTATCAAAATTATACACCTATAATCCATGCTCAACTTTGTCACAAGACTTGTCATCAAATAGTTACCGAAGACCATTCAAAATCGAGATCAAAGTTCATCCATTACACTGCTACTGAAAATCAGTTCAGGGATCGACTGACAGCCCGACTTTGAGCTTCATTATCTCTCAAATACTCTTAACAACTATGCCTACAACCTTAAGCAAAGTTGTTCTCCTTAGTTTACTCTACAATCTTTATGTGGTGACCTAGGGCAAAAACCCTAGATTTTGAGAGTTACAAAGCCCCAAAGTTGGGCCAAAACTCTGAAATTTTAGACTTAGGTTAGAACTTAATAGGGTCCATTTTGCAAATAAGTCCAAAACCAAGGGTTTTGCTTGTAAATCTCCTCAAATGTGGACCAAATGACTTTATGGGTTTAAACATACTAGTTTTTACACTTTAGTCCAAATGTGCATCAATTTTGCACATAGGTCCCTAGGGTTTAGTTTTTGGGTTATCCAGGGTTCTGTTTAGGGTGTTTAGTATCCCAAGGGTATAAATGTGATTCAACTTGGTTTTTGGGGATATTTTATGACTTTTTCCCAAAAGCCTTAAGGTTTTTCTCATTTGGGTTATGTTTTACCCGTTTAATCCCTATTTAGGGTTAAGTTCCCTAACCAGGGGTCTATTTGCAAAATACCAAAAACAATACACTTGTTTGAAATTTTTACCTAGTAAATGCACTCTAGGTGTGTCAAACATATGCAATGCCAATGTTTATGATGTCATGCTCAAGTTTTATTACAGTAACACTAGGGATGTTACAAGAATAGGTGGTTCAGGAGGAGCCACAAGGCAAGGAGTTTGATCTTGTAAGGAAAATGGACCCCGTGCCATTTGGCTAATTTAGTTTTGGTGTTTGATGAACAACACAATCCGTGAACTAATAAGTTTTCTAGTGTTTATGATTGTAGTTCATAGGATGCAAGATTTACTTGGACTAAGGAATTGAGGAAAGCAACACCTCAAAAGAAGACATTAAGCAGATCCAAGAAAAGTCCAAGTGTGCTGGTGCAGACTGTCTGTGCGAAGGCGCACCAGACTGTCCGGTGCCCACATGCCGGACTGTCCGGTGCACCAGGGAACTCTAGCTCCAACGGCTAGTTCCAGGTGGCACTCGGAGAAAAGACCACCGGACTGTCCGGTGGCACACCAGACTGTCCGGTGTGAAAAGCCTGCGCGCGCCAACGGTCGACTGCTCTGTCAGAGCAACGGATAGGCGCACCGGACAGGCTACAGTGCGCTGTCCGGTGGTGCACCGGACTATCCGGTGCACTCGAAGATAGAAAGCTGCTGCTTTCTGTCCAACGGCTAGTTTGGGGTGTGGAGGCTATAAATACCACCCCAACCGGCCATTCTCAAGTGTGAGAGCCCAAGCAACATACCAAGGCACATAGTGCATATTTCCAAGAGCTCAAACACCCAAGTGCTTAATAGAATCACTCGGTGATTAGCGTAGGTGCTTTGCGAAATGCTTAGGTTAGTTAGACCGCTTTAGCGCTTGCTCTAGGTGAATCCTAGTTAGTTGAGTGAGTTTAGAAAAACCACACAACCCCTCGGCTCTTGCGCGAGCCGTTGTAATTGTACCGAGTGGGGCGAGAGTCTTGCGAGACCGTGACAACCGCGTTTGTGTCACGGCCGCCACCGTGTACCGGAGGGAACGAGGCCCGCGGCGTTTCGGCCGGAAGCTCGATAGTGGAGACGGCGGGGAGTGTCCGAGAGGAACCGGAAGCGGAGCACCACTTGTGCGTGGAGAAGGCCCGCGGCTCTCTACGGAGTTACTCGACCGAGGTGCTTGGCCCTCGCGTGGGCTTCCCTTTGCGTAGGGGCACCAACGAGGATTAGTCAGGACCTTGCGCGGTTCCGGATACCTCGGTAAAAATACCGGCGTCATCCACGAGAGTTTGCATCTCTACTTAGCTCTTTAAGATTCCGCATTTACATTAAGCATTTAAGTTTCAATCTTGTATTCATACTTATCTAGTGTAGATTGAAACTTAGCCTTTGCGGTAGAGATAGCAACACTTAGACAAAACCTAGATTGCACTCTCTAGTTTGATTATTTGCATAGGTTTTGCTCTAGGGATTTTATTGTGGCCTAGTTTAGTAAAAGTTTTAGAAGTTCTAATTCACCCCCCCTCTTAGGCGTCACCCGTTTCCTACAAGTGGTATCAGAGGCGGTTTGGCTCATTTGAAACGCTTTAGCTTCACCGCTAAAAGAGCCAACGCCTTTTAGAGGAAGGGATGGATACCCATAGGCCACCACACTTCGACGGCACTAACTTCCCATATTATAGTGCTAGAATGGCTTGTTACCTAGAGGCCGTTGATCTAGGTGTTTGGAGAGTCACTCGTGACGGGATGAAACCCCTCAAGAATCCCGAGAAACCCACCACGAGTGAGGAAAAAGAAATTCATTTAAATGCTAGAGCCAAAAATTGCTTGTATGAATCTCTTAGCATGGATATTTTTAATCAAGTATTCACTTTGAAAACTGCTAATAAGATTTGGCTAAAATTGCATGAGCTCCATGATGGCACATCCAATGTCCGTGAGAAAAAACATTGCCTAGTCTTAAATGAGTATAATTCTTTTGCCATGAAAGATGATGAGCTTGTTAGAGACATGTATTCACGTTTGAATCTAATTATCAATGAGCTCAACTCTATTGGCATTAATAAGCTAGGTGATGCGGACATCGTGAGGAAGATTATCTCCCTGCTACCACAACAAAGATATGGGAGCATCATCACCATCCTTCACAACATGGAGGACTTGAGCAACATGACCCCGACCATTGTGATTGGGAAAATCGCGGCTTTTGAGATGTCGCGAAAAATGAGTCGGGGAGAGGAGCCAACTTCCTCAAGACCATATGCTTTTGCATGTGATGAAAGGAAGGGCAAAAAGAAGGCTCCCACACCAAGTTCCTCAAGTGAAGAAGAGGAAGAAGAAGAAAGTGATGATGATGAAGATAATCAACCATGCACATCATCCTCCTAGGACGAAGAAACAATCCGACGCGTCGAAAAGGTAATGAGGATGATCCGCAAGATTAATCTAATGGGTGTGCCCGTGCAGGTCAAGGATCTTCTCTTTAACATTGACAGGAAAAAGCAAAGGAAGAGAGGATGCTTCGCATGTGGGGAGAAGGGTCACTTCAGGGATAATTGTCCAAATATGGCCAAACCCAAAAAGAAGAGGAGCAAAGGCCAGGTGCTAACAAGTGTTAGAACTTGGGATGATTATTCAAGTGAAGATGAACCTCCAAAGACGCGCAGCCACCGATCCTCATCACAATCATCACGGTCATCACACAAATGCCTTATGGCAAGAGGTAACAAAAGCATTCCATCCTCTAGTGATGAAAGTAGTAGTGATGATGAAGGTGAGGGAAAGGCCTCTCTAGATGAGCTTGCGGAAGCCGTTAATTTTTTCCAGGATGTTTGCACTAAGCAAAAAGCTCAACTTAAAACTTTGAAAAATAAGTTGATTAGCTCCCAAAATGATTACAAAGGTTTGCTAGAAAAATTTGAAACTTTTGCAAACTTAAATAGTGAGCTATCAACTAAAATTGAGCTATTAGAGTCTAGTGCTTCATCCACTGCTACCGATGATAGCCTTATTAAAAAGAATGAAAAACTTAAGGCTAAGTTAGCTAGCTCCCAAGAAGCTATTGAAAATTTGCTAGAGAAAATGGAAATTCTTAGCATACACAATAATGAGCTAACTACTAAGCTAGAAAACATTGGTAGCACCCCAGCAGCATCTTTAGCTGAAATACCTGAAATAATTAAGAAAGATGCTTCTACTTCCTGCTTTGATTTAATTGATGATTCTAACCCCTGCAACCAAGTCGTTGTTGAGAATATTGTTGTAGAGACATGTTCAGATGAGGTTGCAAAGGAAAATGAACAATTAAAGCAAGAAGTGGCTCGCCTTGGCAAGGCTTTGTATGACAAGAAAGGCAAAGCCAAACAAATCCGACCTCCACAGGATAACACCACTGCGGGAGTGAACAAGCCTGTAGAGGGAGAAACTGTGATTTGTAGGCTACGCCACATGGAAGGCCACAAGTCTTTCCAATGCAAGGCGATGACCGGGGATAAAAGGCAAAAGCTCAAGCAAAAGCCAACAAGCAAAATCTCCAACACCTACATCAAAAAGGTGAACAAAAAGGATGCTACACCCTATTTGATCAAGAAGAAAAAGAATGGAAAGGTGATAGCAATCAAGGCCAACAAGCAAGCCAACAAAGGAAAGGGGGCCAAATGCATCTGGGTGCCAAAAGAAATAATTTCAACCATGAAAAGCACCAAGAAGGTTTGGATCCCGAAAGGGAAGTGAGTGGACCAAAGGTCGATGGGAAATTTGGAGACTTGGCTAAGTTGGGATGTATATCATGGGATACATCATATTGGATCAAGTTTATTGCCAAGTGGGTTAGTGAAAATTTTGGACCCAAATTTCCGACCCATGACTAAGGTAACTAGATTTATTGTATCTCTTGTTTTTAGATATGCGTATCTAATTACTTTGTATCTAGTTTACTTTTCTTGCCTAGTATTACATTTATTATGTACTCATGTTTGAAATCATGCACTACAAGTGGTGTACTTTTGTTCAAATTCATGCATACTAGGTAAATCATATGGTAGGATTGCTTGCTTTCAATTCACATACTTAAGCAAACCTGCATGGTTTAAAGTGTTTAGTAAAAGCACGACACATAGCTTTTATATCACTCCATAGTAAATGATGCATCAATTGAAAATTTTGATTTCTACAAGTTGTATCATTTAACTTATATGTGCCAAAAGTTTGGATTATGGATAATTTGCCCCTCTTGATATCAAATCAAAGTGCATGTCTCCTACAAGTATTCAAAACTTGTATGCACACTTTTAGGGGGAGGTTACTCTATAATCTAACACTTTGAGACTAACACCTTTTCAAGTTTATTTCATGTGATAGTCTCATTGTAAGGAAAATAAGGTCCCTGGAGAAAGACAACAATCTTCCACTGCAAAATCTCCAAGAACTCTCATGTCTCTCAAGCTCGCCATTGACTTTCAATTGGTATCTTTTGAGACTACTTTGTATATCATTTACATGTCTTCTCCAATATTTTGATTAGACTATATTTCATATCATATGCTTCCATGTTGCTAAAAATGCATAAGTACTTAACTCATATTCTGTTACCTATGCATAAGGGAAGTGAGTCTTTTCAAATCATGTCTTGCTCCTTTAATTTTCACATGCTTTTTCCTAAGTAGAGGATCTCTGTCAGGGGGAGTATTTCTTCATCTCTAAAAAGGGGAGAAATTTCTTTCTAAAGAGAACACTCATTTAGGGGGAGTAATCCTTTCAACTGATATCATTCATGTGGTTTAATTTAGTATCCTTCAAATGGTATCATCTTGTATGAGGGCAAGCTTTTATTTACTTCCTACATGCTTTTAATGTCTTCCTTTTCGGTGGTTGATGCCAAAGGGGGAGAAGTTTTAGGGACCAAAGCAATGAAATCTATATCAAACACCAAACACCACAAATTTAAAATTTTATATCTCAAATGGTTTTTTAAGTGGTTTTGGTTATTTGGTCCAAAAATAGGAAGTAAGTGAATTTTGGAGTTAGGGGGAGGCTTAAGTCCATAATATCACATTGTGGGGGCAATCATGCATCCTAGCAAGTAGATTGCATATTTTAATTCAAATACTTGTATTATTTGCTTGCTTTGGTTGTGTTGTCATCAATCACCAAAAAGGGGGAGATTGTAAGGAAAATGGACCCCGGGCCATTTGGCTAATTGAGTTTTGGTGTTTGATGAACAACACAATCCGTGAACTAATAAGTTTTCTAGTGTTTATGATTGTAGTTCACAGGATGCAAGATTTACTTGGACTAAGGAATTGAGGAAAGAAACACCTCAAAAGAAGATATTAAGAAGATCCAAGAAAAGTCCAAGTGTGCTGCTGCGGACTGTCTGTGCGAAGGCGCACCGGACTGTCTGGTGGCACACCGGACTGTCCGGTGCCCACACGCCGGACTGTCCGGTGCACCAGGGAACTCCAGCTCCAACGGCTAGTTCCAGGTGGCACTCGGAGAAAAGACCACCGGACAGTCCAGTGGCACACCGGACTGTCCGATGTGAAAAGCCTGCGCGCGCCAACGATCGACTGCTCTGTCAGAGCAACGGATTGGCGCACCGGACAGGCTACAGTGCGCTGTCCGGTGGTACACCGGACTGTCCGGTGCACCCGAAGATAGAAAGCTGCTGCTTTCTGTCCAACGGCTAGTTTGGGGTGTGGAGGCTATAAATACCACCCCAACCGGCCATTCTCAAGTGTGAGAGCCCAAGCAACATACCAAGGCACATAGTGCATATTTCCAAGAGCTCAAACACCCAAGTGCTTAATAGAATCACTCGGTGATTAGCGTAGGTGCTTTGCGAAGTGCTTAGGTTAGTTAGACCGCTTTAGCGCTTGCTCTAGGTGAATCCTAGTTAGTTGAGTGAGTTTAGAAAAACCACACAACCCCTCGGCTCTTGCGCGGGCCGTTGTAATTGTACCGAGTGGGGCGAGAGTCTTGCGAGACCGTGACAACCGCGTTTGTGTCACGGCCGCCACCGTGTACCGGAGGGAACGAGGCCCGCGGCGTTTCGGCCGGAAGCTCGATAGTGGAGACGGTGGGGAGCGTCCGAGAGGAGCCGGAAGCGGAGCACCACTTGCGCGTGGAGAAGGCCCGCGGCTCTCTACGAAGTTACTCGACCGAGGTGCTTGGCCCTCGTGTGGGCTTCCCTTTGCGTAGGGGCACCAACGAGGATTAGTCGGGACCTTGCGCGGTTCCGGATACCTCGGTAAAAATACCGGCGTCATCCACGAGAGTTTGCATCTCTACTTAGCTCTTTAAGATTCCGCATTTACATTAAGCATTTAAGTTTCAATCTTGTATTCATACTTATCTAGTGTAGATTGAAACTTAGCCTTTACGGTAGAGATAGCAACACTTAGACAAAACCTAGATTGCACTCTCTAGTTTGATTATTTGCATAGGTTTTGCTCTAGGGATTTTATTGTGGCCTAGTTTAGTAAAAGTTTTAGAAGTCCTAATTCACCCCCCTCTTAGGCGTCACCCGTTTCCTACAGATCTGATCTAGGTGGCGTTTCTCAGTTGACATTGGCGCCAACGACGATCCTTAGTTTGTTTTATATTTATATTTTATTTTGTAATAAGACTTCCGCTATGTAATAAATACTCTAATTATTGTGACATTTATCTCTATACACTCTGTTATTATATATGTTGTCTTCTTGGCGCATGTATGAGATGCACCTGGCTTGGTTCCTTAAAGCCGGGTGTGATAGAAGTGGTATCAGAGGAAATGTTGACTGTAGGACGAAATCTAGATAGAAATGGACAAAACCCTTACCTACTTACCTTACTCTGAGTCATTCTATACTTATCTTATCCTGATCCTGTCTCACCTTTTGCTATCATACTCTATTTACTCTTATCTTTTTTGTTCTAAGACAATATGGATTTTACACCTTGGAATCCTACAATTATGAACTTTTTCAAAGATAGGAGACCTAAGACAAAAAATTAAAACTATTTTCTCTATTAAAAATGTTGGTTGATTGTTCTGATGATAAATGCTTGATTTGTTTCTTTGATTGATTGAAATATTATAGTGGGGCATCTTAGCATGTACCACCATAAGGTAATGTATTAGCTTTAGTGGATAACACACTAATCTACTTAGCTAATAAATCCCCCGCTGTAACATTTCTTGTAACTACTCGCCTTGACTACAATTCTTCCTTTCTTACCCTGTGTTTCTAACCCAGATGGGCTACCCCTATAGCGTTAGAAGAGAGCACTATAGACGTGATCCTTGGTATGTCATGGTTAAGAAAGGCAAAGGCAGTTTATACACTGTGCTAAAGGAACCATAGAACTCACCAGTTCTAAAGGAGTAAGATTTGAAGTCAGAATTGCAGTAACTACCGCTACTAGACTAGCAACATTCTTAGTAGATGGGAAGTTTGTTGGTGACAGCATCCGTGAGGTTAGAGATTTTTCCGGATGTCTTTCCAGAGGAATTACCAGGGATGCCACCGGAGAGGGAAGTTGAGTTTGTCATTAATCCCTTATCTAGGACTGCCCCTATTTCTAAACGGCCATACATGATGTCCGTAGAAGAGCTAAATGAACTTAAGAAGCAGTTAACGGAATTATAGGATGCTGAGTACATTCGTCCAAGTTCCTCACCTTAGGGAGCGCCAGTTCTGTTTGTACAGAAGAAAGATGGATCACAAAGGATGTGCATGGATTATAGGACCCTTAATGATGTCACTGTGAAGAACAAGTATCCATTACCCCGCATTGAAGATTTATTTAATCGGATGAGAGGTGCAAGGGTATTCTCGAAGATTGATCTCCGATCGGGTTATCACCAAATGATGATTAGGCCATCGGATATGCCCAAGACGAATTTCTCGACCCGATATGGTTTATATGAGTTCACCGTTATGTCATTTGGACTAACTAATGCACCAGCCTATTTTATGGATCCGAAGAATAAGGTGTTCATGATCTAGACAGATTCGTCGTGGTTTCATCGACGATATTTTTATTTTTTCAAGAATGATAGTGATCATGAGGAACATCTGAGATTGGTGCTACAAGAAGCTACGAGATTATCAACTCTATGCCAAGTATAGTAAATGCGAATTGGATTGGCGAGGTGCCCTTTCTTGGACATATCATTTCTAATGGAGGAATATCAGTGGATCCTGCTAAAGTTTGGGAGATAGTGGCGTGGAGCATACCCACTACAATTACAGAGATTCAAAGTTTCTTGGGACTTGCAGGATATTATCGGAAATTTAGCGAAGGATTTTCTAAGGTCACTAAGCGTATGACCTCACTTCTGGAGAAGGAAAGAGAATTTAAGTGGGATGAGAAGTGCCAAGATAGCTTTGATCAATTAAAGACGAGATTGATGTCGCCACCAGTGTTGGTTATGCCAGATCTACAGAAAGGATTTGACATTTATTGTGATGCATGTGGCCAAGGCTTGGGATGTGTGCTCATGCAAGAAGGACATGTGATTGCCTACACGTCTCATCAGTTACAGAAACATGAATTGAACTACCCCACTCATGACTTAGAATTAGCAGCCGTTGTGCATGCGCTTAAGATTTGGAGACATTATATTATGGGAACCAAGTGTCAAGTATACACGGATCATAAGAGTTTGAAGTATATATTCACTCAGCAGAATCTCAACCTTAGGCAACACTGTTGGTTGGAGCTTATAAGGATTAAGATTTGGAAATTCACTATTACCCGTGCAAGGCAAATTTGGTTGCAGCTGCCTTGAGTTGAAAGGAGCATGTTCATTCAGCTGTTGTTGCCCAGCTACCCGATGAGATTGTTGAGAATTTTAGGAGACTTAACCTGGGGATAGTTGCTCACAGTGAAGGAGTTATTATTGATGTGGAACCTACCTTGGAGCAAGAAATCTGCAAAGGACAAATTAGTGATGCTAAGATACAAGGGATTAAGGATCTGATTACTGAAGGTCGAGGTCCGGAATTCATGGAAGATGAGCAAGGCACTGTGTGGTTCAAGGATAGGATATGTGTTCCTGATATTGAAAGCCTTCGTGAGACTATACTGAAGGAAACCCATGACTCGGATTATTCTCTTCATCCTAGTAGTACCAAGATGTATCAAGATTTGAAGAAAAAATATTGGTGGTGTGGATTGAAGAGAGATGTGGCTGCATGTGTGGCTATGTGCGATGTGTGTCAAAGAGTTAAGACAGAACACCAAAGACCGACTGAACTATTGTACCCATTAGAGATACCCGAATGGAAGTGGGAAGAGATTGGTATGGATTTCATTACTGGATTGTCACACACCTCGAAAGGATATGATTCTATATGGGTTATTGTGGATAGACTGACTAAAGTAGCCCACTTTATTCCTGTCAAGACTACTTAGAAAGGTTCTCAATTGGCAGAGTTATATATGGCTTGGATTATGTCTCGACACAGTGTACCGAAGAAGATCATTTTGGATAGAGGATCACAGTTTACCCCCAGATTTTGGAAAAGTCTTCATGAGAATATGGATGCGAAGTTGAATTTTAGTTTGGCCTACCATCCTCAGACTGATGGACAGACTGAAAGGACTAATCAAGTATTGGAAGACATGTTGAGAGCTTGTGCCCTTTAGCATGGTGGTAGTTGGGACAAGAATCTACCTTATGTTGAGTTCTCATATAATAATAGTTACCAGACCAGTCTGAAGAGGTCACCGTTCGAGGCTCCATATGGCAGGAAGTGTACGACTCCTCTATATTAGGACCAGACTGGAGGAAGACAGTTCTTTGGACCTGAACTTATTCAAGGGGCAGAAGAACAAGTCCATATAATTCGGGAGAATTTGAGGGTAGCTTAGACCAGGCAAAAGAGCTATGCTGATAATAGAAGAAGACCACTGAGTTTGAGGAAGGTGATCATGTGTACCACAAGATGTCACCACTTCATGGAATGAGGAGATTTAAAGTTAAGAGCAAATTGTCCACTCGCTTTATTGGACCATTCAGAATTTTTAGGCAAGTTGGAGAGATGGCCTATCAACTCGAATTACCTGATAATCTAGCTGATGTGCATAATGTATTCCATGTGTCTCAACTAAAGAAGTATCTTCGTGTCCCCGAGGAACAATTACCAATGGAAGAACTCTGTGTTCAAGGAGATTTGACTTATATGGAATGTCCTACCAAGATTCTTGATACGCTGACTCGAGTTACAAGAAATAAGGTGATAAAGATGTGCAAAGTGCAATGGAACCATCATGGAGAAGATGAAGCTACATGGGAGAGAGAAGAAGAACTACGAATAGATTTTTCCCCACCTCTTCCCTAGTCCTTCCTAAATCTCGAGGATGAGATATCTGTTAAGGGGGGGTAGGATTTGTAATACCCAAAATTGTAATCGAATAAAAGGAGGTAGTTATTCCTATATAATATTCCTCCCTTATGATATCATATGTGAACGACCTTATTTAAGTGAGTACTTAAAGTAAATGACATCTAAAAAATAATTTGTGCATCATATCGAGGTTTATTTGTTTGTGCATTCACTCATGAAGACAACAATAATAAAAAAACTAAAGTTGAAATGGGCATTAAATCTAATTTTGAAATTAGGATTTGGAGAAAAGAAGAAAGGATGCTATACAAAAAAAAATAATACTAAAGGAAATAATCATATAAATAATTAAACCTCCTTTAATACTACTAAGTTCATTTTGAATATTTAATTTGAGTATAAGTTCACATCACTGTTTAAATTCAAATTTGAATTTTTAAATAAAGGAAGAAGATAGAGACAGAAAATAATAAAAGGGAAAATTGGGAAAGTGGAGTATGGGCTCAATTCTGCGTTTTGGCCCAAGTCCCCCTTACCTCCGCACAGCCCGTACCGCCACCTATCCTGACATGGCGGGCCCCACTGACCAGGACTTCACACACGCACGGGCTCCACCTTGTCATCTCTGGCCTTCCTATGCCCAAACGGCTGCTGCCGCTGACGACTGGGGCCGGGTCGTCAGCCTTATTAGCCGCCTAGGGCCACTGGTCAGTCCCTTTGGTCGCGCTAGCACTGCCTGGTGGGCCCCCGCTTGTCAGGGGCGTTTCTTCCCCGTGGATCTTGCCCGCGTTGCCCTGAGCTCCGCAATGGCCGCGCATCGCTGTATGACCCAGAAATCCGTTGCTAGCTCGGTCTCCGCATAAAACCAGGAAAGCCACGCCCCTCGCACCCGATGCACGCGTTCACCCTAGCCAAGCCGTCCAGAAACCAAAAACGCAGAGAGAGGGAAGGCCACCGCCGCAAGGGATTCTCGACCTGGGCGTCGCTCTAGTCTTGGCTTGCGGTTGGGGATCTTCGTCAGGAAACTCTGGTGTTAGTGGCTTCCTCAACTGGCGCGACTGGTGTCCGGACCTCTGCGAATTTTTTGTCGGAATCAGTGATTTGCCACAGATCTGCCATACCACGTGGTCGGGTGTTCCTAGGCCAAAAGCATCGATAAAAACCCTACCTAACAATTTGTTGTTGTTGTATCTGCATCATATAGTGCCTTTCGATTAAGAGATTTGTGCTCGGGCGGGTCGGGTTTACTGTCACCAGCGAGGATCGCTGCCGCGGTGGGGGCTGGGCACCAGCGTCCATCTCGAGTAGAGGTAGAAGAGAGACGGTGACCGTTCATCAGAAAATTAATGGCTACAATTAGTCCGAGCCATACCCCTTTGGATTCTTTGAATCCGGACCATTGATCTTTAGCGGAGGGCTCGGATTAGATCTAGGTTATAATGGATTCTGGCCATTGGATCTAGATCCAATAGTCCATATAGCGTACTAGTTCGATTGTAAGTCAATTTAATCTGAGCCGTCCCTGCTTCTTCTGACGGCTCTGATTCACTCACACCCGTCGCTACGTACTATTTGCGCAAGAGCCCCTGAATTTAATGAGAATCAACCCGCCGTCCTCGTGGGACACTTCTGAGTCTCGATACAATTTGCGCCTGAAACCCTGCATTCTCTGGTATTTGTCACGTAGCCCAGATAATTAAGAAATAAATTAAATTAAATCCAGAAACCATTTTAGTGTAGAAAAATAGTGTTCCCAATCTTAGGAAATTCATATCTTGATGAATTTAACTCCTTTTTGGTCCGTTCCAATTGCAATAAACTCATAGTAATATTGTTTATCATCAGGTAACTTCATTTTGTCATAAAATATAGATTAAAATAATGCACTTATTTTGTTCTATATTTAATCACCTAAAAGTTCAGAAAAACATAACTCGATCACCGTAACTCTGAATTGACTCATTTCAGTTCCTATAATTTTATAATATTATTGTTTATCAATTAGTGCCACTATTTTGATATTAAAGTCACATTAAAATTTATATCCTATTTAATCTTGTACAAAACACATAAAACCTTCAGAAATTCATAACTTTAAATATATAACTCCAAATTGATTCATTCCAGTGGCATTTATTTTGTTTAAGTATTGTTTATCACCTGGTATCTTTGTCTAACCATGAAACTTAATTTAAAATTATCCACATGAATAACTCTATTCTAGGCATTAAATAACTTCAGAAAGTCATAACTTAATAACCCTAACTCTGATTTTAGTGGTTTTCGAACCCGCGATCTCATAGCGACATATAGATTATTATTATTCAGTTTATGCTTATGTTTGGTGTAATGTTAATTTTGTCCATACCATGTTTGTTTGTATTGCTACGGCTAGCAGTGAGGTCGAGGATCTGAAGAATCACCCTGGTAACTGGAATCTCAAGTGCCAGGCAAGTTGTGCCCTTGATCACTTTTGTTTACCCAATAATATTCCTTATAATCATTTATTCAATGCATAGGTTAATTTTGATGGGACCCGACAGGTCACCCTAGATTGTTTATCTCATGACCTTGTTTACCCCTAAATCACTTGGGTAGTTTGCTATTGCTTTACTTGGTTTTGGGATAATCATTTATTTTATCTATGTTCCAATTCTTTTGTTATTCTATTTCTGTTCATGTTAAGATCATTAATGTTAATTGGAACATAGAGCTTAACTTGAGAAACACGTGCCACCACAAGGGAAGAATGGGACCCCTTGGCTAACTAATTAGGAAAGCTAGTGGAAGACTACCTTACCCAAAAGGGGCAAGGGCAGTAGGGGAGTTGCATGCAAGGAGGTTCTCGGGTTGAATTTGCTGCGATGGCGGTCAGACGGGGGATTCTTGCAAGTGCTCTTCCCATAAACTGTAGCGGGTTTTCGGAAGCTAGTGGAACTTTGTAAAGGCCTCGTAGTGGATCCCTAGCCATTCATCTCGATAGTGTCTAAGGGTCTAGCTAGCCCTGGCGACATGGGAAACACGACTTGTGGGTAAAGGGTACAACCTCTGTAGAGTGTAAAACTGGTATACTAGCCGAGCTCACGGTCATGAGCAGCTCAGGATTCTCTGATGATTAATTTATGGAACTTATATTCAATTTGTCATTTGCATATGCATGGGATTATTATTAATTTTGTTCTATTACTTTATTTAAGGTTTGGTATTTACTTACATTTAGTAACTGCTAATAAAATTTTGAACAACTAATTAAAAGCAATGCTCAGCTTTAACCCCTATCATTGATTAGCCTTACACATCACATGAACTCCCACCTTTGTGAGTTCATGCCCACTGGTTCCCCACAACTTGTTGAGCTATGATCATGTGTGAGCTCACCCTTGCTGTCTCACACCCCCATAGGAGAAGAACAGGTGGTTCAGGAGGAGCCACAAGGCGAGGAGTTTGATCTGATCTAGGTGGCATTTCTCAGTTGACATTGGCACCAACGACGATCCTTAGTTCGTTTTATATTTATATTTTATTTTGTAATAAGACTTCCGCTATGTAATAAATACTCTGATTATTGTGACATTTATCTCTATACACTCTGTTATTATATATGTTGTCTTCTTGGCGCATGTATGAGATGCAGCTGGCTTGGTTCCTTAAAGCCGGGTGTGACACCTTCCTTTCACTAGAATAGCGAAAGTCAATGACATATAGGGCTCTCCAAGTTGCAATGCACTGGGCGTATAAATAGGAATCCGCGGCGATATCATTTGATGCGCCATTTCAATCACTTGTGCTATTTTTTCAAGATTGAATTCTCTTGCTCTGTTAGATTTTGCTTAATTTGAAATCTTCGGCATTTGCACAAGTGCTCATCAAATGGCTGAAGAGAAGAAGGTTTTTGATCCTGCTCTAGCTAGTTTTTACGAGGGTATGGATAAGACAAACACAGAGAAGATTACAAATGAAATGCTAGCTGGTTTGTCTGAAGATTCTGATGATAGCGAATGTTTTGATGTGGAAAGTGGGAAAGAAGATGCCGAAGATTGGCCCTGGCTGCCGAGCCACACTATCTTCAAAAAATCATCCCTGAAACAGAGTCAGATTGATGCGATGAAAGGAAGATATTTTTGTGATATGTCCATTGTGAGAGCTGGAGGGGATAGCACTGCCCCTGCGCCCGAAGTAGATGAAGTTGTTGTTTACAAGAGCTTCATGAAGGCAGGGCTTTGGTTTCCACTGAGTAAATTTCTAGTTGAAGTGCTAAGAACCTTTGAGATTTTTCTTCATCAGATTACCCCTGAAGCCATAATCAGGATGGGGATTTTCATTTGGGCCGTGAGGAGCCAAGGACTAGAGCCGAATGCAAAATGCTTCTGCAACATGCACGAGCTGTTATATGAGACGAAGGCTACTGGCAAGGAGCAGTATCATAATAACTTTGGTTGTTATGGCTTCGTGCCCTAGGCTGATGTAAGCTATCCGGTTCCAACGTTTCGGAAGAGGTGGCCAGGAGCCTGGATGGAAGAATGGTTTTATGTAAAGAACAATTTGGTTGAGAGAGAAGATATAAGGGGGATTATTCAATGCCCTATTTGGTCTCGCTTCAGCATCAGAAGGCCAGCCACCGCTCTTGGAAACAAAATCGAAGCATGCCAGAAGGCTTTCAATAATGTATGTACCTTTATTGGCAAAAGTGACCTAGTCCAGGAGCACATAGCCTATAGAGTGTGGCCTCTTGTGAATGACTGGGAGATGCCGAAGGAGACTGCTGCCGGGTCTAGTCAAGGTGGTTTAGTTTATCTAAAATACACCTTCAGATACAGAGATCAGTTTGACGAGCCAAGTGAATGAAGTGATGACTGGCTGAACTATGTTGAGGCCACTAGCGATGAGTTGCTTGGGGCTTATACAAGGGCCAAAGATGATGCTATGACCTTAGCCTTCAGAGGACGAGGCAAAAAAAGGTTAAATAAAGTTTTTGATGTTATCGGCTTTGTATACCTAGATTATAGCTATTCCTCATGAAAGCAGGGCAAAAACAGAAAAACTACTACTTCAGCCATTTCTGCTGCGTCGAAGGGCAAAAAGATAAAGGTGTTGACGCACCGGCCTAGATACATTGAAACGGCCAAAGTACCAAAGCTTGTTGAAGGGACACCTTCCACTGCTCAGCCACGGCAGCCTGCTCCCATCGGCTTCAAGGAAGAGTCAACTGAAGTGCCAGAAATAATGGGGCAATAGAAAATCGAATCGGCCGGAGCGCTGAAGCATTCTGCCGAAGCCACAAAAAATCCATTGAAGTGCCAGAGCTAGGAGAATCGGCAGGAGTGCAAAAAATCCTAAGCCCGCCACCAGAGCAAGAGTTGCCGAAGGTGCCCAGAGCTCATGTAATAACTCCCAAGAGGAGGAGGATGGCTAGTGTGTTGGATGCTGTTTTAGAGTCAATAAGGGTGTCAACTCCTGCTCATGAAAAGGAGACTGCTGAAGCTGCTACAGTTCACGATGAAGCCGAAACTGGGCCCTCAGTGCCTATTGAAACAGAGCCTGCTGGAACTAAGCAGAGTGTCGAACAAAGACCTTCAGGCGTTGGTCTGGTTTTGGAGAAAAAGGACACGCCCGAGAAGGTTGAATTTCCCACTCTCGAAGCACCTATTAAAGAGCTTGACTTTATTATTCGACATGCTTTGGGTAAAAAGTTGTCTGAAGAGGAAATTGCGGAAGCCAAACACTACGCCCAGGAACTGAAGTATCCAAAGGGGGCCTTGGTGTGTAATGGCACAGATGATGATGAGTTTGTGTATTGCCTCCTAGACAACAAGGAAATATCTGTTTGCCGGGAGATGACAAAAAACATAGGAGTTTCGAAGCTTGAAGTTGGACTTGCTGCTATGTCGAAGGATGATCTCGCAGACAGCCTTGCATACAGCAGTATGAAGGTACAGAAGTTATGAACTTATTAGCAGATTATTTTTTGTCTCTTATTCTTGCACTAATCTTTTGTCTCCCCCTTTTTTGTAGGGCTTAATTCTGAGCAACGCTTTGAGAGCACAGAAGAATGCTGAGGATGAAAGCTACCAGATAGCTCTTGGTAACCTTCGGTTAGAGGTTATCAAATTAAGGAATGAGGCCCTAGAAAAAGATAAGATTCTATTTTCCTTAGTAGATAGGCTGAAGAAAAACGAAGCACAACTAACTGCACAATCCTTAGTGCACAAGGCCGAAATCGAAAACCTTCGGAAACAACTTGCCGAAGCTAATGAGAATTTTGAACTTGCAAAAGAAAATCAAGAAAATAAGTGAATGGAAAAAATACAAGATTGGAAAAGAATGTGGGAGAGCTTCGCGAATCCAAGGAGAGATGTTACGAGAAATCCTTGGATTGAGCAGGAAAACTAAAAAACAGTTTTTGCGAAGGTGGGTGCATACTCATCTGAGCAACGGTTTATTCGAGACGATCTCGAAGGAATTATTAAGTAGATCGGTGAAGAGAGTGAAGCTTTTGAAGAAATCCTTAGCGATCGTGGGGATATTTGTGCCTTCGCCGGTGTTCGAGGGGTTGCAGCAATTCTGGAGAAGGCTGGCTGTGAACATGTTAAAGCTGCAGCCTAGGCTGAAGCCGTCTTCTCCACAGACGACACGAGGGACCCTTAGGCCGAAGCTACTTTAATGGGCAGGAAATTCTATTTGACGTCTGGATGAAAGGTGGCCGAGAAATGGCCGATGAAATTATAAAGAAAAATGAAAAAGAATCCCATGAAGGCTGAGAAGAAGCTAAGCGAGCCGAAGAGGCTGCTGAGCGCGCAAGGCGTATAGGTATTATTATTGAATTGTAGCTTCGGCGTTTGTTTTTTGGCTTCAGACTAACAATTTGTTTACTATAGCTGAACTTTCACCGCTACCTTATCCATATGAACCCTAGGCCGATCCTGTTATAAAAGAGGCTCTGGATGTGATGAGTGTTGCCAATGCCATCGTCGACGAAGTCGTCGACAGACTGCTGAATGAGGCTGCCGTGAAAATTCTCAAAGAAGACTAGGCTTTTGTTGTGGTGGTGCAATGTAATATTTGTGTATGAAACAATTGACAAACCTGTATATCAATGTTATATATTTCTTTGTGACGCATGAAAGCTGTGTACATACCATTTTTGAGGCTTCGGCGAAAAAACACCTTCCCTTCTTTTCATGCTTCGCAAAGAAAAGTCATCCCTTATGCTTTGTTACATAATGCTGTTGTTGACGAAGATTCTCTTGGTATGTAAAATTATGACTGCCAAAGGTTCTTTCATCAAATATTTTAGAAGAAGCATCTTTCCTTCTCCACATTTATGTTGTTAAATGCAACATGATGTATGATGTGATGCTATGCGAAATGATGAGATGATATGATGCAGCATGATGTTTATGTCGAAGCCACATATCCACACGAAAACACACCCAGACTCTGCATACCCTTCTTAGGAACAACTTTGGAGTCTCTTCACCTTCTATTTCGGTGGCACAAGCTCTGCATCCCTTTAGGAACGACTTTGGAGCTTTTTTACCTTCTATTTCGATGGCATTTAAGCTCTGCATCCCCTTAGGAACGACTTTGGAGCTTCTTCACCTTATATTTTGGTGGTATTTTGGCTCTGCATTCCCTTAGGAACGGCTTTTGAGCTTCGGAACTTACTCTGTGTTCCCTTAGGCACGACTTTTTGTAGCTTCGGAACTTACTCTGCGCTCCCTTAGGAACGAGTTTTTGTACCTTCGTAATCTTGCTAAAAGAAAGCATCCCACTCGATGATATGAGCAAGATTATTACATGAAATTGGAGTTTAATCCTTCATGAATTGTTTTTCATACAAAAAGATAGAAAAAACAAAGATGCACCAGAGGTTGGATATTCTTCAGTAGATGTGCTTGGATTTGGGCACAGTGCTATTGACTGTGCGAGCTTTGGACTCCTCTCAAATATCGCACTGCTACTGAGCATATTGGTGCCCTTCTGGCTGCTGGCCTCGGGCCAGAGTAGGTGGTAGTGGTGGTGATGGGGACGTGGGTTATGGATCTTTTGTCAGGAGGGGTAACTTTCGATTTGGTGGAGATGTCACACAGACGATCCGACTTCCAATCAACACGACTAGAACCCCGCAATCGTAGCACCACTTCTCCTCTGGTTATCAATTGTGCACTGCGTGGTTGACCTCACCACGAGGGCTCATTCCTACCTGAGAATCGAAGACACAAGCAAGAACAAGAAAGAACACAATCTGAAAAATTGCGGATGAATGATTAAGCTCACAAGTTGGGGTCTCACAAACCGATAGAGCGGCGAGCTATTCTTGACAGAATGACTTAAGCAAAACCCGCCCTAATGTGGTGGCGGCTACTGATTATATGAGGGTTAGGAGCGTGACTCCCTCCCTGGATGTGCCCTAATGGGCTCAACAAAGATACACGACCCAAAGGCCAAGTTACAGTGTCGCAGCTGTGACGGAACCTCCCAAGTCATTAGGCCCACCTACAGTTGTCCTTGTCCAATAGACATCAGACAACCCTGTAGATGCTCCTAAATCACTTGACAAGTTCGGTATCTTTTCTCTTACCTTACCAGGAACGTTTCACCCATCTGACAGACAATATGTTCATCGGAGGTGCGGAAATGCGGAAGTGATTACATAAACTTACATTTATTTAAAAAGTAAAGGTAAGTTATTTATTACAGACCAGAGTGTAAAGCGAGTGCCGAAAAGTATTATTACAATACCTGGGAGGGAAAAACTCCTCCCCATAAGTTCTTTACATAAAGGTTTTTATGGAGGACGGGTCCTCCAGCTTCATTCGTGATTGTCTTCATTTTTCACCACCTTGGTACAAAAACAACAAAAGTTTGTTGTCTCCTCACCTAAAAACAACAGGGGAATAAACCCTGAGTATGGAATTACTCAGCAAGTCTTACTCGACTAAAGAAAAGACTCTCAAGGGTATGCTGGTTATATGGGAGTCAAGGTAAGGCTTTTCAATAATCAAAGACTCTGTTTGCAGAATTGCTTACTAAAGTGGATCCTTAAAAACCAATTTTATTGTCAGGTTAAGTAAAATTAATTGCAGCTAGAGTTCTTTCTACCCTAGTTCATTCACTTGACCTGCACTAGCCAATTTCTTATCAAACCTTTATCTTCACTGGATTGCTACGTGTAAGTCAGTGACCAAGTCTTCATAACCGCGAAGGTACGGCGATCCGAATCGATTATACTCAGGTGAGGATCTCCGATCACACGACATATGTAGCACTTAACCCTTGCATATGTCAACCCGCCACCGAGTTTCTTAAGACCAGATCAGGTTCACGCAAACCGAGAGCACAGATACACCACCGTCCAGCCTCTTGCCACGAAGGGTACACGCTACTCTCGCCACCACTCCACGTCCATTTCGTGTTATCTTATTCTGGCCTTAGTCTGTCCGAGGCAAGGCTTACCCATGACGAGGCATGTGACCAGTTAAAGGGTCCTCGGTCATCAAGCCTACATCGAGATGGTCCTTAATCGACTCAGACGAAGACACTACACCGAGACTCTCTTCTCGTGTAAGTCAACCGCCCGGTCTCAGCTTTATTATTTAAACCCAAAGTCTGGTACCTGGCAGAGGTACATCTTTTCTGATGTCGAACCCATCATGGCCATGATGGATCCACCATCAACTTTTGTTTTTAAAAACATCCCAACCACTTTTGCCACATCATCTTTTGTAAAAACAAAACATTTTGTTTTTCTAAGGCAATCTAAGCATCAAAATCTTTTGTAAAACAGGTGATCAAGGAAGATAATCAAATTCAAGGAAGGTAATGCAGGAATTGTTTTATCAATCAACTCCTATCACCTAGTGCAGCAAGCAAGTGATAAAGATCTTTAAATCACAAGATAGGTGGCAAATGCATCGGGGCTTGCCTTTGTTTATGGGTGAGTCAGGCTCAGATCCACAAATGTCGAAGTAGAAACAGTTCTCAGCCTGAGTTTCCAAAGGTGGTGGTGTTTGCTCTTCAGTGACTTCCACTTCTTCCTCATGTTCTAATCATAACCATATATATGTATATAAGAATGAATGCCATGTGATGCTCATGAGAGTGCAAAGATAATATAAACTTATTATCTAAGTCTTGAATACAACTTTCCTTCACGGAACTCCGAGAATTTAGGGTTTCTGGAGTCGGTAAAGGAATTCACACGCAGGGGGGTGTTTTGGGGTTTGGTGATCAAACAAGGTCCAAATCAACCCAAATTCTACCCAAGGCTTCTAAATAATAGGAGGAACTCATATAAAAATTTTGAGCATTTTTGGGATTACCATTTATCTCTTAAAAATCCAGAACTACTATCTTAAACTATTTTAATTACCTTAAAATTCCTTATTTCCTCTAAAAATCACAAAACTATTTTTATTAAATTCTAGGAAAAATAATGAACCTAGGAAAATTGGTTTCACAATTTTAGGATTTTTCTACATTTTATAACAAATTTCCCAAGTTCTTTTGAAAAAGAAAAAGAAAAAACTCAACAGTGTTGGGCCTAAACTGGCCTAAGCGGCCCAAGTCCACGCAGAAGCGTGCGCGCGCCCGCGCCCGCACTGGTGGTTTTGCAGAACGGCCCTTATGTTTTTATCTAACAGCGAACGAGTTCTTTCACTGTTTCTATGTATCACTGATAGTTTGCAGATAAGCCCTTAAGCTTCTATTCCTTCGCAGACCGAGGTCCACGACGGCGCTCCGCACGGCAGAGCTCCGGCGAGCATCTGCACTGGCCGATTAAGGCGACGACCGGCACTCCCGAGCGGCGGACATCACATCGGACCTACCCCGAGTGTTTCCCCTAACCTAATTGCACAAATGGTGAGCTATCAAGCTCTGTCCGCGTGAACCGAATAGGTGGCGGACAGTTGAGTGCGTTCCCGGTGATTGGTGAGCCCACAGTCCAAATTGGTGGTTCGGCAAGCATCGTAGACATGTGAGAAAGCTTAAACGAGGGAGAGGGAGGGTTGGACTGACCGGGAAGGGAGCTGGCCGCGTTGAGGTCGGTTTCGGGTGGCGGAAACTCGAATTTAGGGGAAATGAGCAATTCTTCGGCTATGGGGGCTAATCGGAGGCGGGAGTGGTGGCTACGACTTCGGTATGACCTAGCGCAGCTGGCCGGGGGCTCAATTTATAGGCAGAGCGAGCGGTGGCCGCGAATTTTGGACGAGACACACGGCGGTCGGAAGTGAGGAAGAAGGGTGGTGCAGTGAACACGTGTTCACCGCCGTGGCAGTAACTCCGGTGGTCGACGGGGAGTTTAGAGGGAGTCACGGCGATGCGATGGCGTGGTTAGGACACGCGGTGGCCAACGGCGATGGCACGACGATGGTGAGCACTTTACCCACGGGCGGTGAGCTAGGGGAGATGAACTACGGCTAGCCGGAGTGGCTTCCAGGTTACTGGCAGCGAGGATATTTGACCCCGCGACACTATCCAACCATCCAGAGCACAGAGTGGGCCGGCAGTCGCACGAATCACGGCAGCAATCGGTCGCCAGCGGTAAGGTGGCTGCGCTGGCAGTCTGATCTCCCTGGTGGTACTGTACCATGGCGAGTACTCCATCAGACAACCTGACAGAGCAACTTTAAGTCCTATTTTCTCCAGATTCCTAGTGACAACACAAGTCAAGCTCTGCAGCAGAAATGTAGAGCAATACTCCATCTACAACTTTGTAATATGATGATGCCACAAAAACCCATTGGATTCTGCTTGAATTTAAGCTTAAAGTTGATGGCATCAATCTGTTAGTCTGATTTTTAGACTGAACCAGCTTGACAGCTAAACTTCAGGCCTGATTATCTCCAAATTTCTCATAAGAACATGGCTTGCACTCTTAAACAAAGTTGTTCTCCTATAATTGGGCTACAATTTTGATGTGGTGACCTAGGGCAAAATCTCTTTTGTTTTGAAGTTACAAGGCCTCAAAGATGAGCATAATACACTGAAATTCAGACTTAGAATAGGACCTAATTGAGGTCCATTTTGCATTTAAGTCCAAAATCCAATGTTTGGCTTACAAGTCCAAACATTTGTGAACCAAATGACTTAAGATACCTATTTGACTTGGTTTTTGCACATTAGTCCAAAAGTGGACTATTTTTACACATAGGTCCCTAGGGTTTGGTTTTAGGGTTTTCCAGGGTTCTATTTGAGATTTTTGGTATCCCAGGGGTATAAATGTGACTCAACTTTGTTTTTGGGGACATTTTATGACTCTTTCCCTAAAGCCTTTAGGTTTTCTCATCTTGGGTTAAGTTTTACCCCCTTTGAGCCTTATTTAGGGTTAGGTTCCCTATCCAGGGTCATATTTGCAAAACACCAAAAACAATACCCTTGTTTGAAATTTTTACCTAGTGAATGTACTCTAGGTGTATCAAACATATGCAATGTCAATGCTTATGATGCCATGCTCAAGTTTTAGTTACAGTAACACCAGGGGTGTTACAGCAGCACCGAGACAAATTATGAATGTCATCTTGTTTCAACGATTCTGAACAACTTGGATGAAATTTTGAGGTGGGACTAGTGCCATTGGAAGCTCTATGAAATTCTGGTTCCACCCATATAAAGAACGTCCAAAACTGACTCCATATGTGACCCGATTGTCCGTTTTACGACGGGCTGTTCCTAGAGTCCGAAACTGAAACAAAGTCAAATCGGTTTGGACCTCCACCTTGATCCGAACGTCCTTGCTGGCCTTCCACGCCTCCAAGTCCTTCACCATGTCCTTGCTGGTCCTTTCCTTCATTCCTAAGTACAATTAATTCATTAGGTAGCACACTATTCTCAAATGCACAAGAATAAGTACATAGAAACGAGCTCACCTGCAAATTCAATTGTCTTGTGCGTGAGCGAGTAATCGGACCTTGAACATCAACTAGGGGAGTGTTGTTTGTATCCATGGGAGTGATGTCCTCATCATCCTCCCCCTCTTGAAGTGGAGTCGTCCTCGACTCAAGCTCATCTTCTTCCCCCAAATACGGTTTCAAATCTGCAATGTTAAATGTAGGACTAACCCGGAACTCGGGAGGCAACTCAAGTTTATATGCATTATCATTTATTTTCTCCAAAATCTTATATGGACCAGCAACACGTGGCATCAATTTAGACTTTCTTAACTCTAGAAATCTATCTTTTCTCAAGTGCAACCACACTAAATCACCCACTTCAAGATTAACTGGTTTTCTACGTTGACTACCTGCAATTCTATATTTTTCAGTCATCTTTTCAATGTTGGCTTTAGTTGAAGCATGAAGTTTCAAAATAAAGTCAGCACGCTCCTTAGCATCACTACGTACTTGCTCGGTAGTAGGTAGAGGCAAAAGATCAATAGGAGCACGAGGGTTAAAGCCATACACTACCTGAAAAGGACTTTACCTTGGTGGTGGAGTGTTCCGCCCGATTATATGCAAATTCCACATGCGGCAAACACTCTTCCCACATTTTCAAGTTTTTCTTTAATATTGCTCGCAGCATTGCAGACAATGTTCTATTCACAACTTCCGTTTGTCCATCACTTTGGGGATGACAAGTAGTAGAAAATAGCAATTTTGTCCCCAATTTGTTCCATATAGTACGCCAAAAATGACTCAAGAATTTTACATCATGATATGAAATAATAGTAGAAGGCATACCATGCAAACGAACAATCTCTTTGAAAAAGAGGTTAGCAATATGAATGTCATCATCCGTTTTGTGACAAGGTATAAAATGCGCCATCTTAGAAAAACAATCAACCACAACAAAAACACTATCGCTCCCCCACTTCATCCTAGGCAATCCCAAAACAAAATCCATAGAAATATCCACCCACGGAACTGAAGGAATAGGAAGAGGCATATACAAACCATGTGGGTTCAATCGTGACTTAGCTTTTTGACACGTCGTGCATCTTGCTACAAAGCGCTTAACATCACGTCGCATTGAGAGCACCTAGAGGGGGGGGGGGGGGTGAATAGGTGATCCTGTAAAAACTTAAGACTTATTGCCACAAAAACTAAGTTAAGTGTTAGTGCAATAGAATCAAGTAGCTGGAGAGGAGTACTTGTGAAACACAGAAACCACAGAGAAAAACAACACAGTAGACACAGTGGTTTATCCCGTGGTTCGGCCAAGTACAAAACTTGCCTACTCCACGTTGTGGCGTCCCAATGGACGAGGGTTGCACTCAACCCCTCTCAAGTGATCCAACGATCAACTTGAATACCACGGTGTTCCTTTTTCTTATCACTTTTCCCGTTTGCGAGGAATCTCCACAAGTTGGAGTCTCTCGCCCTTACAACAAATATCAATGTAAAAGCACTAGAGTAAGGGAGGGAAGCAACACACAAATCTGCAGCAATACGCACACACATAGGCCAAGACTTGAGCTCAAATGAAATGCAACAAGTTCACCACTAGAACGGAGCTCAAATCACTAGGAAAATCAATCGAGTGCGCCGAGACGGAGTGTGAGAGTCTTAGAATGTTCAAAGTATGTTTGGTGTTCTCCTCCATGCGCCTAGGGGTCCCTTTTATAGCCCCAAGGCAGCTAGGAGCCGTTGGAAGCAATCTGGGAAGGCAATTCTTGCCTTCTATCGGGTGGCGCACCGGACAGTCCGGTGCACCACCGGACATGCACTGTTCATAATCCGGTGTAGATCTCCTTCCAAAAATAGAACAGTCGACCATTGCAGAAATGGAGCCGTTGGCGCACTGGACACTGTCCGGTGCCCCCTACCGACCGTTGGCGCGGCCACGCGTCACGTGCGGATTGCGCGGCCGACCGTTGGCACAGTCGACCGTTGGCTCACCGAACAGTCCGGTGCCTCACCGGACCGTCCTGTGAATTTTAGCCGTACGCCGTTGAACGATTCCCGAGAGCGACGACTTCACCGCAGACGGCTCACCGGACAGTCCGGTGCACCACCGGACAGTCCGGTGAATTATAGCCGTACACCACCGTCAGTTCCTGAGAGTGGCCTGTTCACCGGAGGCTAGCCTGGCGCACCGGACACTGTCCGGTGCACCACCGGACAGTCCGGTGTGCCAGACTACGCTGAGTCTTGGCTGCTTCGAGCCAAGTTCTTTTCTTCTTCTCTTTTCTCTGATTCCAGCACTTAGACAAATATGTTAGTATACAAAAACCAATGTACTAAGTCTAGAATCATACCTTCTTGTTGATTTGCACTTCATCCATCATTTGGCACAAGATTACACACTCAATACGTGTTGGGCACTTAATCACCAAAACTATACTAGAAATGACCCAAGGGCACATTTCCCTTTCAATCTCCCCCTTTTTGGTGATTTATGCCAACACATCAAAAAGCAACTAAAAGGAAGTGCAACATCAAAGCATTTGAGAACATGAATTGTTTTTTATTCAAATTTGGCATATTTGGATCATTCTTTGCCACCACTTGGTTTGTTTTCGAAATCAAACTCAATTTTCTATCTCTAAGTCAAACACACTTGTTTAGGCATAAAGAGAGGTATTCTATGAGAAAAATTGATCAAGAGCCAAAAACTCCACCTTTTTCCCATAATCCTACATTCTCCCCTCAAGAGGCCAAATTTTGCACATAAGAGTATTTTGTCAAAGCAAAAGTTCTAACTCTACTATTTTCAAAATTCTCAAGTGGTAGCTGATCCATTTGCTTTGGCCTTAATTTCTCCCCCTTTAGCATTAAGCACCAAAACGGGATCATTATTGGCCCTTAAACCCCATTGCCTCACCAAAATCTTCAATTAAGAGTAAAAAGGCAATAAGAGCATAGAGATGAACTTGGAGTAAATTACCGTCTCATCGGAGTGCAGTGGAAGTCTTGCATGGTCCAAGTTCACCTTTCCCTTTCAATCCACCTTTAAGACTAAAAGAAGTAAACTCAAGCACACGGTCAGTCTCAAAGGGTCAAGTTGTAGCATTTCTCCCCCTGAATATGTGCATCATTCACACATGGACTTGTGAGGTCCAGGGATCCCGTGCACAACTTGAGCACCATAAATAAGCAATAACGTGCATAAAGGAACATGATCAAAGGCATAAAACACATGTATGCTCTAGATCAATCCAAGTTACGTGAATCTAAGATATTTAGCTCACTACGTAGCCTGCAAAAGGTCTTCTCATCTAAAGGCTTGGTAAAGATATCGACTAGCTGGTTCTCGGTGCTAACATAAAACACTTCTATATCTCCCTTTTGCTGGTGGTCTCTCAAAAAGTGATGCCGGATGTCTATGTGCTTTGTGCGGCTGTGTTCAATAGGATTGTCTGCCATGCGGATTGCACTCTCATTGTCACATAGGAGTGGGACTTTGCTCAGATTATAGCCAAAGTCCCAGAGGGTTTGCCTCATCCAAAGTTGTTGCACGCAACACTGTCCTGCAGCAACGTACTCGGCCTCAGCGGTGGATAGGGCAACGGAAGTTTGTTTCTTAGAACTCCAAGACACCAGGGACCTTCCTAGGAATTGGCACGTCCCTGATGTACTCTTCCTATCGACCTTACATCCAGCATAATCGGAGTCTGAATATCCAATTAAGTCAAAGGTAGACCCCTTTGGATACCAGATCCCGAAGCAAGGCGTAGCAACTAAATATCTAAGGATTCGCTTAACAGCCACAAGGTGACACTCCCTTGGGTCGGATTAAAATCTAGCACACATGCATACGCTAAGCATAATATCCGGTCTACTAGCACATAAATAAAGTAAAGACCCTATCATAGACCGGTATGCCTTTTGATCAACGGACTTACCTCCTTTGTTGAGGTCGACATGTCCGTCGGTTCCCATTGGAGTCTTTGTGGGCTTGCCGTCCTTCATCTCGAACCGCTTGAGCAAGTCTTGCGTGTACTTTGTTTGAGAGATGAAGGTGCCATCCTTGAGTTGCTTCACTTGGAACCCAAGGAAGTAGTTCAACTCGCCCATCATTGACATCTTGAATTTCTGTGTCATCACCCTGCTAAACTCTTCACAAGACTTTTGGTTAGTAGAACCAAATATTATGTCATCGACATAAATTTGGCATACAAATAGGTCACCTTCACAAGTCTTAGTGAAAAGAGTTGGATCGACTTTCCCAACCTTGAAAGCATTAGCAACTAGAAAGTCTCTAAGGCATTCATACCATGATCTTGGGGCTTGCTTAAGTCCATAGAGCGCCTTAGAGAGCTTACACACGTGGTCGGGGTACCGTTCATCCTCAAAGCCAGGGGGTTGCTCCACGTACACCTCCTCCTTGATTGGCCCGTTGAGGAAAGTGCTCTTCACGTCCATTTGGAACAACCTGAAAGAATCGTGAGCGGCATAGGCTAACAAAATACGAATCGACTCTAGCCTAGCCATAGGAGCAAAAGTCTCCTCAAAGTCCAAACCTGCGACTTGGGCATAACCTTTTGCCACAAGTCGAGCCTTGTTCCTTGTCACAACCCCGTGCTCGTCTTGTTTGTTGCGAAACACCCACTTGGTTCCCACAACATTTTGCTTGGGACGTGGCACCAGCGTCCAAACTTCATTTCGCTTGAAGTTGTTGAGCTCTTCCTGCATGGCCAACATCCAGTCCGGATTTAGCAAGGCCTCTTCTACCCTAAAAGGCTCAATAGAAAAGACAAAAGAGTAATGCTCACAAAAATTAGCTAATCTAGAGCGAGTGGTTACTCCCTTGCTAATATCACCCAATATCTGGTTGACGGGATGATTCCTTTGAATCGTCGCTCGAACTTGAGTTGGAGGGGCCTATGGTACTTCTTCCTCCTCATCTTGGACATCCTGTGCTCCCCCTTGATCACACGCCTCTTCTTGAGGGACCTGTTCGTCATCTTGAGTTGGGGAATGCACCATCATTGAGGAAGAAGGTTGATCTTGCTCCTTGTGTTCCTGTGGTCGCACATCTCCAATCGCCATGGTGCGAATTGCGTCCGTTGGAACATCATCCTCATCTACATCATCAAGATCAACTTGCTCTCTTGGAGAGCCATTAGTTTCATCAAATACAATGTCGCTAGAGACTTCAACCAAACCCGATGATTTGTTGAAGACTCTATATGCCTTTGTATTTGAGTCATAACCTAACAAAAACCCTTCTACAGCTTTGGGAGCAAATTTTGAATTCCTACCTTTCTTCACTAGAATGTAGCATTTACTCCCAAAAACATGAAAATATGAAACGTTGGGTTTGTTACCGGTTAGAAGTTCGTACGACATCTTCTTGAGGCGATGAAGGTAGACCCAGTTTATGGCGTGGCAAGCTGTGTTCACAGCTTCCGACCAAAACCACTCGGGCGTCTTGAATTCTCCAAGCATCGTCCTCGCCATGTCTATGAGCGTCCTGTTCTTCCTCTCTACCACACCATTTTGTTGTGGTGTGTAGGGAGCGGAGAACTCGTGCTTGATTCCTTCCTCCTCAAGGTACTCCTCCACTTGAAGGTTCTTGAACTCGGACCCGTTGTCGCTTCTAATCTTTTTCACCTTGAGCTCAAATTCATTTTGAGCTCACCTTACAAAGCGCTTAAGGGTACCTTGGGTTTCTGTTTTATCCTGCAAAAAGAATACCCAAGTGAAGCGGGAAAAATCAACAACAACAACTAGACCATACTTACTTCCCCCGATACTGAGATAGGTGACGGGTCCGAAGAGGTCCATATGCAGTAGCTCCAGAGGTCTTGATGTGGTCATCACATTCTTGCTGTGATGAGGATTTCCCACCTGTTTGCCTGCTTGATAAGCTGCACAAGGTCTATCTTTCTCGAAAAACACATTTGTGAGACCTAACACATGTTCTCCCTTTAGAAGTTTGTGAAGGTTCTTCATCCCAACATGTGCTAGACGACGATGCCACAACCAGCCCATGCTAGTCTTAGCAATTAAGCATGCATCTAGACCAGCCTCCTCCTTCGAAAAATCAACTAAATAGAGTTTGTCGTCTAGTACACCCTTAAAAGCTAATGAACCATCACTCCTTCTAAAGATAGACACATCTACATTGGTAAATAAGCAATTGTAACCCATATTACACAGTTGACTAACAGATAGCAAGTTATACGCGAGCGGTTCAACTAAGAACACATTAGAAATGGAATGCTCGGATGAAATAGCTATCCTCCCTAGTCCTTTAACCTTGCCTTGATTCCCATCTCCAAAGATGATCGAATCTTGGGAATCTTTGTTCTTGATGTAGGAGGTGAACATCTTCTTCTCCCCCGTCATGTGGTTTGTGCATCCGCTGTCGATAATCCAGCTTGAGCCCTCGGATGCATAAACCTGCAAGGCAAATTAGGCTTGGGTTTTAGGTACCCAACTCTTGTTGGGTCCTACAAGGTTAGTAACAATAGCCTTAGGGACCCAAATGCAAGTATTATCTCCTTTGCACTTGGCCCCCAACTTCCTAGCAATTACTTTCTTATTCTTACTACAAATTGCAAAAGAAGCATTGCAAGCATGGTAAATTATAGAAGGTTCATTACTTACTTTCCTAGGCACATGAACAACATTTTTCCTAGGCATATTTCTACCATGCACAACAGAGGAACTCGAAGCAATCATAGCATGTGAATCATAAGCATAACTTCTATGAGCATTTCTAGAAAAGTTTCTATTACTATAGATGAAAGCATGATTCCTTTGAACATTATTAGTCATAGGGGCCTTCCCTTTCTCCTTGGCGGAGATGGGAGCCCTTTGACTTGTTAAGTTCTTGGCTTCCCTTCGAAAGCCAAGTCCATCCTTAATAGAGGGGTGTCTACCAATAGTGTAGGCATCCCTTGCAAATTTTAGTTTATCAAAGTCATTTTTGCTAGTCTTAAGTTGGGCATTAAGACTAGCCACTTCATCATTTAATCTAGTAATGGAAATTAAATGTTCACTACAAGCATCAACATTAAAATCCTTACACCTATTGCAAATCACAACATGTTCCACATAAGAACTAGAATTATTTACTACTTGTAGCTTAGCATTTAAATCATCATTAATACTCTTTAAATTAGACACAGTTTCATGACAAGTAGATAATTCACAAGAAAGCATTTCATTTCTCTTAACCTCTAAAGCAAGAGACTTTTGCACACTTACAAATTTATCATGCTCTTCTTATAAGAGATCCTCTTGTTTTTCTAAAAGTCTATTCTTTTCATTTAATGCATCAATAAATTCATTAATTTTTTCTATCTTGGTTCTATCTAGACCTTTAAACAAGCTAGAATAGTCTACCTCATCATCACTAGACTCTTCATCGCTAGAAGAAGCACATGTAGAGGTATCTCGAGCACTTACCTTCTTCTCCTTTGCCTTGAGGCAGGTGTGACGCTCGTTGGGGAAGAGAGACGACTTGTTGAAGGCCGAGGCGGCGAGTCCATCGTTGTCGGAGTCGGACGAAGAGCAATCCGAATCCCACTCCTTGCCGAGGTGAGCCTCGCCCTTTGCCTTCTTGTAAGACTTCTTTTTCTCCCTCTTCCCACTTTTTTCTTGTCCCTGGTCACTATCATTATTGGGACAGTTAGCAATAAAGTGACCAGTCTTACCACACTTGAAGCAGGAGCGCTTTCCCTTCATCTTGCTCTTGTTGGGATCCTCCTTGCGTCCCTTTAGCGCTGTCTTGAAGTGCTTGATGATGAGGGCCATTTCTTCCTCGTTAAGCCCGGCCACCTCAACTTGCACCACCTTGCTAGGTAGCATCTCCCTGCTACTTGCTGCCTTGAGAGCGACGGGTTGAGGCTCATAGACGGGCATTGGGCCATTGAGAGCATCATCCACATAGCGGGCTTGTTTAATCATCATCCGCCCGCTCACAAATTTTCTGAGTATCTCCTCGGGCGTCATCTTTGTGTACCTAGGATTTTCATGAATTGAATTCACAAGATGAGGGTCAATGACAGTAAAAGACCTGAGCATAAGTCGGACGACGTCATGGTCTGTCCATCTCGTGCTCCCATAGCTCCTGATTTTGTTGACCCGGGTCTTGAGCCTGTTGTACGTTTGCGTTGGCTCCTCTCCCCTGATCATCGCGAACCTTCCCAGCTCGCCCTCCACCAACTCTATCTTGGTGATTATGGTGGCATCGTTCCCCTCATTCAAGATCTTGAGGGTGTCCCATATTTGCTTGGCATTATCCAAGCCGCTCACCTTGTTGTATTCATCCCTACACAACGAAGCTAACAAAACAGTGGTAGCTTGTGCATTTTTATGAATTTTTTCGTTAATGAATACTGGGTTATCCGTACTATCAAATTGCATTCCATTATCTACTATCTCCTAAATGCTAGGATGGAGAGAGAAGAGGTGACTACGCATTTTGTGACTCCAAAAAGCGTAGTCCTCTCCATCAAAGTGAGGAGGTTTACCAAGAGGAATAGAAAGCAAATGAGCATTGGAATTATACGGAATACGAGAATAATCAAAAGAAAAGTTTGAGTTGACCAGTTTCTTTTTCTTGTTGTAGTCGTCGTCTCTTTGGGAAGAAGAGGACTCATCGCTGTCGTAGTAGACGATCTTCTTGATACGCCTCTTCTTCTTCCCGTCCTTCTTCTTATGACTCGAGCCAGAGTCAGTAGGTTTGTCGTCCCTTGGCTCGTTGAAGATGGACTCCTTCTCCTTATCATTGACCACCATCCCCTTTCCCTTAGGATCCATCTCTTCGGGCGATTAGCCCCTTTTGTAAGAGAACGGCTCTGATACCAATTGAGAGCACCTAGAAGGGGGTGAATAGGTGATCCTGTAAAAACTTAAGACTTATTGCCACAAAAACTAAGTTAAGTGTTAGTGCAATAGAATCAAGTAGCTGGAGAGGAGTACTTGTGAAACACAGAAACCACAGAGAAAAACAACACAGTAGACACAGTGGTTTATCCCGTGGTTCGGCCAAGTACAAAACTTGCCTACTCCACGTTGTGGTGTCCCAATGGATGAGGTTTGCACTCAACCCCTCTCAAGTGATCCAACGATCAACTTGAATACCACGGTGTTCCTTTATCTTATCACTTTTCCCATTTGCGAGGAATCTCCACAAGTTGGAGTCTCTCGCCCTTACAACAAATATCAATGTAAAAGCACTAGAGTAAGGGAGGGAAGCAACACACACAATCCGCAGTAATACGCACACACACAGGCCAAGACATGAGCTCAAATGAAATGCAACAAGTTCACCACTAGAACGGAGCTCAAATCACTAAGAAAATCAATCGAGTGCGCCGAGACGGAGTGTGAGAGTCTTAGAATGTTCAAAGTATGTTTGGTGTTCTCCTCCATGCGCCTAGGGGTCCCTTTTATTGCCCCAAGGCAGCTAAGAGCCGTTGGAAGCAATCTGGGAAGGCAATTCTTGCCTTCTATCGGGTGGCGCACCGGACAGTCCGGTGCACCACCGAACATGCAATGTTCATAGTCCGGTGCAGATCTCCTTCCAAAAATAGAACAATCGACCGTTGCAGAAATGGAGCTGTTGGCGCATCGGACACTATCCGGTGCACACCGGACAGTCCGGTGCCCCCTGCCGACCGTTGGCGCGGCCACACGTCATGCGCGGATTGAGCGGCTGACCGTTGGCGCAGTCGACCGCTCACCGGACAGTCCGGTGCCTCACTGGACCTTCTGGTGAATTTTAGCCGTACACCGTTGAACGATTCTCGAGAGCGACGACTTTGCCGCAGACGGCTCACCGGACAGTCCGGTGCACCACCGGATAGTCCGGTGAATTATAGCCGTACACCTCCGTCAGTTCTCGAGAGTGGCCTGTTCACTGGAGGCTGGCCTAGCGCACCGGACAGTCCGGTGTGCCAGACTGTGCTGAGTCTTGGCTGCTTCGAGCCAAGTTCTTTTCTTCTTCTCTTTTCTCTGATTCCAGCACTTAGACAAATATGTTAGTATACAAAAACCAATGTACTAAGTCTAGAATCATACCTTCTTGTTGATTTGCACTTCATCCATCATTTGGCACAAGATTACTCACTCAATACGTGTTGGGCACTTAATCACCAAAACTATACTAGAAATGACCCAAGGGCACATTTCCCTTTCACGCATTTGAGGCCAAAAGAAGTGTGTGGACAACACAAACTCCGTCTTCTTGGCACCGAAGTGACCCATCAAACCACCACCATGCGCTTCCTGCAACAACAAAAGACGAACCAAACCAACTGGAATGCATAGGCGGTTAGCTCTAAACAAGTATCCATCATTTAGCACAAATTTATTCCATGTATGGCCCGCTTTACAATTTAATGCAACCTCTTTATAATCATCATCAAAAGCATATTGTCCCTTAATTGTTTCAAGTCCAAAAATACGACAATCAAGTTGAGACAACATAGCATAGCATCTAGACAAAGCATCGGCAATCACATTATCATTCCCCTTTTTATGTTTAATGATGTAAGGAAAAGTTTCAAGAAATTCTACCAACTTAGCATGTCTATGGTTTAGATTTGTTTGACTACGAAGATGCTTAAGTGACTCATGATCAGAATGAATAACAAATTACTTAGACCACAAATAATGTTTCCATGTTTGCAAAGATTGTATGAGAGCATATAATTCTTTATCATATGTGGAATAATTAAGAATAGGGCCATTCAATTTCTCACTAAAATATGCAACGGGTTTACCTCCTTGCATCAAAACAGCACCAATGCCAACTCCGCTTGCATCACATTCAAGTTCAAAAGTCTTACCAAAGTTAGGAAGTTGGAGTAGTGGCGCGTGAGTAAGCTTCTCTTTTAACAGGGCAAAAGAATCCTCTTGTGACTGCCCCCAATTAAATGAAACACCCTTCTTGGTCAACTCATGTAATGGGGCAGTGATGGTGCTAAAATCCTTCGCAAAACAACGATAAAATCCTGCAAGTCCAAGAAAACTTCGCACGTGTCACCGTCGATGGCGTTGGCCAACTCTGAATAGCATGCACCTTGGCCTCATCAACCTCAATACCCTGTGGAGTGAAAACATAGCCAAGAAACGATACTCGTTCGGTGCAAAAGGTGCATTTCTCAAGGTTAGCAAATAAGCACGCGGCGCACAGAGCATCAAAAATAGCACGTAGATGGTCAAGATGTTCAGATAAACAAGTGCTGTAGATCAAGATATCATCAAAATAAACCACCACAAATTTTCCAATAAATGGGCGCAAAACCTCGTTCATCAAACGCATAAAAGTACTAGGGGTATTAGTTAATCTAAAAGGCATCACTAACCACTCATACAAGCCGAACTTGGTTTTAAAAGCAATTTCCCATTCATCGCCTAATTTCATTCTAATTTGGCGATACCCACTGTGCAAATCAATCTTAGAAAATATTTTAGAACCACTTAACTCATCAAGCATATCATCTAATCGAGGAATAGGATGACAATACCGGATAGTGAAGTTGTTAATGGCTCTACAATCTACACACATGCGCCAACTGCCATCTTTCTTTGGAACCAAAATGACAGGAACAGAACAAGGACTAAGGCTCTCACGTACATACCCGCGGTCCAAAAGGTCTTGAACTTGGCGCTGAATCTCCTTAGTCTCCTCGGGATTTGCTCGATATGCAGCACGGTTGGGCAAGCTCGCTCCAGGAATCAAATCAATCTAGTGCTCAATCCCACGAATGGGAGGAAGTCCTGGAGGTAACTCAGAGGGAAAAACATCTCAGAACTGCTGCAAAAGGTTAGTCATAGATGCAGGCAAAGTGCTAGGAATATCATCAATAGAAAAGAAAGCATCTTTGCAAACCAAGGCATAGCAACAAGCATCAGTAGCATGAGTTTCAAGAAGATCAAATTTAGCAGCAAGCATGACAGGAGCTTTCAATTTAATTTGTTGCTAAATTTCTGTCTCATTAGTTGGTTCCTTATGGGTACTTCTATCTTTATCAGCTTGTACAATTTCAGCAAGAGTCAAAGGTAGCAAAGTAATGTTTTTATCTTTATGCCTAAAAGTGTATGTATTACTCCTACCATGGTGACGTGCATCAGTATCATATTCCTAAGGTCTTCCCAACAAAAGAGAACAAGCTTCCATAGGTACTACATCGCAATCCGCATAATCAGAATACATACCAATGGAGAAATGCACTCGTACCATGTGTGTTACCTTAACCTTGCATAAGTCATTGATTCACTGAATGCGGTATGGATGTGGCCGTGGATGTGTGGTCAGGCCAAGCTTCTTGACCAAATCTGAACTCACCAAATTATTGTAGCTTCCACCATCAATAATAACACGTGCACATCGATTCTCGATGGCAAAGAAAGTCTGGAACAAATTATGGCATTGCTGCTTCTCTGATGATTTAGGCTGAGAACTAAGAAACACTGCACCGTGATGCTTCGAAGGTTCACCGTAGCATTAGCACCAAGCATGGCATCATCATTAGCAGCATCACTGGAATCATCATCGTCATCCTCACTGTCGGAAGCACTAATGTAGCCATCATCCGTAGCAATGTATGTTCACTGACTCAGGCAATCCTTCTTCACGTGACCAATCCCATGACAACAGTGGCAAACAATATCCGAAGAACGACCACTGGAAGGTGCTGTAGGTGCTAGTGAATTTTGTTTCTTGGCGGGTACCTGCTAAGAAAGTTTACCAACATGTGTAGCAGGTGTCGTGGTAGGTCGCGTGGACGCTGGAGTGGTCGAAGGTGTATGACTTGAGGCAGGTGTGTGCGTGCGTCCGTGATGTAGAGGAGGCGCTAAAAGTAGCCCTAGGTCGATGTTGGCGTCCCTATAATTCCTTCTCTACAAGCATAGCAAACTGGAACAACTTGTTGATAGTGTTAAATTCTTTGTAATCCATAATGTCCTGAATGTCACGCCGCAAACCTGAATAAAAACGGCAAAGAGCGTCCTCATGTCCCTCTACTATCCCACAACGCTGCTATCCCTTCTGAAGCTCAGCATAATAATCTTGAACAGATTTATCCCCTTGCTCTAAACGCATCAATTTCTTACGCAATTGTCTATGATAAGATGGGGGAACAAATCTATCGCGCATAGCTACCTTAAGATCTTCCCAAGTCGTAGGTGCTCTGCCATCCCCAACTAGACCAATCCACCAGACAATAGCAAAATCTTTAAATTCACTAGTGGATTGTCTAACTTGATGTCGTTCAGGTACAAGGTGGGCAGCAAATTTCTGTTCTATCGTCATCTCCCAATCAAGATACCCCTCAGCATCATAATGACCCGAAAAGGATGGTATAGTAAATTTAATCTTAGCATAAGGGTCGTCAGGAGCATGATTGTTATTACCTTGCTGGCGGTGTGGCATACATTCTGTGTTTTGATGAAGACGACGACGTAGGCGCAAATCTCTGATGGCCGCTTCATCATAGTTACCTTCTGCATCAAACACCGCATCATCGGGAAGACGTGGTCGAGGAGGTGGTGGTGGCGGTGCTTGTTGTTGCGTCTCCAACCCAGCAAGTCTATCGATGATCTCGGACAATCGTCGATCCAACCTCTCGTAAGTCTTGCTAAGGTCCATGTCAATGAAGGCATCATGCACTGACTTGTGGACCATCTCCTCCATTTGCTCCTTCAGGAGCTTGTTGTTGGCCTCAAGATCTTAGCGGCTAACACATTCATTGAAGTTTGTAGGGATCCTTGCTTCTTCTTTGTTGCCTACCATCGAAACACAAAAACAGGAAACAAACGGTGAAGGTTATCCCTAATAATTTCATTACACGCTCCTCTCAGGTGGAACACAGGAACACGCTCTATTGTATCTTACCAAGCTCTTACAAGTGTCTGACAAAATACAAAGCAAAGGATGGTACAATCGCAGGCTAGTTCATGATACTTACCAAGAGGGAGTGAAACCGCGATTGCAAGGTCAAAGTTGTATTGATCAGAAGAAAGTATGTGGAGCTTGGGAGGCCAAAAATTAATATTAAGGATTAGCAAAAATCGAGTGCAGATTAGCGAAGTTCAATAAGTGTCCAAAGCACAAGTCACAATTGCTGGCTAAGACGTGTCCTATCGAAGCACAACAAGGTAAATGTAACAAGGAACGGTGGACACAAAGGATTTTTCAGCAGAATGACAGTTCTGTAAATAGAGCAGATTTTTCAGCACTAGTAGAAATCAAAGGCGCGTTTCCAAAGGAGTACCAGCAAAAGAGCTCGAAATATTCTGAATTTTTTACCATTGATCCAAAATCACAAAGGATGGAAGCACACAAAATTTCACTTGAAACAGAGTTGTATTGTGACCTAGAGAAAATCACAAAGGATCTCTAAAATTCCTGAAAACACTTAAACAATTTTTTTTAATTATCTTCCCGATTTTTTTGATTTTTTTGACCGAACCAAATAGAGTCCGATGAGAAAATCAAGGAAATTAAAACTTTGATTGGGTTGTGTAAAGCCCCAGATTTCGCGGAAGATGAACAAGGCACATTATGGTTTAAAAAGAGAATCTTTGCACCCGAAATCGAACACCTTCGCCAACTTATTTTGAGAGAAGCTCATGATTCGGCCTACTCTATTCACCCTAGGAGTACAAAGATGTATCAGGATCTAAAGAAAAAGTATTGGTGGTATGGTTTGAAAAGAGATGTTGCTACTCATGTTGCATTGTGTGACGTGTGTCAGTGAGTTAAAGCCAAAAACCAAAGACCAGCAGGATTACTACAACCTCTCAAGGTACCAGAATGGAAATGAGAAGAAATCGGTATGGATTTTATAGTTGGACTACCTCGTACTCGGAATGGCTATGATTCAATATGGGTCATAGTAGACAGGTTGACTAAAGTGGCACACTTTATACCTGTGAAGACAACTTACTCAGGAGCCTAGTTAGCAGAGTTATATATATCGAGGATTGTTTGTCTACATGGAGTACCAAAGAAGATCATATCAGATCGAGGAACCTAGTTTACCTCGCGCTTTTGGAAAAGACTACATGAGTCCATGGATACCAAGCTAAACTTTAGTTCAGCTTATCATCCGCAAACGGATGGGCAAACGGAAAGGACAAACCAAGTGTTGGAAGATATGCTAAGAGCTTGCGCTCTGAAACATGGTAGAAGCTGGGATAAAAGTTTGCCTTATGCAGAATTCTCGTATAACAATAGTTATTAGGCAAGTCTAAAAATAGCACCATTTGAAGCACTTTATGGACGAAAGTGTAGAACACCGCTTTATTGGAATCAGACCGAAGAAAGTCAAGTATTTGGTCTAGAAATTCTCCAAGAAGCGGAAAAGCAAGTATAGATTATTAGAGAAAATTTGAAGACAGCACAGTCAAGACAGAAAAGCTATGCTGATAATAGAAGAAGAGAGTTGACATTTGAAGTAGGAGACTTTGTCTACCTTAAAGTTTCATCGATGAGAGGAATGAAAAGTTTAAGGTTAAAGGAAAACTATCTCCTCGCTATATTGGCCCATTCAAGTTTTTGGAAAGAAAAGGTGAAGTAGCCTACCAGTTGGAGCTACCCGATAGTTTATCGGATGTGCATGATGTATTTCACGTGTCACAACTCAAGAAGTGCTTGAGAGTACCAGAGGAACAGTTAGCCATGGAAGAACTGAATGTCAATGAGGATTTGACTTATTTAGAGTACCCAGTCAGAATTCTGGAAACATCTCGCAGAATTACACGGAGTAAAGTTATTAACATGTGCAAGGTTCAGTGGAGTCATCATTCGGAAGATGAGGCCACTTGGGAAAGAGAATATGAACTCAGAGCAGAATTCCCGCTGTTATTCTCGAAAGATTCTTAATCTTGAGGATGAGAATCTTTTAAGAGGGGTAGGTTTGTAACACCAAAAAACCATCAACTAAAAATATTGCTGTTGGGGACTTGTTCTCAAATGCTAAGAGTTAAGAACAAGGCAACATAAAAAATGTTAAGTGTTAAAGTACTTCGTCCTCCGAAACATTATACCCCTTCGAGAAATAATGAGTCTCGGACGAAGGTTACGAAAGACATACCTTCGTAAGCATGGCAATAAATGACGAAGGATTCATATAAAGCATGAGATATAAAATAAACATTTAAATATTACCACAGAATCATTTCTATTTCATTATCATGGAAAAATAGAAATGATTTCAAATTACAAATGTACCTTCGGTCTTGAGGGAAGGCAAAAGTACAAGCATGACGCAAAAGCAAATGCCAAGTTAGCGTGAACAGTACGAGAATACTGTTCATCTATTTATAGGCATGGGACGCAGCCCATGTAAAATTACATCCATGCCCTTTACATTTGCTAATAACTCTATAGTAATCCGCCGGGGTCTGAATAGCCTTTTCATCCTTAAGTCGGTTTCCTTTTCTGCCGCCTTGCCGAAGCTCTTCTACGCATAGCTTCGGCTTCATGCTATCCTTCATACTCCTTACGCTTCTTCACGCTGTGGTTTCAATTCAAGTCCGAAGGTACCTGTTCATGCATTATACTTCCAGAAACATTGTTAAATCATGTTTTTGAGGACCTTCGGAAGCCGAAGGCCCCCAATAGTAGCCCCTCGCAATATTAATTTGTTAAAATGATAAATTCAGATTGCGATATGGACGAAGGCCCTAAGCCGAAGGTCCGAAAAAACACCTTCCCTTTGCTAGGATAGCAACAATCATTGACAAGCGGGCCCTGCAGCATGCAACGCACCATGCGTATAATAAGAGCATACCACGAGCTTAACTGGCACGCTTTCTTGCCATCTGCTCTTGCTCACTCGACATTTAGTCTACGCGACAAAATTTGCTTAAATTTTAAGCTTCGGTCTTGAGAGTTTCGGACGAAGATGTCTTCAGACAAGAAAGTTGATGCTGATCCGAAGCTAAGTCTTTCTGAGGAAATGCACCTTGGCTTTCTTGAATCAATGGCGAAGACAAATACAGAGAAGATTACCAAAGAGAATTTGGAAGGTTTATCTGAAGATACTGGTGATAGCGACAGTTATGATGTAGAAAGCGGCGGGGAAGAGTCCGAAGATCGACCATGGCGACCAAGCCACACGGTTTTCGGAAAGTCAAGCATTAAACAGAGTCATCTTGACAATATGAGGGGAGATATTTTCGAGATGTGTCTATTGTGAGGGCTGATGACGGAGAGAAAACTTCTCCTACTCCCGAAGAAAATGAGGTCGTGATTTTCCAAAGCTTTTTCAAGGCTGGACTTCGACTCCCCCTGAGCAGCTTCGTAGTTGACGTTCTGAAGACATTCCAGATCTATCTCCACCAGATTACACCCAAAGCTATTATAAGAATGGGAATCTTTGTCTGGGCTGTAAGAAGCCAAGGTTTGGAACCGAATGCTAAAAGCTTTTGCAATATTCATGAGCTAGTATATGAGACGAAGCCCTGGGGAAAAGAACAATATCACAACAACTTTGGTTGTTATAGCTTTGGTGCCCGCTCTGGGTCAAGCTGCCCCGTGCCAACCTTTCGGAAGAGGTGGCCCGGAGACTGGATGACAGAATGGTTCTATGTAAAGAATGACTTGATAGCACGGGAGGATGTTAAAGGTATTATTATGCGCCCTATCTGGCAACGCTTTGGCCTCCGAAAGCCGAAGGTGGAAATGGACGAAGCAGCCGAAGAGTGCCAGAGAGCCTTCGGCGTGGTTTGCTCTTATATTGGAACAAGAGACCTGGTCCAAGAACATATTGCCTTCAGAGTGTGGCCACTTGCAGAAGAGTGGGAAATGCCAAAGGAAGTCGTCAAAAAAGCTGACGAAGGTGGATTGGTTAGGCTGAAATACACATTCAAATACGGGGATAAGTTTATCGAGCCAGACGACGACTGGCTGAAGAGCATTGAAGCTGTAAGTGATAAACTGCTCGGACTATTTTCGAAGGCCGAAGTTACTGCATTATCAGCGGCCTTCGGAGGCCGAAAGAAGAAAAGACTCAATCGCGTATTTGATGCGGTTGGGTTTGTTTACCCCGACTACCACTATTCCACAAGGGGCCAAAAAAGAAAGAATAAATCTTCTGCAAAAGAAGCTGCTCCAACTGCTCCCAGCGAGTTAGAGCCGAAGAGAAAGAGAGTAAAAATTCTCACACAGCGGCCACGTTACATTGAAGTGGCTACAGTGCCTGATTTTGTTGGTGAGGCCCCTTCGTCGACCGAAGCTAAGGAACCATCACCCCTGCCGACCATTGCAGAGCCGGCCGAAGTGCCGGAGACAGAAAAAATAAAAGAAACACAGGCTGAGGAACCAAAGACATCTGAAATTTTAAGTCCTCCAACAAAAATTGAGGCAACAACAAGCCAAAGGGGGCCAGCAGTGACCCCAAAAAGGAAAAGGATGGTCAATGTACTTGATGTTTTGGAGACAATAAAGTCTTCTAGTACCACTCCGAAGAAAACTATTGAAACTTCCGGGGTACAAATTGAAACCCTTAATGCCGGAGCATCGAAGCAGCAATTTGAGACTGAAGCAGCACCTTCAAAGCCAATAGAACACGTTTTGGCTGAAGAAACCGGCACCGCCATACCCGAAGCTTTTTCCGAAACTTTGGACTATATCTTACGACATGCTTCGAGGAAAAAGCTAAGTGAGAAAGAAAAGCAAGAGGCCCAGTCTTGCGCCCAAAAACTGAAATACCCAAAGGGGGCATTAATTTTTAACGGCAGCGGAGAAGAAGACTTCTTGTATTGTCTCCCTGACAATAAAGAAATTTCTGTCTGTCAGGAGATGAGCAAGAGCTTCGGCTTCCCAACGCTAGAAGACGGGCTCTCAGTATTGTCGAAGGATGAATTAGCCGATAGCCTGGCATACAATAGCTTGAAGGTAAAAAATGAGATCTTTGTATTATTTTTTTGAAACTAAAATTTCTCGTTTACTTAAGTTTGTTGACGTGAACGCATTTTGTGTTTTGTAGGGCCTAATACTTAGCAATGCTCTAAGAGCGCAAAAATATGCTGAAGACGAAGGATGCGTGATTGCTCTGAACAACCTTCGTTCCGAAGTAATTGAACTAAGGAACGAAGGTTTAGAAAAGGACAAAATATTGTATTCATTAATGAATCGAATGAAAGAAGACGAAGCTACTTCGAAAGCTGAAGCTGAAGCTGAAGCTCAGAAGCGCGAAATTGAAGATCTTCGGAGGCAACTGGCCAGGGCTAAAGAAGAGCGCACTCTTGAAGAAACGAGGCGAGAAATTAGCGAACAATGGGCAAATCATTTGGAAGTAAGCGTTGAAGAGCTTCGCGCATCCAAAAAGAAATGTTACGAAAAATCCATGGAATGTGTAAAGAAAATAAAAACCAGCTTCGCGAGTGTTGGCGCATTCTCAAGTGAAGAGGACTTTGTGAGAGGTAACCCGGAAGGCCCGATCGAGTGGATCAGCCACGAAGCTAAAGCCTTTGAAGAGATTCTAAATAGTCGTGGAGACATTTGTGCCTTTTCGGGTGCCAGGGGGATTGCTACTATGCTAGAGAGAAAAGGCTGCGATCATGTTAAGCTTCTTGCGCAATCCGAACCCCCTTGTCCTCCGAAGATATTAAAGACCCCTCGGTCGAAGCTAGCCAAGTTGGTGGAAAATTTTTCACCGACATCTGGGACAATGGTGGCCGAGAAATGGCCCAGGAAATTATTCAAAGAAGCGAACAAGGCATCCATGATGCTAGAAAAGTAGCAGAGGCTGCCGAGAAAAGCGCAGAGCCCGAAGGGCAAATAGATATTAATTAGTGGTTTTTGTCTCTTTGTTGTAATTTTTGATTTCAAACTTGATGACGGTTTGTAATAGTAATAATTCCGTATCTACTTTCCCTCAGAACCTGCTGAATCATCTGCGGGCCCCACGCGAAGGGGGATGACGAAATTAGACAAATGGCCGAAGCTATCATGGATAAAGTTGTTGAACAACTACTTAATGAAGCTGCAGAAATAGTGCTTAGGGAGGACTAGATGTTATTGTAAAAACATTTGAAATGTAATCCATGTGATATTTTGTAACTTTGAATGTAATATACAAGTTTCTTTTTATGATTCAATTCTTTACGATGCATGAAACTTTACATACATACTGTTTTTGAGCCTTCGGCGAAAAAACACCTTCCCTTCTTTTCATGCTTCGTGAAGAAAAACTTTTATGTATCCCAAAAATTTCGATACTGCCCTGATGAAGTATAACCACACTTCGTAAAAATTTTCTCCGAAGATGTACTCCGAAGGTCAATATCGTATTCCCTTTTTCTGCCTTAGCACAATTTTCACTTTTTCAAAATGTTCTCCGAAGATCGATATTGTATCCCCTTCTTGTGCCATATGCAGCATGATGTATGATGCTCATGTTATGCGAAATGATGTGATGATGTTATGCTATGCAAAATGATATTTGTGCCGAAGATACACATCCCTGCAGCAAAATACACAATCTTTTTGTATCAGCGTTGACTTTTCGCTGTAAGCCTCCCTTAGGAGCTTCTTCGCCTTTTACTTCAGCGGAATCAGCGTTTATTTTTCACTGTAAGCCTCCCTTATGAGCTTCTTCGCCTTTTACTTTCGGCGGTATCAGCGTTTATTTTTCGCTGTAAGCCTCCCTTAGGAGCTTCTTCGCCTTTTACTTTCGGCGGTATCAATGTTTATTTTTCGCTGTAAGCTCTGCATTCCCTTTGGAACGACTTTTGAGCAGAAAACTTACACTGCGCTCCCTTAGGAACGGCTTTTGTAGCTTCAGCAAACTTACACTGCGTTCCTTAGAACGACTTTTTGTTGCTTCGAAGAATACACACTGTGTGCCTTTAAAATAAATTTTTGGTAATTCGAAGATCCTCCTTGCTATCGCAAATCTTTAAGCTTCGGCGACTTAGGCCTGTGGAGAAGATATATTTTCTTTGTGGCGAAGAGATTTAAAACAACAAAAAATATTATAGTCTCCCATAAGTGTTCCTTGTTAAAAAGAAAATGATACTGAATGTAAAAGACTGCTATCAAGGTAGGATATTTATCAGTAAATGTGCTTCGACTCTGGCACAGTGCTATTGACTGTGCGAGGTTCGGATTCTTCTCTGAAGTCCCTTTGGTGTTGAGTATGCTGGCTCCCTTCTGGCTGCTGGCCTCGTTGCAATGGTGGTGGAGGCGGAAGCTGTTGCCAAGATGCTTGGGGTTGACTTGCCGAAGCAACGGAAGCTGCAGGGTGGTTGCCTACATATTCTGGAATGTAGGGCGAATGATACGAAGCAGTGTGCATGACTTGCTTCGGCTGACTCTGTTGTGCTGTAGCTTCGGCTATCTCCTTTTGCTTTTGGATGGTAACATGGCACATCCTGGTGGTATGGCCCTTGTTTTCACCACAGAATAAACAGAAAATTTTCCTTGGTTGATCTCCAAATCTTCCGCCGAAGCCCCTGGCGCCTCTGCCCCTTGGAGCTGGCGGCCGGAAGGGGCTTTGCTGCTGCCCCGAAGCTTGCGAGGAGCACTGTGGCCTTTGCTGTTGGCCCCCTTTGTCATCATTTTGAGTAGAATTGTGAATTGACCTGACATGCCTTGGGTAAAATCTTCCTCCGAAGCCCCTAGTCATCTCAGAGAACCTGTATGCTTCCTCCCTTCTTTGGCGGAAATCATTGTCAGCTCGGATGTACTCGTCCATCTTCTGGAGCAGCTTCTCCAAAGTTTGAGGGGGCTTCCTCGCGAAGTATTGAGCTGAAGGTCCCGGCCGAAGTCCCTTGATCATGGCCTCAATGACGATTTCATTGGGCATTGTTGGTGCCTGTGCCCTCAGACGTAGGAACCTTCGAACATACGCCTGAAGGTATTCTTCGTGATCCTGGGTGCACTGGAATAGAGCTTGAGCAGTGACCGGCTTCATCTGAAACCCTTGAAAGCTGGTTAACAACATGTCCTTCAGCTTTTGCCATGAAGTGATTGTTCCTGGCCGAAGAGAAGAGTACCAGGTTTGAGCAACACTCCTGACAGCCATGACAAAAGACTTTGCCATGACTGTAGTATTGCCACCATACGAAGATATTGTTGCTTCATAGCTCATCAAAAACTGCTTTGGATCTGAATGGCCGTCGTACATGGGAAGTTGGGGCGGCTTGTAGGACGGAGGCCAAGGTGTAGCCTGCAGCTCAGCGGACAGGGGAGAAGCATCATCAAAAGCAAAATTTCCATGGTGGAAATTCTCATACCAGTCATCTTCGTTGAAGAAACCCTCCTGATGAAGGTCTTTGTGCTGAGGCCTTCGGTTCTGCTCATCTTGAGTAAGATGACGAACTTCTTCAGAGGCTTCGTCTATTTGCCTTTGCAGTTCAGCTAGTCTGGCCATCTTTTCCTTATTCCTTTGAACATGTTGATGAAGGATCTCCATATCTCTGATTTCTTGGTCTAGCTCGTCCTCTTGAGGCGTCGGGCTAGCAACCTTCCTCTTCTGGCTTCGGGCCTCCCAAAGAGAGAGAGTTTCCTTATTGGGGTCCAGTGGTTGTAGAGCCGCAGCCCCTGCTGCTGAAGCTTTCTTCGGCGCCATGACGAAGGTCCTTGCTTGCCGAAGATGTTCAAAACTCAAAGAGTGGAAGTGAGTTCACCGGAGGTGGGCGCCAATGTTGGGGACTTGTTCTCAAATGCTAAGAGTTAAGAACAAGGCAACATAAAAAATGTTAAGTGTTAAAGTACTTCGTCCTCCGAAACATTATACCCCTTCAGGAAATAATGAGTCTCGGACGAAGGTTACGAAAGACATACCTTCGTAAGCATGGCAATAAATGACGAAGGATTCATATAAAGCATGAGATATAAAATAAACATTTAAATATTACCACAGAATCATTTCTATTTCATTATCATGGAAAAATAGAAATGATTTCAAATTACAAATGTACCTTCGGTCTTGAGGGAAGGCAAAAGTACAAGCGTGACGCAAAAGCAAATGCCAAGTCAGCGTGAACAGTACGGGAATACTGTTCATCTATTTATAGGCATGGGACACAGCCCATGTAAAATTACATCCATGCCCTTTACATTTGCTAATAACTCTATAGTAACCCGTCGGGGTCTGAATAGCCTTTTCATCCTTAAGTCGGTTTCCTTTTCTGCCGCCTTGCCGAAGCTCTTCTACGCACAACTTCGGCTTCACGCTATCCTTCATACTCCTTACGCTTCTTCACGCTGTGATTTCAATTCAAGTCCGAAGGTACCTGTTCATGCATTATACTTCTAGAAACATTATTAAATCATGTTTTTGAGGACCTTCGGAAGCCGAAGGCCCCCAACAATTGCATTTAGTTATTTATGATCAATAGGGTATTAGATTTTCATTTAAAGTGATTGTTATTTATTTGCATTTGGAATCATTTTTGATTTGCGCATGATTGATTATCGGATGTTTAATATCATTTCTTCGTATAGGAAAAATTCTAGTAAATAACCTAATAATTAAATAATATAATTATTAGTCTAAAAAAATATTTTATTTATAAGTAATTTTGGATTAATTAGTATGAATTCTAGGATTATTTAAAAATGTATTTCAAATTTAGAAAAGGGGATAAAAAAGAGAAAAAAACACAAAACCTAACCTAATCGGCCCAGTTGGCCCATGAAGATCCGCCCTTGACCCTAGACGACCGCGCCTCTCCCTGTGGCCGCCACCACTCCTTCTTTCTCTCCCCTATTCTCTCTCCTCCCTTGCATCTCTCTCACATATGCGCCCAGTTGCCAGAACCCCAAGCCCCCGCGCCAGGAGCTCTCCCAGGTAGACGCAGCAGTGCCTCGCGCCCACGACAACTGCGCGCCCAGGCCGCCCTGACGGCCGAGCAGCACCCGAGCCAGGCAGCCATGCCTCGCGCACACTCCCGCGACACCAAGACCGTTCGACCCCGCGCGAGCCCTGATGGTGCCTCTGCACCGCCCGACCGAGCGCGCCGACCCTGAGCTAAGCCAGGCAGCCAACCAAGCCATGACCCCGAGCCCCGCGCGCGCGATCCCGAGCCAGGAATCGACCGAGCAGCCGAGCAGTCCGCACGCCCTTTTCTTCTCTTCCCTCCCTAACTCTCCTCTGGTAACGGTAGCACCATTAAGGACGTTGATAGCACCGAAACCTCCGCCGTCGTAATGGCCAATGAGGACGCCGTCGATCGTTTCTTCTACCTCTGCTCTCTCTCTTTTCCTATAAATCACAGGCCGTGTCTCTCTGAGGTTGTTCCTCACAGTCCCGAGCTTGCACCGCCCTCCTTTCTCCCTGCACGCAAGTAGCCACGCCGAGCGCCACATTTCACCGTCGCCGGAGACCTCTACTCCTTCCTCGTTGCCGGCAAGGATGTCCACGAGTTCCCCGGCGCCTCCTCCGTCGAACCCTTGCCCAAGAACGTCGTTCGCCGCCGAGCCGATCTCAACGCCGTTCTTCCTCTCTCCTGTTCGACATTTCTGCGAGGTAGAAGATGAGCAATATGCAGCTTAGTCTCTGTTTTTTGTGTAGAACTCGTTTATTTATTTTCTAGTTCAAAAGAGTTAAATTAGGTCCCTGTAATCCTATGTGATACACCCTAAAGTTTATAGTTAATAGAGGATCTAATCCCTGCATCGTTTTGTTATTTCAAATATATATATTTTAGAGTCATAATCATGTGTAATTTGAATTATTAGCTTTATGTGTATGTGATAAAATATTTTATCTAGTATCTATGCTGTCTTTTACATTTGTGTATTTTAATTTAAATATAGTAGTTGAGAATTAATTTAAATGTAGGTTCTATAAAAGTTAAGTCAAAGGAAAATATAACTCAAGTAACTTATACTTAGCTATAGTAAATAGAGGTTTAGACTATTAATCTGAAAGTGTTGAAACGGTTGAACTACTGATCATGGCGACCATAGTTTAAATAGTAGCTTAATATAAGTTATCTAATGATCCTTAGATTATGTCTTTTAAATATTATTATAGTGCCATGATATAGATTTGCAAATGAAAAGTTCAAAAGGAAATATTACCCACATCCTTTCCGGTAGAAATACAATGATTAATTGGTTAATTTTCTATATTCTATAAAGTTTGAATTAGCGCCATATTTATGTATTTTTAAATGAATCCATATAGTATATACTTCCATAGTCAATTTGCCATATAGATTCCTCTAGTGTATTCGCGAAACTAAATCATTAGTATTTTACCTCATAGCAAATGAGATGATCATCGATATGGATAGACTTATATTATAGTTACAAATTAAGTTTTATTTTTAAATGTCTTCCTTTTATAAGTATGATTTGTAAAGTGTATGTTTTATTGTTTGTTGAATGGTGTATGTTTATTTATTGATGTATGCTTTCTTTTTGTATTGCGACGTGCGACGTTATTAGAAGCTAATTGTGTGGTAGAGGATCCGAATTCGTTCGAGGACGATCCACAGGACACTTTTGACCAAGGCAAGTGGATTCTCCCTCTGCATACTCTTTTTGTACCCAATCAATGCATATAATAATGTTTACTTTTTAATATACTGCATAATTTGATGGGTTTTACCTAATTAAGGTTTTCCTAGATTTACCAACTGTATTCCTTGATTATCCTGGGGAAAATATTATGCTTTGTAAATTTGTGCTACCACTCAACTTAATAATTTTTATGTCACTCATTATTTGATGTTAATGTTCCGAAAATGAAATTGGCAATATAATGTTAACCCGATGGTTAAAACAATTATTTCATATTAATTGGAACATGGAGTGACCACCCAGGATAACAGTGCAACCACGAGTGCTATCATGGCTCTGGCTTTGGTAATTAGCTTTATATGCTTAGTGTCTGGCAACCTTACCTAAAATATGGTCAAGAGGGGGAGCGGTAGTGGTGGTAGCTCACGTTAACATGGGGACGTATTCTTGGCTAAGGTACCTGACCCAGAGGGCCTCCACACCGACTTTAGAAACGTTAGCGGATTGCTTTGTATTAAGTGTATTTTGTGAAAGCCTCGTAATGGATCCCTAGCCATTCACCTCGGTAGTGTTTACAGGTCCGATCGACCCAGGCTAGATAGGATACATGGCTTGTGGGTAAAGTTGTACCACCTCTACAGAGTGTAAAACTGATATATCAACCGTGCTCCCGGTTATGAGCAGTCTGGACTCCTCATATGATAATTGAACTTTAAGATAGAAATAAAATGAGATCCGATGATCTGCCAATGGTTTGCTTCAGTGGTTTCACTTAAGTATTTTTGTTATACTCATATTCCTTTGTTTAAATGGGATACTTGGGATTCACACTTATTAGTAAGACAGGTGTTGTTAATAAATTGTTGATAAACTAAAATGCTTACTGCTCAACCTTAGCCTCACCTTGTTATACCTGCATTAATTTTTCCCCCACTTGCTGAGCCCCGACCATAAGTGAGCTCACCCTTGCTAATATTTTGATCAGAGGGTGATGCTGGAGACTTTGATGGAGATTTTGACGACGATGAATTCTAAGTCTAACGATGCGTCAGTCATCTTCCTGTGGGAGATTGCCCATGTTATTTAATTCCTCCTTACTTTGACGTGATACTTGTTAAGGATACAATTATTCAAATGATGTAATAAAGTGTTCTACTCTCTTTATGCCTTTATTGCATTGTCTTTTGATATATTACACTGGTGACGTCAATATATGTGTGGAAATGGATCTTAGCACACATATGGTATGCGCTCGGTTCTACCCCTGGAACCGGGTGTGACACACAATTCATTTGGAGCAAAAGGACTTGAGTGTGCTTAAAATTGGCACACCGGGCTGTCCGATGTACCACCGGATAGTGCTCGGTGCACCATGCCCATACAACTCCAAACCAGTCACTCTCGGTAATTCGAGGGTGGCCTCCGCTATAACTCACCGAACTGTCTGATGTGCCATCAAACTGTCCGGTGAGCCAGCGGAGCAACGGCTCTTTGCGCGCAACGGTCGACTGCAGAATGAACAGTAAAAGCAAACAGTACGCGGCAGAGTTAGAGCAGCGAAGTCAGAGGGCACCGGACTGTCCGGTGCAGCAAGACGACAGACAACTCCAACGGTGTAACACCCTAGGTGTTATCTCTCGTTAAACAACGATTATAGACGTAAGTAAGAAAGGCCGAGGTGAATAACGATTTTGATATCAGCCCCGTCTCCGATTACCAAGATTATTCGAGAAATCTTGTTTAGCTTGGAATTTAATCATCTCACAAAAGTTCGAGTTTGGTGTCGTTTTCATTTCGATAATCTACGCACTTAAAAAGGGTTCATGAAGCATTTGGATTATCGAATCTTCGTCGCTGACGAATTTTGAACTGTTCGGATCACGCGTGTAAGTGAATACGAAAATCAGAAGACTTCTAATTTTATGTAAAATTTGGAGCCCTGCGCTGTCCGAAAAGAATGATGCGCCATCTCATTAATTAAATTGTTCTTCTTCTCAGCATGTGATCCTTGGCGACAAATCAGATGGTCGATAGCTGGTGAGAATCGTAAAATTTGACGAGACTAAATACAGTCTTGAATACCGAAGCCGAACTCGACAACTAAAGTCTTTGGTGCAAAATAATTCAGTCTCCACTCGTCAACTGAGAAGTCACGTCCAAGGATTTATAATTAAGATTCGATTCTCCATGTAAATTATCTATGGCCGTGGAATCAGGCGTTCAGACTGTGGATAAAATTATTAGGTTTCGAATCGAATCAAATTAAGCACAATCTTAATATATCGACTCTGATGTCATTTGGTTTGATCCATCGACATCTCGTCAAAACACTATCTCATGTATCGCCTGCATTTCTATCCATTTGAACTATTCTAAATAATTTATGAAGTTTAAAATTAACCAATTAAGGCTAATTGGAAAGGTCACCTAAGTATTTTGCTCTTGTTCGAGCGATCTCTACGAATTCGGTAGAGACACTACTAGGGGCAGGCTGTTTAGATAAATTGAACCCGAACTAACCGAAACTAGAATAATTGTTAGCTGATTCAGTTTCCTATTTAAAATTCGAGAAAATAATACGTTAATCGATAGCGCTTTATATTGGCTCGTTTACTTCTCGCTAAATCCAAATCCCATATCCAGATTTATCTGTATCTTTTTTATTAAAACAAAAAAGGAAAAAATCAAATTGGAGAGATACTTATATATTTATTGGATATATGTAAAAAAACAATGAAAGAAAAATGTTTTCTCATTTATCTTCCCACGCTCAGCTTAGGTTCTAGGATATTTATCACCTCGTAACTGAAATTCTTCAAAATCGTGGCATTTAATCGTTACAGCGCCTGCACGTCACAAGATGCCACCGTATCCAATTTCTCCTCTCCTTCTCTCCTTATCCTCACGCTGCATAATAGGCCATCAACCTTATCCTCAAGCCACCCCAGCTGATTCTTCCGTGGAGTAGTTACTTGGTCGTGCAGCTTATCTCGCAGCTCCCAGTACACTTGCTTCACCCATACATCCACCGTCATCCGTGCATCCACACAGCATCTCTCTAGCCACTCGGACTCCACCACACCGGTCGTGCGCTCGCCCTGCTTCCTGTTCCCTCGCTGGTCCTTGGTTCCATGGCCGGTGCTCCCTCAAGCTTAGTTTCCATGGCCGTTCGTCCTGGCCGCGGTTCCCTGGCATCCGCTCGTCATGGAGCTTCCGCGCGTGCCCATCTCCCATGGACGCGTGCAGCTTCCCATCTCCCACACGCGCCCCTGCTTCCCTGTTCTATGTTCCTGGCGCCAGATTTCCTGCGGGCTCCGTCTCCCACGGCCGTCTCCTTCCCCTGACAATTGGCTACCGCTGCATCACGCCCAGAAAGCGCTCGACCGCCGTTCCCAGCGTCGACTTCTCCAGTCTGCCCCGGCTCGGTGCTTGGATACCGGGTCCACTGTGCTCGTCCGTGCCCTGGACTCCATGGCGTTCTCGCCTCCATGCTAGCCCTAGCCGAGTCCTTTTTCCCATCGAGCTCACCCTCAACTCTACAACGCCGTCGAGCCCGACGTTTTCCTCGTCCAGTGCTCGCGTGGCCTTGCCCGAACCAAGCTGTCGTCTCCCAACCGTTTCCTAGTTGCCGTGCTGCCAGCACTCGCCCAGCTTCCTTGTTGGTCGCGCCTCTACACTCTCCTATCGGATGTCGCGCCCGTCAGCCCATCGTCGTTCAGGCAAATATCAAATCAAATTGAGATGTGGTGAGCTAATTCGCTATTTTTAGTTTTATGATCGTGAAATAAGACGCTTGCTATGCATATGAAGTTTAAGTTAGAAATACCAAGTGATGCGAGGTGTGCTTCGATGAGTTTAGTTGTCGAGTATGTTCAAACTAGTTCTATTTTGTAGAGTGTGGTATTTCGGTAACGCATAGGTTAAGTTTAGTATTTTAAGCAATTATTGATAAGTCTGTTGATGTTAATTGTGTTCAGTGCGCGTAAGATGAAGTCGATGTCTTGTGCTAGTAGTTAGTATAATCTATGTTTATGATCTGTAGGAAATGGGTAAAGCCTAAGGAGGGGAGGGTGAATTAGGACTTCTAAAACTTTTACTAAACTAGGCCACAATTAAATCCCTAGAGCAAAACCTATGCAAATAATCAAACTAGAAAGTGCAATCTAGGTTTTGTCTAAGTGTTGCTATCTCTACCGCAATGGCTAAGTTTCAATCTACACTAAATAAGTATGAATACAAGATTGAAACTTAAATGCTTAATATAAATGCGGAAACTTAAAGAGCAAAGTAGAGAAGCAAACTCTCGTGGATGACGCCAGTATTTTTACCGAGGTATCCGGAACCACGCAAGGTCCCGACTAATCCTCGTTGGTGCCCCTACGCAAAGGGAAGCCTACGCGAGGGCCAAGCACCACGGTCGAGTAACTCCGTAGAGAGCCGCGGGCCTTCTCCACGCGTAAGTGGTGCTCCGCTTTCGGCTCTTCTCGGACGCTCCCCGCTGTCTCCACTATCGAGCTTCCGGCCGAAACGCCACGGGCCTCATTCCCTCCTGTACACGGTGGCGGCCGTGACACAAACACGGTTGTCACGGTCTCGCAAGACTCTCGCCCCACTCGGTACAATTACAACGGCTCACGCAAGAGCCGAGGGGTTGTGTGGTTTGTCTAAACTCACTCAACTAACTAGGGTTCACCTAGAGCAAGCGCTAAAGCGGTCTAACTAACCTAAGCACTTCACAAAGCACCTACGCTAATCATCGAGTGATTCTATTAAGCACTTGGGTGTTTGAGATCTTGGAAATATGCACTATATGCCTTGGTATGTTGCTTGGGCTCCCACACCTTCAAATGGCCGGTTGGGTGAAGTATATATAGGCCCCAACTCCAAAATAGCCGTTGGAGAAAAGCTGCAGTTCTCTGCAGCACACCGGACAGTCCGGCGGTGCACCGGACAGCGCACTGTTGCCTGTCCGGTGCGCCTAGCCGTTGCCCTGTCAGAGTAGGTGACCGTTGGTGCCGCAGGCTTTTCACACCGGACAGTCTGGTGCTCACACCGGAGAATCTGATGGTCTTCTCTCTAGGTGCCACCTGGAACTAGTCGTTGGGCTGCAGTTCCCTGGTGCACCAGACAGTCCGGCGTGTGGGAACCGAATAGTCCGGTGTGCCACCGGACAGTCCGCAGCAACACACTTGGACTTTTCTTGGATCTTCTTAATATTTTCTTTTGAGGTGTTGCTTTCCTCAATTCCTTAGTCTAAGTAAATCTTGCATCCTGTGAACTACAAACACAAACACTAGAAAACTTATTAGTTCACGGATTGTGTTGTTCATCAAACACCAAAACTCAATTAGCCAAATGGCCCGGGGTCCATTTTCCTTACAGTCTCCCCCCTTTTGGTGATTGATGACAACAAAACCAAAGCAAGCAAATAATACAAGTATTTGAATGAAAATATGCAATCTACTTGCTAGGATGCATGATTGTCCCCACAATGTGATATTATGGACTTAAGCCTCCCCCTAACTCCATAATTCACTTACTTCCTATTTTTGGACCAAATAACCAAAACCACTTGAAAAACCATTTGTAGATTTAAAATTTTAAATTTGTGGTGTTTGGTGTTTGATATAGTTTTCATTGCTTTGGTCCCTAAACTTCTCCCCCTTTGGCATCAACCACCGAAAAGGAAGACATTAAAAGCATGTAGGAAGTAAATAAAAGCTTGTCCTCAAAAGATTACTCCCCCTAAATGAGTGTTCTCCTTTAGAAAGAGTTTTCTCCCCCTTTAGAGATGAAGAAAAGCTCCCCCTGACAGAGATCTTAGGAAAAAGCATGTGAAAATTAGAGGTGCAAGACATGATTTGAAAAGACTAACTTCCCTTATGCATAGGTAACAGAATATGAGTTAACTACTTATGAATTTTTAGCAACATGGAAGTATATGATATGAAATATAGTCTAATCAAATATTAGAGAAGACATGTAAATGATACTAGATGTAGTCTCAAAAGATACCGATTGAAATTCAATGGCGAGCTTGAGAGACATGAGAGTTCTTGGAGATTTTGTAGTGGAAGATTGTTGTCTTTCTCCAGGGACCTCATTTTCCTTACAATGAGACTATCACATGAAATAGACTCGAAAATGTGTTAGTCTCAAAGTATTAGATTATAGAGTAACCTCCCCCTGAAGGTGTGCATACAAGTTTTGAATACGTGTAGGAGACACGCACTTTGATTTGATATCAAGAGGGGCAAATTATCTATAATCCGAACTTTGGCACATATAAGTTAAATGATACAACTTGTAGAATTCAAAATTTTCAATTGATGTATCATTTACTATGGAGTGATATAGAAGCTATGTGCCGTACTTAAATAAACATTTTAAGCCATGTAGGTTTGCTTAGGTATATGAATTGAAAGCAAGCAATCCTACCATGTGATTTACCTAGTATGCATAATTTTAAACAAAAGTAAATAACAAATGTAATACTAGGCAAGAAAGGTAAACTAGATAGAAGGTAAATAGATACGCATATCTAAAAACAAGAGATACAATAAATCTCGTTATCTTAGTCATGGGTGGGAAATTTGGGTCCAAAATTTTCACTAACCCACTTGGCAATAAACTTGATCCAATATGATGTATCCCATGATATACATCCCAACTTTGCCAAGTCTCCAAATTTCCCGAAGACCTTCGGTCCACTCACTTCCCTTTCGGGATCCAAACATTCTTGGTGCTTTTCATGGTTGAAATTATTTCCTTTGGCACCCAGATGTGTTTGGCCCCCTTTCCTTTGTTGGCTTTCTTGTTGGCCTTGATTGCTATCACCTTTCCATTCTTTTTCTTCTTGATCAAATATGGTGTAGAAGTCTTTTTGTCCACCTTTTTGATGTAGGTGTTGGAGATTTTGCTTGATGGCTTTTGCTTGAGCTTTTGCCTTTGTTTATCCCCAGTCATCGCCTGGCATTGGAAAGACTTGTGGCCTTCCATGTGGCATAGCCTACAAATCACAGTTTCTCCCTCTACAGGCTTGTTCACTCCCGCAGTGGTGTTATCCTGTGGAGGTCAGATTTGTTTGGCTTTGCCTTTCTTGTCATACAAAGCCTTGCCAAGGTGAGCCACTTCTTGCTTTAATTGTTTATTTTCCTTTGCAACCTTATCCGAACATGTTTCTACAACAATATTCTCAACAACGACTTGGTTGCAGGGGTTAGAATCATCAATTAAATCAAAGCAAGAAGTAGAAGCATCTTTCTTAATAATTTCAGGTATTTCAACTAAAGATATTGCTGGGGTGCTACCAATGTTTTCTAGTTTAGTAGTTAGCTCATTATTGTGTACGCTAAGAATTTCCATTTTCTCTAGCAAATTTTCAATAGCTTCTTGGGAGCTAGCTAACTTAGCCTTAAGTTTTTCATTCTTTTTAATGAGACCATCATCGGTAGCAGTGGATGGAGCACTAGATTCTAATAGCTCAATTTTAGTTGACAGCTCACTATTTAAGTTTGCAAAAGTTTCAAATTTTTCTAGCAAACCTTTATAATCATTTTGGGAGCTAATCAACTTATTTTTCAAAGTTTTAAGTTGAGCTTTTTGCTTAGTGCAAACATCCTGAAAAATTCTACGGCTTCTGCAAGCTCATCTACAGAGGGCTTTCCCTCACCTTCATCATCACTACTACTTTCATCACTAGAGGATGGAATGCTTTTGTTACCTGTTGCCATAAGGCATTTGTGTGATGACCGTGATGAGCGTGATGAGGATTGGTGGCTGCGCGTCCTTGGAGGTTCATCTTCACTTGAAGAATCATCCCAAGTTCTAACACTTGTTAGCGCCTTGCCTTTGCTCCTCTCCTTTTTAGGTTTGGCCATATTTGGACAGTTGTCCCTGAAGTGGCCCTTCTCCCCACATGCGAAGCATCCTCTCTTCCTTTGCTTTTTCCTGTTAATGTTAAAGAGAAGATCTTCGACCTGCAGGGGCACACCCATTAGATTAATCTTCCGGATCATCCTCATTACCTTTCCGACGCGTCGGATTGTTTCTTCGTCCTCGAAGGATGATGTGCATGGTTGATTATCTTCATCATCATCACTTTCTACTTCTTCCTCTTCTTCACTTGAGGAACTTGGAGTAGGAGCCTTCTTTTTGCCCTTCCTTTCATCACATGCAAAAGCATATGGCCTTGAGGAAGTTGGCTCCTCTCCCCGACACATTTTTCGCGACATCTCAAAAGCCGCGATTTTCCCAATCACGATGGTCAGGGTCATGTTGCTCAAGTCCTCCATGTCGTGAAGGATGGTGATGATGCTCCCATATCTTCGTTGTGGTAGTAGGGAGATAATCTTCCTCACAATGTCCGCATCACCTAGCTTATTAATGCCAATAGAATTGAGCTCATTGATAATTAGATTCAAACGAGAATACATGTCTCTAACAAGCTCATCATCTTTCATAGCAAAAGAATTATACTCATTTAAGACTAGGCAATGTTTTTGCTCACGGACATTGGATGTGCCATTAAGGAGCTCATGCAATTTTAGCCAAATCTCATTAGCAGTTTTCAAGGTAAATACTTGATTAAAAATATCCATGCTAAGAGATTCATACAAGCAATTTTTGGCTCTAGCATTTAAATGAATTTCTTTTTCCTCACTCGTGGTGGGTTTCTTGGGATTCTTGAGGGGTTCATCCCGTCATGAGTGACTCTCCAAACACCTAGATCAACGGCCTCTAGGTAACAAGCCATTCTAGCACTATAATATGGGAAGTTAGTGCCGTCGAAGTGTGGTGGCCTATGGGTATCCATCCCTTCCTCTAAAAAGCGTCGACTCTTTTAGCGGTGAGGCTAAAACGTTTCAAATGAGCCAAACCAGGCTCTGATACCACTGGTAGGAAACGGGTAACGTCTAAGAGGGGGGTGAATTAGGACTTCTAAAACTTTTACTAAACTAGGCCATAATTAAATCCCTAGAGCAAAACCTATGCAAATAATCAAACTAGAAAGTGCAATATAGGTTTTGTCTAAGTGTTGCTATCTCTACCTCAATGGCTAAGTTTCAATCTACACTAAATATGTATGAATACAAGATTGAAACTTAAATGCTTAATATAAATGCGAAAACTTAAAGAGCAAAGTAGAGAAGCAAACTCTTGTGGATGACGCCGGTATTTTTACCGAGGTATCCAGAACCATGCAAGGTCCCGACTAATCCTCGTTGGTGCCCCTATGCAAAGGGAAGCCTACGCGAGGGCCAAGCACCATGGTCGAGTAACTCCGTGGAGAGCCGCGGGCCTTCTCCATGCACAAGGGTGCTCCGCTTTCGGCTCCTCTCGGACGCTCCCCGCCGTCTCCACTATCGAGCTTCTGGCCGAAACACCGCGGGCCTCATTTCCTCTGGTACACGATGGCGGCCGTGACACAAACATGGTTGTCATGGTCTCGCAAGACTCTCGCCCCACTCGGTATAATTACAACGGCTCACGCAAGAGCCGAGGGGTTGTGTGGTTTGTCTAAACTCACTCAACTAACTAGGGTTCACCTAGAGCAAGCGCAAAAGCGGTCTAACTAAACTAAGCACTTCGCAAAGCACCTACACTAATCATCGAGTGATTCTATTAAGCACTTGGGTGTTTGAGCTCTTGGAAATGTGCACTATATGCCTTGGTATGTTGCTTGGGCTCCCACACCTTCAAATGGCCGGTTGGGTGAAGTATATATAGGCCCCAACTCCAAAATAGCCGTTGGAGAAAAGCTGCAGTTCTCTGCGGCACACCGGACAGTCCGGTGGTGCACCGGACAGCGCACTGTAGCCTGTCCGGTGCGCCTAGCCGTTGCCCTGTCAGAGCAGGTGACCGTTGGCACCGCATGCTTTTCACACCGGACAGTCTGGTGCTCACACCGGACAGCCCAGTGGTCTTCTCTCTGGGTGCCACCTGGAACTAGCCGTTGGGCTGCAGTTCCCTGGTGCACCGGACAGTCCGGCGTGTGGGCACCGGACAGTCCGGTGTGCCACCGGACAGTCCGGTGCTCCATGCACAGACAGTCCGCAATAGCACACTTGGACTTTTCTTGGATCTTCTTAATGTTTTCTTTTGAGGTGTTGCTTTCCTCAATTCCTTAGTCCAAGCAAATCTTGCATCCTGTGAACTATAAACACAAACACTAGAAAACGTATTAGTTCACGGATTGTGTTGTTCATCAAACACCAAAACTCAATTAGCCAAATGGCCCGGGGTCCATTTTCCTTACAGTGATCGATAATGTTGGAGTCGGATATTGATTAGTTAGATTAATAGCTATGAATAAATAGTTGTTGTTATCTTGTTTTCGGTTGTCCAAATTAATTGGAGGCGAACAACATCATTGGTCCGCTTTAGTTAAAATAAAAAAACTACTCAGTGGACATGGTTCGTTAGTATTTTAAATCTTTAGGATTTAAGTGGTTTACAAAATTTACTAATATGCTTCCTTACTCTAAATTGTTGGTATTCAAAAATAGTGAATAAAAATGTGACAAGTCATTTGATATTGGGTGTTTTGACATAGGACTTGTGCTTAGCTTATTATCACTTGATGTTTCAAGTAGATGCGATTACGCTAGAAAAGTGTATAATTGTGCGTAGTCATATGTTGACAACTAGTGTTTCCTTATGAAATTGTACAACGCCTCGCCGCTAGGTGTTTAATTCGCTATCGTGTAGCATTATTTAGGTTTGTGATATTCCTGCTTATATCCATTCATATGCACCATGCATCTCATTAGGTACACTAGCTGAGAATCATATGAAGCGGAGGACAAGAACCGGATTGCTCTCATGGTGATGCTGGTGGACGAACCTAAAGATGGATGATCTGATCGAGTGCTAGGATGAGAGATGTAGTGTTATCCTAGGCAAGCCCCGGTGCATTTTCCACCTCCTTCTATTTTCAAAAGTTTTATCACCTTGAATGATGCATTAGGTGATAGGAGTTGTGTGATCAAATAGTTGATGCATTTCCTTCCTTGATTAAACAACCCTAATACCCGTTTTATGAAATTTTAGTGATGCTTAGCTCTGCTTATTAATTTAGGATTGTTTTTAAAATATGATGTGTAACACGGGATATGGGAATTTATGAAATAAAAGGACTTGTGATGATGAACCCATTGTGGCCATGATGGTTTCATCATTCAAGTAGGGTACCTCTCTCAGGTATCAAGTTTTGGGAAATAATATGTAATGTAGAGCAGACATTGAACAGGATAGTTCGCCCGTCTGTGTCGATTAAGAACCGTTCGATGTAAGCCTGTTGTGGTGGAGACTTTGCAACTAGCCACATGCTCCGGTAAGCCTGAACCTGGCTATTCCATACGTGAAAAGACAATCGCGCACTGGGTGTGGCAGATGGTGGGAGTAGCGTGTACCCTCCTGGCTAGAGGCTGGACAGAGTAGTACTGTGCTCCTGGGTAGCGCGGATCGGTTCATGTTGTGGAGGATCTATGGGAACGATTAACATATGAAAGGGTTAAGTGCTACATATGTCGTGTGGTTAGGGATCCCCAGCTGGGTATAATCAGTTCGAATCGTCATTGCTCCTCGGTCATGGAGACTCTACCCTCCGACCACTCATCGTTGTTAATAAGTAAAATAAGAGTTTGGTAAAATAAAGCTAGACCAGGACAAGTGAATGCTCTAGATTAGGCAAATCTAGATTCAGGAAAAGTACTTAGCTTGTGAAGTAAAATTTTGGCATAATGATTCACTACTAGTAAGCTCTTCTGCAAAATGAGTCTTTGAAATTTGATAAGCCTTACCTTGCTTCCCGACAAGCCAGCATATCCTTGAGAGTCTTTTCTTTAGTCGCGTAAGTCTTGCTGAGTAATTGCGTACTCTGGATTTTATTCCCTGTTGTTTTTCAGGTTAAAATTATGTGCTGCTATTGATGGTGTTAAGTGTCGATGGGCTCGACCTTCTTATATAAGTATACCCCGTCTTTATCTTCTTATGAGGATTGCCACTTAAGCTAGCATATACTTCAAACTTACAAAAAGGTTTGTAATATTTCAAAGTGAAATTCTTTTATAACCACTCCGATAATTATAATGAAAATTTGTTGTAGCCTATAACTTTTTGTAATAAAGAAATTCCGCTGCAACATGTTGATGTGTGATTTGTGTTTACTTAATCTCGCGATCTTGGTTGTAAGTGGTTTATCCGGTGTCCTTGGGGCAATCGGACGGATCCTGTTAAGTTAGCTGGTGTACATGCATAGCCGTCTGAGGTCTTTAAGACAAGGATAGGTGCATGTGGGCCCAATAACTTGGGAGGTTCTGCCACAGCGGTCAACTGCTCAGAACCCTAACGGACGGGCTAACGTGGCATGCACCGGATAGTGCACAGTGCCTGTCCTGTGGCGCACCGGACTGTCCGATACGCCCATCGCCAGCAGCCTTTACCAACGGCTACAAAGTGGTTGGGGGCTATAAATACCCCAACCACCACATCCTTTGGCATCCAAGTTTTTCTGGAGAACACATTCAATACAAGAGTTAGAGCATTCACTCCAAGACACATTTCCAAAGATCAAACCCTCTCCAAGTCTAGAATTCATCTCAACCACTTAGTGACTTGAGAGAGAGTGTTTTCGTCTTCATTTGCGCTCTTGTTGCTTGGATTGCCTTTCTTCCTTCCTCACTTATTTTCTAAGTGCTTGTAAGTATAGCAAGAGACACCTAAGAGTGTGGTGGTCCTTGCGGGGTCTTAGTGACCCATGTGATTAAGGGAAAGGCTCACTCGGTCTAAGTGACCGTTTGAGAGAGGGAAAGGGTTGAAATAGACCGGGTCTTTGTGACCTCCTCAACGAGGACTAGGTTCTTTAAAACCGAACCTCGATAAAACAAATCATTGTGTTCACTTGCCTTGATCCTTGTTTGATTTGTTATCCTCTCTCTTCAGACTTGAATTTAATTCTAATGCTAACCACCAACCTTAGTGCATGTTTAAGTTTATAAATTTTAGGTTTCGCCTATTCATCCCCCCTCTAGGTGACTTTCACTTTTATAAGTTGGTCAAAATTTTATTAGCATTTACTAAGTGTAAGTAAATACCAAACCATAGTAATAGTAAATAAAAGCAATAATAAAATAATCCCAATGCAATGCAGATGACAAATTGAATTTAATTTCATAAATTAATCATGTGAGGGTACGAGCTACTCATGACCGTGAGCACGGCTAGTATACCAGTTTTACACTCTACAGAGCTTGCGCATCTTTACCCACAAGTCATGTTATCCATCTGCCAAGAGGTCATGAATCTCATACACTTCTACCAAGGAAGCGAGGCAGGGTAACACTACGAGGCCTTTACAAAGTTCCACTAGCTTCAGAAAACCCGCTACAGTTTCTAGGTAGCTCCAATGCAGGGATCCCTCGCCTGACCGCCATCGCAGCAAAATCAACCCAAGGACCTCCCTACACTGACCACTCCTCTACTGCCCTTGCCCCTTTTGGGTAAGGTAGTCCTCCACTAGCTTTCCTAGTTAGTTAGCCAAGGGGTCCCATTCCACCCTTGTTGTAGCACTGTTTTCCTGGGTGGTCGCTCCATGTTCCAATTAACATAATGATCTTATCATGAACATTAAATAATAAACAGATAATAAAAGTGTGATCATGAATAATGTATCTCCATACCCAAAACCACATAAAGCGATAGCATGTACTACCCAAAAAGTTTAGTGGAATCAAGGTATAAAGATAGTCAAACTAGGGTAACCTATTGGGTCCCATCAAAATTAACCTATGCAGATCATTATGATTAATAAGAACATGACTAGAAAAAAAGAAGTGATCAAGGGCACAACTTGCCTTCAACGAGCTCCTGCTCAGCAGTCTCCACCTGCTGAACCCCTAGATCCTCTATGGCTGGCTCGTCTACTCGCATCAATACAAACAGACTTGGTATAGCAAAATTAACATCACACCAAACAACAGATCAGAATGCATGATAATATTCTACACCGCGTAACAAGATCGTAGAAACAAGAATCACTAAATTTGGATCTACGGTTATTAAGTTATGAATTTCCAAAGTTATTTAGGACCTAGAATAGCATAATTCATGTGAATAACATTAGTTCAAGTTACATGGCTAAAAATTGTTACTAGTTGATAAACAATATTAATACAAAATTATTGCAACTGGAATGACTCAATTTGGAGTTAAAATGAATTAAATATGAATTATACAAGTTTCTGGATTTATTTCTGTATTAAAAATCAATTTGTAATATTAATTATATGTTTCCTTTGTTCTCTGGACTGCGCCTCAAATTCTGAAAAGTGCAGGGGCTAAGCTATAAAATTTCTCAGACTCAGTAAACAACCCGAGTGGACGGCTTGTTAATTCACCGAAACCCAAGGGGCTCATATGGAAAACTATCAGGGCGAAAGGGTATCAGATAGATTTTGCCGTCCGATCAGACTTAAACGTGCCAGATTAGATTGATGCATCCACGAACCGGTATGCAATGTAGACCGCCTGATCTGGGATCCACGGTACAGATCTTATTACTCAGGATCTGCCCTGACTCGTCCGATCAGATCCTATGGTTAGGATCAAACTACCCGAACCGGTGCGCGAGATCTAATCCGAGGCGTTCACGCGCACATCAACGATCGAGGGCGGTTTACCCAAGTTGGCCAGACCGCGGCGGTGGAATGGGAATCCCACAGCGGTGCCATGGGCAGTGAACCCTGCGCGAGTGCTGGCGAGCCCTAATCTTAACGCGATTATGCGCAAAACGGAGAGGGGAAAGTGGCGAGCATTGAGGTTGTAGCCATACCGCGGATTATGGACTCAGGTGACCCGACCACGGCGTATGGCAGAAATCCAAGGTTCTGCGATGTCGACGAGCAATTTAGGCAGCGTCGATGATGAATCCAATGCAATGCGGCTACGGACACCTTTCCGCAAGCCACAGGAAGCCCAAGTTCACCACCCCGGGGCGCTAGTCGACGGCAACCCGAAGCTCACGCGCGACGGCACCCTGCGCTTGCTACCCTCTTTCTCGCCCTGGCGCAACTGCTCGGTGAGGGGTCGACCAGGGTTCATAACTCCCCATATAGGCGCAAGGTGGGCTAAGGCTGGGCAACAAACCTTCTCCAAGTCGTCGGCGAGATCCCGCCTTTGTCGGGCGAGTCTGTTGGAGAGAGATCTGACCGCCAGGCCCCACACACCAGCGAGACACAGAAGCAACGCGAGCGCGGAATACCCAGGCTAATGAGCGGGCCCGCGAGCCAGTGATAAGATGCGGATTGAGCGTGGCCACGTGGCTGCCCGGTGGGCCCTATGTGTCAGCCGGAGCTCGGGCGTGAGGGGAGACAGGCCGCACGGCGCGCACAGTATGAGGATCTAGGCCACGTGGAGTTTGGTTCGTCTGGGCCGAAAATGGCGCCCCAGTCCAAATAAGCTTTTCTTTCTTTTCCTTTTTCTTTTTTCTCTTTTCTTTCTTATTTTTGAATCCAAATTTGAATTTCAAATCTGTGGTGAATTTGTCCTTAATTTAATGTACAACTGAATGCACCAGTTAAGTAAAAATTTATTCTTATTTTTATTTTGCTTTATGTAGTATTTTCTTATTTCTTTCTCATTTCTAACTTATTATTCCAATGCTCTAAATTGCAATTCTTTGGTTAAATTCTAATTTAGACATTGGCACATCTTTATTAATCTTGCCATTATTAAATGCACAAACATAAGAGCTCAACATGATGCGTGGCTTTTGTTTTTATGATTTAGTAAAGAATTATTACCTTTTAATTATGTTTAGTCACATGACTCAAAAAGTAGATGGCAAATCACATAAGGAGATCAACTCTTTTATAGGTTTTATAATTTGGTTATTACATTCTCCTTCGTCCCGTCTTACCTTCTCATCTCCTCTACAGGGGCTGCGAGGCTTCCGGACCACTCAACCCCCGATTACAGAGGATGCGGCTGCTAGGGAGGTGCGTCGGCTAGCGGTCGACGAGAAGAAGAGGAAGAAGGATGAGGACAAGAAGCGGTTGTTGGAACTTGCTCTCTAGGGCAAGTTGATCCAACGAGGGAGTGGAAAGGATGCAAGCAAAGTTTGACACGGGATGGGAATTGCTCTGTTAATCTCTCCTCTCAAGGGCACTGTACGGGGGTATTTATAGGTGCCCGAGTGTCCAACGTCCCAATGTAAAGACGTTTATGCCCTTAGGCACCTGGACTATCCCTAGAATCTTCCCATAAGGGAGGGTTACAGCCCGTCATTACAGAAAAGCTATTACAAATTTGGCCCATAACACGCTTCTCCATGCGAGGCCTGTTACAGTGGGCCGAATCCCACGTGGGCCTCTAGGTCGGGTGAGGACGTGGGATGGAGAGACTTCGTCGTTAGGCCTTCGTCTTGCAGTGAGGAGGACGAAGAGTGGGCCGCGCCGGTCATCTTGCCTCCATTGGTGAAGCGAGGTGACGAAGGCCTAGAGTGAAGGGTAGCGTGGTGACGAAGGCCTGGAGCGAAGGGTAGCGTCTTCGCCTTCGCCCCAACATTTGCCCTCCGAGGGACTAGTTCGACTGAGTCATCTGGTATCGAAGACGTCGCTAGATGGTGGAGACGCTGCCCTCGCTCGAAGTGGTTCCGCGGGGTTTTTGATGTGACCGTTGATGGACATGGTACTATTGGACTGCGGGCTTCCCGAAGCATCGCGCCCTGTGTATAAAAAGGGGGGCGGCATGGCTCGGGCTCTCTTACCTTTCTGTGTGCAGCAAAACCCTAACATTTTGAAACCGTTAGCCCGCTCGCCTGCCCTCCTTGTTCCTCTTCATCCGAGATCTGGCCCACGTCAAGCAAACCGCGCGCTGCCGCCGACGGTACGTAGCAATGTCGTCTTCTTCTTCGTCCGCTGTGAATGCGCTGTTGGGCAAATCGTCGTCCGAGGATACCATGAGCGATTTGGTGGCGGTGGAGTTACACCCAGGCCACATAGTGGAGTTCGGTGTTTCAAGGATCTCCTCGGTTCGCATGTAGGACATGCAGCAGTTGGGGTATTTTAGGAATGGAGTTGGATGAGTTCCGGGGGTGGAAGAGATTCCTGAGCCAGAGGGTGAGATAGTTGTGTTCGAGGCATTTTTATTACCGTCCTTCGCCTACCTGCGCATCATTTTGTGGCGGAGGTCTTGCAGAGGTATGACGTGTAGATCCACCAATTGACACCTAATGCTGTGGTGGCCCTAGCGAAGTATGTCTGGGTAGTGACTTCGTATGGAAGTCAGCCCTCCGTAGAGGTCTTCGCCAAGAATTATTGTCTGCACTGGCAGAAGAGAAAAATTGGGAGCAAGATTGCATAGTTTGGATCGTGCACCTTTACGCCGAGGACTGGGAAGACTTCGGCGGAAGTTGTGGAGCTAGTTCCCTCCCCTCACAATAAGTAGGGCAACTGGTATGATTATTGGTTTTATGTGTCAGGGGGGCGAAGTCGAAGAACTCCTAGGACTCCCGGCGGCTGTGATGTGCTCCCACTGTTGTGTGGCGTTCCTGCCGTTTGAGGTGGCAGAGGATGATAGGGACGAAGGGGCCCTTCGGTGTGCTGCCCGCATGAGTAGCGGGCGCGATTTGGTTGAGGAATAAATCGGTTATGGGGTGTGGCCCTTGGCGCATGGCTAGGCGCTGGGCGAAGTATGCCCTCGCCAGATGCCCTCCTTGGGCGGGCAGTAAGTGCGAAGTCTGGCCTTCATGTTGGATCTGCGCGGCCGGGACCCAGCCGCATTCGTGCGTGAAGTGGAGGACAGAGCTGTGAGGATCGTGGGGCGGTATGTTCCGAGGACGGAGGCTCTATGGAGTTGGGATATTCATGGATCCAACATTCGCTTGAATAGGGTCTTAGAGTTGAATCGTTTGCCGTACGACGGCTATCCCGGGGATGACGCTGCTATGGCCATTGATCGCCGTGGGAAAAAACCGGTGGCTGCGGCAGGGGAAGGTTCTGCACGGGAGGCTGCGCCGGCCATGAAGAAGAGAAAATTAGGTACTGCAGCTGAAGGGTTGGGGGTCTCCGATCGTTTTGCTGTGGAGTTAATGGGTACTTGCGTGGCCCTCGAGGGAAGGATGTCTTCGCCCGAGCTCCGGGAGTCTTCGACGTGGATGCTAAGGGTTACTGAGGGTCGATGGCCAAGGAATGTTCCGATCCTCCGCGTGGCCGGCGAAGACATATTTACGTCTCATATGGCTCATGAGTTGAAGATTTTCCCTTATGGACGGAATATTGCTGATGTTGTATCGGCAGTGATGGAGAAGGATCGTCGTGATGGAGAAGGATCATCAAGATGCGGCGTGGAAGCGCCGGGCGGTCACTAGGGTCGGGGACCCTTTCCACGAGGCGAAGAAGGCGCGGGGAGGCGTGAAGTCTGCCGCCCCTAGCAGTAGCAAACCACTGCCGGTTGCAAAGTCAGCCGCCCCCAGGCCAAGTAAGTCTTCGGCGGGCGCGAAGGCTGCTGCTTCTGGTGCGAGCAAGCTGCCCTCGGCTAAGCCCGCGAATGAGCGAAGGCTACCATCGCCGGTGCACACTGACGTGGCGGCGGCGCGTGTTGCTGACTTTGACACGGACATCTGCATGGGGGATTATCTCGTTGGTAAGTTTTCTTTTCTTTTCTCCTTTTTTTAATAGGGACTAGATCTTAAATAAGATCATGGTGCAGGGTCGGATGTGGGACAACTGGCTGTTGTCCCGACTTTGGTGGTGGCCACTTCGCCGTCGGCGGCGGTTGGTGTGAAGGGTGCTTCACAGGACCCGTGGTCCAACTTCGGAGCGAGCGGTGAGATTTCGTCGGCCGCCGCTGCTAAAGATGTGGCGGGCTCTGTGTCCCAGCAGCTGAGGCATGCGTCGCAGCAGCTGAAGCATGTAAGTCGTGTTAGACTTTGATAGTTCATTGTTCGTATGTGGTTGTGAATCTCATGGGTTTTTTGTGGCAGGCGGCTGCCTTCACCGACCATGTTCATCAGGGGCTCTAACTTTGGAGTTTGCTACCAAAATCGAGCATCTCCGGGCGCAGCATACGGATGCTGTTCAGGAGAAGACGGCTGCGGAAAACAAAAGCTGCAGGTTGACGGAGAGGTTGCCTGCTTCGGAGATGGAGAAGGGGGATCTCCGGCGTCAGTTGGCGGAGGAGAGGAGGGACGCGAACAAGGCCATTATCGACGCGCAGGCTGCTCAAGCCGAGGCTAAACTCTTGCAGGTGGAGGCCAGTCTCGCCCGCCAACGAGCCGAGGAGCTAGAGGCGTGGCTCGGTGGCCTACACAACCGCGTGGACAAAACCGAGGCCTCGACGCGCGCGGAGGTTGAGTGGACGCATGCACAGCTTGTGGATGCGTACCAGGAGCTAGGTGCGCGGACCGCCGCCTTCGAAGCACCCAACCAAGAGGTGGGCCTCCGCTTCCTTGAGTGGCTGCAGGAGGAGCTAGGGGTGCTACCGACAATCGTGATGGGCCTCATGTCCTTTGCCTCCCTCGTCACCTGCGAGGGGGCCGTGAATGCTTTGTCCCGCGAGGGGTGTGGGCATTTCGAGGTCTTCAACTAGTCGGACAAAGGCTTCGAATGCGAGATCTTCCAGGTCAAGGACCCGGTGCTTAAGCGGTTAGCGGGGGCGCTCTTCGATAGGATGTGGGGTCCTCACGGTCGAGAGACGGTCCGGGAGAGGTCCGACCGGGCAATGGATCAGGTAAAGGCTCATTTTGTGTGGTTATATGTGAGGGTATGTTTGGGTATGTGTGGTTTTGCTGAATGAATGTGCTATTGCTGCAGATGGCGCATGACGAAGAGGTCGAGGACCTTGGTGATCTAGATGGCACGCTGCCCGAGGGCACTCTGCCCAAGGCCTCGGAGGTGGAGCTGGCGCCGCCATTCGATGCGGGCAAGGAACCCTCAGCGACCCCCGCACCGACTGGAGCTGGCGAAGACCCCATGCCAGCCCCTGCACTGACGGGTGAGGACGCCTCGAAGGCGGTGGTCGAACCAGCTGCCGAAGACCCCGCAGCGGCGGCCGGGCCTTCGCAGGTGGCGGAATAGGGGTTAGGGATTTTAAGTGTAAACTTTTGTCTGTGTGATACTGAACCTCGGTTGCTGCGCAGGTTCCGATGTTTGGGCCTGCGCAAGCAACCGCTACTGACAATACTAATTTTGCGTGTGGCGGAACCGCCCGAATTATTCCAACTTAAGTGCCTAAGTCCCACCTTAGAGGCTAGACCACACTTAAATAGGAATAACACATCAGTCCCTCGGATCTAGTCCGACGAGGCCACTAACAGGATCAAGTACTACGTACTCACTCGATGGTGAGGCACAGAGCAAATACAATAAAGCATAAAACCATACATTGGGGAGTAATAAATTTATTACATCATCATCGGAGTTTTAGCAAAAGTAGTCATCATTGTTCGGAATGCAGCGGAATAAAACTAGCGATAAATAAACAGAGAGATGGGGAAGCCTGTCCCATCACTCGTCATGCTCCTCCTCTGCCGAGGCAGAGTCCCACTCAACGGTCCAACCCGGTGGCAAAGTGGACGGCCAAGTCACTCCAGCAACCATGTCCTCCAGAGAACCTGTAAAATTATGCCACAAGCAAGGCTGAGTATACTAATACTCAGCTAGACTTACCCGGTGTGAGGAGTCTACTCCTCTACCTCTAGACATGCAGTTGTTTGTTTGTGGGGTTTGGTTGCCAAAAGCACTAGCTGAGTTTATAAATCAAGTTTTTGCTTTGTCAAGTTTTAGTGTGACTCTCTTAAGACTAGATGTGTACTATCTACTCATTCATGGTAGCAAGCAAATTTAGCAATCAACATCTTTTTTCACATCATCACATTTCCACTTGTTACTCAATGTAGCAGCATGGATCAAGCAGTCTCATTAGCTGCGAGAAGCAGACGATTCGAATCGAGTTTTTAAACCTTGCAAGGTAAACCTAAACACACGACATGGCGAGGCACTCCGTCCCCACACACATCAACCGTCCCCCTCGATTCCCCGTCAGCAGATCAGGGCTCACCGCCTTGGCGTATAATGCCTCACTGACCCCGACTGCCGTCGTGCAGTGACCACACTTGTACCCACCATAACCGGAATGGGAGACCACATCTCAGTTCGCGTGAGGGGATATGTCCATTGCCAGGTTCACTCAGGTACTAGCTTACCGATTTACCATATTTCTCGGCATATGTTTAGTACGTTCAAACGCTTGACTCACGGTACCACACCTTAATCCTTATTCCAATTTCCACCTCGTAGACAACCAATCCCCATAGATTGTTGTCCATAGAACAACATCATTATGATATAAAAATGGATACAACCAATTCCTGACCTCGCGCGAGTGCTAGAAAAATCACTCAACTTCTACTGAGATCCCTAATTAGCAAAGCAGCTACTCGAACTAGCATACTAGTATCCATCTCAAAAGGAATCCTGAGTTAATGCAACTAGGGTTTTAGGCAACTCCTACACTTAAGTGCACAATTCAAGCCTACAATCATTAAGTGCAGTAAAATAATATATAGAACTGGTTATGCATAAAACCGGGGCTTGCCTTCCAAAGCTGGGGCAGGCAGATCCTCTAGGGCAGGCTCTGGTGCTGGATCCGGGGCTACCTCCTGGGCAACACCTTGCTCCGGCACGAGGACGTACTCTCCGTCAGCGAGGTTGCAATCTATTGAATGCAATGAATAAGAATATGTATGCCATGATTATGCAGAATTTAATAAGCATTATGCTAAGTGAAGAAAAACTAAGTCAGCTAGTAACTTAGGGTTTCCTGGTTATACGACTCTTAGTGGTTTATGCTTACCAATTTAGGTTTAGGTTTTATCTAGGGATAAGCACAGTGGATTGAAACTTGAATTTCCCTTAGATGTTTTAGTAGGTATTTAAGAGGTTTTGCTGGTTGGGTTAGGGTAACAGTAATCTCCTCTATTAATTCCCCTTTTCCATTTTCTATTTGTGAAATCTGGTGTGGGTTTGAACTACAACAGTGAATTAACTTTTTTCAAAAATTCTACAAAAATTACAGTGGGTTACTAGTTGTCACTGTAGCTTGTCCTATAAATTTGGGGTAGGTACTAATTCAGACACTACTTGTACAAAATTGACAAAGACAAGCTTAAAAAAGGGCATTTTACACTATAGTTGTGAATTAATTGAAGTTTTTGTACCCATTTTTATTTTTGCCCAGATACATAGGTGATAGTAGGCCTCTGTGTCAAAAATCACAGAAAAAGGCCTACTGGGTATTTAGTTGTGGATTTCTAAAGTTTTATGCCAAAAATGTGCTTATAACTAACTTGTGATTTGAAAAATATCAAACAACAGATTCTATATTTTTCCTAGGTTTATAATAACAAAACATTAGTTATCCCAAGGGTTGGGGTGGTTTCTCCTCAGGGCTATTTTTCTAGGGTTTCTCTAAGGTTTCCTTGTTTCTCTAAATTAAAAGGTATCTCCTTTCTTTTGCACTAAATAAGGGTATAATAAATTTTTCTAGTGAACTATACTGAATAAGGGAGCTAACAAAAATGTGGGTGCTTCTTGGTTCTTTATTTAAACCACCTTTAATATTTTCTCTAACTTTAGGCTAAAAATGATTTAAATGGTTTATCATTTTTAAACAGGTTAGGAAGTGATTAAGTATTTCTCTAAATTTTCTTAACCCCAGTCAAATAGTGTAGCTATTTTTCCTTATTTCTTTGAGCTTTTGACCAGTTAATCATTTAAATCAAAACTTTAAAGTTTTCTGTAACACTTAGGGGTTTTATATTTTTTCTAAGTAGTTTACATTATTTACAGTCTGGCAAAATTGGTTTGACTTGATTTGGGTGAACAAAACAGAAGTTATGAATTTTTCAAGTTCTGTTTGGATTTAATTCAGAATATGTTAAAAGGTTTCCTGGAAAACTACTTTACACCGAAGACCCTGGGTTCTTTCTGAATCAATCCACTCATTTCTACCCCTGCGCTACTATTCCCCTGAGTCACTGACAGTGCACAAAACCCCCTGGTCTTTCCCTCATCTTCCCCGAGGTCCCACCCCTTATGTAAACAGTAGCCGCAGAAAGGAAAAGGGCGGCACGTCTTACCGGCGGCGAGAGAGGTCCGACGAGGGGCGGAGTTGACTTCGGGAGGTCCCGGCGGTCACAGCGAGGTACGCCTTGACGGCGGTGGTGGCCGGAATCGGCCGGTCCACGTGCGCAGGCGGGTGAACTCGTCGACAGCGAGAGTTCCGGCCTAACCACGGCGATCTAGTTCAATTAAACGGCACGATGAGCTCCACAGGATGACGTAGAGGCTATGTGCGCAAGGAATCGGGAAATGGTGCAGAGACTTACCCGGTCTACGTTCACCGGCGATCGGGTGAAGTCCGGCGACCGTGGAGTGGCTTCTCCGGCGAGGCAAAGTTCGATTCCTCGCTCGGGGAGCTTCACCGAGGCACGCACGGTCTACTTTGAGGGTCGGGCATGGCAAGGAAGGGCTCTGCTGGCCGGTCTACGGTGGCGGGGGATCGGGTGGCCGTGGGCACGCCGTTTGCAGGGCAAACACCGGTGGTCTTTGGCTCCGGTGAGGTGGAGAGCACGCGGGGGAGTACGGTTGAAGCTTTGGTGGGCTTTATAGGCACGGGCGCGAGTAGGAGACACGAGCGCGGCTCAGTGCGGCTCAGGGCGCGCGGGGTCGGGCGCTGGGCGTGCTCTGGCGCGCTCAGAGCGTGTCGAACACGTGGAAGTGTTCTTTTGCCCTTGTTCAACATCTCGCCGAGATCGCAAGCGTGCGAATCTTGGCAAAAATCCAGCGCAGGCCTCCTCCTAGCACCTAGGACTGTCTCTTGTATGTGAGTTCCCATGGCAGATATGCCCTAGGCAGGGAGATTTGCGGGCGCCAAATCTGGCTTGTCCCTCTGTCCACCTCGCGACAAAAACTAGGCCAAATCTTGTCAAATGTCTTGGGCTCGGTTTCAAACTTTTCCAATGGGTGCCTTAGGTGGTATGACATCTTTTTTGGTATACAACCCAAGTGGATTTGGTGCCATCTACTTGGTGAACACGGTGGATCTTTAGATTAGGGTCAAAATTTAACTTAGAAAGAATTAGAAAGCTCTAGTGCTCTCTCCACTTAACGAATGAATTTGGGGTTTTTAAGGGGTCTTTTTGTAATGTTTCCTCTCTGCATTTTGTAGATTATAATGTTATTTAAACTTTGGCTAAGGTTTAACTTATGCTTTGCACAGTTGTTTAACCTTTCCCCCCTTAAACCAGGGTTTTGGGAGTTAAGGGCTCAAGAAGGGTCTAGGTTCTAATCCTCTCTTTCCCAAGGTGATAATTGCATAAATGCTTGGGTAATGCTTTTGGTCATTAACAATTCTTGGTTAATACATGGTTCCCAAGGTTTTGGGGCTCCCTCTCCTCCACTTAACCACATGAGATAACATGTCATGTGTGCAAGTGGGGAGTCAGGGCCTTGGTAACACATGGGGTGTTACAGCCCTCCCCCTTAAAGGAATCTCGTCCCGAGATTTTAGGTAGAGTCCTTTGGAGGGGTGCCATGAAGGTGTCCTGGTGTGTGGTTTCTTCCTTTATCCAAGTTTCTCTAGTTAACTGCTCTTCGAATGTCATTCTCTTTGCAACTTCAGAAGGAAGTCCTTTTTGAGTCATTTTCAGAGCTTACACTACCTTTAACATCTAAGTTTTTCTCATATTTGAATTCAAAGGGCAGGTGGGGGTGGGATTTTGGGTTACGTACCGACTCCTTTGGGCAGAAAGTTGGGGAAGCGAGAACGTAGAAAATCCTCAGTCTCCCATGTAGCTTCTTCTACTGAATGGTGACTCCACTGAACCTTATACATTTTGATCGACCTTGCCCGTGTTGATCTCTCCTTTTGGTCCAATACCTTGATGGGGTGCTCTTGATAAGACAAGTCTGGTTCTATCTCAATGTAATACTCAAAAGTGAAATAAAGGGATTGATATAATCTCCATAGTTTGTGGCCTCTACTAGTCATCACATGTGATCAACACTAGTTAAAAATTTGATAAATTGAACAAAGAAACACATAAATAACCTGTGCATCATGCTGAATATTTTATTTGTGTGTGCATTTGATGACAATGTAAAAAAATAAGGTGAATAGAAATAATTTAGTACCCAAATTGAATTTTAGAACTTAAGAAAGAGAACACTAGTTAACAGGAAATAAATATTAACATAGGTAAAGATCACCTTACCAGGTATAAGTTGAACATTTAAGGTGGGGACAAATTACCACGAAATTTGAACTTAAACGGGCATTTGAATTTGAATTTGGAAATAAAGAGGAAAGAAACAGAAAAAAGAAAAAAAAAGAAAAAGAGCCTAGCTGGGCTCAATCTTCTCAATTCGGCCCATCTGCTGTTACTCTCGCGCGGCCCAGCGCCCGCGTGCGTCGACAGGTGGGGCCCACGTGCCAGCCGCTAACTCCACCGCACGCGCGCACCTGGCATGTGGACCCGGTCGGGCAGCCTCTGCGTGGTTTCCCCCTTCGTCCCAGCGTCACTGTCACACGGGCCAAGCCTATCAGTTCTCCGCGCTCAACTGAAATCCCGAGCATGGCGGTGATCACCGGTGTGCGCGGATTCCGTTGTTGACCAACTTCTACACATAAAAGGAATTGCGTCGTGCGCTTCCTAATCTTCTGTCCAGCTCGCGTCCACCTGGGGGGGGGGGGTTGAGAGAGAGAGAGAGCCAGGGCCGTAGTAACCAAGCGGGTGGAAGGTCGTCCTCCCCGTCGTCGGTCGTGCTCGACGCCAAATTGGGGCCTCGGGTGCGGACAGAAGGCTTCGCCCAAGCCCCAGGACTGGTTGGGTGGCGATTGTGAGCTCGGAAGGTGACCTGTGGGGCGCTAAGTTCATCGCCGCCGTGGCTGGGCCGTGGGTCGTCGCGGGCAGACCTGGTGACGGCCGGAATCGCGGTAAAAGCACATCTCCCATGTTTGTTACCTTCTCAATTTTATTTGGCACTCGTGTTGCGGGGCGATTGTGTACCATGGAGCGCTGTGGGCACTCCGGCCATGGTGGCCCGCCGCGACGCCGTGGGTCGTTATCAGAGCTCAGTCGGAGGTTGGGGATAAGCTCTGCGCCGTTGATCTCCCTAGTGACGGCCCGGATTAGATTGGAGTTATCCCTTCGCGTGTGTGATCCTAGCCGTAGATTTAGGATCAGTCGGATCAAAACGAATCAGGCTTCATTAAATCGCCACCGTAGATAGGAAATCGGATGGCTCCTGGCGCTTTCCAGTTCGACGCGGCACTGATTTAATCTGTAGCGTCCATTGGCGATCGTGCGGCCGAGATTAGAAGATACCCCTTCGCGGGTCAGTTTTCTTAAAGAGCCCCTGCAGAAAATAGAAATAAACCCGCCGTCCAGAGTGTGTTATTCCCTGTGTCTTAGGAAACTTACCCCGAGCCCCCTGTGTTCCTGTGTAAATGAGGCCCAGTCCATAGCTCTTTAAATTCAGTTATTTAATTATAGAAATTACTTTTTAATACAAAATAATTGCTAGAACTTTGATAATTCATAGAAAATACATATGAACTCCAAATTAATCCATTCCACTTTCTAAATTTTTGTAATTTTATTCTTTATCACCTAGAGCCTCTGTTATGTCATGAAAACAGTAAGAAATTTATTTATCACTTAATCCTACTTAAAGCACATAAAACCTTTGAAAATCCATAACTTAAATTCTATAACTCCAAAAATTATGATTCCTGTTCCTAGAATTTTATAAGGCGTAGATTATTACTGTGTATTTTGTTTATATGATTGGTGTAATGTTAATTTTCTCTATATCCTGTGCTTGTTTGTATTGTGGCGAGTAGAAGAGCCCGTGACCGAGGATCCTGGTGAGCAGCAGGTTGAAGTAGCTGAGCAGGAGCTCATTGAAGGCAAGTTGTGCCCTTGACCACTTTTTACCCAATAATGTTCTTTAATATCACTTATCCATGCATAGGTTAATTTTGATGGGACCCAATAGGTCACCCTAGATTGTTTATCTGATTACCTTGTTTACCCCTGAATCACTTGGGTAGTTTGCTATTGCTTTACATGGTTTTGGGATAATCATTTATTACCTCTATGTTCCAATTCTTTTTGTTATTATATTTATGTTCATGTTGAGATCATTAATGTTAATTGGAACATAGAGCTTAACTTGAGAACCACGTGCCACCACAAGGGTTTAATGGGACGCCCTTGGCTAACTAATTAGGAAAGCTAGTGGAAGACTACCTTACCCGGAAGGGGCAAGGGCAGTAGGGGAGTGGTCAGTGTAGGGAGGTCCTTGGTTGATTTTGCTGCGATGGCAGTCAGCCGAGAACCCTGCATTGGAACTTCCTATAAACTGTAGCGGGTTTTCGGAAGCTAGTGGAACTTTGTAAAGGCCTCGTAGTGTTGCCCTGCCGCGCTTCCTAGGTAGAGGTGTATGGGATTCGCGACCCCTTGGCAGATGGGTAACATGACTTGTGGGTAAAGGGTACAACCTCTGCAGAGTGTAAAACTGGTATACTAGCCGAGCTCACGGTCATGAGCAGCTCAGGACTCTCTGATGTTTAAATTATGGAACTTAAACTCAATTTTGTCATTTGCATTGCATGGGTTTATTATTAATTTTGTTCTATTACTTTACTTATGGTTTGGTATTTACTTACACTTAGTAATTGCTAATAAAATTTTGACCAACTACTTAAAAGCAATGCTCAGCTCTAACCCCTATCATTGATTAGCCTTACACATCACATGAACTCACACCTTTGTGAGTTTATGTCCACTGGTTCCCCACAACTTGTTGAGCTATGATCATGTGTGAGCTCACCCTTGCTGTCTCACACCCCCCCACAGGAGGAGAGCAGGTGGTCGAAGAGGAGCCGCCTAACACTGAGGAGTTCGATCTGATCTAGGTGGCGTTTCTCAGTCGACATTGGCGCCGACGATCCTTAGTTCGTTTTATCTTTATTACTTTATTTTGTAATAAGTCTTCCGCTATGTAATAAATACTCTGATGTTTTATGACATTCATCTCTATACACTCTGTTATTATATATGTTGTCTTCTTGGCGCATGTATGAGATGCACCTGGCTTTGTTCCTTGAAGCCGGGTGTGACAGAAGTGGTATCAGAGGAAATGTTGACTATAGGACGAGACCTAGATAGAGATGGACAAACCCTTTCCTACTTACCTTACTCTGACTCATTCTATACTCATCTCATCTTGATCTCGTCTCACCTTTTTGCTATTCTACTCTGATCATTCTTATCTTTTCTACTCTAAGACAAGATGGATTTCACACCTTGGAATCCTAAGACTATGATCTTTCTAAGAGATAGGGAACCTAAGACAAAATTAAAACTATTTTCTCTATTTAAAATGTTGTTTGATTGTGCTGATGCTAAATGCCTGATTTGCTTCTTTGATTGATTGAATTATGGACACTTAGTATGTACCACCATAAGGTATTGAATTAGCTAGGATAGGTAAAATATTAATCTGCTTAGCTAATAAAATTCCCCAAAGTAACCTGATTTGTAAATACCTGCCTTGTCTACTATTTTCTTACCATATGTATCTAACTCAGATGGTCAATACCAGGCGGGGTGGTGGAATTGACTTGCCTCCTAACCAACACACTCGGAGGATATATAGACAACCTCAGCCACAGCCTGCAGAGATGAATCCTCCCAATCCTCCACCAGGCGGAGTTGACCCACTGGTTGCTGCTCAGATGGCGGTGATGCAGCAAATGGCAGACACTATGGCTGATATGCGTGCTCAGATGCAGCAAGAACGCCAGGAGATGCGTCAGGAAAGAGAAGATATACGACAGGAGTTGCGCCAGGAGCGAGATGAGATACGCCAGGAAAGGAGGGCACAACAACAGCTGCTGCAACAACAAATGCAACAGCAACCACAGCAGCAACAGCAGCAACAAGTGCCACTGCCTCCACCACCACCACCAGTTCCACCTCGTGATAAGCACCGGAAGTTCATGAGCCATAAGCCACCTACATTTGCAAGCTCACCTGATCCACTAGACGCGGATGATTGGCTGAAGTCCGTTGAAAAGATGCTGAATATTGCACAGTGCACGGACCGAGAGAAGGTTTTATATGCTTCTGGACGTCTGACGGGTCCTGCTGCTGACTGGTGGGATTCTTATACTGCTGCCCATGATGCTGCGGATACTATTACTTGGGCAGAATTCAGTACACAGTTCAGAAACTACCATATTCCAGCTGGTATGATAAAGATCAAGAAGAAGGAGTTTCTGTCGCTGAAGCAAGGAAGTATGTCAGTCAGCGAGTACCGCGACATGTTTATTCAGTTATCCAGATATGCCCCTGAAGAAGTTGCTGAAGACGAGAGGAAGCAGGAGCATTTCATTGAAGGACTTATTGGACCACTGCAGTATGCTCTAGTGGCACACACATTTCCATCATTTCAGAGACTGTTGGATAAGGCTCTTGCTATTGAACACAAGCGTGTTCAGCTGGGTGATTTGAAGAGAAAGGCAATATCTCAAGGACAAGGAAGCAGCAGTGTTCGTCCTCGCTACAGTTCACCACAGGGTACACCGACTCGACCAGGAGGACCACGCCCAGTTCAGCAATCACCACTGAGGACTCCACCTCCTCGATAGGCTACCACCACTGGCACCCCGACGAAGTTTTCAGGACAGAGTCCAGGCACTACTTGTTTCAAGTGTGGGAAGGCTGGTCATTATGCAAATGTCTGCCCACAGAGGATTGCTACTACTCCAGTTCAGAACAGGCAGCAAACTCCAGGATCTGGCAAGGGATATTCTATTGCCAAGGTTAATCAAGTCAGCGTTGATGCTACTCCAGATGGTGGGGACATCGTACTTGGTATGTTTTATGTTAATGCTATTCCTGCAACCATCTTATTTGATTCTGGTGCTACACATTCATTCATGTCTGCTAGATATGCCAACACAAATGAAATACCACTGCTAAATATGAGAAAACCCATGATAGTAATTACACCTAAAGGGCCTGTTGAGGCGAATCAAATGACACGTAGATTGACATTAACCATTATGGGTAGAGAATTTGGAGCTACTGCTATAATATTGGAGTCAAGCAGTATAGATTTGATCCTTGGTATGTCATGGCTAAGAAAGGCAAAGGCCGTTATAGCATGTGGTAGAGGTACCGTAGAACTATCTACCACTAAAGGAGAAAGGTTTCAAGTTAATATTGCAGTAACCTCCTCACCCATGCGTGCAATGTTCTTTATACCTGACGAGTTTGTTGGTGACAACATCCGGGTGGTTAGAGATTTTCCGGATGTCTTTCCAGAGGAGTTACCAGGGATGCCACCTGATAGAGAAGTTGAGTTTGTTATTGATCTCCTACCTGGAACCGCCCCTATTT